>CM059785.1:29225093-29825093 GCA_030435695.1 Brachymystax lenok tsinlingensis
TCACTGTATATATATATACAGTTGAAGTCGGAAGTTTACATACACCTTAGCCAAATACATTTAATCTCAGTTTTTCACAATTCCTGATATTTAATTAATTAAGTAAAAATTCCCTGTCTTAGGTCAGTTAGGATCACCACTTTATTTGAAGAATGTGAAATGTCAGAATAATAGTAGAGAGTTTTTTTCAGCTTTTATTTCTTTCATCACATTCCCAGTGGGTCAGAAGTTTACATACACTCAATTAGTATTTGGTAGCATTGCCTTTAAATTGCTTAACTTGGGTCAAATGTTTTGGGTACCCTTCCACAAGCTTCCCACAATAAGTTGGGGGAATTTTGACCCATTCCTCCTGACAGAGCTGGTGTAACTGGTTTGTAGGCCTCCTTGCTCGCACATGCTTTTTCAGTTCTGCCCACAAATGTTCTATAGGATTTGTGATGGCCACTCCAATACCTTGACTTTGTTGTCCTTAAGCCATTTTGCCGCAACTTTGGAAGCATGCTTGGGGTCATTGTCCATTTGGAAGACCAATTTGCGACCAAGCTTTAACTTCCTGACTGATGTCTTGAGATGTTGCTGCAATATATCCACATAATTTTTCTACCTCATGATGCCATCTATTTTGTGAAGTGCACCAGTCCCTCCTACAGCAAAGCACCCCCACAACATGATGCTGCCACCCCCGTGCTTCACGGTTGGGATGGTGTTCTTCAGCTTTCAAGCCTCCCCTTTTTCCTCCAAGCATAACGATGGTCATTATGGGCAAACAGTTCTATTTTTGTTTCATCAGACCAGAGGACATTTCTCCAAGAAGTACAATCTTCGTCCCCATGTGCAGTTGAAAACCATAGTCTGGCTTTTTTTATGGCGATTTTGGAGCAGTGGCTTCTTCCTTACTGAGCGGCCTTTCAGGTTATGTCGATATAGGACTTGTTTTACTTTGGATATAGATATACTTTTGAACCTGTTTCTTCCAGCATCTTCACACGGTCCTTTGCTGTTGTTCTGGGATTGATTTGCACTTTTTGCACCAAAGTACGTTTATCTCTAGGAGACAGAACGCGTCTCCTTCCTGAGCGGTATGACGGCTACTTGGTCATGTTTATACTTGCATACTATTGTTTGCATAGATGAACGTGGTACCTTCAGGTGTTTGGAAATTGCTCCCCAGGATGAACCAGACTTGTGGAGGTCTACAATTTTTTTTCTGAGGTCTTTGCTGATTTCTTTTGATTTTCCCATGATGTCAAGCAAAGAGGCACTGAGTTTGAAGGTAGGCCTTGAAATTCATCCACAGGTACACCTCCAGTTGACTCAAATGATGTCAATTAGCCTATCAGAAGCTTCTAAAGCCATGACATAATTGTCTGGAATTTTCCAAGCTGTTTAAAGCCACAGTCAACTTAGTGAATGTAAACTTCTGACCCACTGGAATTGTGATACAGTGAATTATAAGTGAAATAATCTGTCTGTAAACAATTGTTGGAAAAATTACTTGTCATGCAAAAAAGTAGATGTTCTAACCGACTTGCCAAAACTATAGTTTGTTGACAAGAAATTTGTGGAGTGGTTGAAAAATGAGTTTTAATGACTCCAACCTAAGTGTATGTACACTTCCGACTTCAAGTGTGTGTGTGTGTGTGTGTGTGTGTGTGTGTGTGTGTGTGTGTGTACACACACAGTATACACACACACACAGTACCAGTCAAAAGTTTGGACACACCTACTCATTCAAGGGTTTTTCTTTATTTGTACTATTTTCTACATTGTAGAATAATAGTGAAGACATCAAAACTATAAAATAACACATATGGAGTCATGTAGTAACGAAAAAAAGTGTTAAACAAATGAAAATATATTTTAGATTCTTCAAAGTTGCCACCCTTTGCCTTGATGACAGCTTTGCACACTCTTGGCATTCTCTCAACCAGCTTCACCTGGAATGCTTTTCCAACAGCCTTGAAGGATTTCCCACATATGCTGTGCACTTGTTGGCTGCTTTTCCTTCACTCTGCCTCATCGTAAACCATCTCAATTGGGTTGAGGTCGGGTGATTGTGGAGGCCAGGTCATCTGATGCAGCACTCCATCACTGTGTGGATTTATTGAGTGACATGATCATTCAAACTATGAGGCGTGGCTCCAAATTGAGCCTTAAAAGTGTTTTGTTATGGTGCACCACGGAAATAATTCCCCGGAACCCGAGGTAGTAGGAACATATCACTGTTCATGCTAATCTGCTAGCTGTCCTGTAACACGTTGTACACTAATGTCTTTAAATAGAAAAAGTAAACACGCCATCAAAGGCAGTTGATAATGTATGTTGTGGTTGTGCAGAACACTATCCCAGTAAAAATGACAAGCAGTCTTTTCTGTACCAATGGCAATGGTGCAGAACAATGGGCACAAGCACTGTTTCTTTGGGCACAAGCACTGTTCATGACAAACTGTTCACACCTCTCTTGTTGGTGGAGAGAATATTTTGCAGGTTTTAAGTCTTATTTCCTGCAATTCTACACATTTTGTCATGGGTTGCAGAGAAAATGTAGCAGTTTTAAAGCTCATTGTCTTGCCATGTCTAATGTGTATTCATGTGATTTTTGAGTGACTCAAACAGGCTTCCAGTCAAGTCCCGTTCTGAGGCACTCAGAAACCAGACATCTCGACAGAGAGAACCGGCTGGTGGCCGAGATTATCAAAGAGATGACCACCAACAAGTTCTCTAATCTAATTCTTACTGAATTGATCACTGATCAGCTGTATTGCTCTTGAAATAGTTCTAAAGATATGGCCTAAACGAATCAGAATAAACTGACCAACACAATCAACACTGATCTAATCAGTTGTTTGTTTTCCATCTCAGGGCATCACATATGACCACGTGGAGATGAATCTCTATCTGAATGGGAAGAATATGCACTGTCCAGCTTCAGGGATCAGAGGCACCGTGTTCCCGGTGGTTTATGGTGAGTGTGAGCGTGTGTGTGTGTGTCACTGCTGCATGCACAGGGACAGACTTTCCCTCTCAGGACGGAAAACTACCAATACCAAACAATTTTCTTTTATGAATGTTGTTTCTCTTAACTTTTATTTACATAATATATATTAGCCCATGCTCTACCTTTTGTTAATTCCCAGTGGAAAAAATTATGCCCCAAAATTGGCTTTATGTTTGTGGTATTTTTCTGCCACAAGAGGGCAGTTCGTACAAAGCTGAAACTAACATCCTTCTTTTTGGTTGGTAGCATACGATGTAAAAGCAATTGAGCACTACTAGTTTTTGTTGTTACAGTCAGTGAGTAATGCCTGCGAAAGTACCCTCATGAAACACTGACTGAACCAATGTTGATTTGATCTCTCCTCTGTTCTAGTGGATGACAGCGCCATCTTAGACTGCCAGTTCAGTGACTTCTACCATACGGCACCGCAAGGCTTTGAGAAAATTCTGTTTGAGCAGCAGATCTTCTGAGCAGCACCTCCGTATACCTCCAGACCTTTATATATATATATATATATACATATATATATATATATATATATATATATATACACACACACACACACACACACACACACACACAACCATCAGCTAAAAGTGTTCCTTGTTGCTCTGCAGAGATCTGTGACCCCTTCGTTCTGTCTGGTTTGAGTGTGTGTGTGTGTGTCCTGGTTACTCTCTCCTTTAATGCTGTTCTGGGTCAATGTGAGTAGTTTAGCTCTTGGTTGATGCCAACACTGGAGCAGTAAGAAAACTGATCCCTAGACAGCAGTTAATGGCGTAGAGTAGCCAAAGTGTGGTGTGCATTTGCAGCTGAAAGACAGTCAATATTACTTTTCTTCAGTTGTAATCCTCCTGCATTGCCACAATCTTTTATGGTTGCTGCTTCTTTCAGAAAAGAGAGTTTAAACAATGTGTTTTCTTTGAGTCTGACAGTATCATGGTGCAATTGCTACATATTTCCATTGGTCTGGACCAGAAGCCATGTTTAGTGGATGTTCTTTACTGATACTTATGTGTGTATGGTTTGATTATGGAAGGCAATCTTTCAATGAACTCTCAAAGCCATATTGATATTTATTTGTTAAAAGCTGACACTAATGTTCAATGTTTTGTTTCCCTGATAATTTACTTCTAGATTTAATTATACGTATTTTGATTTATTATTTTGATTATGGTCTGTCTTTAAAAGTAATTTGTCACGTCTCTGATTGCCATTCCAAATGTCAGCAATCTGGCGAAGCTCTGCTCATTGGCTGTATTCGGGGGATGTGACATTTTCCGACCCTACTGTATTTCACCAGTCAGATGAATGCATATCCTCCTTTATGTTAAATGCTTATTTTTGTTTGCACTAATGAGATGTATGTTGAATATTAAACCAAATCCAAATACAATAATGAAACTTGTCTCTGAAAGCATTTCCTCTTTTCGGGCTACTTTATTTAATATACCGCACATGTCTAGCAACCCAAAGGTTGCGCGTTCAAATCTCATCGTGGAGAGATTTAGCTACTATATAACTACTTAGCATGTTAGCTAACCCTTCCCCTAACCTAAACCCTTTAACCTAACTCATAACCCTAGCCTAGCTAACGCCTAGCCTAGCTAATTGGAATTCATAATTCGTACAGTACCGTTGAAAAGTTTGGGGTCACTTAGAAATGTCCTTGTTTTTAAAAGAAAAGGTAATTTTTTTTGTCCATTTAAAATAACATCAAATTGATCATAAATATAGTGTAGACATTGTTAATGGCTATTGTAGCTGGAAACGGCAGATTTTTTTTATGGAATATCTACACAACCTTACAGAGGCCCATTATCAGCAACCATCACTCCTGTGTTCCAATGGCACCTTGTGTTAGCTAATCCAAGTTCATCATTTTAAAAGGCTAATTTATCATTAGAAAACGTTTTGCAATTATGTTAGCACAGCTGAAAACTGTTGTTGTGATTAAAGAAGCAATAAAACTGGCCTTTAGACTAGTTGAGTATCTAGAGCATCAGCATTTGTGGGTTCAATTACAGGCTCAAAATGGCCAGAAACAAATAACTTTCTTCGGAAACTTAGCCTTCATTTCTCAGAATGAGAATAGACTGTCATGTGAGAAATTGCCAAGAAACTGAAGATCTCGTACAAAGCTGTGTACTACTCCCTTCACAGAACAACGCAAACTGGCTCTAATCAGAATATAAAGAGGAGTGGGAGGCCCTGGTGCACAACTGAGCAAGATGACAAGTACAGTTGAAGTCGGAAGTTTACATACACTTAGGTTGGAGTCATTAAAACTCGTTTTTCAACCACCACAAATTTCTTGTTTACAAACTATAGTTTTGGCAAGTCGGTTAGGACATCTACTTTGTGCATGACACAAGTATTTTTTCCAACAATTGTTTACAGACAGATTATTTAACTTATAATTCACTGTATCACAATTCCAGTGGGTCAGAAATACACTAAGTTGACTGAATTTAAACAGCTTGGAAAATTGTGTCATGGCTTTAGATGCTTCTGGTTGGCTAATTGACATCATTTGAGTCAATTGGAGGTGTACCTGCGGATGTATTTCCAGGCCTACCTTCAAACTCAGTGCCTCTTTGCTTGACATCATGGGAAAATCAAAAGAAATCAGCCAAGACCTCATAAAAATAATTGTAGACCTATAAACACCATGGGACCACACAGCCGTCATACCGCTCAGGAAGGAGACAAGTTCTGTCTCCTAGAGATGAACGTACTTTGGTGCAAAAAGTGCAAATAAATCCCAGAACAACAGCAAAGGATCTTGTGAAGATGCTGGAGAAAACAGTTACAAAAGTATCTATATCCACAGTAAAACGAGTCCTATATCGACATAACCTGAAAGGCCGCTCAGTAAGGAAGAAGCCACTGCTCCAAAATCACCATAAAAAAAGCCAGACTACGGTTTGCAACTGCACATGGGGACAAAGATCGTACTTTTTGAAGAAATGCCCTCTGGTCTGATGAAACAAAAATAGAACTGTTTGGCCATAATGACCATGGTTATGTCTGGAGGAAAAAAGGGGAGGCTTGCGAGCCGAAGAACACCATCCCAACCGTGAAGCACGGGGTGACAGCATCATGTTGTGGGGGTGCTTTGCTGCAGGAGGGACTGGTGCACTTCACAAAATAGATGGCATCATGAGGTAGAAAAATTATGTGGATATATTGCAGCAACATCTCAAGACATCAGTCAGGAAGTTAAAGCTTGGTCGCAAATTGGTCTTCCAAATGGACAATGACCCCAAGCATGCTTCCAAAGTTGCGGCAAAATGGCTTAAGGACAACAAAGTCAAGGTATTGGAGTGGCCATCACAAATCCTATAGAACATTTGTGGGCAGAACTGAAAAAGCATGTGCGAGCAAGGAGGCCTACAAACCTGACTCAGTTACACCAGCTCTGTCAGGAGGAATGGGTCAAAATTCCCCCAACTTATTGTGGGAAGCTTGTGGAAGGCGTACCCGAAACATTTGACCCAAGTTAAGCAATTTAAAGGCAATGCTACCAAATACTAATTGAGTGTATGTAAACTTCTGACCCACTGGGAATGTGATGAAAGAAATAAAAGCTGAAATAAATCATTCTCTCTACTATTATTCTGACATTTCACATTCTTCAAATAAAGTGGTGATCCTAACTGACCTAAGACAGGGAGTTTTAAATGTCAGGAATTGTGAAAAACTGAGTTTAAATGTATTTGGCTAAGGTGTGTGTAAACTTCCGACTTCAACTGTACATTAGTGTCTAGTTTGAGAAACAGACGCCTCACAAGTCCTCAACTGGCAGCTTCATTAAATAGTAAAACACCAGTCTAAAAACACCAGTGTCAACATCAACAGTGAAGAGGCGACTCCGGGATGCTTGCTTTCTAGGAAGAGTTCCTCTGTCCAGTGTCTGTGTTCTCCAGTCTGAGATATGGCTTTTTCTTTGCAACTCTGCCTAGAAGGCTAGCATCCCAGAGTCACCTCTTCACTGTTGACTTTGAGACTGATGTTTTGAGGGTACTATTTAATTAAGCTGCCAGTTGAGGACTTGAGAGGAGTCTGTTTCTCAAACTAGACACTAATGTGCTTGTCCTCTTGTTCAGTTGTGCACAGGGCCTCCCACTCCTTTTTCTATTCTGGTTAGACAGTTTGCGCTGTTCTGTGAAGGGAGTAGTACACAGCGTTGTATGAGATCTTCAGTTTCTTGGTAATTTTCGCATAAAATAGCCTTCATTTCTCAGAACAAGAATAGACTGACACTTGGAGTTTGCCAAAAAACACCTAAAGACTCTCAGACCATGAGAAACAAGATGTTCTGGTCAAGAACAAGAATAGACTGACAAGTTTCAGAAGAAAGTTCTTTGTTTCTGGCCATTTTGAGCCTGTAATCGAACCCACAAGTGTTGATGCTCCAGATACTCAACTAGTCTAAAGAAGTCCAGTTTTATTGCTTCTTTAATCAGAACAAACATTTTCAGCTGTGCTAACATAATTGCAAAAAGGTTTTCTAATGATCAATTAGCCTTTTAAAATGATAAACTTGGATTAGCTAACACAGCGTGCCATTGGAACACAGAGTGATGGTTGCTGACAATGGGCCTCTGTGCGCCTATGTAGATATTCCATTATAAATCAGTCATTTCCAGCAACAATAGTCACTTACAACATTAACAATGTCTACACTGTATTTCTGATCAATTTGATGTTATTTTGAAGGATTTTTTTTTTGCTTTTCTTTCAAAAACAAGGACATTTCGAAGTCAATATCCTAATGGGAAAAACTTAATTGGTTAGGCCATTGTACATGAGTGGCTGTAAGGTGTATGCAGATTTTCAAAATTGTAATGATTTAACCCTTTAGACCCCAATAGAATTCTAGAGTGCTGCTGTAGATTACTGAACACTTTCAAGATAATTTTCTCCCACATTTCAAACAGACATAGTTCAAAACAAAAGAAAAATGGACAATTACAAATTACTTTTAAAGAGCACAACCTATTCTTTAATATGACACCACATTCATGTCAACAGGAATAACACAAATTGTGTCTTCCATTGTGTAAAGACACTCACTTTCAAAAACCAATTAGCACACAACACAACAAAACACCCTAGAGTATTTAAATTGTAGTACATTTGACTAAATTACTCACTCAAAATGTAGCAAGTATAATATATTATAATATATTACATAATATATTAGAAATATATAGAAAGAAATTAAATATCCAAAATGTGACCAGAGGACAATGTTCAGAAAGTATTTCAAAACCCACACAAATAAGGCTATTTTATTGACAATGATTCTTAGTTTTGTAACAATGTTAAAATGCAAACAACTATTCAGAGACTATTTAAAAGTGTAGGTAACCTCTCTCAATAAGATTTAGTCCAGACCAGGCCTGACACTAAATGGAATAGTAGCCTACTTTGACAACAATTCAGTGAATGCAACAAGTATTAGATAGAGACATAAAGTGAGAAGATACAAAACAATAAAGAGACAATAAAAGATTTGTAGGAGGAATTGTCCGTAGAGCTTCGAGTCAGGATTGTTTTGAGGCACAGATCTGGGGAAGGGTACCAAAAAATGTCTGCAGCATTGAAGGTCCCACAGAACACAGTGGCCTCCATCGTTCTTAAATGGAAGAAGATTGGAACCCCCAAGGCTCTTCCTAGAGCTGGCCGCCCGGCCAAACTGAGCAATCGGGGGAGAAGGGCCTTGGTAAGGGAGGTGACCAAGAAGCCGATGGTTACTCTGACAGAGCTCCAGAGTTCCTCTGTGGAGATGGGATAACCTTCCAGAAGGACAATCATCTCTGCAGCACTCCTCCAATCAGGCCTTTATGGTAGAGTGGCAAGACGGAAGCCCCTCCTCAGTAAAAGGCACATGACACTTGGAGTTTGCCAAAAAACACCTAAAGACTCTCAGACCATGAGAAACAAGATTTTCTGGTCTTATGAAACCAAGATTGGATCTCTTCGGCCTGAATGCCAAGTGTTGTGTCTGCAGGAAACCTGGCACCATCCCAACGGTGAAGCATGGTGGTGGCAACATCTCCCCAGCAAACCTGACAGAGCTTGAGATAATCTGCAGAGAACAATGGGAGAAACTCCCAAAATAGAGGTGTGCCAAGTTTGTAGCGTCATACCCAAGAAGACTTGAGACTGTAATTGCTGCCAAAGGTGCTACAACAAAGTACTGAATAAAGGGTCTGAATACTTATGTAAAAGTGATATATATATTTTTTTGTAATTAATTTATAAACATTTCTAAAAACCTGTTTTTGCGTTGTCATTATGTGGTATTGTGTGTAGATTGATGAGGGAAAAAACGATGTAATCAATGTTAGAATAAGGCTGTAATGTAATAAAATGTGGAAGAAGTAAATGGGTCTGAATTCTTCCCGAATGCACTGTACGTGTAGGGTTAGTTCGTGGTGCATATTTTACATTTCCCCCTTTAAAAAAATGTGTATCACAAAATGTAATGTGATTAACCACACATACCGCACCGAAGAAGTATGACGAAGAACGATCTCTAGGTTGGTTATGCTTTTGCCGCGTTCAAATCCTAGTCGGAACTAGGAAACTCGGATATTTCCGACTTGCGATTGCGTTGAACACGACACGTGTATAAGTACAACCAGTTAACATGTCTGACAATTCCGAGTTTCCTAGTTCCGACTGGTATATCAACATAGCATCTGTCTCTGTGCGACGTCAGGGAGTCCATCAAAAATAGGACAACCGGTCTCTGAGCTCCTCCCTCTCTGCTACGGTAGCCGCCCACTCCCTGTACTCCGCCGCGTAGTTGCTCTGTCTTTCACTGGAGATCACGAACGCCGGAGTACTCTCAACCAGCAAACAGCCATGGCAGAAAACGCCGGCTTGGATAACCACCGTATCAAGAGCTTCAAAAACAAGGGACGCGATGTCGAGGTAGGAGTGCATTTGGATAGGGTGGTTTAGACAATGATCAGTGTAGGATTTTATTTTAAGACACCGGCTATCTTCCCCGGCCTTGTCTGACAATATTTTGATGAAGCCTGGCTAGTAAACTAAGTTAGCTAGCTATTCGCCGCCAGCCTGCTGTTGTTCTGAGTTTATCCGGAATATCCTCCACTTATTCGCCATCATCATAACGAACGGGCGTGGTTTACGGCCCTTTATTCCCCATCAAATAGTTTGAAATGTCAGCCGGTTTCACCGACAACGAAAAGCTCTAGCCTAGGTAACTAACATTAGCTGATTAACGTTACCTAACTAAGCTATCGTACCACCGGTTTTGAAAGCAGACTAACGTTAGAGTTGACAGCCCAACTAGCATAATCCAGAGTAGCTAGAGTATATGTCGATAACTAGCTAATCTAGCTGGTTTGGCTATCTATTAGCTAATTGGACCCTCTTGATAACTTGTCGTTTTTGCTAGCACCCATATCCAACCATAATTAGACCGACGATTACGGCCCTACAGTTACGCTTGTTTACATTGACCTACACTAGGGTCTGAACGCCATCATGGACACACTGCCTAGCAGGTGCGAGAAATGGGTCGGAAAACGTACCTCAATGTAGGGGATATGCCACTGTACTCCACATTTTCCTTGATCGAAAATGATACATGGAGAAGATTGAAATACTGCACATTTTTCCGGAAAACTTCAATTTCTGTCCTCATTGTGGATAGCAGTAGCCACAGCAGCCATTTTGGAATGGCAGCGTCAGCCAATCAGCTCCTTTGTTGTTCAATGCCATGTGCCATTCCATAATAGCTGCTGTGGCTACTGCTAGCTAGCATGAGGATGAAACGGGCAGTTTATTCAGAAAAACAAGCAGTATTTCAATCTTTTTGATGTATCAGTTTGGGTCAAGGTAAAATGTACAGTGGTATATCCCATCCCTGCATTGAAGTACGTTTTATATCTTGCGCCTGCTCTGCAGTGTCTTAAAATAACCTTGATGACGTTCCGATCCCAGTGCAGCTCAGTGTAAACAAGAGGACCAACAGCACAGTCAACTGGTGCAGTACATTAAAATATTATTTTATTAAACATTCTGGCTTCTAAAGCTTGAGATTAAATTCTAAAACTTGTGAAATAAAATTTTCCAAACAAATGTATGGCATTGCAAGGTCGGAATCAACCTGCGGTAATTAACTGTGAACTAGCAAGCTAAAATTGGCATTTGAACAACGGCCTGTGCAGCAAATATTATTATGTAGCTAGCTAACTAGGTGAAGATGTTAATTGCCTGAATCTGTTTACTTGCTGCTTCCACCATCAATAGCTTGTTATCTGTGTCGTTCTGTATCTCGTGGCTGAGTAGTCATCATCACGAAAGCTGTCAATGTTTTCAGCCGATGCTAGTGGTATTATTAAAAACTGTCATGCTGGCCTCATGTATTCATAGTGGTTAGCCGTGCCATCTTCGACAATAACACACACACATTTCTGTCTTTACGGAGTTGTTCAAATAGTCATCTTTGGGATACCCCCACTGTATGAATGAATGGGTTTTCTGAGTAATTGTTGAATTAGAGTTGGTTGCCTTTGGGAGCCGTCTAAAACCATGGGAAGTGAACCAGTTTCATAGGTTGTTGTTTTGAAGCTGGGAGCCAACGTGACAAACACATGGCTACTATGACAGACATGGCCACGTGCTTCACTTTGGCTATTTCGGGCATCCTGAAGGTCTGGCTTGGGTTCTCACTGGAGGTACAACCCGATCTGTGGCCCTCTAGAGGGACCAGGAGGTAGAAGAAGCCCCTAAGCAGCATTGATCTACGACCTGGGAGTTATTTGTTCCTGCAATGGTTTTTAGGATTAGTAAAGAAATGCATCATCCTCCCCCCTTCAGAATTTATCTTAAGTGTTTCTGCAAGATTTTACAAATAGGCTACTGAGTATGAATATTGTAGCTGTCGCTATATGAATGGTAGTCTGGGTGTTTCTACTCTGGCCAAAGTGCTGTTGTCTTGGCAAGGCAACAATGTAGCTTAGTTGAATACAGAAACAGTCTGGCACCCACTCTATAGTATGTCAGTATGGTGAGCACTGGGAAAATTAATCATTGGGGTTTGATCTAGGTTGAACTTGTTAATATCCACAGATCTAGGATGAGGTTACCTAATCCTGACCTTAACCACTAGGATGATCTGAAACTGCACCAGTAGAAGGGACAACTTTGACCAATTCCTCTCAGTTCAACAGTCTCTCGATAAACAGCCTTATGGGATATCATGTGAGATGCAGCCCAGCTTATGGTTGAGCCATGAGCATTACTTATCAGATATCCGTTTTGCTCTGTAAAATTCTAACTGGTTTGAACTTGCTCAGTCAGTGTCCTGGGCCTTAATGTTCACCCCAGTACACCTTATCCAGGAGTAACACTTACTGTTGGCTCAGGACACTGCTCACCGGTCAAGCTATATTTAGACTACAGCCTAATATATGTACAGTGCCTAAAGAAAGTATTCATGCCCCTTGACTTATTCCACATTTTGTGTTACAACCTGAATTAAAAAGGGATCAAATATATTTCTACTCTCACCCATCTACACTCAATACCCCATGACAACAAAGTTATAACATTTTTGTAGAAATCTTAGCAAATTTATTGAAAATGAAATACAGAAATATCTCACTTACATAAGTATTCACACCCCTGAGTCAATACATGTTAGAATCACGTTTGGCAATGATTACAGCTGTATGTCTTTCTGGGCAAGTCTCTAAGAGCTGTCCACACCTGGATTGTAAAATATTTTCACAATTTTTTTAAAATTAAAGTTCTGTCAAGTTGGTTGTTGGTCATTGTTTGACAGCTATTTTCAAGTCTTGCCATAGATGTTCATGCAATTTTAAGTCAAAACTATAACTAGTCCACTCAGGAACATTCAATGTTGTCTTGGTAATGCATCATCATTCATCATCACTCCAATGTATATTTGGCTTTGTGTTTTAGGTTATTGTCCTGCTGAAAAGTGAATTTGTCTCCCTGTGTCTGTTGGTAAACAATTTCAGTGTATATTTGGCCTTGTGTTTTAGGTTATTTTCCTTCTGAAAGGTGAATGTTTCTCACAGTGTCTGTTGGAAAGCAGACTGAACCAAGTTTTTTTTCTAGGATTTTGCCTCTATTCCATTTCTTTCTATAAAAAAACTCCCTAGTCTTTGCCGATGACAAGCAGTGATAACATGATGCAGCCACCACCATATTTGAAAATATTACGTGTTGTTGGATTTGCCCCAAACATAACGCTTTGCATTCAGGACATAAAGTTAATTTCGTTGGCCAATTCTTTTCAATTTTACTCTCATCCTTGAGAGGTTTCCTTCCTCTCCGGCAACTGAGTTAGGAAGGACAGCTGTATCTTTGTAGTGACTTGGTGTATTGATACACCATCCAAAGTGTAATAACTTCACCCTGCTCAAAGTGATATTCAATGTATTTTTAACCATCTTCCAATAGGTGCCCTTTGCAAGGCATTGGAAAACCTCCCTGGTCTTTGTGGTTGAATCAGTGTTTGAAATTCACTGCTCGGCTGAGGGACCTTACAATTATTTGTATGTGTGGGGTACAGAGATGAGGTAGTCATTCAAAACCAATGTTAAACACTATTATTGCACACAGTGAGTCCATGCAACTTATTATGTGACTTGTTAAGCAAACTTTTACTTCTGAACTTATTTAGGCTTGCCATAAAGGGTTTGAATACTTGATTCAAGACATTTCAGCTTTCCATTTCAAGTTAATTTGTAAAAAAAAAAAAAAGGATCTCAAATCAGGCTGTAACACAACATGTGGAAAAGTCCAGGGGTGTGAATACTTTCTGAAGGCCTGTATCTGTTAATCATGGTCTTCAATCTGAAATAGGTGTGTTAGTGCTTGGCTAGAACAAATGCCTGCACAGACCCACACTTGCCCTCTGCTGATCTAGGCGAGACAGGTGCTCTGAGAGAGACAGGTGCTCTGGCTTAGTCAATGTTTGGTTGTTAGAGAAAGGAGAGGGGTCTCCCTCTGGTTCTCTGCTCCTCAGCCTCCCCAGACAGGGTCAAGACCAGACCAAGGCTGGGATGATGTGACTGGTCCACGTGACGTAAGGGGCTATTTAGGATGGCAATATGAACCGCAGCGCACAGTCACAAGATCTGAGACCAGCTCACAGTCATGAGTGGATTAAGAACACATTACCATTACACAAACACACATTGATTAACCTGAACCAGTACGATATTAAGTGGTGTATGTAACTTATGCTTTTAGCCTATTGCCTATTGCTTGTTCTGACCTAGGCCTATATTACTTTCTAGTATCTCTTCATGCTGCTTCCAAAAGCAATTTGTGCCAATAAGTAGGCCAGAGAGGGAGATGTTATGTTTTTAAAATGTGTTATCAATGAATCATCGTCGGTCTCATTGCTCCCTTTGTGTTTGTGTTCCAGACTATGAGAAGACATCGAAATGACGTGACAGTCGAGCTGAGGAAGGTGAGAGAAGAAGCCTAATTTATATTTTGGGAATGCACAACTTTGTAGGTGTACTTCCACTGCTCCCTATATTAATATTGACATCCCTGCTTACCACACACACACACACAGATCTGTAGACAGGCTGTTCCTTTCTCACCCTGTGTCTTGCCCCAGACACAGACTTGGTATTTGTCTCAATCCATCCAGAATTATTCCTCTATGGGGCACTAAACCCAATTTGACCCCCTCATTTTCTGACCATGACCCACACATGATATTGCACCTCTCTGGATTGGCCTATGATCCCTGTAAACTGCCTTTTCCCTAACCGTAAACTAAGTAGTTAGGTTTCTTTGTTTGGCCCACTGCGGTGATGTGCTGCAGGTAGAAATTTCCTTTGTCATTCAGCTACTCCCTCTAGGCTTGGGTGGTATCCAGGTTGTCACGCTGACCTTGTGTCATACCGGTATATTTGGTTATAACTGAACACAAAGGACGCTATTTTCAAACCCCACTGAGACTTTTTAATTTGCATGTTAGTAATGCTAACAAGTACATGTAAAGTCCCATTGAGAATGCTAACGAACGCTTTGCAAAAATGTTATACAGTCTCTGACCTAAACTATTTTCAGGACAGACATCATAGCTCAAAGTTACACAAGTAACTAAAAAATGCTACACAGTTTGCTGCGCGCACAAAACAAATATTAGACGGCAAGGCTCTTGATCCAGGAGGGGATGCTCAGCTGTTACCAGCAAGCAAAGCTTGATTTTGGAAGAAGCTAACCACTTAGCTAGATAGCTAACTAGCTACTAAATTAACAAACCAAATACACAACCGCAGAGCATTTATCACATTTTAGACAGTTAACTTAATAGTTCTAAGATATCTAACAGGGCTAACATTTAGTTGTGAATTCCACACTGTAACTAGATCACCTGGCATGTGATCACCACAACAATCACTCACAATAGTGAGTGACTCACAAAGCTCCGGTCTCTCATTGTTGTGTGCTTGTAAACAAACACCACGTGACTGGTACTACCGTTAAGCTTCATAATCAAAAATGATGTGACAGGTGAAATGAAGAATGCAATCTTCTTGATCTCCTAACATATTGCACAAGTTGATTGCAGGTATTCACTTAAAAAGTTGCTACAAATATTCAAGTGTATAAAAAAAAAAGAAAACATCCACGAAATAGTTTCAATGGTATTGAAAAACCATCCCGTGGCTATTTCCAAATATCCGGTGTACCGTCCAAGCCTAAGTCCCTCCACATGCCCACTACCCTTCGCACGGATCTGCATACCTATGTACTGTCACTGTACTATCCAGACTTGGTGATCATTAACAGACTACATCATCAGAATGCTGAAACCAAGATTAGATGACATTCCTTGGGGATTAGCAGAAATTTTAAAGAATATCCAGATGTAATGTATCCTGAGGTGTTTGCTGTGCTTGCCTGTTTGATGTGGATGCCTACATCAGAACTCTGTAATGGCTACAATACACCCAATTAGTATGGTTGTCATGCAATATTGACATGTGCAACACCATGAATGTAACATTCAAATATAATAAGGGTCCCCTGGGAAACTTTGACCAACACTTTGGCTCATACCCTTTTACAACAACTTCTACTCTACCTGTCTTTGTCATTAGTTGTCATGCCACACAATGCCAACCATAGAATCGGAATACCAATTTTATTTTTATGATTCCAACAGTTCACCCAAGTGTTTTGATCAAAATCGCAGTCACAATATTTTCTTTAAAAAAACGCTTTTGATTATTTGCCCATATTGTGCAGACCTATGTCGTAAAGAGCCGGAGACTGAAGGGTTTCTCTTCTCCTCTCCGGTGATTGGCATCTATCCCTGTCACTCATACATCCAACAATTCACTGCTCTCATGTTGACTTGGTGATCTCTTTGACACGAGTCCCCTGGTCATGGCTTTGAATCTTACTTTCCCCTCCCCCAATTCGTTCTTCCTCCGTTAAACCCCCCTCAGGGCTTTGACACACTCCTCACTCTCCTTCCTCGTTACACATTTTTTTCTTTCTCTGAGGTTAAAACAATCGCCTGTAGTCGTTGCTAAGTTACCATTGAGGAAGAGAGTGAGACATGGCTAGAAACTAGTTTAGGGCCTAATTCAGTGAGAGAGAGAAGAAGAAAGAGCCGAGTTAGTGTGCTGCTGTTGTCTGGCTGCACATTCCATTATGCCAGAGCAGAGAGCAGCACAGGGATGGTTAGTCACCAGCAGTGACGCACGGCCCAGCACTGCAGCACACACTGGAATGTAGGCCAAGGGATTCTCCTCCCTCCTACCACTGACTCACATGCCGACCGGCTGTGTCTCTTTTTCACGCTCTATTCAACACCAGTACGGGTGTGTCTCACTGTGCCTGCTCCTCAACTTTCTGGGAGTGTATGCCTTTGTTTTTTGTGTGTTTTAATTGTTGTGTTTTAATTAGTGTGTCTCTATGTGAAGTTTAGTAACTATAGGGGACATAACAACACCTGGTTTGTACTTAGTCTCTCCTTACAGGGGACAAAGGTTCCAGAGATGACCCCAACATACACCAGTACACACACATTCTAGGGATGCGAGGGTCAGCTGTTTTTCAACCAACATCTGGCTCGCAGTTACAAGTTTGCTGTAGGAGTTTGCGCTGCTACTCTGTAACATATTTGAGTATTCATCAATGTTTTATTCTCTCTTGTCTTTCCCATCTCTTCCGTCAGAACAAACGAGACGAGCATCTCCTGAAGAAGAGGAACGTCCCACAGGAGGACAGTCTGGAGGACTCCGACTTCGACTCCGACTTCAAAGGGGTATGTGGGATGTCTGTGTTCCACTTTAGCGACCCATTTGTCATTGCAGTGGAACGAGAGACTTGTTCCAGATAGTCTAGGCAGTACATTTCTGTGTTTGGACCGGGCAGGTGTGGCCATTCCTCCTGAAGAGCTACTCGCATTGGACATTGTGTCAGCTCTATACAATACATTTCTATGTATGATGTTGTAATCTAGACATGTGTCCTTAAGCCCCCTTGGTCTCCAATGCCCCATGGCTTGTATAATGTATCGTGCTCAAAGCCTTGTCACCCTGCTGACTGGAGGCCTGTCATTGAGATAATGAGATGAGGAATAGGGTCTGATCTGACCTAGCTGCTACCAGCTGATGTATGGTTATGATGGAGTAGTATGGCATTCTCAGCCTGTGAGCTCATTCAGCCTCAACCAGCCAACCAACACACCAACTCGGCAGCAGAGGAAACGCAGCACTCTGAAAACACTAGCGTGTGGAACGAGACTGAGAGGGACAGACTGTGTGTGTATATCAATGACATGTTGACCGATCAGTGTGAAGTAGCCAGATGTTTATGTGAATTGTATCCCCTTCCCCCATGTTGATGTTGTTTCTGTATCTTGGTACTGATTTTGTCCCTTCCCTTCCCACTCTTTGCAGCAAAATGTCACACTAGAGGCCATCTTACAGGTAAGGCTCAACTTTGTGTACAAACAAAGAATAGTGACAAACTCTTATCTCCGTCGTTCTCTTTTGCTCTCCCTCCCCTTCTCTCCCTGTCTCCTTCCTTACCTCCTGAATTTTGTGAGAGTGTGGTGCTGTAACTTGTTCTCTCTCTCTCTCTCTCTCTCTCGCTGAAGAACGCCACCAGTGATAACGCGGTGGTCCAGCTCAGTGCCGTACAGGCTGCCAGGTAAGTGTGTGTGTGTGTGTGAGATCTCCTCTCTGCTTTGAACCTCTCACCCTGTTTTGTATTCCATGATTGAAACATCACTTTTCCTGTTTTTGTGTCTGTCAGAAAACTCCTCTCCAGTGACAGAAACCCTCCCATTGATGACTTGATAAAGTCTGGCATCCTGCCCATCTTAGTTAAATGTCTGGAGAGAGACGACAAGTGAGTCTGCTGATGCATTAACCCAATGTCCTCCCCTGGACTGTCTCTACTAATGCACTGTTGGGACATTTACTGGGATTACTGAAGACTGGCTAGGATACATGATGTAGAGGGGCTACTAGTGTGTGTGTGTGTGTGTGTGTTTGTGTGCATGCTTCTTTGTGTGTGTGAGTGAGGCACAGGGTGGTCCGTTGGCCTTGCAGTCCGGTGCCAATCCAAATAAAAGAGCATTCCTGTCCTCTGGATTTCCCCATTCCCAGGACCTCGTTGTGTTCAGGGCCAAACACAAACACACACACATAGGACCTTGTGGTCAGGAAGGGGACAGACGTGCGCGCACACGTACAGGAGGGTGCAGGGGTTGGAGGGTTACCATAGCGATGAGCTGCGGATGCACAGCTGTCATGGCGACTGCTGCAGTTTGTCAGACACTGAAATTCCTGGAGCACAGCGGGCACTGCAACCCAACACACCATTGTTTACACACATTGTGTGTGTTTGTCTGGACTGAAGAGAGGAGGAAGAAGCGAGGGCAGGGTTAGGAGAAAGACACGTTCATATTAATGGAAGCCCTAGAATGATCTTTCTCACTCTTCCCCCCTCCTTTCTCTCCTCCAGTCCGTCTCTTCAGTTTGAGGCAGCCTGGGCCCTGACCAACATAGCGTCTGGCACGTCACAACAGACCCAGGCTGTGGTCAAATCCAGTAAGTTCACCAGTTCACCCTGCGGTCATTCTGCTCCCCTGTTATTCTGACTGTCTGGGCTTCACTAATGTTTATCTTTGTGTGTGTGAAATTGTTAATTCCTAACTGTGTTTGTACTCGTGTACAGATGCTGTTCCCCTGTTCCTGCGGCTGCTCCACTCTCCCCATCACAATGTGTGTGAACAGGCCGTGTGGGCGCTAGGCAACATCATAGGTGAGTATGGCTGATGCAGTTAACACATCATTAAAGTTATGTTTGTGTGTTTCTTCTGTAATGACTAACCATGTGACCGGACCAGGAAAAACTGGTGACCCAATGATGACCTTTGACCTGTGATGCTCCTCTTTCAGGCGACGGGCCACAGTGCAGGGATTATGTCATCTCCCTGGGCGTGGTCAAGCCCCTGCTGTCCTTCATTAACCCCTCCATCCCCATCACCTTCCTCCGTAACGTCACCTGGGTCATTGTCAACCTCTGCCGCAACAAGGACCCACCGCCCCCCATGGAAACAGTACAGGAGGTACATGTGTGTTCTTTTCAAAATCAAATGCAAATAGTCCGGGTGGCCATTTGTTCAATTGTTCAGCGGTCTTCTCGCTTGGGGGTAGAAGCTGTTAAGGAGCAATTTGGTCCAGACGTGGTGCTCCCGGCACCGCTTGCCATGCGGTAGCAGAGAGAACAGTCGATGACTTGAGTGACTGGTCTGACAATTTTCTGGGGACTTCCTCTGACACTGGCAAGTATATAGATCCTGGATGTTGTCCTGGCACCACACTGCCAGGTCTCTGACCTCCCTATAGGCTGTCGTATTGTTGTCGGTGATGAGGCCTACCAGTAATGTTGTCAGCAAACTTACTTTATTTAAAAAAAATGTTTTAACCTTTTATTTTACTAGGCAAGTCAGTTAAGAACAAATTCTTATTTTCAATGACTGCCTAGGAACAGTATGTATGTATGTGAATTGGAGTGGGTCTCGAGTTTCTGGGATGATTGTGTTGTGAGCCATGACCAGCCTTTCAAAGCACTTCATGGCTACCGACGTGAGTGCTACGTGGCGGTAGTCATTTAGTCAGGTTACCATTTCTTTCTTGGGCACATGGACTATGGTGGTCTGCTTGAAGCCTACTGTATTACAGACTCGGTCAGGGTGAGGTCTGAGTACACGTCCTGTTAATCCGTCTGGCCCTGTGGCCATGTGAATTTTGACCTGTTTAAAGGCCTTGCTCACATCGACTACAGAGAGTGTGATCACACAGTCATCCGGAACAGCTGGTGCTCCCATGTATGCTTCAGTGTTGCTTGCATGAAAGGCATTTAACCTGTCTGGTAGGCTTGTCACTGGGCAGCTTGCGGCTGGGTTTCCCTTTGTTGTCCGTAATAGTCTGCAAGCCATGCCACTTCTGACGAGCGTCAGAGCCGGTGTAGTAGGATTCAACCGTTGTCCTGTACTGACGCTTTGCCTGTTTGATGGTTCGTCTGAGGGCATAGCTGGATTTCTTATAAGCGTCTGGCTCCTTGAATATCGGCAGCTCTAGCCTTTAGCTCGGGGCGGATGTTGCCTGTAATCCGTGGCTTATGTATGTACGGTCACTTATTGATGAAGCCGATGACTGAGGTGGTATACTCCTCAATGCCATTGGATGAATCCCAGAACATATTCCAGTCTGTGCTGGCAAAACAGTCCTGTAGCATAGCATCCACGTCATCTGACCACTTCCGTATTGAGTGAGTCACTGGTACTTCCTGCTTTCGTTTTTGCTTGTAAGCAGGAATCGGGAAGATAGAATTATGGTCAGATTTTCCAAATGGAGGGCGAGGGAGAGCTTTGTATGAGTCACTGTGTGGAGTAAAGGTGGTCTAGGTATTTTTTTTTCTCTGGTTGCACATGTAACATGCTGGTAGAAATGAGGTAAAACAGATTTAAGTTTGCCTGCATTAAAGTCCCCGGTAACTGGGAGCGCCCCTTCTGGATGAGCATTTTCTTGTTTGCTTATGGCCTTATACAGCTCTATGAGTGTGTTCTTAGTGCCAGCATCGGTTTGTGGTGGTAAATAGACGGCTACGAAAAACATAGATATGTGATCTGCAGCTTATCATGAGATACTCTACCTCAGGCGAGCAATACCTCGAGACATCGCGTACCAGTTGTTATTGACAAATAGACACACACCACCACCCCTCGTCTTACCGGACGTAGCTGTTCAGTCCTGCCGGTGCATGGAAAACACAGCCAGCTCTATATTATCCATGTCGTCGTTCAGCCACGACTCAGTGAAACAACATAAGGTATTACAGTTTTTAATGTCCCGTTGATAGGATAGTCTCGAACGGAGCTCATCCAGTTTATTCTCCAGTGATTGCACGTTGGCCAATAGAACGAATGGTATCGGCGGGTTACCCACACGCCAACAAATTCTCATAAGGCACCCGGATCTGCGCCCCCTGTATTCCGTCTTTTTCTTCATGTGAATGACAGGGATTTGGGCCTGGTCCGGGGGAAACAGTATATCCTTCGTGTCAGACTCCATTAAAGAAAAAAATATTTTTCCAGTTCGAGGTGAGTAATCGTGGTTCTGATATCCAGAAGCTCTTTTCAGTCGTAAGAGACTGTAGCAGCAACATTATGTACAAAATAAGTTACAAACGATGCGAAGAAACAAAATGGCACAATTGGTTAAGAGCCTGTAAAACAACAGTCATCCCCTCCAGTGCCATTAGGTATTCCAATTTATGAGTAGAGTTATAGTGGTGATCTCTCCAGCTAGTCAGCCAAATCACTTATCACTAGGGGGAATGTTTAGCTACATGACTTTACATGGCCACATTTTCAGTCTGCTTTTGACACTCCTCTCTTTTTTCCCAGCTTCTCCCAGCGCTGTGTGTTCTTATATACCACACAGATATAAATGTAAGTATGAGATCATACAGTGCCTTCAGAAAGTATTCATACCCTTTGATTTATTCCACATTGTATTACAGCCTGAATTCTAAATTGATTAAATACTTTTTTTAAATCTCATCCATCTACACACACCATAATGACAAAGTAAAAACATGTTTTTAGACATCTTTGCACATTTATTGAAAATTGAATGCAGAAATATCTCATTGACATAGGTATTCAATCCCCTGAGTCAATACTTTGTAGATGTACCTTTTGCAGACAAAACAGGTGTGTCTCTTTCTGGGTAAATCTCTAGGAGCTTTCCACACCTGGATTGTGCAACATTTGCCAATTTTTTATTATTTTCAAAATTCTTCAAGCCCTGGCAAATTGGTTGTTGATCATAGCTAGACAACCATTTTCAGTTCTTAAGTAGATTCTGGTTAAAACTGTAACTTGGCCTCTCACTACAATGTTGCTGATCCATCCTCAGTTTTCTCCTATCACAGCCATTAAACTCTGTAATTGTTTTTAAAGTCACCATTGGCCTCATGGTGAAATCCCTGAATGATTTTTTCCCCCTTCCTCTCCAGCAACGGAGTTAGGACGCCTGTATCTTTGTAGTGACTGGGTGTATTAATACACCATCCAATGTGTAATTAATAACTTCATCATGCTCGAAGGTAAAAATAAAAAGGATACATTGAATATCCCTATCTACCAATATTATTTGCGAGTCGTTGGAAAACCTCCCTGGTCTTTGTGGTTGGATATGTGTTTGAAATTCACTGCTCTACTAAGGGACCTTACAGATAATTGTATGTGTGGGGTACGGAGATGAGGTAGTCACGTTAAACACTATTATTGCACACGGAGCGAGTCCATGCAACTTATATGACTTGTTAAGCAAGTGTTTAGTCCTGATCTCATTTAGGCTTGCCATAACAAAGGGGTTGAAAACTTATTGACTCAAGACATTTCAGCTTTTCATTTTTTAAATATATTGAATAACTTAATTGCATTTTGACATTATTTTGTATTATTGTGTGTAGGCCAGTGACAAATCTCAATTTAATCAATTTTACATTTAGGATGTAACAACAAAATGTGGAAAAAGTCCATGGGTGTGAATACTTTCTGAAAGCACTACATGTTTATTACAACTAAATGAACGGTTTTCCATAAGTTTGACATCAGCATGATAAGCCCTACCATACTCTGCTGCTTTAGTGAAACAACACTTATTGGACTCCTTGGTTAACACTGGGTGTGTTTGTAGATCCTGGTGGACACGGTGTGGGCTCTGTCCTACCTGACAGACGGTGGGAACGAGCAGATTCAGATGGTCATAGACTCTGGTGTGGTCCCATTCCTTGTCCCCCTGCTCAGCCACCAGGAGGTCAAAGTTCAGGTAAGGGGTCAACTGGGGACCATGTCAACTGATAACATTCTGATTATAGAAGACTGTAAAAAAACGTTGGTATGGTGTACTTATAAAATGCATAAAAAAACACTGATTTACTAAGATTGGATTGATAAAAGCAACAAATCTTGGCTCTACCTATCACTATGGGTAGTGAGTTTTTGCATAAAAATGCTGCCATATGTTCAGGAAAAACTCATTGCTCCATGATTTATTTCAAGGGAGGGAGGAAATTATGCATTTTATAAGTAATACAGTCAGGGTGTTCTATGCATTTTATAAGTAATACGGTCAGGGTGTTCTATGCATTTTATAAGTACTACGGTCAGGGTGTTCTATGCAGTTTACAAGTACTACGGTCAGGGTGTTCTATGCAGTTTACAAGCACACGGTCAGGGTGTTCTATGCAGTTTATAAGCACACGGTCAGGGTGTTCTATGCAGTTTATAAGTAATACGGTCAGGGTGTTCTATGCAGTTTACAAGTACTACGGTCAGGGTGTTCTATGCAGTTTATAAGTAATACGGTCAGGGTGTTCTATGCAGTTTATAAGTACTACGGTCAGGGTGTTCTATGCAGTTTATACGGTCAGGGTGTTCTATGCATTTTACAAGTAATACGGTGTCATTGTGGGTGTTGACTTGCTGTGATGTCACTTTCTGCAGACGGCTGCTCTGAGGGCGGTGGGGAACATTGTGACTGGGACAGACGAGCAGACACAGGTGGTCCTCAACTGTGACGTCCTCTCCCACTTCCCCAACCTGCTCACACACCCCAAAGAAAAGATCAACAAGGTAGAACACGCACGCTCTCCCAGGAGAGGGAACGGACAGACGAGTCAAGGGAAACTGGGAGGAGGGAAAAAGCTTATGTCAAGGCTTTTCTAGGATTGTCCTGCTATAAGAAGTTTTTTGGTTTGACTGTGTATTAGACTGTGTTCTGGCATAACCGTATGTGATTGGTTTGTTTACAGGAAGCAGTGTGGTTCCTGTCCAATATCACGGCTGGGAACCAGCAGCAGGTTCAGGCAGTGATCGACGCAGGACTCGTCCCCTTGATCATCCACCAACTGGCCAAGGTGAGAGCTGTGGTGTGTGCGTTTTTACTGTGCGAGAGATTATATTTCTGTCATTGCTGTGTACTGAGTTGTTCTGTAGTGCTGACAGCCTGTGTGTCTGCAGGGGGACTTTGGCACTCAGAAGGAGGCAGCATGGGCCATCAGCAACCTCACCATCAGCGGCAGGAAAGACCAGGAAAGTAACACACACACACACACACTGCAACCTCAATATCAGCCAGACTATTGACTTGGACAGAGGTAGAAGAGACCGGTACGGGGCTAGCACTGTCAGGCCAGGGCCTCTGTAGCTGGAGCATTTATACCAGTGAGGTTATGAACTATTAGTCACCCAGTGACTCAACCTGTTTACACAATCACACGTGTCAGGAGTTATTTGTCAGAAATGCTTACTGCTGTCTTCAGTTATGGATTTTCTGATATGTTGATGTGTAGGTGGAGTACCTGGTCCAGCAGAATGTGATCCCTCCGTTCTGCAGCCTGCTGTCAGTGAAGGACTCCCAGGTGGTCCAGGTGGTCCTAGACGGCCTCAAGAATGTCCTCATCATGGCTGGAGACGAGGCCAGCACCATTGCTGAGATCATAGAGGAGTCTGGAGGTGTGTGTGTGTGTGTGTGTGTGTGTGTGGGGTCATCATCATGGCTGAAGGTGTGTCTGGGGGGAATGTTGCTGTTGTCTGACTGCGCCTCCACTGCTCTGCTCTAAGGTCTGGAGAAGATTGAGAATCTGCAGCAACATGAGAATGAGGACATCTACAAACTAGCCTTCGAGATCATCGACCAGTACTTCTCAGGCGACGATGTGAGTTATAAACACACACGCGGCGCACCCCCCACACCTCTTACCTTTCTTCTTTCTCTCTCAGATTGATGAGGATCCCAGTTTAATTCCTGAAGCCACCCAAGGAGGGACCTTCAACTTTGACCCCGCCTCCAACCTGCAGACGAAGGAGTTCAAGTTCTAGGAGCCGGTCCATCAAGCTGTACGGGTACTGTCAAACCCACCTCAGACATTCATCCACCTATCTCTCCACCAAACTGGCAACTTGCTACAGAAGGATTGTACACACCTACTATTACTTCAACATGGCCACCCATCTTGCAATTGAAGGATTCACCCCACCGCCACCACCACTACAATACTCCACCTCTGTACTGAAGGGTCCTTAAAAACTACCACCATCCATCACAACCTGGTAACCCATACGGGTCCAAGTAATTCATCCAGCACCGGTACAATCTGATCTCAGGCAGTCGTAGCCGATGCTTTGAAATGTCACGTGAAAATCATATGGAAGGAAGAAAAAGCCTTTTGGGGCAATATTTTTGAATTGCCAAATGTCACTATCTACGCACGCACAAAAACCACAGTTGAAGACACTTGGAAAGAATTTGTGTGCATACTTGTTTTAGGTACGCCAATATATCACAGATGGGGAAAGGATACTGACGTTTGTTTGCGGGTTCGTTTTGTGCTTCACCCCTGGATTGTCCCTTGGATTCTCATTCTCCCTCAGTCGTCAGTTGCACACAGTCAGTCAGTCGCACGCACACAGTCAGTCAGTCAGTCAGTCGCACACAGTCAGTCAGTCAGTCGCACGCACACAGTCAGTCAGTCAGTCGCACGCACACAGTCAGTCAGTCAGTCGCACGCACACAGTCAGTCAGTCAGTCGCACGCACGCACGCACACAGTCAGTCAGTCAGTCGCACGCACACAGTCAGTCAGTCGCACGACGCGACACAGTCAGTCGCGCGCACACAGTCAGTCAGTCGCACGCACGCACACAGTCAGTCGCGACGCGACGCACACAGTCAGTCGCGACGCGACGCACACAGTCAGTCAGTCGTGCGCGCACAGTCAGTCAGTCGGTCGACGTGACGCGACACAGTCAGTCAGTCGCGACGCGCGACACAGTCAGTCAGTCGCGACGCGCACACAGTCAGTCAGTCGACGCGACGCGACACAGTCAGTCAGCCGCACGCACGCACACAGTCAGTCAGCCGCACGCACGCACACAGTCAGTCAGCCGCACGCACGCACACAGTCAGTCGGCCGCGACGACGCGACACAGTCAGTCAGTCGACGTGACGCGACGCGACACAGTCAGTCAGTCGACGCGACGCGCACAGTCAGTCAGGTGACGCGACGCGACGCACACAGATCAGTCGTGACGACGCGACAGTCAGTCGCGACGCGACGCACACAGTCAGTCAGTCGCGACGCACAGTCAGTCAGTCGCGACGACGCACACAGTCAGTCAGTCGACGCACAGTCAGTCAGTCAGTCGCACGCACACAGTCAGTCAGTCGACGCACACGGTCAGTCAGTCAGTCAGTCGTGACGCACACGGTCAGTCGGTCAGTCGATGACGCGCACAGTCAGTCAGTCAGTCATGACGCGCACAGTCAGTCAGTCGCACGCACGCACGCACACAGTCAGTCAGTCAGTCGCACGCACAGTCAGTCAGTCAGTCGCACGCACGCACAGTCAGTCAGTCAGTCGCACGCACAGTCAGTCAGTCAGTCAGTCAGTCAGTCGCACGCACACAGTCAGTCAGTCAGTCAGTCGCACGCACAGTCAGTCAGTCAGTCAGTCAGTCAGTCAGTCAGTCGCACGCACACAGTCAGTCAGTCGCACGCACGCACACAGTCAGTCAGTCGCACACACAGTCAGTCAGTCGCACACACACAGCGTGCGTGATTGACTGACAGTCACATTCACTCTCACACACACAGTCACATACATACACACAGTCACATACACACACACAGTCACATACACACAGTCACTCACACACACACACAAACACACAGTCACTCTCTCACACACACACAGTCACTCTCTCACACACACACACTGTCACACACACACACACTCACTCAGTCTCACACACACTCAGTCTCACACACACACACACACACACACTGTCTCATACACACACACACACTGTCTCACACACACACACACACATACACACACACACTGTCTCACACACACACTGTCTCACACACACACACAGTCTCACACACTCACTGTCTCGCACGCACACACACAGTCACTCTCACACACGCACACACAGTCAGTCGCACGTACACACTGTGCGTGACTGTCTGACTGACTGTGTGCGTGATTGACTGACTCAGTCAGTCACATTCACACAGTCACACTCACACACACACTGCCTCACACATTGCCACTCTCACACACACACACACACACACACACACACACACACACACTGCCACCCTCTCACACACACACACTGCCACACTCTCTCACACACACACACACACACACTGTCACTCTCACACACACACACACACACACTGTCACTCTCACACACACACACACACACACTGTCACTCTCACACACACACACACTGTCACTCTCTCTCACACACACACACACACACGCACACACAGTCACACTCTCTCTCACACACACACTGACACTCACTCACACACACACACTGTCACACACACGCACAGTCACACACACACACACACTGACACTCACACACACACACACTGTCACACACACGCACAGTCACAGTCACACAGTCAGTCACACACACACGCAGTCAGTCAGTCAATCACACACACACACGCTCAGTCAGTCACACACGCACAGTCACACGCGCGCACGCGCACACACACACAGTCTCACAGACAGTCACACACACAGTCTCACACACACACACAGTCTCACAGACAGTCAGTCACAAACTTACACTCAGTCAACGTCACACACTCAGTCAACGTCACACGCGCACTCAGTCAGGGTCACAAACACACACAGTCAGTCAGTCAGAAACAGTCAGTCAGTCAGTCACAAACACACACACAGACAGTTACACACTCAGTCTCACGCACACAGACACACACAGTCAGACACACACACACACACAGACAGACAGACAGACAGACAGACAGTCACACACACAGTCACACACACACACGCAGACAGCCACACGCAGACAGTCAGTCAGTCTCACACACACGTAGTCAGACACACACTCGCACACCCCAGTGCCCCCCAATTGAAGATGTTAACCCTAGAGCTAAGCAAAGAATAGCCAAGGACCCAACCCCCCTTCCTAAAGACTTAGGACAGGAAAGGGCGGGCTTTAGGCAGGAAGAGGATTCTGTGACTGACTGAAACATATTATTCCTTTTTCCTTTTCACTTCTCTTGAGTGGAGTTATTGATTTGTATGTATCAACAAAAAAAAAAGGAAATTTGTAAAAAATATACTTGTACCGCAAAACTCGTACATAAAGAAGTATACAATTGTTTTGCAATTTTGCTCTAATTCAGGGGAGAGCAAAATAAAAAAAGCAACCCGAAGTTGGAGGAAAATACCTTTGGGTATTGTGACGGAATATCGCTACTATAGCCCCGTTCCCAAGAGGACATTAAATCCTGCTGCACAAGTGATGTCACGTCCTGTGGAAGGGCGGGTAGTGATGTCTCTGTTGGGATATCCATCAAAGTAGTTGACAGGTGAATATCACCTGAATTCTTCAACACCAGAACAGTCAAACTCAAACAAACCATTATTTGGCAATGCTCAGTGCTATCCGGGATCCTTGGGAAGTCCCTACCCTTAACCCTAATCTTAAACATAACCCTTACCCATTTTAAAATGTCTACTTCAGTGGGGGGTATTGACGTCCCAAGGATACCGGATAGCACGGACCGTTTGGCAAATCTTGGATTTGTTTGAGTTTCTCTTTTTAAATTCTCCCATTCTTTTAAAAATGTATTTTATGTTGAAATTGAAAAAAATCTACTTGGCTTGTTCTGGTACAGGCTGTGGAGCTTCCAGATTTGCCATTTTTTTTACTTTTATCATTTCGTCTTATGCACACGTCTGAGAGGTAGTTTTTTTTCTCTCTTCCTGCGGAAAGAGACAGATACTGAAGACGGGACTAACAGAGGATAGAACACGACCTCTGACCTTTACAGAACTTAATTTCTTTTCTTTTTTTTTCTGTCACGTCATCAACAACCTGAATAATTGTACAAAATGCAATGTGTATCTCTTAAACGAGTCTCTTGAGAATATACAAATATATATTTCCATAATGCCTGTACAAAGCTGCTGCAGCTGACAAGTCATTGTTGGAACTGGACTCACTCTGCAGAACGATAACCTACATACTATCAAAGACGGACGGGGTGTTCAGCTTTTTGATTTTTGTTTTATTTTAATTTTTTAACATTCATATGTATTGTGATGACATGCTGATGAACCTGCTTGTCTATCTGCAGGGACTGACTGTCATTTTACCGTCCCAGAGCCGGTCCCAGTTGGTCTCCAGGACCTAGGTCTCTGGTCTGGACATGTTTTCCTCTGTTTATGACCTGTTCAAACAGTCCACAGCAAAAGCAGGGAAGTTATTTTCAATGGAAGCCTGGCAGCAGTAGCAATGTGGCATTTCTAGGTGAAGTCTCGCCCACGAAAAGTAGGTCCAGTCATCTGGTCACTACTGTAGCTGGTCAAATAAGTTGCTACTCTGCCACCACAAGGCATAATACTCTTTTGCAGCTGTATGTTTGAACGGGCCATTAGGCTGCTAACTACTGATAGACAGTGGGTGGGGGGAGTCAGGAGTGGGTTTGGATTAGGGGAAGGGGTGGGAAAGGGAGTAGTTTATTGCTGATGAACAAAACCTTGGGGTGTACAGTCATGAACTATCCGCCTAGACGGACCGAGCCACTTTAAAGAATTACAATTTCTTTGTCTTGTATCGGAAAACGATACAAGCTTGTGTTACTTGCAAGATTTTTACTTGCCGGAGAAAAGTTGTTTTAAATAAGAGAATAGAGAGAAATAGCAACAGACTGCGTTTTGGCCTCAATGTTTATATCTTTTTTATAAATTTTTGATTGAATTCTTCTCTTTAAGGTGGCTCACTGACACTTTCAACTCTTGTGCATATTAAAGACGAGAATGAGTTGAAATTCATTGACATTGTGCCTTTTTGTTTTTAATTTCTACGAAACAAAGTTTTTCCTCCGACGTATTATGAAGAAAAAAAATGCTAGAAGCTGTTGGCGCATCTGAAATTGGTGTGTGTGATGTGATGTCTCCCTTATTACTGGAGTCTGCCACTGGATTAGTCAATGCTGCTCTCTGCTGTAGTGATTGTTCTACTCCTATTTTATTGGCTGAGCCATAGCGATCCTATTAATAATATTCTAATTCCTAATTCTATGGGCTGAGCATTGTAACCCATTATGACATATCCACCCATACCTACATTCACCTCACCACAAACAAACCCATCAATGCCACATTCTGCTAACCAATCAGGGGATTGTGATATCACTTCCTCCCATCTCGCCCTCAGGACATGGTCTCTGTATTACTGATCCTAACCAAAATAAACTTCCTGTTAGCCGTTGGATCCTCACTGCTGCAAGTGTTCTGATTTGTACACTAAAATCAAGGCGTGTGTCTGGGGGAAAAAGGGGGAGAGAGTCCATCGTATTAAGGGACAAAGTGACTGTATGCTCGCATGTGATTGAGTTGCTGTCCATGGTACCTAGAGAAATATACCTAATGTAAAATATCAATCAATAATCATAAGCTTTACTGAAAGTACGACTAAAGGTTTTATTTTAAAGTCATTGTATGTCACCAGTCCCTTTAGACTGGCAGTGTCAATAAGTAAATCAGTAGTAACCATTGATCCAACTTCCAGGGAGAAACTAACCAGCAGGGTTGGGTTGATGTAAGAAGACCACATTGTGGTGTAGAGGGGTACTGCATCTTCTGTAAATGGTAAAAATGAGTGGCACTCAAGTGACATTGCTGTGAGGAGATTAGTTTAATGTATAATTGTTACAATGAGTGTAAGAAAGGGTGGATGATCCCATTGGATTTTTGTCCTTTTGATAAGTAGCGATTTCATTCCAATCTTCTCGGCAAACAAACAATTTTAGAGTCCCATTTTAACAGTTTATTTTCGAGTGAATGTCACAACTGGTTCTATATTAATATAACCTACTGGCCTGATACATAGTAATAGGAACACAGTATGCTTATGAAAAGCTTCACATCCTCATATTGGTTGTGTGCCTACCCTTTTAGCTCTCTGTGTGTGTGAAAAGGCAAGATGATACCTAGTCAGTTGCACAACTGAAATGTATTTTGCATTTAACCCAAACCGTATGGGCACCCATGCCTTGTCTATTGACCAGTTTGCATTGTGTATTTGTTTTCATATCCGTGTGTGTTACCCCTCAGCGTTCTCTGAGTGTGGCCAGTGAGCCCAGGGCATCTGCACCTCCCAGTCTATGTCCCAGGACTGCCCCAGCCCATCCATCACTTCCTGGAGCCCCATGGCCTCGGGGAGGTCCCTCTTACTAACCAACACCAAGGGAGACCCCCGCAACCTCTCGTCCCCAAGCACTCTTCCCAACGCCTCCCCCAGTCTACTCCAACACCAGGGCATCGCAGCCCTCCATGTGGTCTTTCCACAGGGCTTGCATATCCCCCTATGTCCCACACGGTAAGCTCCGGGCCAGAGTCCAGCTCCAACGAGCCAACATTGAAGCCCATGGTGGGGGTCACCCTTCTGAAGACAGTGGAGGGGTGGACTTCACTGCCCCATCCAGGCCCACTAGAACCACTTTGGATGTATGAATGTGAGACTGTCTGCACAGGCCCAGGCCCATGAAAGACAGGATATTGAGGTTTTTATGAAGGATGGAGGTTTCTGCAGATCTCTGATGTTTGGAGTCCATCCAAGCTTTTCCCTTAATAGTCCAATGAGTGGAGCAGATCAGTTAAGCATCCAAGGCCTTGAAATGTATTATAACAGCTTCAGTTATTATTCTTCTTTGTAGTGTTGGTTTGTGATTCAGCTGCTTGCCAATACACCTCTGTGCTGAAAAGGATGGTCCTACAGCATAGGTGAATGCCACTGAACAGTCAACCAAATAAGGAGATATCATCTACTTGTTTTCATGTGTTTGCATGCAGCTTTCTAAACCAGCTTTATCTCCCTTGGACTGATCTACCCAGGTGACTGGGATTTCAATCACTGGGAATGGTAACCATGGCAGTAGCTTCACCTGGTATTACCTGTGGCACCAGCTGAAGTGCAATTAAATAATTCAATGAGTTGATAAGTTGTTTGTGTGTTTATTTCAGAGCTACTAAAGAAATAGAAGATAGATGTGCCATTGACTGACATGAGGATATCATAAGGAACAACATGAGGCGGGACAACATAAGTAAAACATGCTCGTTTAATCAAACAAATAGACAGAAGGGCAGTGTCAAGATTAAATTCAACTCTGCTCTGACCTAGATTAGAGCAAACAAAACCAAAGAATCACCCACTGAATCACCTGATAACCCCCATGATTAATTGAGAGCAAAACTGGATCAGGAGAGCAATCAAGCTTCTTGCAAAACCTGAAACAAGAGGATTATGTTGAGAAATGCAAATGTTTAACATATGTTTTGGGGGTGTTTATTTTATGGTCCGACAGCCATCTAGTGACCTTTGCCCTATTTATTTTGGGTATATTGACAATATACATCTCTCCGTCCACAAAGTCCACGGCGATCTAGCGCCCTCCTATCTTTTCTTTAGGTTGGTGGATAATCCTGTTTTGAATTCTCCATGAGGGTTGTTGGTGTCAACCGCCTGTATTCAGTTGAGAGATGCTACTAGCCTCATGTCATGAATATGCATAGCTATCTCGAGACTGAAATAGTGTTTTTTTTTTCAACGTTGCAGGAGTGTCACGTGTCCTACTTCTATCAGTGCACTCGTAACAACTGGGCGAATCAAGGGGGGAAACGCCACCTGCCTGAGGGAGGTTGTCTATCGACTTGGGCCTCTTGGTTGAATGTTGATCATGTGACATGTATTGGCTGTCACCAACGTCAACAACGGAGGGAGCTGCTGACGTTATCGGAGAGGTGGCGGTAGGAGGAAGAGTTGCAGTGACCGGGAGACTAGCTACCCGTCCACCGGTAATAGCACCAAACTAACGCATCTCATAGGTAGGCTTGGTGGTGTTGCGCTTTTATTTTGTTTTCCTCCCCGGAAAAGTTGTCATTATTGACAATGGAACGCTCTTGTAGGTCAGTGAATTCACGTTGTTGTCAGCTGGCATACTCGTTTACTAGCTGGAGCTAGCTTAGCTACAACTAGAATGTTTTGCTGGCTTGCTTTCTAGGTAGTTAACGTTATCTAGCCAGGTCCACAGTAATTTAAGGCGAGTGTGGCACTGTGTGAAATCTCTGATCACTGTATAGGTAACTTTAGATGGCTAACTAATCAGCTAAAGTTGTTTAGCTAGCTAGTTCCTCTAGCTAACTAGCTACTCATTTAATCAAAAACTCAAGAAAATGTGAATGCGTTTTCAGTTGTAGCATTAACATTTACTCTCTTTTCTGATATACTAAACTGGCTAGTTGACAGTTTTGCTTGTGTAGAGTCAGAAAATTGACTCTTGTCTGGATCTTTTTCGATTGACATGTTTGTGTGGTAATCCCTAGGGGTGAGATCCAAGGGTCTGCAATCGATCCTAAAGCAGCCTAGCTGCCTGCTTTATCAGTATCAAGTTATTATGTCTCAGCTCACTGGATAGAGAACCCACCACATGTAAAGTCAGTGTTTAAAAATCTGTTCCTCAGATTGCGCGTATTTATTCCACCCCAACACTAACCCACCTGATTCATATAGTGCTTGGCAATTACTTGGGTTTGTGCTGGGATAGAATACAAATGTGAAACCCTGCGGTTCGTGGGGAACAGATTAAATTATAATCTGGAAACATTTAGAGATTATAGGCCAGGACAATGGTCTGTTCTCTCTGTTCTGTCTGCTCAATTTCACCAACTCAAAACACTAATGGGAATGAAAGGTGGTCTGAGGTTGCAGAGTATCTGAGCTATATACAGTGTGTGTGTGTGACTGTTTGTGCCCACGTGTGCTCTGATGATTGTGAATGCGTGTGTGTTTGATCTCTGACTTTGAGTTGTGTTCCCTGGTGGTTGTGTAAGCTCTCTGTCTGTCTGTGTTCTCGATGTCTCTTGTCTAATATTCAGTGTGAAAAGCAGGGATAGCATCACCCACCACGCACCTGCTCCTCCCTGTAGCCGGGGACACACCACTCCACTGTCGCAACGGAGAACAAGGCGCACTATGGTGGATGTGACAAAATGGCCGCTGTTTAGCCTGATGGAAGGCCAGGAGCTCTCGTCCATACGACAGGCCTGCGTGTTTGGAACCTCCGCCAATGAGGTCATCTACATCACCCACAATGATGACGTAAGTGGTCAGATGATTTGGTTTAGTCAGTGTGTTTTATCTGGAGTGACCCCTAGGTCTCTCTTCTGGAATACACATGCACTCTGCACAGCACGTGCTGACTGGTGTCTGCTTGTTTCAAACAGTGACCCATCTCTCTTTCTCTTCCTTAGGTGTATGTGTTTGGGTTGAACTGCAGTAACTGCCTGGGAACAGGGGATAGCCAAAGCACCATCCTACCTAAGAAGCTGGACTTTCTGAGTGGGAGAAAAGTGGTCAGCCTCAGCTATGGCAGCGGACCCCACATCCTTCTGGCCACTGAGGGTACTACAGCACATAACAGGGATACAACTTTCAAGAGGATGGCACAGAACATTGGACATAGAAATGTCTTCAATAGAGCTGACATGATTCCCTAATCCCTATCCCAGATGTCTGTTCTAAGTATACTATTTGGGGTTTCTAACTCACCGTTTCCTCCATTGTGTGTCAGAGGGCGAGCTGTTTGCCTGGGGCCACAATGGCTACAGTCAGCTGGGGAACGGGACCACCAACCAGGGGGTGGCTCCCGTGTTGGTGTCTGCCAGCCTGCTCAACAAGAGGGTGACGGAAGTGGCCTGTGGTTCACATCACTCCCTGGCCCTGACCAACACTGGAGAGGTGAGAGAAGGAAGGATGGAGAGGGAGAGGGGGAGATAGTTGGCTTGTGACTCCTCACCCCATGATCTGTATTAATGCTGGAGAGGTTAAAAGATGAAAGGATGGAGAGAAGTGTGGGGGCGGTCTGTGGGGTTCTGCTTATATTGAAAATAACACTTGTCTGTCAGAAACATCTGAGGGGCTGGCCAACAACATTCCACATACCATAGATTGAGAAATACTGCTCTAAGCCCCCTTACCACCGTGCCCTAGTCTAAACCCACTTACTGTGACCCGGTAAATCTAAGCTCTGATATAAAGGCTCTATTGTTACCCTCTATTCTTTTACTGAGTCAGCTTTGTCACTGGTCCAGTGACTGACACCATTCTAGAAGGAACCTGTTGTATTATCAGGGAAGTGGGCTGGACTTGTATTGCTGTTCGATGTGTTATGTTCTATAGTGTTTTGCACTATATTATTAAACCTGAAGAAAAGTTATTCAGTGAAATGTGATTCTCTGACCTCCCTGTCCAGGTATATGCTTGGGGCTACAATAACTGTGGCCAGGTGGGGTCAGGGTCCACGGCCAACCAGCCCACCCCCAGGAGAGTGTCCAACTGTCTGCAGAACAAGGTGGTCGTCAGCATCACCTGTGGTCAAACCTCCTCTCTGGCTGTGGTCGAGAATGGAGAGGTGAGTGACCACAGTTTGAACAAGGGTTTGATATTAAATATGTTAAGTATTTGTTGTATTCAATCAGCCGGTGTACTTTAACTTAGTAGGTTCACAAGTTTGCAGCAACCTTGCAGGACACCTAAGAGAGTGTGTTTGTGCTTTTGTTTCTCTCAGGTGTACGGCTGGGGCTATAACGGAAACGGCCAACTGGGGCTAGGCAACAACGGGAATCAGCTGACACCTTGTCGCCTGGTGGGCCTGCAGGGTCTCTGTGTGCTACAGGTGAGCGCGCGCAAACACACACACACACACACACACACACACACACACTACCTCCACTAACGTTAACCCCTCTCTTCTCGTCCAGATAGTGTCTGGCTATGCCCACTCCTTGGCCCTAACGGACGAGGGACTGCTGTATGCCTGGGGGACCAACACCTATGGCCAGCTGGGCACAGGCAACAAGAGCAACCAACTCAGCCCAGTCCAGATCATGGCTGAGAAGGAGAGGTGAGAAATGTGTATATACACAGGCAGACACAGTACACATCATGGCTGAGAAAGAGATGAGGCAGTCTCTGAATACAGACTGATCTCCTCCCTCTTCTCCAGCAGGATTGTAGAGATTGCAGCATGCCACTCCACACACACCTCAGCAGCTAAGACTCAGAGTGGCCAGGTGTACATGTGGGGCCAGTGTAGGGGTCAGTCCATCGTCTTGCCCTTCCTCACACACTTCTCCTGCACTGATGACGTTTTTGCTTGCTTCGCCACGCCCTCTGTCATGTGGAGGCTGCTCTCCATGGGTAAGGGTGTGTGACTGCGCTGGAGGTTGCTGACTGAGTACGTCCTCTCCTTTTGGCAGAGCATGATGACTTTCATTGTGTTTGTGTGTTCTCTCCAGAGCATGAAGACTTCCTGACAGTGTCCCAGTCTTTAAAGAAGGAGTTTGACAGCCCAGAGACGGCCGACCTCAAGTTCAGCGTGGACGGCAAATACATCCATGTGCACAAGGCTGTGCTCAAGATCAGGTCAGGCAGGTTGCTCACTGGGCTCTAACACAGCAAGATCAAATTACCCAGCTAACATCAAATGCTTTCCAAATCTAAATACCTTTTTGGATTATTGGGAAAGTTTGAAGTTGAATGGTCTATTATTGAGTCAAGTTGTTTTACCAGATCCATTGCAAGTTTCTTTCCTAGTGAATGAGGAAATGTGGCATTATTTCACAATATAATAGAACACAGGTTTTACATTAGTGCTTTTCAAAGACCCAAAGACACTTAAAGGGATAGTTCAGGATTTTGGTATGAAGCCCCTTATCTACTTCCTCAGTCGGGTGAACTTGTGGATAATATTTATATGTATCTGCGTCTAGTATGAAGGAGGTAGATTTGAGTGCCAATGCTAACTAGCTTGGCACAAAGACTCAGTGGTTGGGTACAGCTAGCATGCTTAAATGGTATCCACAAATTTGTGACTCTCGGGAAGAAGATAATGGGCCTCATTGCCAAAATCCTGAAATATCCCTTTAAATTGAGGCTATATAGTAACGCTAACAGCTGTCCTCTCTACCCCTCTCCACTGCTAGGTGTGAGCACTTCAGGTCCATGTTCCAGTCCCATTGGAATGAGGACATGAAGGAGGTGATAGAGATCGACCAGTTCACCTACCCTGTCTACCGCTCCTTCCTACAGTTCCTCTACACAGACAACATAGACCTGCCCCCAGAGGATGCTATTGGTCAGTCCCACACCTAGCCATGCCTTACTGACAAGGCAATTAATCAATAGGGGAGGGTTAAAGGCTGTGACAGTGCTACCAGTCAAGCTCATATTGGGGTGTACCTCATCTGTAGACCAAGGGTCATTGATTTACAGAAGTCCAGAAACAACACAGATGTAGATACAATATACACATAACTAAGCAAACAATGTAAGCAAACAATGTATGCAGACATCCCAAGCCAACAGTGATCCAGACTGTCTATGGTTGTGTTAGGTCTGCTGGACCTGGCCACATCCTACTGTGAGAACCGCCTGAAGCGTCTATGTCAGCACATCATCAAGAGAGGCATCACCATAGAGAACGCCTTCTCTCTGCTCGCTGCTGCCGTGCGCTACGACGCAGAGGTCAGTCCCGCTTCCACACCTAGCAACAGGTAACCCTTCACCCAATCTTAACCTTTAGGCAGATTAACACATCTGACCCTGTACCAGTGGTTAGGAGCAACTTCTACCAAGCCTACTCTACCAGGGTTGTGTTCATTGGGGCACATCATAGCAAAGGAAAACGAGCGTTTGTTCTTGGACAAGTGCTAACTTCATATTTCCTGTTTAACCATGTGGCGTATCTAGGACCTGGAGGAGTTCTGCTTTAAGTTCTGTGTGAACCACCTGACGGAGGTGACCCAGACTGCAGCCTTCTGGCAGATCCAAGGCAACCTTCTCAAAGAGTTCATCTGCCGAGCCAGCCGCTGTGGAGCCTTCAAGAACTGACCGCTGAACTGGCTCATCTCTGTCTCCATCACAGGGGGCTACGCTAGGCTAACCGCGCTCTGGCCTGCCGTCTGATATGAGCCACCAGGCTGTTCGTTAGCTGTAGCGTCTGCCTGTGGTTGTCTGTTTACTGCACATGAGATTGGTGGCAAAGGATGTTTAGTAGTTACCCTAGGGTGTTACAGAACGGTTCAGAGGGGATATTAGATATTTCTATGATCTTCCATCTCCCTCTGTGGTTTGGTAGTTACATCTTGCAGCTTTGGAGGCCAGAGTTTTTGGAAGTATTTTGTTTCCCTTTTTTCCTTCCAATCATACGTGTGGATTGAGTTCTTCTTGACGAGTGAGGAGCACGTTTGCACTTTCTGATATGGTGCAGTGGGTTCTGGGAAAGCCTGTGTGAGATTGCTATCTGTCAGTAGTGACAAGTTATGTAATCAGTCTTCAGTGTTCCAATTGAACAGTGGGTCTCAGGTTATTAGATCTAGTCTTAGGGCTCGATTCAATCAGATCCACTTTAGCCAACATCTGCATAGCGGTTGTTTTGGGGGTGTCAGAGGTGGAACTGCGTTAGAGCTGTCAAATCCACAAGTGGTTCCCGGCCTTATACCTAAAGCGGACATTGCCATTGGCTGCACAGAGTCACATTAACAGAAATCCCATGTAGCTTTGTTTACAAGTTTGAACACTGGAATGTGAGATGTAATATACACCTCGATTAGGATTATAGAAATCCTCATTTAGTTGAATGATTTTTTTGACTGCCCACCTTCTTGTTCTGAACTTCTAACATGACGGGGACAGGTGTGGCTTCGTGACAATGATCAAGAGCAGCTGCTCACCGATATAATGGCTCCAACACAGTTCAACCTCCAACACTGCCAAAGCATCCACTATGCTGGTGTCTGTTATTGGCTGGTAATGCTGGATCTGATTGGACCTAGGCCATAATCTGTTAGAGCAATAAAAATGTTCCACTTGTGAAATCACATCATTCCCAAAAAAGAGCAACAAAAAAACCTGTGCATGGGGTCAATGTGAACTCCATGACAGAGTTCTTGGAGAACATTGGGTTGGCTGGGTTTTTGAATGCAATATTTTCAGCCTATGTTGAAAGATGTTACAGATGACTTCAGACATTTAAGGTATTGTTACTTTTCAGTAATGTTTGCACTCTCAGCTGTACAGAACTATTATACAGAAATTATAATCACCTATTTTATTTATGTTCATTAAAGACAACTTGTAGATATTTAGTTACACACACACACTGAGTGGGAGACAGCTGGGTGAAGGCTGCTTGGTTGTGAGGAGCTGCTGAGATTCCAGTTGTTTGTATATGATTCCAACTGTCAGTAATTCATTTCTATGACTATGCCAATTCTATAGAGTGGAGTGCCAGTTAACTTTTCTCAATATGACCAGCTCAATGGAGTTGTCCTTATTGGATCCTGTTCTGAGGGCAGAGCCTAAAGTGACAGGTCAGTGGGTGGAGTATAAGTGAGAGTCAAAGAAAAGGGTGGTAGGCTGGAGGTGGGTGTAAGACTAGTTGCAAAACACAAGGGCTCGATTCAATCCCACCGCCGACATATGCAGCGTTTACCGTGTATGCAGTCTCCGCTACCGCGGAAACATTGATGCATTGTGCATTTTTTTCATGGTTGACATATTGGAGATATAAAATAAGTACTAGAAACAATAGAACACTGACAAATATGGAAAATAAGGCCTGGTATTCATTGCTGACTTTAAGTAGGCTTTTGATAAAGTTGACTGGAGTTTATAAATAAATGCCTGAAATATTTCAATTTTGGAGAATCTCTTATAAAATGGGTTAAAGTTAAGTATAGTAACAGATGTAAATAATGGCTACTTCACAGAAAGTTTCAAACTGTCGAAGTAAAACAAGGTTGTCCACTATCTGCATATCTATTTATTATTGCCATCGAAATATTAACTATTAAAATCAGATCTAACAAGGTGTTAGAAATCCAGGGCGTAAAAATAAAGATGCCATTGTACGCTGACGACTCATGTTCTTTTAAATCAACAATATGGATCCCTGCACAACCTCATAGGTGATCTAGTTCATTTTTCTAACCTCTGGATTACAACCAAATAAGTGCACTATATTACATCTTGGATCACAAAATACAACTTTTACATTACCGTGTAGGTAACTAATAAAAATGGTCTGAGTGATGTGGACATACTCAGGATACATTTTAATAGAAAGTTAGCAAAAAGATAAGATCTTGCTACCGTGAAAAGTAAAATACCTGTCTATTTGTGGAAAAATCACCCTGATTAACTCTAGTCATATCACAGTTTACATATTTGCTTATGGTCTTACCTACACCTAGCGACCTGTGTAATAAATTACATGAGCAAAATTTTTATTTGGAATGGAAAGCCAGACAAAATTAAACAGGCCTATTTATTTAATGAATTTGAATTCGGAGGGCAGAAATTAATAAATATTAAAGCTTTAGACCCCTCACTAAATGCGTCAGTCATACAAAAGTTATTTCATTCCGAACTGGTTCTCTACCAATTAGTAAGAATGTCTCACCCCATGTTCAAGAATGGCCTTTTTCCCTTTTTAAAAGAAGCCATAAAGTTGGTTGCAATGTCAGTTTAATCCACCAGAAGAAGAAAAAATACAACAGAGGGTAAACTCAAATATTCTAATTGATAAAACCATTTTTCCATAATGTAAAAAAAATATACAATCTTGGAGTTGTCACACATGCAGCTAACAAAAATATGGAAATGTCTGCTCTACCCAAAATTACAACCGACTAAATGCAGCATCACCGCAAAAATGGAAGAGGCAAGTGGATTTGATTAGAATCTCTTTTAGTCCTCATTTGGACTAATCTTCCAAGAGTCCTTAAACATTAATACAATTTATGATCTAATTTTCACGACACACTGCTACAGACATAACACTAACATAGACCATATAAATACTCTATGAAGAAGTTTAAAAAGATTGATTCTTCATCTACCATAGTCTAGCACAATTTTCCTATGTATCTATTGAAAGGTTTCTGGTTTGCTCAGCTAAATTATTCAATGTCTTTATTGCATGGAGCATGACTACAACAGAAGAACCATATCTCCACCGTAAAAACAACCCTTGCTGCTTGTTCTGTGCAATCTGCAGCCTGCTAATGTCACTTGCTGATGCATTTCCCCAGACCACAGAACAGTAGGGGAAGGGGGGAAAAGTAAGGAGCTTGTCTGCTGGCCATGCATTAGACAAATTGGTTAAAGAAAATTGTGATAAATGTATTCCAGTTTCATTTAAGGACCAAAAAATTGACAGCTGTGCCATACAGATTGCAGAATAGTTGGGAAGACATTTTTTGATGTACCGATTCCATGGGACATGGTTTATGAACTGACACGCAAAACGCCGGATTCAAAACTTTGAATTTTTCAATTTAAATTGTACAAAATTCTTGCGACCAATATTTTATATATATAAATAAATAATATGGGGGATACAACCTTCCCAGCACTGCAGAATTTGGTCCAAAGAGAATCATTAGATCATTTGTTTTGGTACTGTCCATATGTAGCTTGTTTTTGGTTACATGTCCAGGAATGGTTGAAGTGAACATTTACCTGGAGCTAACTCTGCAGATAGCACTACTGGGTGATTTGAAAAGTCATAGTCAATACTTTTAGCAAAAATGTTACTTTAATTTACAATCTGTTAACTGAGAATAGAAAGGTTCAGAACTTTTGTGAAGCATCACAGCACAATTGAAAAATATGGCAAATATAAATAAAAAATGGATGGTGTCAAGAGATAGATGGGAGGAGTTGAGTGGAGCTGAAGGGTGTGATTAAAAACAAGATAACTAATGTAATACTTTGTCTGTAAAATGTATATAGTTTCAGAACTTTTGTGAAACAGCAGTTCAAAAGATATGGCAAAATAGAAATCAAACTGGATGTGCTTCCGAGATAGACGGGAGGGGTTGATGGTAGCTGAAGGATGGGATTAAAAACAAAAAGAATATAACTACTGTAAAATACATTGTCCGCAAAATGTATAAACTGGAAGTAGAAGCCTAAGTGTTGTCCATTAGTTTATTCCAATTAGGAGAGAGGTGGTAGGGTTAGGGGAAAATATTTATTTACTAAGTACCAGTCAAAAGTTTGGACACCTACTCATTCCAGGGTTTTTCTTTATTTTTACTATTTTCAAACATTGTAGAATAATAGTGAAGATATCAAAACTAATGAAATAACACACATGGAATCATGTAGTAACCAAAAAAGTGTTAAAAAAATATTTTATTTGAAATTCTTCAAAGTAGTCACCCTTTAAGTTGATGACAGCTCTGCACACTCTGCATTCTCTCAACCAGCTTCGAGGTAGTCACCTGGAATGCATTTCAATTAACAGGTGTGGTTGTTAAAGTTAATTTGTGGCATTTCTTTCCTTAATGCGTTTGAGCCAATAAGCTCTGTTGTGATAAGGTATGGGTGGTATACAGAAGATAACCCTATTTGGTAAAATACCAATTCCATATTATGGCAAGTACAGCCCAAATAAGCAAAGAGAAACAACAGTCTCATTACCTTAAAGACATGAAGGTCAGTCAATGCAGAACATTAAGAACTTTCAAAGTTTCTTCAAGTGCAGTCGCAAAAACCATCATGAGCTATGATGAAACTGGCTCTCATGAGGACCGCCACAGGAAAGGAAGACCCAGAGTTACCTCTGCGGCAGAGGATAAGTTCATTAGAGTTAACTGCACCTCAGATTGCAGCCCAAATAAATGCTTCAGTGTTCAAGTAAAAAACACATCAACATCAACTCTTCAGAGGAGACTGCGTGAATCAGGCCTTCATGGTCGAATTGCGGCAAAGAAACCACCAAAGGACACCAATAATAAGAAGAGACTTGCTTGGGCCAAGAAACACGAGCAATGGACATTAGACCAGTGGAAATCTTACCTTTAGTCTGATGGAACCAAAAATCTCACATTTGGACTCAACAGCTATTGTCTTTAACACGCAGAGTTGGTGAACGGATGATCTCCGCATGTGTGGTTCCCACCATTAAGCATGGAGGAGATGGTGTGATGGTGCTTTGCTGGTGACACGGTCAGTGATTTATTTAGAATTCAAGGCACACTAAACCAGCATGGCCACCACAGCATTCTTTAGCGATATGCCATCCCATCTAGTTTGAGCTTAGTGGGACTATCATTTGTTTTTCAACAGGACAATGACCCAACACACCTCCAGGCTGTTTGACCAAGGAGAGGAGTGCTGCATCAGATGACCTGGCCTCCACAATCACCCGACCTCAACCCAATTGAGATGGTTTGGGATGAGTTGAAACGGAGAGTGAAGGAAAAGCAGCCAACAAGTGCTCCGCATTTGTGTGAACTCCTTCAAGACTGTTGGAAAAGCATTCCAGGTGAAGCTGGTTGAGAGAATGCCAAGAGTGTGCAAAGCTGTCCTCAAGGCAAAGGGTGGCTACTTTGAAGAATTTAAAATATATACTTTGATTTGTTTAACACTTTTTTGGTTACTACATGTGTTATTTCCTAGTTTTGATGTCGTCACTATTCTACAATACATTTTTAAAAATACCCATTTTACAAATAAAGAAAAACCCTTGAATGACTAGGTGTGTCCAAACTTGACTGGTACTGTACATTATTTTTTACATTGGTGAAGCTATAATGTCCCTTTTCTGGCATATGAAAAAGCCAGCCTCTTCTTGTTTGACAATTCCTTCTTCTATATACAAATATGAACTCAGTGGTAATATATGATTAGGTTATGTGTTTGGTATTATGATAAGAAAGCAGAACAACTTTTTTCAAAAACCACTGAGAAATCAAATGATCAATATATGGCTGAATAATACACCTTTAAAATGAGGAAAGGTGAATTGAACTTTGAGGGCTGTAATTTCTGGCAGTGCTGCTCATCTTTTCAGGGCTGACCTGGCTTCTCTTATGGCTGCCGTAGCTCTCTGTAGCTCCCTTTGCTTCTTCTTCAACACTGATAAAATGAGGGAGAATACATTTGATTTATATTTGCATCATTTTAGTTGTTTAAAGGCAAAGTGCATGTAGAGCAACTTACAGAGCATACAACAAACAATGGGTCTGGGCTAGAAAAATATATGAATACAGGCTTCACAAGCTTTGAAAACAAGAAGCCTTACCATTTGCACAACGCTATAAAAACTCCTACACACCTGTTATTAATCCACTAATTCTCACCTCTCTCCTGCTGTGAAAGCATCTGTGATAATTTTCCAGAGGCCTCAATCACTCTCAGAGAGAGATCATAATCTGTGAAGGAAGACAGAGAAAGCAAAAACATACAAAAGAAAATAAATGAAGCCTGCAATTCTGATTATATGCTCCTAACAGTGTTCAATTGGTGACGGTTTTATTTAATATACCAGCCAACCCCCCAGCCGTTCCACTCACCCTCCTGACTGGCCTGATCTGACAATATCCTCTTGGAGATGCCGACCATGTCAGAGATGAAGGTGGTGAAGATGGACTCTGTACAGCCTGCTTCGTTACACCTCCTCCAGAACACCCTGCTGGCTGAATTGCCAGAGCCAGAACCACCAGGTGAACCCGGGCCTCCAGGCCTTGCCAGGGGATACTGGGAGACAGAGTGTGGAGAGGGAGGAAATGGAGGAGAGGACACAGGGCCATAGCACACAATAGCTGTGCTGGTGAAATTGAGTGGACTAGAGTGGACGGATGAGCAGTCAGGTGAGTGGACAGGCAAGATGGGATCATGAGCAGGTCCAGGTGTGTGAGAGCTGCCGTGTCCACCAGAGACGACCGGTGAACCAGGTGAGTGCGGAACAGAACCTTGACAAGACGCAGAATTGCACACAGAGGATAGAGAACACACAGAGGGAGCGAGACGATAGAGAACTCAACTATTTGGTTGAGTTTTTCCTTTCCTGGCTAGTAGGGAGGGATTGTATGTAAAAATTTAGTAAAATGAAAAGTGAGCGTACAGGTGAGAGGTGAAGAGCTGTAACTACCTGTGGCCTGAGAGGGTTCTTCAGATGCAACACACAGCATCTCTGGTAGCAAAAGACTCGGGGACCCAGCATCCTGGAGAAAGATCAAATCAAATTCTATTTGATGGTGTTGACTAACTAGTGAAATGCCTACTTGTGGGTGCTTTTCCAACAATGCAGGGTTAAAGATAGATTTTCAAAAATACAAATAGAAACAGTGACACGAGGAATAAATACACAGTGAATAACAAGTAGAAATAACATGGCTATGTACAGGGAGTACCAGTCTCGAGTCAATGTGCAGGGGTACGAGGTAATTGAGGTAGATATGTACATATAGGTAGGGATAAAGTGACTAGGCAAAAGGATAGATGGACAGTAGCAGCAGCTTATGTGGTGAGTGTGAAAGTGTGTGTGTGGCGTCAGTATGCATATGTAGATTGTGTGTGTGTGAGTAGAGTCCAGTGTGTGCATAGAGTGCAAAAAAGGGCCAATGCAGGTAGTCCGGGTAGCCATCTGATTAGCTATTTAGCAGTCTTGTTAAGGGTAGAAGGTGTTCAGGGTCCTGTTGGTTCCAGACTTGGTGCACTGGTACCGTTGCCGTGCGATAGCAGACAGAACAGTCTATAGCTTTGGTGGCTGGAGTCAGAAAAATGTTTGTGCCTTCCTCTGACACCGCCTGGTATAGAGGTCCTGGATGGCAAGGAGCTCGGCCCCAGTGATGTACTGGGCTGTACTCACCAACCTCTGTAGCATCTTATGGTTGAATCAATGGTTTAGGACTAGTATAGAGATACAGTAATGCCACAGGAGAAGTATTGGACAAGAGTAGTCAGAGGAATAAAGCCATGTAACTCACTGAGTCGATTAATGTATAGTCCCCATCTTCAGGTGCTGTCTGATTTCCTAAGGAAAATGACAGTTGGTTTGATATTATTAGGTTGATGTTAAACATCCTGGTAATGTGGTGTGTTAATGTGTCCTGACATGTTTTACCTGTGGTGGAAGATATGGGGGTCTCAGCATGATTACTGTGAAGTAAGAGAGCAATATTATTTATCTTGTGTCACTGTACGCTACAGAGGCAGGCAACGATCTCCCTTCTTCCCTTTTTATAACATTTGGCCAACACAGGAAACGACTCAACACTGAAATGATAACATGCTATTTGAACAACCTTGACAACAGAGAGCCTTGGTAGGTAAATAAATGTCATTTTTCATGCTTGTCAGAATAAACCAATAAACCTCCAAACGAGCTTCAATGCCATACAACACTCCTTCCGTGGCCTACAACTGCTTTTAAAATGAATGCTCTTCAACCGATTGCTGCCCGCACCCACCTGCCCGACTAGCATCACTACTCTGGACGGTTCTGACTTAGAATATGTGGACAACTACAAATACCTAGGTGTCTGGTTAGACTGTAAACTCTCTTTCCAGACTCACATTAAGCATCTCCAATCCAAAATTAAATCTAGAATCGGCTTCCTATTTCGCAACAAAGCCTCCTTCACTCATGCTGCCAAACATACCCTCGTAACACTGACTATCCTACCGATCCTTGACTTCGGCGATATAATTTACAAAATAGCCTCCAATGACCTACTCAGCAAATTGGATGTAGCCTATCACAGTGCCATCCTATGTCACCAAAGCCCCATATACTATCCACCACTGCGACCTGTACGCTCTCGTTGGCTGGCCCTCGCTACATATTCGTCGCCAAACCCGCCGGCTCCAAGTCTTTGCTAGGTAAAGCCCCGCCTTATCTCAGCTCACTGGTCACCATAGCAACACCCAACCATAGCACACGCTCCCGCAGGTATATTTCACTGGTCATCCCCAAAGCCAACACCTCCTTTGACCACCTTTCCTTCCAGTTCTCTGCTGCCAATGACTGGAACGAATTGCAAAAATCACTGAAGCTGGAGACATATTTCCCTCTCTAACTTTAAGCATCAGCGGTCAGAGCAGCTTACCTATCACTGTACCTGTACACAGTCCATCTGTAAATAGCACACCCAACTACCTCATTCGCATATAGTTTTTTAAAGTTTTTTTGCTCTTTTGCACCCCAGTATCTCTACTTGCACATCATCTATCACTCCAGTGTTAACGCTAAATTGTAATTTATTTCGCCTCTATGGACTATTTATTGCCTTACCTCCCTAATCTTACTACATTTGCACACACTGTACATAGATTTTTCTATTGTGTTATTGACTGTACGTTTGTTTATCCCATGTGTAACTCTGTTGTTGTTTTTGTCGCACTGCTTTGCTTTATCTTGGCCAGGTCGCAGTTGAAAATGAGAACTTGTTCTCAACTGGCCTACCCGGTTAAATAAAGAAATTAAATAATAAAAACATGCACTGCCTCCATTGAAAGTAGTTTAATTGAAACTAGATGAGAGCACTATCATCATTACCTATGTTCAGAGTTGACACTGTCTTCTAGATTGGACTCCAGAGGGGAAAACACCATATCAATCCTATTCACATCTCCATCTGTTACAGAACCTACCAACATTCTAATCAATGCAATGTGTCACTCATGTCTTTGTATAAACTATATTTTAAAAAATTACAACAATCAAGGTAATGAAAAGGGAGGCTACAGGAACAATAAAGCAACCTGAATCTGAGGAGTTATCCAGTATCCTCCTGTGTTTGGACTTTCTTGATGACATCACTTCCTGTCTGACAAAACAAGTGAGAACAGGCGCAGCGTTCAGAAAATAGTGCCCAAAGAATCCAGGCCATATTTTATGAATGAGAGAAACATTTACTGGATTGTTTGTCAGCAAAGAATATACATAAAGCAGCATGAACTCCACACTCAGAACAGAGCAGGTCAGCTGGACAGAATCAAAGAACCAGACCACCCTACGACATGCATACCTGAATTCCATACTTACTTGCTAGAGAAGCTCAACCGCCTCTGTTTCAACAGAAAAAGCAAAGAGATTATGATTCACTATATTTTCATATGATTACATGAACATATTAAGTGACTTTCTTTACCTCAGAAGATATGCATCCATTTTTAAAAGCTAAATATACACCTTGGGTGTTTGTTTCTGCCGTTGGTTTTCAGGTGTGTTGGAGTCACTCTTGCAAGATGAGGGTCCTGACACTCCACCTGCACGTCCTTTTAAATTAAAAACATATCCGAAACATTCATTATTTACAAAAGTATCTGATCTACAGAGAAGACCTTTGTGTAACACAACCAAAGGAAGAGTATGTTGGTGTCAGTGGAGACAATTACTTACCATTCAGCTCTTTCTGCAACGACAGTGGTTTATGCTTGTCACAATACAACCTGTGACAGAGGCATTCCAGGCTCTTACAACAACATAATAAATCACCCTTACTGACATCAATGATAGAAATGAATGAGTAAAGCTATTGGTTTTGGAATAAAAGACTCCTCATACTCACTTTAAAATGCCACTGTCGATGTGTTCTAGACTGACGCTCTCCTCAAACTTTTCACAGATGAGACAAAACAGCTGCAATTGGGAATGACTATTGATTAACTTTAGGTTATATTATTTTAGGTTATAAAAACTCAGCAAAAAAAGAAACGTCCTCTCACTGTCAACTGCATTTATTTTCAGCAAACTTAACATGTGTAAATATTTGTATGAACATAACAAGATTCAACAACTGAGACATAAACTGAACAAGTTCCACAGACATGTGACTAACAGAAATTAAATAATTTGTCCCTGAACAAAGGGGGGGGATCAAAATCAAAAGTAACTGTCAGTATCTGGTGCGGCCACCAGCTGCATTAAGTACTGCAGTGAATCTCCTCCTCATGGACTGCACCAGATTTGCCTGTTCTTGCTGTGAGATGTTACCCCACTCATCCAATAAGGCACCTGCAAGTTCCCAGACATTTCTGGGGGGGAATGACCCTAGCCCTCACCCTCCGATCCAACAGGTCCCAGACGTGCTCAATGGGATTGAGACCCGGGCTCTTCGCTGGTCATGGCAGAACACTGACATTCCTGTCTTGCAGAAAATCAGAACAAGCAGTATGGCTGGTGGCATTGTCATGCTGGAGGGTCATGGCAGGATGAGCCTGCAGGAAGGGTACCACATGAGGGAGGAGGATGTCTTCCCTGTAACGCACAGCGTTGAGATTGCCTGCAATGACAACAAGCTCAGTCCGATGATGCTGTGACACACCGCCCCAGACCATGACTGACCCTCCACCTCGATCCCGCTCCAGAGTACAGGCCTCGGTGTAACGCTCATTCCTTCAACGATAAACGCGATTCCAACCATCACCCCTGGTGAGATAAAACCGCAACTCGTTAGTGAAGAGCACTTTTTGCCAGTCCTGTCTGGTCCAGCGACAGTTGGTTTGTGCCCATAGGCGACGTTGTTGCCGGTGATGTCTGGTGAGGACCTGCCTTTACAACAGGCCTACAAGCCCTCAGTCCAGCCTCTCTCAGCCTATTGTGGACAGTCTGAGCACTGATGGAAGGATTGTGCGTTCCTGGTGTAACTCGGGCAGTTGTTGCTTCCATCCTGTACCTGTCCCGCAGGTGTGATGTTCGGATGTACCGATCCTGTGCAGGTGTTGTTACACGTGGTCTGCCACTGCGAGGACGATCAGCTGTCCGTCCTGTCTCCCTGTAGCGCTGTCTTAGGCGTCTCACAGTACGGACATTGCAATTTATTGCCCTGGCCACATCTGCAGTCCTCATGCCTCCTTGCAGAATGCCTAAGGCACATTCACACAGATGAGCAGGGACCCTGGGCATCTTTCTTTTGGTGTTTTTCCAGAGTCAGTAGAAAGGCCTCAGTTATCATAACTGTGTTTTCATAACTGTGACCTTAATTGCCTACCGTCTGTAAGCTGTTAGTGTCTTAACGACCGTTCCACAGGTGCATGTTCATTAATTGTTTATGTTTTTTTTATTTCACTAGGCAAGTCAGTTAAGAACAAATTCTTATTTTCAATGACGGCCTAGGAACAGTGGGTTAACTGCCTGTTCAGGGGCAGAACAACAGATTTGTACCTTGTCAGCTCGGGGAATTGAACTTGCAACGGTTACTAGTCCAACGCTCTAACCACTAGGCTACCCTGGTTCATTGAACAAGCATGGTCAACAGTGTTTAAACCCTTTACAATGAAGATCTGTAAAGTTATTTGGATTTTTACGAATTATCTTTGAAAGACAGGGTCCTGAAAAAGGTTTCTTTATTTTCTTTTGCTGAGTTTAGTATTACACTACAGGACAATTATTTGGAGGGAGAACCGTGATTTGTATTTATTTCTGAGCCTTCAGCTAGATGATGTTGTTCAATGACGACCAGGAGACTGGAATAGTGACCAGCAGCTAATCAATCATATATAAGCCTAGCTATTAACTATCCATTCCATAAATGACCTGTGTGCGTGTTATTCAATTCTTACATTACTGTAGTCAGTGGCATACAGACCTTGGATGACGTTTCTCCATTGTTGTTCTTCTCTGTGTCTGAATCACCGTTGCAGGACAAAGCTGCGCCATTGGTTGCTGTGTTGAGACAGAAACAACCCTCAAGAACAAGTCAAAGTAACACCTCATTAACTTGTATTTTTTTGTTGAAACTGCCAGCTGGACTTGCAGAAGCTGCGTGTTTGTGTACCAAGCCAGGAAGATTTGCCCTGATGGACTAACAGGTATTTAATAAACTAAACACATACAGATGGGTATTGGGATGGACAATTAATTGATTCCTGCTATAGGCTTGGGTAGTATACTGTGGTATTTTGAAATACAGACGGTATGATTTTCAATAACGTCCCAATGTATTTTGTCATGTTCCCCCCCCCACAAAAACGATATTGAGCCAGTCGCATGGTATGTTTGTTTACTAAGAGCTCATGGAGCAAACGGAAGATGAGCCAAATAGAAAGTTAACACCCTCTTGAACTTTTTTCACATTTTGTTGCATTAAAAAGTGTAATCAAAATAAATTGAATTGTATTTTTTGTCATTGATCTACACAAAATACTTCATAAATGTCAAAATGAAAAGAATTCTACACATTTTTACAAATTAAACAACAATATAGTCATTGCATAAGTATAGTTCAGAAGCTTAAATTAGTTCAGAAGTAAAATTTGGCTTAACAAATCACATAATACGTTATCTGGACTCCCTTTGTGTGAAATATTTTTTTAATGACTACCCCCTTGCTCTGTCCCCCATACATACAACATTAAGGTCTCTCAGACAAGTATTATAATAATTGTATCCCCTTTTTCGTGATATCCAATTGGTAGTTATGATCTTGTCTCGTCGCTGCAACTCCACAACGGGCTTGGCAGAGGCGAAGGTCGAGTCATGCGTCCTCCGAAACATGACCCGCCAAGCTGTGCTTCTTAACACCTTAACATGTACTGACTCAGGGGGTGAAAACGTACAGTATCTAATGAATGTATATTAGTGTTTTATTTTTCAGTTATCTTGAGAGAATGTGAGACTTTCTTCCACTTTGACATTAAGAGTATTTTGTTTAGATCGTTGACAAAAAAATTACAAATCCATTTTAATCCAAGGGGGGTGTAGTCTCTCTATAGACACTGTACAATTTCTCCAGCTCAGGGTTACAGCTGTCCATTTGGTTTGCTAGCTATAGGTGGCTATCTTGCAAGATCAAGCTTATTGGTTACAGCAGAGACAATCAGTCCCCTCCTGGATCAAGTGTGAATAGCCTTTTGAGATAATTGTATAACTTTATGCGCTGGGTTGTCTGTCCTTGCATTTAGTTTCTGTTTGCTTTTTATTTATTTTAAGAAATAGCGCCCCTTGTGGGCACTGCTGGAAATACAGTGTACCCCAGTGTGGTACAGGAGAATAGTATTGAAGGTATGGAAATCTGGATACCACTCAACCCTAGCCTACAGGCATGAATCAGATTGACACATAAAACTAACCAGCAGCCACCTCACCTGCTAACTCTGGATTATGCTTCTGACAGTACACACTGTAACAAACACAAAGACACGGTCATAGAGACCCAGTCAATAACATGTTCATGAACTTTATCTATTAAATTGGTCAGTTGAGACCCATTGTCCTTTACAATGAAGTTCAAAAATATATTTCACAGTTGTTTAGAAAGAAAAGGCATTATGCCTTGCACTCACGTATACTTCCCTTCAATACGGTCTTCGACGTTGTGGGCCCCGTCTTCCACAGCACAGGGGTAATGGTAGGACTTCTGACAGCATTTCACCTCGCACCCCACCGTGGCACCCTTCCTCTTACACCTGTAGCAAATCTGAAACGTAAAACACACAACTTAATTAGTTCAAACAATGTTCAAACCATGATAGTGTTTGACATAATTTGTTCAATCAACCAAGGAAAACATTAAAATAACCTCACCAGTCTGTTTCCCCTCCTCATCTCATTCTGGACATCTTTTACAGTGAAACCAAACAAGTCGTCAAACTCTGGCGAGTTCTGGCAAATAACCCCAGATGAATAAAGCTGCAATTCAAACACATGGAAGAGTTAAAGGGGCAATCTGGGATTCAAACACCAAAATGGCAGCCCCAACAGTTAAAAAAATATATATATTATGTAACCAATCAAATTCAGATGGAGCTATGGATGCATGGACTGGCCATTCATTGGATCAAAATTATAGTTTTAACCATGTTTTGAAGATATACAGTGTTTGTTTATTAACATAAATACAATGTTATTTGGGGTTCTGATGGGGTAAGAGTTGTACTAAGCTCATAAGGCATGTCAATTATATTATCATAATAGGAAAATCAGTGTCCCCAAACGAACTGCATTCAGGATTTAAATGGGAAAGGAAATGGCAAAGCTCATCATATAAGGTAAGGTGTCCTTCTGTTGTGATCACTCCCTTTGAGTCAATAGACCAGAGGTTCTCAAACTTTTTGAGTCCAGGGAACCCTTTCGTGATATCAAATTCTTCAGGGACCCCCCTCATAAATCAGAACACAATGCAAGTGAGATAAATAGCATACAAGAAATTCTACTATGACTTTGCCAGTGCATGGCCGGACGAACCAAGTCTCAGGCCCTGGGAAGTAACATTTTCAAGGCCCATCTCTTGGCATTCTAGAGAAATTGCAGTTTAAGCTAATGTTCTGCAATTCTACACATTTTGCCATGAGGCAGAGATATTTTGTTGTTGCAGCTTTAAACCTAATATTCTGCAATTCTACACATTTTGCCATGAGGCAGAGATATTTTGTTGTTGCAGCTTTAAACCTAATATTCTGCAATTCTACACATTTTGCCACGAGGCAGATAGAAAACTTTTCAGTTTTAAAGCTTACATTACAGTGCATTTATGTAAAAAAATAAATATTAATACAATAACATTTAGGGGAATGCAAGAAGTATTTAGCTGTCAAATTAACAATTGGTGGAGTACTGTAGATACCAATATCCCTGTGAGCCCATGTTGCCCTGGGTTAATAACATAAATTGTATATTAATAATATTACACAGTATAACTCTAATTCCAAGGATACCTTTGCCAAAACTCGTTTAATCTGTTAGTAATATTCATTTAAAAAATAAATTCAGTACCTCGGGCCCGAGAACCCCTGGTTGCAACAGACAAATCCTAACACTAGGATAGGGGCAGGACCCCACTGTCAACTGTGTCAATCGACAGCTGTTTACCACATGCTGTTGTCTACTAATCTGCACATTTTATTGACTCGTTTTAGTTCCTTCCAAAAAAATATCGTGGCTAGCCTTGCAGTACCAAAATCTTCCCCCAAAGCAAAATTACAGGTCACGGCAGAGCTTTTCGAATCTTACCAAGCAGTTTTGATGAGCGGTGACGGAATCTTTCGTCGATAGCGGTCCAGTTGTCAGATTTTCCTGGGAACTTTTACAAAGTGCGCATCGTACTTTCCTACCATGTCTCTCGGGACCCATTCTCAATGCGCTGTTATCTTTAGCAACTTGACAGAGAACCACAGCGTGCTAACAATGTAAGAATGAGCGGTCCGCGCTAACCTCCGTCCGTTTGCCCCTTCGAATTTGTGTGCTGTTGGACATCCAGTTCGCTTCTTCTACACTAATACAGAAATCACGCGATGTGAATCAGATAGGAGGGCGTCGCCTGACTCACTATTTGGTCAGAAGGGTCAACGTTTCATATCGTAATTTCCGAGTAGGCAAAAAGCATAATCCTGCTTCTGCTTCTATGGTATAATGGCGTTCGCAACAATTAAATGTGCATTCCGCCACCTAATGTGCGGGCGAATAATAAAGATCCCAAAAAAGGAAAATATTTGGGTAAAAATAAATAAAATATCATACCAACTACAAAAAAAAATGTACTAAACAAAATCAACCTGATTTTCTGTAAAACAAATCTCATTCGAATCAGGTCCCAACACAGGCTCAGAAGCCTCTTCTGAGAGCGGGACATTTCAGTTGCAGATATAATGATATCCAGCTTCTTAGACTCTTAGACACTTGTGCTGTACAATTAATCACTGGCTATAAATGCCACAAAATCCACCCTCTTCACAATGATTGTATCGAGATCACCTGATTGACTTAAAACACTAGCAACTGGTTGCAATGCCATATCTTCAACGCTGTTGCCTCTTGCCCCTTCGACTCTCTTCACCGCCTCCAAATAGGAGATCTGCTGCACAGCCCTGATCCTTGACACCTCTACCTCCTTCACCCTAACAGGGCACTCAATGAAGTCCGGAGTATGATCCCCACCACAGTTGCAACATTTTCCATTCACAGATTATTCAATATCATACTTCTCCTGTCTGCAAACATATGACGCATGACCATACCCTTTACAATTTCCACACTGTAATGGTTTGAACACAGATGGTCTCACTGCATACCTCACATATCCAAGTTTCACATATTCAGGTAGAGTCTCCTCAAGCAGCAATAATATCGACAGGCTTTTCTCCTTCCATCCATTTACCATATGGGTCAGGCGAGTGCACTGACCACTCCAGGGATTTTCTGACTAAAGTACTCATCATCTACACTACTGTTCAAAAGTTTGGGGTCACTTAGAAATGTCCTTGTTTTTGAAATCACATTTTGCCCATTAAAATAACATCAAATTGATCAGAAATACAGTGTAGACATTGTTAATGTTGTAAATTACTATTGTAGCTGGAAACGGCAGATTTTTTTATGGAATATCTAGATAGGCATACAGAGGCCCATTATCAGCAACCATCACTCCTGTGTTCCAATGGCACATTGTGTTAGCTAATCCAAGTTTATCATTTTGAAAGGCCAATTGATAATTAGAAAACCCTTTTGCAATTATGTTAGCACAGCTGTAATGGATTAAAAAAAATGTTTTTACCCTGGGATAGCCCGCGAATATCACCCATAGTAGGGGAGAACATTTCCTTAGTGCAATTCGATCTGAATATATAATCAATTTAAAAGGATTTGCATTAGCAGTCTTTTCTTCTTAAATTTCCCCGGAACTGGATTGGTGTTATTTCTTGTTTTCGGTGCTAGGCTGCGTCTCATTTCTTTGGCTGCGTCTCCTGTCTCTGCCTGTGTCTTAAATCTCCATACTTTTCCCAAAGTGTGCACTAGGACACTTTCTCGCATGGATTCATATAACCAGGAACCAATATCTGAGGTGAGTACTTAGAAAGACAAATTGCATATGATATGCCTACATTTAAAATGCATATGGCGGAGCACTATGGGCAGAGCAAGATGTGATTGGGCCTACAATGACCAAAAAAGGTTGAGAACCACTGGACTAGTAAAGTATTAGATGGCGCATTATAACAATCCCAGCAATAATCATCCATTAGCCAAGATGCCCAATATATTCATGTCCCATGCTTGTTGAAGCCAAAATATGTGTCATCACCTGTCTCGGGAGCCATTTCAGACTACTTAATGTCTATGCGAAGCACAACTTCCTACCCATAACTGTCTTTAGATTCCCTATAAGAAAATAATTGAGTGTAAGCAAAGTAACTCCACTAGTCATGCATTATGTTAGATACCTATGTGTCCTATGTATCAGATCATTTAAATGTAATTCATATTATATCTTCATTTAGAATAAATCTAACTTAATTGTCATTGTCTTGTTTTTCTTTACAGATGCCATCTTTTAGGAAGAAAAAGAGCCACGCTGGTTTACAGAGACCTGACTAGAGGCGTGATAGCGTGTACACCCCTGCCATCAACTTGGATCAGTGAGAAAGTTCAGTTTTGTTCAACTTAACCAGTCTAGTCCACTCAATAACAATTGTCACTACTCTCTAGGGAGTACTGGAAGAACAGAGCCGGTTCCCTCCCAGCTGCAGTGATGCACCTCCTCCACCAACATAAATAAAGTAAGGCACCGGATGTTGAGGCCTGGAAGGGGTTGAGGGAGCTACTCCACATGCCTGCAGTGGCGCTGGAATGTCCACCACCCAACGCCATCTGCAGTGTGTGTAGAGTTTTGGAGGAGGCTGAGCTATGGCACTGTGGGGATTGTGGCTCAGATAAATATTTCTCCCAGTATACGCCAGGGCCCCCTCAATGTCCAGAGGGGGCGGAGGAACCTCCCGCACCTCAGACTCCTGGAGTGCACCAGCCACCACCGGCCTGAGGAGAGACACATGGAACGAGGGGTTAATACGGTAATCTGAGGGAAGCTGTAACTTGTAGCATACCTTGTTCAGTCTCCTCAGGACTTTGAATGGACCCACAAACCGCGGACCCAGCTTCCGGCAGGGCAGGCGGAGGGGCAGGTTTCGGGTCGAGAGCCAGACCCTGTCCCCCGGTGCGAACACCGGGGCCTCACTGCGGTGGCGATCGGCGCTCGCCTTCTGCCGCCTCACGGCCCGTTGCAAGTGCACATGGGCGGCATCCCAGGTCTCCTACGAGCGTACATACGCCCAGCTGGACACTGAGAGGGAGTGGGCTCTGTACGTAACGCCCGCTCGATGTCCGCGTCCAGCTCCCACACTACCGGTGCCACCAGGCAAGAGGCCGGGAGTGTGATCCATTGACCGCTCCTCTGTGTCATACATCCGGGACAGTGCGTCTGCCTTAGCGTTCTGGGAACCTGGTCGGTAGGACAGGGTGAAAACAAAACGGGTAAAAAACATGGCCCACCTTGCCTGACGAGGGTTCAGTCTCCTCGCCCGGATGTACTCCAGATTGCGGTGGTCAGTCCAGATGAGAAAAGGGTGTTTAGCCCCCTCAAGCCAATGTCTCCACGCCTTCAGAGCCTTGACGACAGCCAACAGCTCCCGGTCCCCCACATCATAGTTTCGCTCCGCCGGGCTGAGCTTCTTCGAAAAGAAGGCACAGGGGCGGAGCTTCGGTGGCGTACCCGAGCGCTGAGAGAGCACGGCTCCTATCCCAGCCTCGGACGCGTCCACCTCCACTATGAACGCCAAAGTGGTATCCGGATGAGCCAGCACGGGGGCCGAGGTAAACAGAGCCTTCAGGTGACCAAAAGCCCTGTCCGTCTCAGCCGACCACTGCAGTCGCACCAGTCCCCCATTCAGCAGTGAGGTAATTGGAGCCGCTACCTGACCAAAGCCCCGGATAAACCTCCGGTAGTAGTTGGCAAACCCTAGGAACCGCTGCACTTCCTTTACCGTGGTGGGAGTCGGCCAAATACGCACGGCTGAAATGCGGTCACTCTCCATCTCTACCCCTGACGTGGAAATGCGGTACCCTAGGAAGGAGACGGACTGTTGGAAGAACAGACATTTCTCAGCCTTGACGTACAGGTCATGCTCCAACAGTCGAGCAAGCACCCTGCGCACCAGGGACACAGGCTCGGCGCGTGTAGCGGAGTATATCAGAATGTCGTCGATATACACCACTACACCCTGCCTGTGCAGGTCCCAGAAAATCTCGTCAACAAAGGCCTGGAAGACTGATGGAGCATTCATCAACCCGTACGGCATGACAAGGTACTCATAGTTCCCGGAGGTGGTACTAAATGCCATCTTCCACTGGTCCCCCTCCCGGATACGCACCAGGTTGTAAGCACTCCTGAGATCCAATTTTGTGAAGAAGCGCGCCCCGTGCATCGCACTGGCAATGAGAGGCAGCGGGTAGCTGTACCTCACAGTGATCTGATTGATACCCCGATAGTCAATACACGGGCGCAGACCTCCATCCTTCTTCTTCTTGCGGGTGCCCCCGCGCATTGACTCTGTACCGGTACCCCCTGTATATAGCCCCGGTATTGTTATTTACTGATGCTCTTTAATTATTTGTTATTTTTATCTCTTCCTTTTTTTATAGGTATTTTCTTAAAACTGCATTGTTGGTTAAGGGCTTATAAGTAAGCATTTCACTGTAAGGTTTTTGGCGCATGTGACAAATACGATTTTATTCTATTTAATATTTAACCACCACCCTGTAGTAAGAGATTCATGAATGGCTTGAAACAGATTGCTCAACACCTGCTTTGTAATCATGAGTAATGTTTTACACAAAAATGCACAAAAGAGCTGCTCGTACACTAAATCAATTTGACAGTCCCGATCTGATTGTAGACACCATTTTGGCAGTGCCAGCCTTTCATGCCTATGCTCATGATGCTGACTATCAGGTAACAAATCTTTTTTTCTTTATCATTTATTCTGTTAAACACCTTCTTTGTAGTTGTAGACAGTTACCCTGACAGTATTAAGAAACAACTAGTTGTAATTTGTCCTAGTCCCTTAATTAATCATCATCACCCATTGTAATGCTCATTATGGTTTCTGATTGTACTTTACATTTCAGTTCACTGATGGTACCAGGTATGTGACTGGTAGTGGGCTTGCTGACGGAGAACAGATGGAAAGGTTATGGTCCTACCTTTGAAAATGTGGGAAGATCACAAAAGAGATGACACTGTCTCATTGTGTTGACACCTTCACTGATGCCCTCCTCTACTAAGCAGCCAGGGTCAGCGAGAAGCAAAGTATACATGTATAACTGGAAATCAGTTAAGTATTGAGATGACCCATTATTCAGGATTGTGTTGATATAAAAAATATATTTTTAAACAATCTATGAAATGTATGTTCACCTTCATATGTTATAGCACCGGCAATAGAACTCTGTCGGCAGAAGGTCCTGAAGGAGGAAACCAAGGCAAAAGAGGAGTTGATGGTGCTGCTAAACAGCATTCCAGGTTAGATGTGTTTTGCTCATAATTTTTGTTTATACGTAATGATTATCTTATGCTAATTCAATCAGATGAATTAGAAACAGGGCTTCAGTAGCTGGAGGCTTTCTCCTACAGAGCTCCTCTTTTTGGAATGGTTTGCCGACGTGAGAGAATCAGACTCGGTCTCAACCTACAAGTTTATATGGAAGACATCTCTTTTCTGTTAGTCCTATGATTGCATGTGTCTGGCCCATGGGTAGGAAGGTGAACAGAAAGGTACTAGGCCCCACAACCCACCCCACCCATAAACCTTGACTTCCTAAAACAAGAAAGCCATCTGACCCTAGAGTCTTGAAGTGTTTGCACCCTCTATAGCCATTATGGTCTTTTCCTTGACCCTGTTGGCCATCTATCTGCGTTTGACCGTGTTTTTGTGTGCTCTATCCTGTTCTGGTTATCCATCAGTCTGACAAGCATGCACACCATGAACCGCTGCTGATGTAAAAAGGGCCTTATAAAAAACTTTTGATTGATTTGATGATGAAATCCTTGCTGTGGTTTCACCGACAATTTCATATTTTAGTCAAATTCCTAACATTTTCAATCAGAGATTTTTCTGTAGCTTGTGAGTATTGCACATGTAGAACTCAGCACAAAACTGGCAGTGTGGTTTTACTTTGTTCTGCAATAGATTTAATTAGGCCCCTGTCGTAGGCAGCACATAGTCGGACATGGAAGTTTGGACCCGTCAGATAAAGAAGACCCTCATAGACAAGAGGACGTTGTCCCTTACCCGACAGGAGAGAGATGTGGAAACTCTCGCAGAGCAACAGCGAGTCATGTTATTAGTTGCTACATCTCTGACCTTAGGTTTTATCCCATCTCTAAACACCCTTTTCTGTCTGGCTTAGCCCTACCAGTCATGACTGACACGTTCCTATACCCTACTGTGTCCTGTATCCTGGTCCCACCATCTCCTGGATCTGCTTAGCTACTCCCTGTTACTTTATACTCTTATCACAACCTCCTGCTCTCACCTGTTCTTTTCCACTACATATCCCAGAGACTGAGTGCCCCTCTCCCCTGCTTAATACATTTTACATGAAGTCTTCTGACCTGTGTGCCAACACTTCACGCTGCATAATCCACTCTACACTCAAATGGATTTTGCCTTCCTAACTGGTTAGTTTTATGTGGAGATGATTTCATACTGTTATATTTTTGCTTATATATTTGTATAATATTTTCTAGGTCTGAGGTGATGCCCCGTCAATCACTGATGATAGGAACGCTCGACGTCATGGGAGTTCTAGCCACCACCGATCCATTTCTCATTTTCTGTTTGTATTGGTCACATCCACACCTGGTTCTCATTTTCCTAATTACATATGTTATTTATTCCTCTGTTCCCCCCTGGGTTTTTGTCCATGATTGTTTCGCTGTATGTGTTGGCTCCGTTATGGTTGTGAGCGGAGTATTCTCATTGTTGTGAGCATTTGATTTCCTATAATTAAAGGAAGATTTGACTCATCTCCTGCGTTTGATTCCTGCATCACCCGAGCTGTATTACAGTACGTGGATGTTCTCTAGCAAGACCATCCAGTCTGGTCCCAGGTGTCCAACAGCTTGGGGGGCAGTCTGCTCCGGACAAAGCAGGGTGCAGTAATTCTGCATTACATGTGCCTTAAGGAGCAGAGGCACTTTATACAGGCAGACCTTTTATTTTTTTGTATTTTTACCCCCTTTTTTTCTCCCCAATTTCATGGTATCCAATTGGTAGTTACAGTCTTGTCTCATCGCTGCAACTCCCGTACGGACTCGGGAGAGACGAAGGTCGAGACAACCCAACCAAGCCGCACTGCTTCTTGACACAATGCCCATCCAACCCGGAAGCCAGCCACACCAATGTGTCGGAGGAAACACCGTACACCTGGCGACCGTGTCAGCATGCACTGCACCCGGCCCGCCACAGGAGTCGCTAGTGCGCGATGAGACAAGGATATACCTGCCGGCCAACCCTCCCCTAACCCTGACGACGCTGGGCCACGGCACCACAACAAACCTGCCAAGAGAGGGCCGCCCACCAAAACTCACAGATCAGGCAAGGAGGGCATTAATCAGAGAGGCAACAAAGAGACCAAAGATAACCCTGGAGGAGCTGCAAAGCTCCACAGCGGAGATTGGAGTATCTGTCCATAGGACCACTTTAAGCCGTACACTCCACAGAGCTGGGCTTTACGGAAGAGTGGCCAGAAAAAAGCCATTGCTTAAAGAAAAAAATAAGCAAACACATTTGGTGTTTGCCAAAAGGCATGTGAGAGACCCCCCAAACATATGGAAGAAGGAATTCTGGTCAGATAAGACTAAAATTGAACTTTCTGGCCACCAAGGAAAACGCTATGTCTGGCACAAATCCAACCCCTCCCATCACCCCGAGAACACCATCCCCACAGTGAAGCATGGTGGTGGCAGCATCATGCTGTGGGGATGTTTTTCATTGGCAGGGACATCAGCTGATGTCACAGAGTTCTGTACAGAAACCCAGCCTAAAACCCCAAACAGCAAGCAATGCAGGTGTAAAAGCAAAAATAATAATAATACTGGTCAGAATTGAAGCAATGATGGATGGCGCTAAATACAGGGAAGTTCTTGAGGGAAGCCTGTTTCAGTCTTCCAGAGATTTGAGACTGGGACAGAGGTTCAACTTCCAGCAGGACAATGACCCTAAGCATACTCAAGTGGTTTAGGGGGAAACATTTAAATGTCGTGGAATGGCCTAGTCAAAGCCCAGACCTCAATCCAATTGAGAATCTGTGGTATGACTTAAAGATTGCTGTACGCCAGCGGAACCAATCCTACTTGAAATGGCTGGAGCAGTTTTGCCTTGAAGAATGGGCAAAAATCCCAGTGGCTAGATGTGCCAAGCTGATAGAGACATACCCCAAGAGACTTGCAGCTGTAATTGCTGCAAAAGGTGGCTCTACAAAGTATTGACTTTGGGGGGGTGAATAGTTATGAACGCTCAAGTTTTCTTTTTTTTTGTCTTATTTCTTGTTTGTTTCACAATAAAAAATATTTTGCATCTTCAAAGTGGTAGGCATGTTGTGTAAATCAAATGATACAAACCCCCCAAAAATGCATTTTAATTCAGGTTGTAAGGCAACAAATAGGAAAAACGCCAAGGGGTGTGAAATCTTTGGCAAGCCACTGTATGTACAGTTGAAGTCGGAAATTTACATACACCTTAGCCAAATACATTTAAACTCAGTTTTTCACAATTCCTGACATTTAATCCAAGTAAAAACTCCCTGTCTTAGGTCAGTTAGGATCACCACTTTTTTTTAAGAATGAGAAATGTCAGAATAATAGTAGAGAGAATTATTTATTTCAGCTTTTATTTCTTTCATCACATTCCCAGTGGGTCAGAAATTTACATACACTCAATTAGTTTTTGGTAGCATTGCCTTGAAATTGTTTAACTTGGGTCAAACGTTTCAGGTAGCCTTCCACAATCTTCCGACAATAAGTTGGGTGAATTTTGACCCATTCCTCCTGACAGAGCTGGTGTAACTGAGTCAGGTTTGTAGGCCTCCTTGCTCGCACACGCTTTTTCAGTTCTGCCCACAAATTTTCTATAGGATTGAGGTCAGGGCTTTGTGATGGCCACTCCAATACCTTGACTTTGTTGTCCTTAAGCCATTTTGCCAAAACTTTGGAAGTATGCTTGGGGTCATTGTCCATTTGGAAGACCCATTTGTGACCAAGCTTTAACTTTCTAACTGTCTTGAGATGTTGCTTCAATATATCCACATAATTTTCCTTCCTCATGATGCCATCTATTTCGTGAAGTGCACCAGTCACTCCTGCAGCAAAGCAGCACAACATGATGCTGCCACCGCCATGCTTCACGGTTGGGATGGTGTTCTTTGGCTTGCAAGCCTCCCCCTTTTTCCTCCAAACATAATCATGGTCATTATGTCCAAACAGTTCTATTTTTGTTTCATCAGACCACAGGATATTTCTCCAAAAGTACAATCTTTGTCGCTATGTGCAGTTGCAAACCGTAGTCTGGCTTTTTTATGGCGGTTTTGGAGCATTGGCTTCTTCCTTACTGAGCGGCCTTTCAGGTTATGTCGATATAGGACTCGTTTTACTGTGGATATAGATATTTTTGTACCTGTTTCCTCCAGAATCTTCACAAGGTCCTTTTCTGTTGTTCTGGGATTGATTTGCACTTTTCGCACCAAAGTACGTTCATCTATAGGAGACAGAACGCATCTCCTTCCTGAGCGGTATGACAGCTGCGTGGTCCCATGGTGTTTATACTTGCATACTATTGTTTGTACAGATGAACGTGGTACCTTCAGGCGTTTGGAAATTGCTCCCAAGGATGAACCAGACTTGTGGAGGTCTACAATTTATTTTCTGAGGTCTTGGCTGATTTCTTTTGATTTTCCCATGATGTCAAGCAAAGAGGCACTGAGTTTGAAGGTAGGCCTTGAAATACATCCACAGGTACACCTCCAATTGACTTAAATTATGTCAATTAGCCTATCAGAAGCTTTTAAAGCCATGACATAATTTTCTGGAATTTTCCAAGCTGTTTAAAGGCACAGTCAACTTAGTGTATGTAAACTTCTGACCCACTGGAATTGTGATACAGTGAATTATAAGTGAAATAATCTGTCTGTAAATAATTGTTGGAAAAATTACTTGTGTTATGCACAAAGTAGATGTCCTAACCGACTTGCCAAAACTATAGTTTGTTAAACGAGTTTAAATGACTTCAACCTAAGTGTGTATGTAAACTTCCGACTTCAACTGTATACTGTAGCTAAGAATGTAATACTAAGTGTATGTTGTGTTGTAATCTGTTAGTAGCCCATGTGCCTAACCCTAATAATTTGGTCCCTTTTCCCCTCATAATTTAGCCTACTATTCTGACTCGGTGGTGCACATGTAGCCTATAGCCTGTTTTAGAAAAATGTCATCATCAAATATTGTAAGAGCTTTCATTGTTTGCTTATATGCCCCCTTTATTTATCCTACGGTTCTGACTTGGCGTACAGGGAGAATACTGTAAGAACGGCCTATGTTCTGAATTCTGTCGCTGTACATTTAAAAAGCGCTGAACAAATCATTATATTGACTACGTCGGTGCTAGCGCGCTCATTAATGTCTTAATCAAAATTACGGATTGCCTCTTATCCGCTCGTCGTCCCCTTATGCCATAGTTTGTACATCTCAATTGTCAGTAGAAACTACATTTGTATAAGCAAGTCAGCCATATGAGCTTTGTTTTTTTTAAGGCAGTAAATTAATTGTTTTGCTGCCAGACAAGGCTCCGCTGATAGCCAGGTGTGACAGTGTTAAGGTGTTGGGACTGCCGTTGGGATTCTGCTGTTGGGACAGCTTTATGTAGGCCCTAACAGTTTGTGGGCACCGTTTTTCATGTTATAGTCCAATTAATGTATTGTTTAGTGTTGTGCTGTGTAGTACACATTTTGGAGGGAGTTTGCCCCACCGAGATTTACATGCTAAAATCGCCACTGAAGTTGCAGTGAGGTTTTATTGGGGATTTTACATGCTGTGTAATAATAGGTAATTACCACTAATTACTTCATGTTACTTTGATAAGTTTCAGCCATATGTCCTACTGTATGCCTGTTAGTACTCTTTAATGTTACAGTTGCCAATACTGCTTTGCGTATTGTTTATCATATGCAGTATTATTCCGTACTGCTATAAGTGTTATTGCATTGGTTTTGCAGAAGTGGTTTAATTGTTGTATTAAAAAACATAGTATTTTGCATGCACACGCTACCACACCGTTTTCCATAGTGGCATTTATTAAGGTGTTTTATTGTGCTGCCATGGGTGAGCTTCTAGAGTCAACCCAGACAGTTCTTGGAGCTGTAATTTATGACCCTTTGGCGCCAGGGCAGATCTGATCTCAGACTGGAAGATTCTTATACAAGGCTGGAGAGAGAAGGGGCCATAAATCTTGACCCTTTGTCAATCCAAGTAATGTGTTTCTCTCTCTGCATGTGTGTGTGGTGGTGACTATCAAGAGTACAGTGATGGGCCTCAACATCATGTTCTAACCGGACACCACTATAGGGGGCAGAACCAAACCAATCAGTTAAAAGTACATAGCGGGTGAGGGCATTCACAGTCGACCACTCAGACGGGTGAGGGCATATCAGCCAACCGCTTGTACGTGGTCCTTCTAGATGGATTTAGTGACCAACAGTTTTTTACATGGTCCGTCATTTTTCCGGATTTAGTGATCAATAGTTTTAGCGACCACGCCTCAGTGGTCAGGGAGTGACCACAGCCTCACCAGTTGTGAGCTGATGAGGGAATACAAGTACCTGTGTCACGAGCAGCAAGAGATCAGGAGGGCATACTCTAGGCCCTCCCGGCCTAAGTCACTGCCGCGGGAGCACTGGTACCGGAGCTACTCTCCTGACCACCACCGCTCTAGGCCTCCCTGGCTAGAGCCATCGTCACCGCCACAGGAGCGCCATCACTACTGGTAATCTCTGAGTCGGAACGGCTACTCCCCTGAGAGACACTACCCCAGGCCCTCTCGGCCTGAGTGTTCACCAAGAATGCATTGGGACCCCCACTACGTCCCGAAGCTATTCAACACAACTTCGTCGCTCCAGGCCTACTTGGCTGGAGCCTACGTCGTATCTGCCAGAGAGTCAGGAGCACCACCTCCCCCCGAGGTGGTCCAGCCGCTCTCCCGACCGACATCACTCTAGGCCCCACCGGCCAGAGGCACGGGAGCGTCGGGACCACTTCTGCTCCCCAGAGTGGCCTAGCTCCCAAGCAGATAAAGACTCCAGAGTGCACAGTCCATAACACCAAGGTCTGCACCCTCCTCAGCCAGCTCCTGGGACATGCTTAACACCCCGGCCAGCCTACAATCTAAGTTTGATGCCCTCAATCTCACACAAATTATCAATGAACCCACCAGGTACAACCCCAAATCCGTAAACACGGGCACCCTCATCAATATCATCCTAAACAACTTGCCCTCCAAATACACTTCTGCTGTTTTCAACCAAGATCTCAGCGATCACTGCCTCATTGCCTGCATCCGTAATGGGTCTGCGGTCAAACGACCACCCCTCATCACTATCAAATGCTCCCTAAAACACTTCAGCGAGCAGGCCTTTCTAATCGACCTGGCCCGGGTATCCTGGAAGGATATTGACCTCATCCCGTCAGTAGAGGATGCCTGGTCATTCTTTAAAAGTGCCTTCCTCACCATCTTAAACAAGCATGCCCCTTTCAAAAAATGTTGAACCAGGAACAGATATAGCCCTTGGTTCTCTCCAGACCTGAATGCCCTTGACCAGCACAAAAACATCCTGTGGCGTTCTGCATTAGCATCGAATAGCCCCCGCGATATGCAACTTTTCAGGGAAGTTAGGAACCAATATACACAGGCAGTTAGGAAAGCTAAGGCTAGCTTTTTCAAGCAGAAATTTGCACCTATAGCACAAACAAAAAAAACTTCTGTGACACTGTAAAGTCCATGGAGAATAAGAACACCTCCTCCCAGCTGCCCACTCACTGAGGCTAGGAAATACTGTCACCACCGACAAATCCACTATAATTGAGAACTTCAATAAGCATTTTTCTATGGCTGGCCATGCTTTCCACCTGGCTACCCCTAACCCGGTCAACAGCCCTGCAATCCCCACAGCAACTCGCCCAAGCCTCCCCATTTCTCCTTCACCTATATCCAGATAGCTGATGTTCTGAAAGAGCTGCAAAATCTGGACCCCTACAAATCAGCCGGGCTAAACAATCTGGACCCTCTCTTTCTAAAATTATCTGCTGAAATTGTTGCAACCCCTACTACTAGCCTGTTCAACCTCTCTTTCGTATCGTCTGAGATTCCCAAAGATTGGAAAGCTGCCGCGGTCATCCCCCCTCTTCAAAGGGGGAGACACTCTAGACCCAAACTGCTACAGACCTATATCTATCCTACCCTGCCTTTCTAAGGTCTTCTAAAGCCAAGTTAACAAACAGATTACCGACCATTTCGAATCACACCGTACCTTCTCCGCTATGCAATCTGGTTTCAGAGCTGGTCATGGGTGCACCTCAGCCACGCTCAAGGTCCTAAACGATATCATGACCGCCATCGATAAGAGACATTACTGTGCAGCCGTATTCATCGACCTGGCCAAGACTTTCGACTCTGTCAATCACCACATTCTTATTGGCAGACTCAACAGCCTTGGTTTCTCAAATGATTGCCTCGCCTGGTTCAACCAACTACTTTTTTGATAGATTTCAGTGTGTCAAATCGGACCTCTGGCAGTCTCTATGGGGGTGCCACAGGGTTCAATTCTTGGGCCGACTCTCTTCTCTGTATATATCAATGATGTCGCTCTTGCTGCTGGTGATTCTCTGATCCACCTCTACGCAGACGACACCATTCTGTATACTTCTGGCCCTTCTTTGGACACTGTGTTAACTAACCTCCAGACGAGCTTCATTGCCATACAACTCTCCTTCTGTGGCCTACAACTGCTCTTAAATGCAAGTAAAACTAAATGCATGCTCTTCAACCGATCACTGCCCGCACCTGACCGCCCGTCCAGCATCACTACTCTGGACGGTTCTGACTGAGAATATGTGGACAACTACAAATACCTAGGTGTCTGGTTAGACTGTAAACTCTCCTTCCAGACTCACATTAAGCATCTCCAATCCAAAATTAAATCTAGAATCGGCTTCCTATTTCGCAAAGCATCCTTTACGCATGCTGCCAAACATACCCTCGTAAAACTGACCATCCTACCGATCCTCAACTTCGGCGATGTCATTTATAAAATAGCCTCCAACACTCTACTCAACAAATTGGATGCAGTCTATCACAGTGCCATCCGTTTTGTCACCAAAGCCCCACATACTACCCACCACTGCGACCTGTACGCTCTCGTTGGCTGGTCCTCGCTTCATACTCGTCGCCAAACCCACTGGCCAGGTCATCTATAAGTCTTTGCTAGGTAAAGCCCCACCTTATCTCAGCTCACTTGTCACTATAGCAGCACCCACCCGTAGCACGCGCTCCAGCAGGTATATCTCACTGGTCACCCCCAAAGCCAATTCCTCCTTTGGCCGCCTTTCCTTCCAGTTCTCTGCTACCAATGACTGGAACGAACTACAAAAATCCCTGAAGCTGGAGACTCATATTTCCCTCACTAGCTTTAAGCACCAGCTGTCAATTCAGGTCACAGATCTCTGCACCTGCACATAGCCCATCTGTAAACAGCCCATCCTACTACCTCATCCCCATACTGTATTTATTTATTAATCTTGCTTCTTTGCACCCCAGTATCTCTACTTGCACATTCAACTTCTGCACATCTACCATTCCAGTGTTTAATTGCTATATTGTAATTACCTCGCCACAATGGCCTATTTGTTGCCCTACCTCCCTTATCTTACCTCATTTGCACTCACTGTATATAGACCTCTTTTTTTGCTTTTTTCTACTGTATTATTGACTGTATGTTTGTTTATTCCATGTGTAACACTTTGTTGTTGTATGTGTCGAACTGCTGTGCTTCATCTTGGCCAGGTCGCAGTTGTAAATGAGAACTTGTTCTCAACTAGCCTACCTGGTTAAATAAAGGTGGGAAAAAAAGATCCCTGATGATCCTCGCCCGGGGGTCCCTACATGCTCCACCATGGGAGTCATCACTTTCAGCAGTGGTGAAAGAGTCAGCCAGTGAGCAGCCAATGACAGTTGGGGCCGGCATGCCACATTCCTACCCCGCAGTAGGCGAGCCACCTGCTTCAGCTGTATTGCACTCAGCATCTAAGGATGGGGCCCAGCTGCCCTGTACCAGCTGAGTTAGAGAGCCCTCCCCCACCCTCATGGCGTTCCACGGAGAGGCCCAGGGCTGTCTCCGCGTATCTGTGCACCTCCCTCGCAGGGCGGCACCTAAGCCCTGCCTATCTTGCAAAATAGGATTAGGCCCACTAGGAATAAGCTTCCCCTCTAGGCCTGTGGCTTTTCAGGGACTTTGGCCCTTTAAATACTGTGGCCCTCATTAGAGACTGTGCCATTTATGTTAGAGGCCTTTTTGTGGATGTTAATATTTCCATAAGATATATTGGGGCGGCTGTAAAGAAAAAATTGTCCTGCTCCTCTCCTCTCTATGTAACTTTCCTTCACAGTCCCTTAAGTCCCCTTAGTTTGGCTGCTAAGCCTGCCTTAGTTATCCCTCACCCATCATAGCCCTGCAATTCCCAACCAATCAGAGCGCTTGGAAATGCCTATCTGGACACTAAACCTAAAAAGTATATTTGACCTCTTAGCTTCCCTATCAAATCAAAAGAAATTCAGGCAGACAACGTAAGAAAATAAACAGCAATGACAAATGGTTTGATGAAGAATGGAAAAACCTAAGAAAGAAATTGAGAAACCTATCCAACCAAAAACATAGAGACACAGAAAACCTAAACCTACACCTTCACTATGGTGAATCACTAAAACAATACAGAAATACACTACAGAAAAAGAAGGAACAGCATATCAGAAATCAGCTCAATGTAATTGAAGAATCCAAAGACTCTGACCACTTCTGAGAATATTGGAAAACTCTAAACAAACAACAACACAAAGAGTTATCTATCCAAAACGGACATGCATGGATAAACCACTTCACCAATCTTTTGGGCTCTATAACAAAGAACAAAAACATATACATGATCAAATACAAATCTTAGAATCAACTATTAAAGACTACCAGAACCCACTGGATTCTCCAATTACATTGAGTGAACTACAGGACAAAATACAAGTAATAATATTGAGTAATATCTCAAAGATCGAATCTCAAAAACGCTGCTACTACAACCACAATATTTGCTACTAGGCTAATTGCAGTCAAGAAACTAACGTACCATTTCAATTCAGTCAATTCTGGAAGTTAACTGATATTCCTATTTAAAAATGGACAAACAAAGAATTACGGCATTTAGGATTTCAGTTTAAATGTCCCCATCTCATACCTTCCCATGTTTGCTGCCTACATACACCTCACATTCCACTGTCATCCATAAGCAGACCAGTTACTTTATATTACTGTAATTGAAAAGGTTTGTTTACAGGACATTTCAGATCTGAAATAATGTCATCACATTACTAATTTTCATAAGATGTTTAATGCATTCTCAGAACGTCACAGTTCAACTTGCCTCAAGTATGCAATATTACAGTGTATTCCTAATTAATTTGTCTTACAGTAAATGTAGTACTCATCCATCGATAAATGTAGATACTGGTTCACACATACGGTATGAGGACATAATTAACCTGTGAAGGGTTAGTAATCACAAAGTACATACAGCACAGATGGACACAAAATATCACCTACTAACATCAATACAACGCCAATAACCTTGGAACCCAGAACCAATGTATGTCACAAGATATTGCCTATTACTCTTTTCAAGTATAATATATCACCCACCTCAGTAGCCAGGGTACAACAAACTGTTTTCAAATATCAGAGTTAAAATGTTTGAACACAAAGGTAGAAAAATATGGCAAATATAAAAGGTTTGAAATATTTACATTCTACTAAACTGGGTTGTGAGGTTTTTCCTGTCCACATGATCGGACCAGGAAAACCTCAGGTCCTATACATTCCTAGTCCGGTCATGTAGTCAGGGAAAACTCCAGGCCCTAGTTATAACGTCTTATAAAACCGCTTTTATCTTCAGCAGTGATCCGTCATGATGGGGTGAAGCTCATGACACAGGCATCTCTCATGGCAGACCTGGCAGTCCTCACCGCTTCAGTCTCTCTCTGCAGATCCTTCAGTCTCTTCTCCATTTCTGAACAAAGGAAAAGAAACAGGGAATTAGGGTGAAATTAATTATCTGGGCACTGTCTGCCTACTGGCCAGTGCTGAGGTCATAATGCATGCAGGTGATACCGATCAGAGTACGAGCACGACGGGTCTCCTGCATTCCACATAACTGTTAGCCCACCGAGCTTAAGCCTATGCATTAGCTCTGGGAGCTAACGTAGGTTTTCTGGTGTCATGCAAGGTTACTCGTGCTTCCGAACCAGAATTCCTATATGAGGAACTAACTTATGGGGACTTTATTCCACGCACCACAAAGAGAGTGTATTTTGTACTTTATGTGGATGTTTACATACTTTACCTTGGTCTCTATTTGCAAAGATCTCTGGCAGCATCCCAGAGGCCTCCAGCACTTTCAGGGTGAGGTTGAAATCTGTGGACACAGGATATTATTTTTGGTAATATCTATACTGGTAAAAGAAAATAAAAAAATATTACAAGCAGTTTCACAATGGACAACAGTACAGTTGACAAGAGCACTTTGAAAAAGTGCAAACAGTTTTCCAGTCCCAATTCAATAACATTGTTTGCAAATGCTCTTTATAATTGCATGCTCTGGTTTAGTTAACCAACACTACAGTCCCCATCCAATGTATTTAATAGTAGTCTATTGTATTATTCTGTCTCACCTTCTTCGCTGGCCTGCTGGGATAAAATCCTCTCAGTGATGGTGTTGAGGTGGGAGGCAAACTCAGAGAAGATTAACTGTGTGCAGCCTGCCTGGTGGCACTTCCTGAAGAACTGTGCAGCTGGACTCATACTGGACCCAAAACCAGATGAGCCAGGAGGCCCAGGATCCCCGGGTGACCCAGAACCACAGCTGGAGTCTGGGGAAAGAATTGAGTTGACTCCTGATAAGTGCACATTGGATATGTAGACAGGTTGACCTATCCCAGTCCAAACACACCTCCTAATATGATGGTCCTTATTCTCCATCTGTTATAATAGACATGCACACAAACATACTGTTTTGTTCAGGGAGAAGGGGGTCCAGTTGTTCCACTTTGATGATGGACAGATGGCTCTTGGAGCACTGCACAGTGAAAAGAATGGGTTTTAGTAGAAGAGAAGAGCAAAGGTACTGTAGCTAACTACAAGAGTGAAAGAGGTAGGAGACAGCAAAAACAACCTGCTCATTCGATCACTAATTTGCATTAAGTGCCAACTCACCTCCCTATTCTGAAATGTTTGACCCTCCAGTCCATACTGAAACTCAAACTGCTCTGCAGCCCCGTCTACAGTATAAAAACAGGAACATTGTGAGTGACATAAACACATGGTTCGTCCTATGAGACCATCTGAAAGTTGACATAAGTGACTATACAAGACATCTTGGATTGAAACTGATACAACAACAAAAACAACCTTCTGTCATGGCTACCTCTGAAGTATTGGGATCTTGCCTGGGGGAAGTTAGGAACACAGAAATACAATGTTAACAAACCATTAGAACACTGAAGAACAGTCTTGCAAACTTTTATATGAAAAATATAACACCTACAGTGGGGAAAAAAAGTATTTAGTCAGCCACCAATTGTGCAAGTTCTCTCACTTAAAAAGATGAGAGAAGCCTGTAATTTTCATCATAGGTACACTTCAACTATGACAGACAAAATGAGGAAAAAAAATCCAGAAAATCACATTGTAGGATTTTTTATGAATTTATTTGCAAATTATGGTGGAAAATAAGTATTTGGTCACATACAAACAAGCAAGATTTCTGGCTCTCACAGACCTGTAACTTCTTCTTTAAGAGGCTCCTCTGTCCTCCACTCATTACCTGTATTAATGGCACCTGTTTGAACTTGTTATCAGTATAAAGACACCTGTCCACAACCTCAAACAGTCACACTCCAAACTCCACTATGGCCAAGACCAAAGAGCTGTCAAAGGACACCAGAAACAAAATTGTAGACCTGCACCAGGTTGGGAAGACTGAATCTGCAATAGGTAAGCAGCTTGGTTTGAAGAAATCAACTGTGGGAGCAATTATTAGGAAATGGAAGACATACAAGACCACTGATAATCTTCCTTGATGTGGGGCTCCACGCAAGATCTCACCCGTGGGGTCAAAATGATCACAAGAACGGTGAGCAAAAATCCCAGAACCACACGGGGACCTAGTGAATGACCTGCAGAGAGCTGGGACCAAAGTAACAAAGCCTACCATCAGTAACACACTACGCCGCCAGGGACTCAAATCCTGCAGTGCCAGACGTGTCCCCCTGCTTAAGCCAGTACATGTTCAGGCAAGTCTAAAGTTTGCTAGAGAGCATTTGGATGATCCAGATGAGGATTGGGAGAATGTCAGATGAAACCAAAATATAACTTTTTGGTAAAAACTCAACTTGTCGTGTTTGGAGGACAAAGAATGCTGAGTTGCATCCAAAGAACACCATACCTACTGTGAAGCATGGGGTGGAAACATCATGCTTTGGGGCTGTTTTTCTGCAAAGGGACCAGGACGACTGATCCGTGTAAAGGAAAGAATGAATGGGGCCATGTATTGTGAGATTTTGAGTGAAAACCTCCTTCCATCAGCAAGGGCATTGAAGATGAAACGTGGCTGGGTCTTTCAGCATGACAATGATCCCAAACACACCGCCCGGGCAACAGAAGGAGTGGCTTCAGAAGAAGCATTTCAAGGTCCTGGAGTGGCCTAGCCAGTCTCCAGATCTCAACCCCATAGAAAATCTTGAAAGTCCGTGTTGCCCAGCGACAGCCCCAAAACATCACTGCTCTAGAGGAGATCTGCATGGAGGAATGGGCCAAAATACCAGCAACAGTGTGTGAAAACCTTGTGAAGACTTACAGAAAACGTTTGACCTCTGGCATTGCCAACAAAGGGTATATAACAAAGTATTGAGATAAACTTTTGTTATTGACCAAATACTTATTTTCCACCATAATTTGCAAATAAATTCATAAAAAATCCTACAATGTGATTTTCTGGATTTTTTTTCCTCATTTTGTCTGTCATAGTTGAAGTGTACCTATGATGAAAATTACAGGCCTCTCTCATCTTTTTAAGTGAGAGAACTTGCACAATTGGTGGCTGACTAAATACTTTTTTTCCCCACTGTATAGTCTGTCATAACAGACAGTTCTGGGCTCTGAGATTATCTAATACAGTGGGCTAGGGCTGGGCGATATGGCCAAAATCTCATCCTGATCGGTCATTTCATATCCAGATAACAATACATATCACGATATAGCATATTTTCTGCAAATTCAATTAATAGTTTTTATAAAATGACCACATGTAAAGGCCTATTTCTTATTACATGTTGAATTATACTCAACAAATAAAAGGTACTTACTCACATTTGATTATTTCTCAGTTTATTTAGAACCTTTGTGCAAATGTTCAATTAAGTATGTAACAAAATATAAAATATTAATGTATAAAATCTAAAAAAGGTCAGTAGAAAACACTTCAAATATAGTTGCAAACAAAATAATTATAGGCCTAAAATATATATACACTGCTCAAAAAAATAAAGGGAACACTAAAATAACACATCATAGATCTGAATGAATGAAATAATCTTATTAAATACTTTTTTCTTTACATAGTTGAATGTGCTGACAACAAAATCACACAAAAATTATCAATGGAAATCAAATTTATCAACCCATGGAGGTCTGGATTTGGAGTCACACTCAAAATTAAAGTGGAAAACCACACTACAGGCTGATCCAACTTTGATGTAATGTCCTTAAAACAAGTCAAAATGAGGCTCAGTAGTGTGTGTGGCCTCCACGTGCCTGAATGACCTCCCTACAACGCCTGGGCATGCTCCTGATGAGGTGGCGGATGGTCTCCTGAGGGATCTCCTCCCAGACCTGGACTAAAGCATCCGCCAACTCCTGGACAGTCTGTGGTGCAACGTGGCGTTGGTGGATGGAGCGAGACATGATGTCCCAGATGTGCTCAATTGGATTCAGGTCTGGGGAACGGGCGGGCCAGTCCTTAGCATCAATGCCTTCCTCTTGCAGGAACTGCTGACACACTCCAGCCACATGAGGTCTAGCATTGTCTTGCATTAGGAGGAACCCAGGGCCAACCGCACCAGCATATGGTCTCACAAGGGGTCTGAGGATCTCATCTCGGTACCTAATGGCAGTCAGGCTACCTCTGGCGAGCACATGGAGGGCTGTGCGGCCCCCAAAGAAATGCCACCCCACACCATGACTGACCCACCGCCAAACCGGTCATGCTGGAGGATGTTGCAGGCAGCAGAACGTTCTCCACGGCGTCTCCAGACTCTGTCACGCCTGTCACGTGCTCAGTGTGAACCTGCTTTCATCTGTGAAGAGCACAGGGCGCCAGTGGCGAATTTGCCAATCTTGGTGTTCTCTGGCAAATGCCAAACGTCCTGCACGGTGTTGGGCTGTAAGCACAACCCCCACCTGTGGACGTTGGGCCCTCATACCACCCTCATGGAGTCTGTTTCTGACCGTTTGAGCAGGCACATGCACATTTGTGGCCTGCTGGAGGTCATTTTGCAGGGCTCTGGCAGTGCTCCTCCTTGCACAAAGGCGGAGGTAGTGGTCCTGCTGCTGGGATGTTGCCCTCCTACGGCCTCCTCCACGTCTCCTGATGTACTGGCCTGTCTCCTGGTAGCGCCTCCATGCTCTGGACACTACGCTGACAGACACAGCAAACCTTCTTGCCACAACTCGCATTGATGTGCCATCCTGGATGAGCTGCACTACCTGAGCCACTTGTGTGGGTTGTAGACTCCGTCTCATGCTACCACTAGAGTGAAAGCTCCGCCAGCATTCAAAAGTGACCAAAACATCAGCCAGGAAGCATAGGAACTGAGAAGTGGTCTGTGGTCACCACCTTCAGAACCACTCCTTTATTGGGGGTGTCTTGCTAATTGCCTATAATTTCCACCTGTTGTCTATTCCATTTGCACAACAGCATGTGAAATTTATTGTCAATCAGTATTGCTTCCTAAGTGGACAGTTTGATTTCACAGAAGTGTGATTGACTTGGAGTTACATTGTGTTGTTTAAGTGTTCCCTTTATTTTTTTGAGCAGTGTATATACATATATATATTTATTTTGGGGGGCTTGCCTGTTTTACATGTTATTTTGGCATCTTGGGTCGAGTGTTAGCACCAACTCACGAAACCCCCGTTTCTCGACCGTGTATATTGGGGCCATGTCTTTGCAGATGTAAGTTTAAGTTGCAACGGCAACTGTTATCTCCTTCCATCTTCGTGACTCTTTGCCATATGGTGTGCCGCCGGCAAAAGCCTCTTGCAACGTCTGAGTCGGGGGTTTGTTTTGAGCACTCAACTGTACTTTTTGGAGTCTTATCCGTAGACTCTCTCCGTACTGTTTCACATGATTCTTGCGTAGGTGGTAAGAGGTTAGTGGTGTTTGAGCCTGTTGTCGGGACCGGCCTGTGGCATATTTTGCAGAGGGCGGTTTTCTGGTCCGTGTCAGACTTTCCATACCCAAACCACGTCCATGCGACCGAAGTAGCCCCTCTTTTAGGTACGAGCTCTGTGTCACGTTCACTCTCGTCCAAATGTCCATCCACACGGCCTGCAAAGCGTCGTCCAATTGATTAAAAATATTGCCGTAAAGAGTGTGATTTGCGACAACGAAATAAGCGATAGAGCATAATATCAAACGATAGACGTTTTTCTATCGTCACACGATATATATCGTCATACCGCCCAGCCCTACAGTGGGCCTATATAAAAGTGTTACTAATGTTATCTTCCAATATACATGATACCCACTTTGACATCCCAGTCTTGGGGAGATGCTCATCCTCCTCATCATCTTCCTCTTCTTCGTGTGTGCTCTTAGACATGGTCTTCTCTGCCTTTATTGCAGCTTCTCTTTTTAACTTTAATGTCTGAAGAAAAACAATTCATACCACAAAAAAAACACATTATGATATGTCACGTTTCAATGAGATTTGCAATTGACATTAACATTGCGAATGTATGCAGAACATAATATTTCCCCCACCAGACGTATACCAAAACAAGTGGTTGAGCTGCTATTTCGTTCTTTTATTGAATCTTTACATTTGACATGTTGTCCCTGTAGCAGTCTATTTGTTGGGTGGTTTTATAGACTGTCATTAACAGTACTAATATTCAATGGACAAAATAACATGTAGTGGATAATAATAATAGCCCTCTATTTTACCCTGGTAGTCGTTTCTGATTTACCATCTAGAACTGGCGCTATGATGGCTGGGTGCTTGTACATGCTGTCAGCGCTGCCGTTGTTGTATTTGAGTACTGCTTTGCATAGCCGACATGTACATGTATCGACGCCCTTTCTGGTGAAATACTTCCAAACCGTGCTACTTTTAGCGCGTCTCTTCCTATTTATGCTCTCTCTACAGTCAAAGCCCTTTCCTTCAGATCCATGCTGGACTAGCCAAATTTGCAAACTACGAGTTTGATAACTGTTAAATAAATCTGTTTTCTTTCACTGCGCAATTTCAAAGGTGTATTGGCCTGTTGCGTTTCGCAACGTAAACCGTTTACTTCAAATGGATAACACTTTGTAAGGAAAAACAATTTAAGATAGGCCACTCCACGTTTCCTTACGTTTGCTTCCTAGAGTTAACGCTAAACGGGTTTTGTTGCGAAACGTTTTGCAATGGTCTGCGACTAATGAATACACCCCAGAACGTCAAAGGATAAAGCCACACAACCAGGGCTTATTAAAGACCGGCTTCTATTGGAGCCAAGTGTCTATTTCCTTAATGTACACATATTTTGCAATTTTGATCAATATATATTTTTAAGACTACCACACGGCTGTGACCAGTATCAACATGAATCCCGTCTCAGATCAGGGGTGTAATCATTAGTCCAGCAGTTGCTAAACGGATCCTTTGTTGGAATTAAAACGAGAGTTTCTATTGGACAAATTCCGGTAGGTCCCTTCCAGTTTCGTTCCGTTTGCTTCTGTTTAAGAAACGTTTTGCAACAGAATTGGCGTAGTGAATGCGCCCCAGACTTGCAAAGACTAGCCTCCAGCTACTCGCTAACCTTTTTCCTCCCCCCCCACCTTGCAGTCTCGCCCTCTTCTGATCCACCTCAGACAAACGTTGAAGTTCGACTTTTTGACTTCGCCATTCTCTCACTCGTTTTGGATCAATTCCAAAATGCCTGGCTGTTGCCTCGCCCGAATTTTGCTCTGTGAATTTGATCACTGCTAGCTTGAATTTGATGTCGTATTTTCTTCTTGGTGGCGCCATGGCAAGCAACATGACAGATTTTTTTTTTTATGTATATCACATCACATGACATGGTAACCTCGTAAACAATTAAGATGGGGCGTTTATTTTAAACAGGCGTTTATTTGCTGAAATGTGTGCCGATGCCTGGCCATTAAAAAGGTCAGGCGGCTATTTGAGACTCGGCATTTAATTGAACATGTACATAACTACTAACCAAAACAGCATTTTCCGGTTAGCATAATAAGCGGAAATCCACGAAGTCGTTTAGCTAAATGTGCGCATTCAATCGGTTGATTCGTCATGAATACATGTAGCCTAACTCAGTTCTTTATTGATTGTCACTCAAATGTAGCAACGTCATGAAGTTAGTATTTTGTTCTCACTCGTTTTAATACCTGTCTCTCCAACATTATTGCGCCATTGCTTTTTTCTGTGGAGGTCTCGAATTATTTGTTTAATTAGAGCCCTTTCGGGGGCCCAGTTTACCTGATGCCGAGACTAAATGCCCTTTCATGCCACTGGTGCAAAGTCCTTTACATCTGATATTCTGGTCGCAGTGTTTACATTTAGCCTGAGAAGCTTCTATTCTGTCGCAGCTGTGCAACACAGCTGAACCAACGCTGGGTGAACTTGGTGTTGACATTTTGTGAATGAATGGAACCAATGGACAACCAAACCAGAGAATTTTTCAACTGACCAGACCAGCAGAGTAGCCTGGTTCTTCTCCAAGAGTTGTCAGCGATCCTCTGCTCTGACAAAATATCGGCAATTTACTGTATTAGCTGCATTTGGGTTTAAAACAAATGTGAGGCACACTTTGAAATGGCAACCTCGTGAAGAGTAAATATGGTACAAGCTGAGCTAGCCGAGAAACTTGCCAAGGGGGGACCAGTCCAGATATCACACTTTTACACGAATTTGCTTTGGTAGTCGGCTATGAGTTAAATAAAACACTTACAGGAGTCTTACCTCTAACGGCAGCCATCAACTCTCGTTGTGTTTTGATATGTCTTAACGACAGATGATGGATCCTTTCTAAATGGTTTAACATGGATGTTGTGCTCCCACTCGTCCGCTTCAAAACAGAGGCACACAGTTTACATGTCACACTTTCGGACGAGATTTCATTGAAATATTTCCAGGTGTGACTTTTTTTACGGTCTCTGCTTCTACTTTCCATATCTAGCAACTACAGCTTCTCACTATGTAATTAGCTAATGGAATGATATTTTGCGATACCTCGCCAGAACGTACTGTATCTAGCTAGCAGTCTGGAATCTAGACTATTTACTTGCGCATGCGCGATGATTAAAGACGAAAGTCTTCACCACTCTACATAGCAGACAGTTTACAAATGCACAATGTGACTATAAAATCAAGCATTCCGCTTCACAATAGCCCACATATTTTAATTCTCACACGCACATAAACACTATGTCTGCCACATGCCAGAGTACATTTTTTCATAAACGGATCTATCGGGACCTGACTGCAAACCGCCATTAGGAAAGAGTGCTACCCCAAACCGAATCGCATCCCGACGGCTCCGACCTGAGTGAACTATCATTGTCCTTCATAGGGTACTTATTGGGCTCCTTGTTCTACACTACAGTCGGCGACTGGGCAGTCAATCAATAGCCGTCTTACCGTGCATCTCCCAATGTGTTTTTTCAAGCTGGAAGTGCCCGTTCTTTGACTGTCATAGGCTAACACCCGCTTGCACTTTTTGCATGCTGCGAATCCATCCACAAGTTGTTTGTCAGCATTAACGATTACTCCAAAATGATTCCATACATTTGATTTTACATTGGCCCGGTTTTTCACAATTCTGAGCTCCCTACTTTGAATTCTTTGGGTCAAATTTTGATTTTTGCTTTCCATTTTTTTTCTCTATCTTATAGATGGTTGTGCGGGTATAGAGGGTGTTGCTTTGCCTAGTCGATGTCTGTGCTAGCTAGTTGGGTATAGGCAGACTGACATTTAGCCAGCAGATCCGACCCGCTTGCTTAGGCTACCGCTGCACTAGGGTCAGACAGACTGTGCATATTAAGACAGGGTTTCCCAAACTAGTCCAGGGATGAGAAATGCGTTATACTCTTAATTGTCCCAATAAACTTACACAGAGATCTTCTCAGTGTAACAGTTGGGATAATGGGACAATTTTGAGTTATCCTTGGATAATGTTTTCAGAGATGGCTCTGCATGTCTTACTCTACACAGGAAGCCTGTCTGACCCTAGTGCAATTGTAAGCAAGCGGGTTGGATCTGCTGGCTAGCTGCACATTTTTTATTTATTTAACCAAGTAAGAACAAATGTATATTTACAGTGACGGCCTAGGAACAATGGGTTAAATGCCTTGTTCAGGGACAGAATGACATTTGTACCTTGTCAGCTCTGGGATTTGATCTAGCAACCTTTTGGTTACTGGCCCAACGCTCTAACCACTAGGCTACCTGCCACCCCACTGTAGGCAGGCTTCTCCCATAGGCAGTCTGAAATGACATTTACAAACAATACAATATATTATTTTATTAGGCTACCCAATCCGATACAGGAAATACACACACACACACACACAGAATTACCTGTACCACAAGTCCTTTAATATAAAAAACAGATTCACAACTGCTGACTGATAGAGAATTTCTGATTTCATAAAGAAAATAGTGAGTTAATAAACAATATCTACATAAAAAAATATGATTGCTTTACAATAAATAAGTTATGACTATACACTGAGTTATTCACAAAACTAGGAAAGTTCACAGTACACATGGAGAAGACACCTGCAATGACTAAAGTCATGTTTAATAGATGGCTGAACAGAGAGCCGGTGAAATGGATAAAAAGGGGATCTCATAATAAAGTTATTTGACGAGGACAGAGGAAACAGTGATACTGTGACTGCTCTGTCTGAACCATATACAAAACTAATGTTGCAGGACAGGGTAGGCTATGAGAACAAGGAGGGAGAGAGAAAGACTAGAGAGAGAGAGATTACATTATAGAGATAGACAGATATAGAATAACATCTTTATCACAGTACATTACAAGAGTCATTCCCTTCCCTCTGTTTTCAAGTAAACAGTTACTCCTCACTCTCCAAGAGGCAATAAGATAGTCACAGGCCTACCAAAGGTCATATTGGTTAATTATATGGTCACATGTTGAGGTGACTGGTAGGACTTACAGAGCAACAATCTGAAAAGCTACACATGGTATACTTTTCAATCATAATCTTTCTTATTTACAATTACTTTATATATAAAAAAAAATAGTCTTGTCTATTTGTAGACAGTCAAGGGGATCATGATGCAGACCAACAGCATTGTAACTTACAGTAACTTACTTATAGGCTTACAGTACAACAAAAAGGGCTCAACACGATCCATGTCCACCACTCTATGGCAGATGGGGTCGCTATATCAGTGACACCTGATCAGGTTAATCTTAGAATTAGAATTCATAACAGAATTGCATTATATTTCTATGGGTTATGTCAGGTTCCATTTTGTCCGAGGTCTGCTTGCATAGCTGAGGGTTAGGTCTAGGATCAGCTCACCCAACCCCCAATCCTAACCGTGACAATTTTATGAAGGATAAATGCAAAAGTGCCAAACTGACTTAAGATTAGTGTCTATGGGTAGCTGCTGCCCACCTGCACTACACTGTGTCTCTTCAACTACACAAGGACGCTGGAGTCCATTCTCTAGTCTATTGTTGGCATCTTCTTGAAGTTGCTGACCAGTATCCTAATAGAGGGGCGTGCCTCTGGGTAAGGTGGGTGAAGTTGTGTTTAGGGTGGGGGGAGAAAGTGCTGTCTTGCTGGGGGAGCCACCAGCTGGTGCTGTTGGGTTGGGGTCTAGAAACAAAGGGTCTGGGGTGGCCTGATGGGGCCAGGGAGGGAGGGTTCAGGGCTTGATGTCAGAGAAGCTGGTGTAGGTCTCACAGCAGCTGGATGAAGTGCTGAGGTTCCCTGAGGCACTGCCCTCTGGAATACACACAGGGAGCCCAGAGGTTAGAGGAGATGGTTAAGGAGAGATCCACACACACACACACACACACACACACACTTCTACATGGAGAGGGGTTTTTACCTGAGCTGGTGAGAGACTGGCAGGACTTGGACTCTCCAATCAGGGTGAGAATGTTGGCTGCAGCCACCCAGCCCTCCTGCTTGGTCTTCAAGTTCTTCACAAACCTGCACCAACACAGAAACACACAACCCCTTGATCACCACCTTGCCCCAACTCAACACTGCTCAGACTTGAATACTGGCTACCCAAAATTGTCCGATAAGAATAGCTTATTTTCGTTTCCTGTTTCAAAATGTTGTGTTTTGTTTCACTAGCAGGTCTCTCCAACCTTGTTCCTGGAGATGTTTTCACTCCGACTAACCTAGCACACCTGATTCCAATAATTAGCTGGTTGATAACATGAATCATGTTAGTTCCAACTGGGGTTGGGAGCAAAAACCTAGGGGAGGGTAGCTTTCCAAGAACAGGGTTGGAGAGACCTGCACTATGGTTTTCCCTATAGAATATGACTGTGTTGGAATAGGTTCTGACTGTTAAAGTGTGAAACCAATCAAGTGTAAGGGTGTCGAGGTAATATTCTCACCACTGTCCGTCATCTCCCTCCTTGATCAGCTGCACCATTTCACCACTCTTGACTGACATGTCCTGGGCTTCTCCCTTCTCATAGTCAGACACCACTCTGTACCTCCCTGCACACTGTGCACAGTCAAGATATGGTGTTAGATTGTATGTATGATTGTAAACAATGATTTTGTAAAACTGTTTGTACGTGGAGCCACATCCCAGCTTGGAGTGGATGAGTATCCTCACGCACGCACACTCACTAGTTTCTTTCCCCCCTCGTCCTCGGGGTCTGAGTTCAGGGGCTCTTCAGGGCTAGAGTAGCCATCATTCTCCTCATTGGCGTCCAATGAGAGAGAGCCCTTGGTCCATCCTAGAGGAGGGAGAAAGGGGACATAAGAGTTTGGTGTCTTGTGTATCCTGAAACACACACACACACACACACACACACACACACACACACACACACACACACACACACACACACACACACACACACACACACACACACACAGAGGGGGAACGGGGGACATTGAGAGTAGGCATTTCAGCAACCTCTGTTAGACCAGACACGGTCAGTGACAGGGTGTACCACAATCAGAAGGTCGAATGGAGTGAAACTACAGTAATCGTGTTGACCATTCAGAACCACAACACTACTCAGCAATAAGGAACGTGACTTTTTTAGATAAATATATCAACATAAGCATTTAGGTGGTCATGTGTATCCACACACTCAGGAAGGGGACACAGTGTGCAGGGAGTGAGAGGGGCAAATCTCTCAGTGAAATTCGGCAGCCATTTTGTGATCACCACACATCTTAATCCAATCTAAACCAGTCTAAAACAGTCTAGTCCAGTCCAGTTGACTGCTGTACGGTACCTCTCCTCTTGGCCTGTAAGAGACTCGAGGTGCTGAACCACCTGACTCTGCCCAGGTGGAGGTGAGCGTGAGGGCCTGGGTCTGAGAGAAAGATACATATGACCCTATTGAAACATGGTCAAAGAGATTGACCGCAGGCAAACGTGCTCAACCACAATGAATGACCGACCATGGTAACTATGACTCCGGTTGCCTGTCAGTCAACACAACGTATTATACATTCCCTGATGAACCACATTCGCTTGTCTGATGGGAGAAACGGCTGTCTGTAAATCAATACACCCTGACCAACCACGGTTGAAATGATCAAATGCAGCGACCATGGTCGACCACAGATACAGTGAATAGGGTCATTATGGGAAGATGTACCTTTAAAGCCGAACGGAGTAGGATCACTCTTTATCTCATGACGTTTGGTTTTATGGTCAGGGCTTGTGGGAGATCCTAGCCATCACAGGAAGACAGGAATAAAAGAGCAAAAGAGAGGAGGAGGAAGAGAGTGAAGAGGAGCAGCAAAACCCTCAAATAAGACAAATATTAGTAGCAACATATCTTGGAAGTGGAAGTTAAAGTAGGCGCAGACAAAGAATGAAGAGAGCAGAGGACATTCAAAGGAGCACCACAAACTGTATGTTCTAACTGTACGTTGTTCTCTGTACGAACATTGTTATTCTACAGCACACACTACTCTAAGACAGACTACAGGGGGGAAAACAGATACAGGGTCCCTGAAGCGGTCTATTCACTATCAGCTACAGCACAACTCTAATTGGTCGTCTCTTTAGCAAGTGTTTCCCAACTCTGGTCCTCAAGTACCCCCAACGGTACACAGCCCCGGACAAACACACCTCATTCAACTCATCAAGGGCTTGATGATTAGTTGACAAGTTGAATCAGCTGTGCTCTGGGGCTACAATACAAATCTGTACTGTAGGGGTACTCGAGGACTGGAGTTGGGAAACACTGACTTAAGCTATGGGACAAAGTTACCTCTCTAGATACTAATCTATGGTCACTTTAGCTAAATTGTCAGGTACCTGATGGAGAGAAGGGAATCCTGGGTAAAGTTAAGCTTTTATTGTCAGGAGGCGAGAGGTCTGCGGAAGGAAGCACGCCATGTTTTATCCTGTAGTAGTAGTAGTAGTAGTAGTAGTAGGCTACAGTGCTGACATATAGTAACAATGTATATGATTACTATGGCAACCCCTGGTGGCCAGCTAGGGCTGTTACCTTTGTTGAAGTTGCTGAAGCCCTGCAAGGTAAAACGCTTTTTAGCCACAGTTGCTCTGTCTGAGGTAGGACTGGTCGCTGCTTCTTCTGGGCCAGGAGACGGAGAGGAGCAGGGGAGCGAAGGAAGGAGGGAGAGGTGAGTAGGATGAGAAAGAGGAGAGCGACAGGGAGAGGTGTGTGAGGCATAAAAGAAGGAAGGGATGGAGAGAAGGAAAGTGCAGTGATGAGAGAAAGACATGAGAAATAGAAGAGATAGAAAGAGAAGTGACGACATAGGCAAACAGAGGAAAGAGAGAGAAATATTAGTCAACTCATCACAGAGAGAGAAGCAACATTTAGTTAAGAGTAAAAGTCAGAACATAGTATAGTTCAGTGTTGTTTGGGTGAAACAAGGAAAGGGTTAGGAAAGTGATAACCATTAAATACAGTTGAGAGTAAAAAATAGCTTTGAATTTAGCATTGGACCCAGTTGAAAGGTGGCGGTGTCTGAGCGGTCTTTATGTTATAAGGCAGTATCCTCCTCCCCTCTCTCACTCTCTGCTCACCTTTGGTCTTTGGGAAGGAGCAGGAGTTAGCGTCAGGGCTGCTGGGTTCTCCCTTCTTCTCCTTCATGCTCCTCTCCCCTCTTCTAAATGGACTGAGGAGACAGGAGAATGAAACAGGTCTGACAGAAACTCACACTGCAACACATTTTTACACTGCTGTTACTTTCTGTTTATTATCTATGCATAATCACTTTACAAATTGCCTCGACTAACATGTACCCCCGCACATTGACTCGGTACTGGTACCCCGTTTATATAGCCTCGTTATTGTTATGTAATTTTCTTGTGTTACTTTTTGATTGTGTGTGTGTGTGTGAGATATATATATATATATATATATCACACACATATATATATCCCACACACACACACACACACACACACACACACACACACACACACACACACACACACACACACACACACACACACACACACACACACACACATACATACATACACACATATTTTTTTTTTTTTTCATACACACACATTTATATATATATATATATATATATATATATATATATATATATATATATATATATATATATATACATATATATGAATATATACATACACAGTTGAAGTCAGAAGTTTACATACACCTTAGCCAAATACATTTAAACTCAGTTTTTCACAATTCCTGACATTTAATCATAGTAAACATTCTCTGTCTTAGATCAGTTAGGATCACCACTTTATTTTAAGAATGTGAAATGTCAGAATAATAGTAGAAAGAATGATTTATTTCAGCTTTTCTTTCTTTCATCACATTCCCAGTGGGTCAGAAGTTTACATACACTCAATTAGTATTTGGTAGCATTGTCTTTAAATTGTTTAACTTGGGTTAAACATTTCAGGTAGCCTTCCACAACCTTCCCACAATAAGTTGGGTGAATTTTGGCTCATTCCTCCTGACAGAGCTGGTGTAACTGAGTCAGGTTTGAAGGCCTCCTTGCTCGCACACGCTTTTTCAGTTCTGCCCACAAATTCTCTATAGGATTGAGGTCAGGGCTTTGTGCTGGCCACTCCAATACCTTGATTTTGTTGTCCTTATGCCATTTTGCTTTTGGAAGGTTGCTTGGGGTCATTGTCCATTTGGAAGATCCATTTGCGACCAAGCATTAACTTCCTGACTGATGTCTTGAGATGTTGCTTCAATATATCCACATAATTTTCCTTCCTCATGATGCCATCTATTTTGTGAAGTGCACCAGCCTCTCCTGCAGCAAAGCACCCCACAACATGATGCTGCCACCCCCGTGCTTCATGGTTGGGATGGTGTTCTTCGGCTTGCAAGCCTCCCCCTTTTTCCTCCAAACATAACGATGGTCATTATGGCCAAACAGTTCTATTTTTGTTTCATCAGACCAGAGGACATTTCTCCAAAAAGTACGCTCTTTGTCCCCATTTGCAGTTGCAAACCGTAGTCTGGCTTTTTTATGGCGGTTTTGGAGCAGTGGCTTCTTCCTTGCTGAGCGGCCTTTTAGGTTATGTCAATATAGGCCTCGTTTTACTGTGGATATAGATACCATTGTACCTGTTTCCTCCAGCATCTTCACAAGGTCCTTTGCTGTTGTTCTGGGATTGATTTGCACTTTTTGCACCAAAGTACGTTCATCTCTAGGAGACAGAACGTGTCTCCTTCCTGAGCGGTATGATGGCTGCGTGGTCCCATGGTGTTTATACTTGCGTACTATTGTTTGTACAGATGAACATGGTACCTTCAGGCGTTTGGAAATTGCTCCCAAGGATGAACCAGACTTGTAAAGGTCTACCATTTTCTTTCTGAGGTCTTGGCTGATTTCTTTTGATTTTCCTATGATGTCAAGCAAAGAGGCACTGAGTTTGAAGGTAGGCTTTGAAATACATCCACAGTTACACCTCCAATTGACTCAAATGATGTCAATTAGCCTATCAGAAGCTTCTAAAGCCATGACATCATTTTCTGGAATTTTCCAAGCTGTTTAAAGGCACAGTCAATTTAGTGTATGTAAACTTCTGACCCACTAGAACTGTGATACAGTAAATTATAAGTGAAATAATCTGTCTGTAAATGCACAAAGTGTCATGTGTCATGCACAAAGTAGATGTCCTAACCGACTTGCCAAAACTATAGTTTGTTAACAAGAAACTTGTGGAGTGGTTGAAAAACAAGTTTTAATTACTCCAACCTAAGTGTATGTAAACTTCTGACTTCAACTGTACATACACATACATATATATACACACATACGTATACATTTTTTATTTTTTTTATTTCACTTTAGTTTATTTAGTAAATATTTTCTTAACTCTATTTCTTGAACTGCATTGTTGGTTAAGGGATTGTTAGTAAGCATTTCACGGTAAGGTCTACACATGTTTTATTTGGCACATGTGACAAATAAAAATGTGATTTGATTTGACTTCGGTATGACAACATGTTGTATTCAGGTTTCTGAACATTGCCGATAGAAACAGAATGAATTGAGCAGACACGATTCCGTATTCTATCAGACAGACAATCATATCTGTTCTACATAATACATTTCTGTCTGAACCTTTTCTTACATCCCCCTAAACAGACCTCATTATTCCATGTAATATACAGTGCAGGGGGGGGGGGTCTTTGATTACTTCTTATTTGTGAATGAGAGGCTCTGACTCTCTAATAGGTCAGGATGGGTCAGATGACTGACCTGAGGCTGACAGGTCCTCCAGCACCAGGGGGGAACTGGAACAATCCGTCTGACGGCCTCTGTTGACTAGCTTCTGGAAGACACGCAGGGAGATCAACTACAGTCCCACTACATCATGACCAGTGAATATAATACTCAATTTAATTACAATACACTCAAAGTATTAGAAATAAAACTAATACTATTTGACACCAGGTCTGCCACAGACAGACACCCTGCCTACCTCTGTAGGCCTCCAGCTGCATTGTCAGAACCTTCCGGATCTCCTTCACCCACGTTGTTTTTACTTCAGATGTTGGGGCCTGAAATACAACGATGAAACCCATTAGTTTTGTTTTATCTAAATAGTCTGATATGATTTCTGTATCATTGCAAAATGAACTGGGTAACATGTAGTCTGTCGCTGTTGTTTGGGCAAAACCACTCACCTGAACGATGTATACTTCCTCCCGTGCAAAACCACTCACCTGAACGATGTATACTTCCTCCCGGGCAAAACCACTCACCTGAACGATGTATACTTCCTCCAGGGCAAAACCACTCACCTGAACGATGTATACTTCCTCCCGGGCAAAACCACTCACCTGAACGATGTATACTTCCTCCCGTGAGTTGCACCAGACCTCAAACTTCTTGTTGTCACCTTTGGCATTCTCAGTGATGCCCACAGCACTCATCTGGTAGAGGGCATACCATTTTGGAAAATGTTACCTTCTATAAGCTCAATTTCAACTCACTTGTAATATCAAACACTGTTAGAACTACTACAGACAGACAAACAGACAGACAGACACACGGGCAGGCAGGTAGGCAGACATATGGACAGACAGACAGACTCACGTTGAGGGACTGTTTGAAGCTGTAGGAGGGGGCTTTCTCATAGCCCTCCCCGTTCTCTTCCCGTCTCTTACAGAAGAGCAGAGCCTTCTCATGCAGGAACAGGTGTCTCTGCATGGGCTTGAAGCGGGCCATGTCCTTGACCTTGGCGTGACCTTTCTTGTGTTCTGTCCACACACTGAATGACCCCTGCATCAGCAGCCGGCCCAGGTCGCCCATGTTACCCTATCAGAAGAAGGGTCACAGGTCAGGAGAAAGTTAATGTCTCATCAGAAGCTATGGTGCTGCAGTCTTATGTCATTTTGACATGCTGACACAATCTCTAAAATAATGTGATGTTGACGCCATGAAAGGAATATGCAGTATATGTCAGAGAATGTGAAGTTGATCGATGATGAACTCACATCGTATCCAGTGATAGCGATGAGGTGCATGGAGTCATTGACAGCCTTCAGGATGCCCAGGATGGAGGTGAGCGCCTCCTGCAGGTCTTCTGACCCCTCACAGCCCTTACTGTACTTCAGCAGCTCCTACAGCACACACATGCACATATTGAGTTATGTTGATCTGCAAAGAGACATTATGAATATAAAGGAGTGGACCAGAATGCTCTTGTGAATCACGAGACAACGTATAGAAGGACAAGTACTGGTCCTACCTTCAACAGGAGCTGGTATTTGGTGATCCTCTGGACAGGTTTCAGGAGATAGGAGTCCAAACCCAGTTTATGTTCCAGCTTCTTCTGACACTCCTGTTACAGACCAGAACAGGGATAATGCATTAGTAGGGGATAACAACCACTTAAGCCTGAAGCTGTTGGGTGTGTGTACCTTAGGGGAGGTGTGTATATGGTGTGTACCTGGAAGAAGGAGCAGTCGGAGCACTGTCTCCACAAGCTCTCAGAGCGAGGTTTATTCTGACAATACTTCTCATAAATCTGCAGGTCTGTCATCTATGAGAGAGAGAGAATAAAGAAAAGAGAGAAATACCCCTGCATCACAAACACTTCACTACTATCAAAGTAGTGATTTAGACACATATTCCAGTTCAATCTCCAAACACTCACCCTCTCCAGAAAACACCGACCCACAAGTTCCGGGCAGTCTTCGTACTCTTCCAACTCCCTCAGAAAGGTCCTGGAAGATCAGAAGGAATAGTGATGCAGAGAGAAAGAGATGATCAATTAGTCAGTACAATGCCTGGGTAGTCCTATCACTGTGTACGCACCATTAATAACCGCTAGGGGGTGCTCATTTACCTCTTGTGGAAGTGGTAGATCTCTGGCATGTTGCCAAACAGCACATCTTTCTTGTTTTGCAGAGGAATGGGCATGAGACTGGCCATGGCTGGGTTGTCCATCTCTGAGGCATAGCCCTGAAACACCCAATAGGACGAACAGAGTTAAGACCTGATACACACGTGTGAGAGGAGGACGGAGAGGTTTCAGATGGTCCAGGGGAGAGGGATAGAGAGATACACACCTGTAGAACACAGAGCAGCTCCTCCACGTATGCCCTCTCTGTCTCCAGCAGCTCATTCATTACATGTCTCCATAGAGAGAGCACAGTCAGACATAATGTAGACAGTTCAGGCTTACATGATACAGACACCAGATGATAAGGGAATCTTTATCGTTATTATTTCTATGGGTGAAACACTACACACAGAAGTCAGAGAAACACCACAGACTCACAGATATGCAGCCAGACATAACATCGGACAAAACACAGACCAAACTTACTTTCTGAGGATGGCCAGGTTCTCTTCCTCCTCTGACAGAGAGGCACTTCTGTTGCTCTGTAGCTGGCCCTCCACCTGAGAACACACCACAGGATGAGTGTCTGCTGAAACTACTGGAGCTAGTGTCTCATTTGACATGCATACTGCGTAGGTATGGTATTTCTACCCCACAGTAAAACACAAGAGGGACCTCTACTTACTTTTCTACAGCTGACCCTGTCCACAGAGTCTCCCTCTGAGCAGCTCTTCTCCAGCACTCTCTTTGCTATGGGGGAGAGAATGAGAGAGTGGAGGAGGTGAGGTGGGATATTAACACTATACACATATCTAAATATACATTGGCCGATCTAGTTAAAAGAACATTAACCCTGTGTCAGGACTGTATTCGTGATGACAGGGTGCTGATGATGTGTATACAAAGACATAATGGTACATAAAGACTCACCTGGCGAGGACAGTGGGGACTTGATGGCTTCAGGCCTTGGGGCCACAGGCTGGACTGGCCTGGTGTGTTTGGCTGCCAGCTTCTTCAGACTGACCCTCCTCTTCTCAAACATTTCCTGCATGGACACCTGCTTCTGGAACACCTTCTCCACTTGGTCCTGAGGGAGGAGAGGCGAAAGGATGAGAGCGGAGGAGAGGAGAGAAGGAGGAGGAGGAGAAGAGGAAGAGGAACAGGGAGCAGAATTACACTCTGGGTAGTCAGGTTTTGATAGCTGTGTGTTTGCTGTGTCATCTTTTCTTTACATTTAATTGATCACATTATGATGACATTTTAACTACATAAATCCAGGTCTGAATGCATGTCCGAGTCATAGAATTGGATCCCCTTACCCTGAACTCCTGGTTGAGCACTGTGTCGTAGTCCCTGCAGATGGCACTAGGATCAGTCAGTTTGTTCTGTCCCGCCGTATCCAGGTAACGCTCAATCTCCTGCAGCGCTGACTCCGCCCCCGTCATGTGACTGACACTTGTCCACAGGCTGAGAGGCCAGCAGGTAGATGCCATCATCACACCACTTAGCAGCCTGGGAGAGAGGGTGGTTGAGTGTGTTTTCAGGGGTTTATGGGGTGGTGTGTGTGTGTTTCTACATGCATTTAAAATACATTTTTTGACTTTGCGTGTATGTGTGTATATATACACTACCGTTCAAAAGTTTGGGGTCACTTGGAAATGTCCGTGTTTTTGAAAGAATAGCACATTTTCTGTCCATTAAAATGACATAAAATTGATCAGAAATACAGTGTAGACATTGTTAATGTTGTAAATGAGTAGTAGCTGGAAATGGCAGATTTTTTATGGAATATCTACATAGGCGTACAGAGGCCCATTATCAGCTTCATTAAATAGTACACAAAACACCAGTTTCAACGTCAACAATGAAGAGGTGACTCTGGGATGCTGGCCTTCTTGGCAGAGTTCCTCTGTCCAGTGTCTGTGTTCTTTTGCCCATCTTTTATTTTTATTGGCCAGTCTGAGATATGGCTTCTCTTTGCAACCCCGGAGTCGCCTCTTCACTGTTGAGACTGGTGTTTTGTGGGTACTATTTAATGAAGCTGCCAGTTGAGGACTTGTGAGGCGGCGGTTTTTCAAACTAGACACTCTAATGTACTTGTCCTTTTGCTCAGTTGTGCACCGGGGCCTCCCACTCCTCTTTCTATTCTGGTTAGAGCCAGTTTGCGCTGTTCTGTGAAGGGAGTAGTACACATTGTTGTACGAGATCTTCAGTTTCTTGGCAATTTCTGGCATGGAATAGCCTTCATTTCTCAGAACAAGAATAGACAGACGAGTTTCAGAAGAAAATTCTTTGTTTCTGGCCATTTTGAGCCTGTAATCAAACCCACAAATGCTGATGCTCCAGATACTCAACTAGTCTAAAGAAGGCCAGTTTTATTGCTTCTTTAATCAGAACAACAGTTTTCAGCTGTGCTAACGTGATTGCAAATGGGTTTTCTAATGATCAATTAGCCTTTCAACTTGGATTAGCTAACACAATGTGCCATTGGAACACAGGAGTGAATGTTGCCGATAATGGGCCTCTGTACACCTATGTAGATATTCCATAAAAAAATCTGCCGTTTCCAGCTACAATAGTCATTTACAACATTAACAATGTCTACACTGTATTTCTGATCAATTTGATGTTATTTTAATGGACAAATAAAATGTGCTTTTCTTAAAAAAAACAAGGAAATTTGAACGGTAGTGTATGTGTGTGTGTTTATGTCCCTCTCACCCTCTCCAGGCTGTGGTGCAGCTCTATAGCTCTGAGTAAGTGGTCTTTCTTTGCTCTCAGGTAGGTGCTCAGTTCCTCGTTCACGGCTCGGAGCTCGATGCATTTGGGCTGGATGGAGTCCTCAGCATAGTGGTAGTTCTGGATCAACTCGTCACCCTCACGGGCCAGAGCCTGGGCTCGGTCCAATACCTCCTACAGAGGGAAAGGGAGAGAGAGAGAGAGAGAGAGAGAGAGAGATGGAAAGATGAAAGAGAGATGCGACATTATTCCTGAATAATACATGTCTATCAGTGTGTTTGTTTACTTACACAGACTCTCTCCTCGTGGCTCCTCAGCTCGCGGAAGATGTGATCAGCGTGGGCGGGGCTTATTCCCACCTCCGAGAAAGCTGTCAATCTCTCTGCCACCTGGTCCAGCAGACACCTCACCTGGAACAGTAGCACAGCAGTTAGAACACACACACAGGTTTGACACATACAGACAAATGTAATGACATTTGGTATGACATACACACAATGTATACTCAGATCTGGTTGTACATGCACACACACACAGGTGGCCGTGTCAATGTCCCATAAGTGTACCAAGATCAGGGGTGTAATTGCTTCAGATATCTACTTAGTTTGGTAAGGTGTATGTTACTCTCTGGTGTATTGCTCTCAGGTACTGTAACTACTGTATTGTACCCAAGGTGTACAGAAGTCAGCTGTGTGTAGTCATGTGTTGTCCCACTCACCTCTCTGTAGTTGTGTTCAAAGTGGCGGAGCAGCAGACATTGCTCCAGCTTGGTCTTATGTCTCTCCCAGAACTCATCAAATGCCCGTTCTGTCTCATTCAACTGGGAAAGCAGTCTGATTGAAGAGAGGGAGAGAGGGATAGAGGGAGAGGAGAGGGGGTGGAGGGAGGGAGGGAAAGATGGTGAGAGAGAGAGAGAGAGAGAGCGAGAGAGAGAGAGAGAGATGGGCAGAGGGAAAGGGAAAGATTGAGATAACGAGGGAGAGAAGATTAGAAATGAGGAGACATGAGACATTTTCTGCTATTCCTCTGTGTGTTTTGCTCACTCTACTGAGTTGAATGTGAAAGATGCCAGCCTGTTTTGGCTTCTCTGTCACCAGTGTTCTCCAAAATACTCCTTCTGACCTCAGAGGACCCAGCACTGCCAGTCCTTATCATGGTGAGAAGCAAAAGCTGTTATGTGTTCTCACCTCTTGCATTCATCAAGTTCTCCATATATATTTCCTATGCATCTCTGAACCAAGTGAACTAGGTGCCCTGAGTGTGTTCGAACCCCAATGTTCTAGGTTCTCAGTGTGTGTTCTAACCCCAGTGTTCTAGGTTCCCAGTGTGTGTTCTAACCCCAGTGTTCTAGGTTCCCAGTGTGTGTTCTAACCCCAGTGTTCTAGGTTCCCAGTGTGTGTTCTAACCCAAGTGTTCTAGGTTCCCAGTGTGTGTTCTAACCCCAGTGTTCTAGGTTCAGAGTGTGTGTTCTAACCGCAGTGTTCTAGGTTCCCAGTGTGTGTTCTAACCCCAGTGTTCTAGGTTCCCAGTGTGTGTTCTAACCCTAGTGTTCTAGGTTCCCAGTGTGTGTTCTAACCCCAGTGTTCTAGGTTCCCAGTGTGTGTTCTAACCCCAGTGTTCTAGGTTCAGAGTGTGTGTTCTAACCCCAGTGTGTGTTCTAACCCCAATGTTCAAGGTTCCCAGTATGTGTTCTAACCTCTGTACGGTGGCCAGGTTCTCCAGTTCGTCCTGGTTCATGTTGTGGTCTGGGTCTCTGACCACTGGCTCATTAATACTCTCCAACAGTCTGCTGCCCTGTCCTAAAGCCACCAGCAGATCCTCCTGGAGACACAAACACATCAGGGGAATCAGATACATACGCCAACACCATCACTCCGATATCAGTGGTGTGGGACAAGACAATGATTTACTTAGATTTAACCCATCGTGTTATTTTGTGTATTTATCTTTCTGGAGGTGTGTGTGTGCCTGCTCTGTACCTTCATCTTGCTCTTCTTGTTGATGTGTGTCCCCAGTAGGTTGCTGGTAGCCTGGATGTCATTGGGTAGTTCGGTCTCTGCTAGCTCTGTCCCAAACGACTGCAGGATCTGAGCTGTTCTCTTTACCATCAGAGCAAAGCCCTCAATGGCCTTCACACAGATGGACATAATAGACTGTTAGATAATAACATGCATAGCTTGACTGGGAAAAGGTTATTAGTCCAACACTAGGGAACTGGGCCATGGTTCTGGTGTTTATGCTGTGTATTCACTGTGTATTTGCTGGATGTGGATCTCTGTGTGTGTTTGATTTATTATGTTCCCCATTAGTCAATGCCAGAATATGTGAGCGGAGCTGGAACAGAGCGAGGAGCTTCGGCCTTCTCGCCGAGCTCCAATTTCACTCCAGTAGCGCTCACACTTCATGAGCTCAGGGCACGCCTGCCCCAGCATGCATTTGTAGTCTATTTGTGTGCTGCTAAAGCCCCTTGCTTTAGCTACTGTCATGGAGTTCACTAAATATTTTCATAAAGAAACTGATAAAACACACAGGTGCTAAATCAAGGTGACTTACAGAGATGAGGACCAAGAGCAAGAGACGGTGATGTAGTGTCCACAACTAAAGAATCGTTGTGGAATCTGAAAAGACACTTCTCCCAAAACCATGACGGTCTACATACTATGTGCACATGCTAAAAGAAAGGACCGAGGTGGGTAGATAACTAAGTGGGTCATTGTAGCAAAGTATATATAAACAATCTGATATCTTAAACGTTTTGCTCATTTTTGTTCTATTATCTATACAATAAGCCAGGAACAAGGTTGGAGAGACCTGCCATAGTGAAACGTAACACAACGTTTTGAAACAGGAAACGAAAATAAGCTATTCTTATCGGACAATTTTGGGTAGCCCATCCCTGTTGCAGTCTCTTTTTTTTCTGTGCCTTATGAATATGACCCAGTATTCAAGTCTGAGCAGTGTTGAGTTGGGGCGAGGTGGTGATCAAGGGGTTGTGTGTGTTTCTGTGTTGGAGCAGGTTTGTGAAGAACTTGAAGACCAAGCTGGAGGGCTGGGTGGCTGCAGCCAACATTCTCACCCTGATTGGAGAGTCCAAGTCCTGCCAGTCTCTCACCAGCTCAGGTAAAACCCTGTCTCCATGTAGAATTATGTGTGTGTGTGTGTACTCACGGTGCGGTGTGAGATCCACTTCTTGTGGCAGTACTCCTGGGTTCCTCCCAGCTCAGTAGTCAGTTGTGTTCGGTCTATGTAGGAGTGGAGCTCAGTCACAGAGCTCAGCATAATCATCTACACAAGCAACAAATTAGGATAGAAAAACGTAACGGTGAAGTAATGACAATAATACAAAAGTCAGTCTATGAATGTGTGCGCGTCTGTAGACTGCTGTCTGTACGTACCGGGCACCTTCATCTTAAACTCATCCTTGTTGAACTTGAACAAGATGTCTGAGAGAGTCCTCTGGAATAAGGTGGTGGGCCTCAATACCAGAACTAACTGCAGGTTCCCTGGGAACGAACCCTACACACAGAGAGAGGGGAGGAAAGGTAGGGAAGGGGGGGAGAGAGAAGGGTGGATGAACAGAGAACTGTGAGGACTTCTATAATACAGGAGTAGACAGCATCCACCATAACTCTCAGTCTAGACAACCCACTAGCAAGATACATCCTGTACACACACACACACACACACACACACACACACACACACACACAGGTATCAGTCATAATAAGGACATCTGTGTGTTACCAAGATGCCACTGCCTGCATAATGTAGCACATGCACACACTTTAAGGGTAGAATAAAGCTGAGAGACAGAGACTATTAAAAAGCAGACCCCCAGACATTATAATCAGGAGCTAAATTAGCATCAAGTGTACATCCCTGAAGCTTGCTAGTTCTGGTGACGTAAGACTCAAACTGTACACATGAAGACACAGCAAGATCAATATTATGGCTTTAGATGGCGGTGGAGACGAATTCCCATTACTGAACTGATGTGTAAGCTAATGTAGTGCGCACACACACACACACACACACACACACACACGGGTTTGATTGATTGGAGAGAGACAGAACGCTGGCCTAAGCAGAAATGACAGATCTAAGACTCTGCCTCATTAACAAACAACCAGTAAGGAATACACAAACTTAATGGAATTAATGAATCAATAAACTGTTCCTCTCTGCAGCCCGACTAGAGAGAGCTCTTAATGACCTCTGACACTGCAGGACAGTCACTATGAAAGGGACTGACCATTCACTAGCAACGTACCCTTCAAAACCCAAACATCCGCTGGAGACAAGCAAGGCAGAGGAAGGAATTAATGGAATGGAATTCAGTAGTAGTTGGTTCTAAAAAGGTGGTTGGATTTTGGAGACAGTATATATAAGGAACTAGTCTGACTCCCAGATGAGGGTTGTAACCTTTCGACCGTAACCTTCTGACTGGACGCCACTGGCGGGTTGGTAATTGTGGTCATAGCCCACTGGTTCTGGTCGAAAACAGTAGACACAGACAGGTACACACACACACACACACACACACACACACACACACACACACACACACACACACACACACACACACACACACACACACACACACACACAGCAGGCTGGTGAGTGAGAGTGTAGACAGTATGTCTCTTGGGAGTGAGTGAAACCACAGTAGCCCTATAGGTTTTTAATTGGGGACCACATCATAAACAACTACTACTCTCTTCCCCAGTCTGAAAACCACCCATGCATGGCAATGCACTACACTCATTAAAACACAGACACACACAGACAGACAAAGAATCACAGTATACACAAAGATGTACACACACACACGCAAACAAAAACATTGGATACATGTACCCACAAAGCCACAACAAAGAGGTGAATGATAGTTGAGGCTATACAATGACTAATGTGAGACAACACCCCCCACATTCACAGCCCAGGCTCCAACTCAGTTATCTTGATATGATTTATAATTAGGTCTGGGATGCATCTTCAATAGTTGTGATAGTACCGGCTCAACTCATGCCAGCATTCACTACTGTTCAATACACGGCTCGCGTGTGTGTGTGTGTGTGTGTGTGTTTGTGTGTGCGGCATTTAGCAGCGCGGTGAAACTATCCAGAACAGGCGGCTGTTCCGCCGGTGACTGAGTGCCTCCCATTATCAGCCTGTCAGGCTGTAATGCCCCACCCCCCATGTCCCAGTGGAGTCTGGGTGTTCATATTAATCTCTCTATATATCTTCCTCTGTCTAGGAAATCATCTCTCTCCCACACATTCTCTTCAGTTCAGTGAAACTCTATGATGTGGCTTTCGTGTCAATTACAGAAAACCCATAGACATCCACTTATTTCCCCTCTGTGTGAGAGACAGCTGTCCACATAACTGTGGTGCTGAAACCAAGAATGCAGTCATATGGGGTTAAACAGCACTTAGGATATAGGTATTGATTAAAATCAATATGAATCATGCAGGCCCGTACTGTTACTTACTTAATAAAGTTCTGAAGGATCTCATGAATGGTGTTGAACAAAGAAAAAGCCATTGGAAATTCTGTGCTATTAATGGACGAACCATAAGGTGCTCAAACCATGTATCAATTCAGCACAAATAAAAAAACACACTTTGAAAGCTAATCACCAACGCAGAGATAATATCCCTCACAGCTCACACACTGTATTCAGCTGCCAGCAAGCTGTCATCTAGCAGGAAACAGCGAGAGAGAGAAAGAGAGAGAGACTGTCTGAACACAAGTTGTGACTGGAGAGGAAACAGGCTGTGTTTTCTAAGAGGAAGAGAAAGAGAGAGAAAAGACTCCCTCGATCATCTTTTCTTTTTTTATCCTCCTTTTACACATTCTCCTCATTCTGAACCACAAAGGCCTAAGGGAGAGAGCAATGGAAAGATAAGGGGTGATATACAGTATATACAGATCTGCTATATGCACACGCGTTGATGTGGCTGCAAGGCATGCGTTGGTATGATTCTGAACAGTCATATCTGGCAACAATGACAAGAAGATGCCATGTGGGGAATCGTAGGTGGCTAGTTTCAGCTCATTGTATTTTGTTATTAATGTCTTGTCTTGTTTTGAGGTGTTTTGACTGATGTCAAGTCTATGCTAATACAGCACAAATTTGCTAGTTAGCTAACCAACAACTGTAATGATATATTTGAGTGACAACAAGTGATCATTGTGCAAATGTATTTGTTTTCAACAAATATTTGGAGACGAAATATAGTTGACCTGTCAGACTTGATTTATCGTAACAACCCCTACACAAATGTCCATTAAAGAGCGACCGCCCCTAAAAAGCAACTTCTCTTTTTGAAAACAGGCTGTTGCATCAATATAAGTCAGAAAAATGTATTCTAATGTCAAAATGGACAAAATTGATAATTTTGGTCTGAGTCAGTCTCACCCAAAACTGCGATTTACGAGATGATAGGAAAAAAGGTATGTTACAGAATGAAGGGTACCGTAACAGAATGACGGGTACCGTAACAGTTTTCCTAGGTTGGGTTTATTTTAATCCTGCCCACACCTGGCAGCACCCAAGTAATTATCAATTCGGAGCGCAGCTGCACACGCCCCGATTGTAATGCACATGGTCAATTTGGTGTGACACTTGATTTCCCTATAGGGCTAGTTAGGGACCATCAGTAAATTAAACAATGTATATGGGACAATATTTTAAAAGGTCAACCTCAAACCATCTATAAATTGTAGAAATTCATATATAAATATTGAAAGCATTTATTGAGACAACTAAAATATGTGCAACATGAAAATATTGTACCATTTATATTGTGTTATTTATTGACGGTCCCTAACTATACCAAGAGATAGGCTATCCAAAGTCAAACCAACTTTGCCACAGTTGCACACCAGCCGGCTGAAGCAAATTGCCTAAATAATTTGGCTAACTCTTACCACCTGTGAACACACAGGAGACACATCAAATCACACCCCGATACAACTCACATTTGAATTCAGTCATGGTCACTAGCATGAGACTAAATCACGAAAGGCTGTCGACCTTTATTTACAATCCACATAATAATTCACATTTTTTGTTGCTGTAGGATTTTTTTCCTGCTCTGAGAAACTGGTCAAATTAAGATAAACTATCTCTGTAAAGTGGCATAAATGAAATGAAAAGAGAGAAGGGATGAAGGAAGATGTGAACAAAGAGATAGTAGTTGAAACAAAGAGAGTGAAATGAGGAGAGAGAGTTTAGTGGGGCTGGAGAGAGATACAACAGCTACCTCATCACTACCACAGCATGGGAAACACACACACCTAATATTTCTTTCCATCTTTAATCCATTAAAGTCAGTGGCAGTGTTTTACTATAGAGTGAGTTAATATACACATTTTCAATACAGTATTCATCAAAACATGGTTTACAGTGTGAAACTAAAAGACACTCGTTGTCATATCCTTCCAGCATGCTTTGTTGTAATATGGGGAGAACACATCTCTCATCTCGCTCTTGTCCTCTTTGTTTTGGCTGTTTATTCTGCCCCCATGGCAGGGGAGGAACAGGGCTGAATCGGCTGGTGCCTGTGTGTGTGTAGGTGGGGGGGTAGTTCATATCTGCCCCCTAGGGCAGTTGTGATATTAATCCCTACTTTGTGGCACAGATGTGGAGCTCTGAGAAGAGGAGGGGTTGTTCTGACACCTCTTGTCTGCCAAAACCCCTCTGCCCTCAGGCTGACAGTGTAAGGATGGGGCTTCACAAAACTGGTGCTCTACTCAACACATGATTAAAAAAATGTATTTCACACACACAGAGGCATAGACACAAAAGACAGACTCCCCCTTATAAAGCCAGACACACACACACGCTCGGTTACTTACTGCAATGCGGAGCAGGGTCCCCTTGACGGCTGCCCATCGGTCCTGCCGTCGGTCAATGACCAGGATAAAACCCACTCCTGCCGCAGACAGACTGGAAAAAAGAGATGGGATCCCAGTCAACACAACCACTAACACCTGACCCAACTGCACATATGACCATAACAAGACCGCAGATGGAGACTGGAGAGAGGGGAATAAGGTTCAGTAGGACCACAGTGACTGGATATGACCAGAGAATAAATGAACAAGGAACCACAATGGTGAGAGATGATAGAGATGACAGTGTCACTAGTATGTCTAGTACTGCACGTCCCATGTGGCTCAGTTGGTAGAGCATGGCGCTTGCAATGCCAGGGTTGTGGGTTCGATTCCCACTGAAGTAGCTACTGTAAGTAGCTCTGGATAAGGGTGTCTGCTAAATATGAAAATGTTAAATGTAAAAATGTATCAGTCAGGCCTGAGTAAAGACCTACCCTCAGCTCAGTGCACTTATGTACAGGCAAGGTAAAGATGCTTCAAAAACACTGTCCTAGTCCACAGTGAGAGGGGGATGCCAGTTTATTCAACTATACATGCCTTCAAGATGCTGGTCCAATCCACACAGATAAAGAGTTGTAAGACCAGCACCCCAAAATCAGAGGTCCTAAAACCTCCTCACTGTAGTCTCATGAGAGGGGTTCAGGTAGAGGAATCAAAGTCAATCCCACATGTAGCCAGTCAGAAGAATCAACTATACACACACAAACCTTTTAGAGGTGACACGAATACTCACACCTCAGCAGCAAAACACACACACACTGCCTGGTCACAGCAAACTGATGAACAGAATGTCTCCACTCCTCCTCAACGGTTCCTCACACGACAACAACTGTGCTATTCCAATCCTCCAATAGAGAAAAAGGGATAAATAATTCCATATTGAAACTGAAAACAGGAGAGAAGAGAGGAAAAATAGATGCCTGAGAGTCAGATCTGCCTGTGTTTCTGTGTGTGTGGTGCTGTGTTGTGTTGGAAGGAGAGCAAGACAGTCACAGAGACCAGCCTCCGCCACTGCACTGATCAACCAATGACGTGCCAGGAACTGCCGTGCCACTAGCCAATCCCAGCCCCGGGGGCCAGTCAGCAGACCTGGGGATGTGAGGGAGGGGATGGGCTGATTGAGAGGAGGGGAGCTGCATTCTCTCTCTCTCCCTTCCTCCCTCCCTCCCACCTGCTCAAGCGTTCAAAAGAGCAGACCGGTTCTTTTTTAGCAGCAGAGAAGGAGGAGGGGAGAGAGAGGGATGGAGGAGGAAGGAAGGAAGAAAAAGAAGGAGAGAGAAAAGGAATAGAGATGGTCTAGTACTGGGACCTTTATGAGGACCGAACTGGTTTAGTGATTTATACTGAAAATACAGTATGAGAGGAAGAGAGGAGGGGGGGAGAGAGAGAGAGGACAGAGAATCGGGCATAGAGAGAGAGTATAGATTATGTGATAAACTAGGCTTGCTACTTAGTCTCAGAACACAAAGAATCAATACAAAAGTATGTGGACACCTGCTCGTCGAACATCTCATTCCCAAATCATGGGCATTAATATGGAGTTGGCCTCCCCTTTGCTGCTATAACAGTCTCCACTCTTCTGTGAAGGCTTTCCACTAGATGTTGGAACATTTCTGAGGGGACTTGCTTCCATTCAGCTACAAGAGCATTAGTGAGGTCGGGCACTGATGTTGGGTGATTAGGCCTGGCTCGCAGTCGGTGTTCCAATTCATCCCAAAGGTGTTCGATGGGGTTGAGGTCAGGGCTCTGAGCAGGCCAGTCAAGTTCTTCCACACCGATCTCGACAAACCATTTTTGTATGGACATTGCTTTGTGCACGGGGACAATGTCATGCTGAAACAGGAAAGGGCCTTCCCCAAACTGTTGCCACAAAGTTGGAAGCACAGAATCGTCTAGAATGCCATTGTATGCTATGACATTAATATTTCCCTTCACTGGAACTAAAGGGCCTAGCCTGAACCATGAAAAACAGCCCCAAACCATTATTCCTCCTCCACCTAACTTTACAGTTGGCACTATGCATTGGGGCAGGTAGCGTTCTGCTTGCATCCGCCAAACTTAGATTTGTCCGTCAGACTGTCAGATGGTGAAGCGCGATTCACAATCCCGAGTGGCGCAGCGGTCTAAGGCACTGCATCTCAGTGCAAGAGTCCAATAGGGCGGCGCATCGTCCGGGTTTGGCCAGGGTAGGCCTTCATTGTAAATAAGAATTTGTTCTTAACTGACTTGCCTAGTTAAATAAAGGTTCAATAAAAAATAAATAATAATAATTCCCAGAGAATGTGTTTCGACTACTCCAGAGTCCAATGGCGGCGAGCTTTACACCACTCCAGCCAATGCTTGGCATTTCGCATGGTGATCTTAGGCTTGTGTGCGACTGCTCGGCCATGGAAACCCATTTCATGAAGCTCCTGATAACAGTTCTTGTGCTGACGTTGCATCCAGAGGCAGTTTGGAACTCGGTAGTGAGTGTTGGAACCGAGGACTGACAATTTTTACACGCTACGCGCTTCAGCACTCGACAGTCCCGTTCTGTGAGCTTCTGTGGCCAACCACTTCGCGGCTGAGCCGTTGCTGCTTCTAGACATTTCCACTTCACAATAACAGCACTTACAGTTGACCAGGGCAGAAATTTGACGAACTAACTTGTTGTAAAGGTGGCATCCTATGACGGTGCCACGTTGAAAGTCACTGAGCTCTTTAGTAAGGCCATGCTACTGCAAATGTTTGTCTATGGAGATTGCATGGCGGTGTCCTCGATTTTATACACCTGTCAGCAACGGGTGTGTCGGGAAATAGCCGATCCACTAATTTGAAGGGGTGTCCACATACACTATTACAAAAGAATGTACAGTTTCAGGGTTCAGATAAAAAAAACTGCCAGAAAGGGTGATCTATACACAGAGGAATTGATTCACCACTTCTAGGATTTGATTGTTTCTGCCATACAAGCAGTTTCTGCAACACACACAGCTGAATGGACACAGAAACATATTGAGGAATAATGAATGTGAAATTAGATTAATTGAAATATTCAAGGTGGAGTTTATAATTGATTTGTGAAGGAGTCTAAATAATTCGATTTCTTGGGGCGGTTGTCTGATGTAGGTGGAACCCCTGCTAGCTGTGTTGTGGAATGGGATTGCTTATCACACAATTCAGCACGGGCACGCACAAGCACACACCACACACACACACACACACACACACACACACACACACACACACACACACACACACACACACACACACACACACACACACACACACACACACACACACACAACGCTCCCCCTATATGCCATACTCCACCCCTTCTAACTGCCTGAAGCCAGGCAGGTTGTAAATCAAATTAAAAACAGATTAAAAAAGCTTTATAAGAGCTCTTCAAGTTTCAGTCACTCTCAAATCCTCCTGTCAAGGTTCTACCTCAACTTGCAGCCGCTCTGAACTAGACCCAGAGAGGATTGGAGAGAGCGAGAGAGAGAAACCTGGTCTGCCCAAGGACACAGGCTGCTAATTAATTTAGTGAGTGTTTGGCGATCCGCAGCGTAAACAGGCTTTTCCCACCGGAGGCGAAAAAGGGATTAGGATACGGATAAATTCCATGCCTCATCGGCAGACCAGGAACAGGAAAATTAACTCAAAATTGTGAATGCCTTCAAAAGGAATTTGAAACTGTGGAATTTTATGCACCCACAGTCCCCCCGCCAAAAACCATTTTGAAATTATTTTCATTAATATATATATTTATCAAAATGTATTCTGGTTGAAATTGACGTGGAAAATATTTTATAGTTCTGTATTCAAGGTCAAGACACACACACACAAAATCGCCCTGAGGAATTCCTGGCCATCTGTCCGTCTGCTCTGAGCAGCTTTAGCCTCAGGCCCTCTCTATCAGCTCAACTTTGACTTTTTGTAAGGTTGTGATGTTACCAGTGACCTCAAAGAGTCACAGGACGGAAGCCATGCAGGGTTTGCAACACAGCTCTTCTACACCAGTTTAGAATGTGATGTGAATATGTGGACCAGGTGTGTACAGTGAGGGAAAAAAGTATTTGATCCCCCTGCTGATTTTGTACGTTTGCCCACTGACAAAGAAATGATCAGTCTATAATTGTAATGGTAGGTTTATTTGAACAGTGAGAGACAGAATAACAACAAAAAAATCCAGAAAAACGCATGTGAAAAATGTTATAAATTGATTTGCATTTTAATGAGGGAAATAAGTATTTGACCCCTCGGCAAAACATGACTTAGTACTTGGTGGCAAAACCCTTGTTGGCAATCACAGAGGTCAGACATTTCTTGTAGTTGGCCACCAGGTTTGCACACATCTCAGGAGGGATTTTGTCCCACTCCTCTTTGCAGATCTTCTCCAAGTAATTTAGGTTTCGAGGCTGACGTTTGGCAATTTAAACCTTCAGCTCCCTCCACAGATTTTATATGGGATTAAGGTCTGGAGACTGGCTAGGCCACTCCAGGACCTTAATGTGCTTCTTCTTGAGCCACTCCTTTGTTGCCTTGGCCATGTGTTTTGGGTCATTGTCATGCTGGAATACCCATCCACGACCCATTTTCAATGCCCTGGCTGAGGGAAGGAGTTTTTCACCCAAGATTTGACGGTACATGGCCCCGTCCATCGTCCCTTTGATGCGGTGAAGTTGTCCTGTCCCCTTAGCAGAAAAACACCCCCAAAGCATAATGTTTCCACCTCCATGTTTGACGGTGGGGATGGTGTTCTTGGGGTCATAGGCAGCATTCCTCCTCCTCCAAACACGGCGAGTTGAGTTGATGCCAAAGAGCTCCATTTTGGTCTCATCTGACCACAACACTTTCACCCAGTTGTCCTCTGAATCATTCAGATGTTCATTGGCAAACTTCAGATGGGCATGTATATGTGTTTTCTTGAGCAGGGGGACCTTGCAGGCGCTGCAGGATTTCAGTCCTTCACGGCGTAGTGTGTTACCAATTGTTTTCTTGGTGACTATGGTCCCAGCTGCCTTGAGATCATTGACAAGATCCTCCCGTGTAGTTCTGGGCTGATTCCTCACCGTTCTCATGATCATTGCAACTCCACGAGGTGAGATCTTGCATGGAGCCCCAGGCCGAGGGAGATTGACAGTTCTTTTGTGTTTCTTCCATTTGCGAATAATCACACCAACTGTTGTCACCTCACCAAGCTGCTTGGCGATGGTCTTGTAGCCCATTCCAGCCTTGTCGTGTTCTGACATCCTTGGAGAGCTTTTTGGTCTTGGCCATGGTGGAGAGTTTGGAATCTGATTGATTGATTGCTTCTGACAGGTGTCTTTTATACAGGTAACAAGCTGAGATTAGGAGCACTCCCTTTTAGAGTGTGCTCCTAATCTCAGCTCGTTACCTGTATAAAAGACACCTGGGAGCCAGAAATTATTTCTGATTGAGAGGGGGTCAAATACTTATTTCCCTCATTAAAATGCAAATCAATTTATAACATTTTTCACATGCGTTTTTATGGATTATTTTGTTGTTGTTCTGCCTCTCACTGTTCAAATAAGCCTACCATTAAAATTATAGACTGATCATTTCTTTATCAGTGGGCAAACATACAAAATCAGCAGGGGATCAAATACTTTTTTCCCTCACTGTAAGTGGTTTCAACCCTGTATGCCACCATTAGGTGCAGGAGTAGGTGTAAGAGCTTCTCTGTTGGCTGGTGTATTCACGCGCATGCACTCCAGCTCAGCTGTCTGCATGCGTTATTCAAACCTAAACAGTCAGGACCACTGCAGTTTCTATTTTAGACCCACTACATGCCTCAACGGACAAGGATGGAGTGAGGAAGAGAAGAATGAGTGAGGAGATAGCTATACAAGGAATGAAGGGGAGCTGGAGAAAAAGAGAGAATGGGGCAAAGGATGAGAAGAGAAAAGGAAGACAGGGGAAAAAAGAAGGAAAGGATGACAGAAATCCCTGTGAGGAGGATATTGAGGCGGGGGGGGGTCATTTATTCTCCCCCTCCCCCATCACCAGTCTCTCAGTACACAAAGACATTCTGCAGTAATATGATTACAGGCTGGGGTTATTGCATTGGCCAGCTAATTAGGAGAGTGTATTGAGACCTCCTCTCCTCCCCCTCTACTAAGAGATCTATACAGGGGACAGCCCAGACCCATCCATTTACCCAACACTCTCACTGACACACTAAACACAAGACTAAGAAGACAGAAACCAAGCCCTAAGGCATAAACCATTACCTTTTTTAACCAGTGTAGGTAGAGAATGCCTCTAACCACTGATACAGGGTCAGATGTTTACAATATCTCCCAATGGTTGAGGTTAGGATTGAGGGAAGGGGGAGATCAGTGGTTAAAGGGTTCTACCTCAAGCAGCATGCAGTGCATGAGCCTCTAGTGGCACCTGCTGGCTATTTCTATACAGCAGTCAATAATAGCTGAGGATAACATACTTGGTTTGCACTGACAATATGTGATATACCATGAGCTGAACCTACAATATAAACAATGTTGTATGGCAGGGGTAGGAAACCCTGTTCCTGGAGTGCTGCAGGTACTGCAGGATTTTGTTCCAACTAGGCGCCAAACCTGACCAACGTGATCAGTTCAGGGAGTCTAAATTCAACACAACTGGTCTTCCAGGTCAGTTAAAACATGAAGTGCCTGCAGCACTCCAGGACCAGCGTTGTCTACTCCCTATTGCATGGTGAACAAGGAAGCTTATCGTCCCAGAATCTTTTAACGTGTCTGTTTTCAAAGGATGTAGCTAATAACATTCACTTCATAGTTAAGAACCCTATAACAACATGACCAATGTAGACATTTTCAAATACATGCAACTTGAAAGTTTTAAATCACACAATTTCGATCTGAAATCTTTTGGACATCAGAGCAATGTTGAGGGAATTTCATTTGAGTCAGAAAATGATACTCATATGATAGGTAAGATATAGAAAACCTTGCAGAGAGCATATCCAACTGACAATCTCTTAGAAAACAAATATAAATTATTGGAACCAAGACCTAAAAATAACTGATATTGGCACAAGATAGAGGGAATGTTGGAACATAACTAACAACAGTTAACGAACATGTACGCTTAATCAAATATAAACTAATGTTCAGAATTTATTATATGAGACAAAATTCACAATTCTGGAGCACAACGACAGAGTCATGTCTTAAGGGTAAGACTAAGAGGGACTCAATGACTCATGCCTTGTGGGAGTGCTATAAAGTCCAAAAGTTATGGGCAGAATTTGAAAGTTGGCTGTCACAAGTTTTACAGTATAAATGTACTTTTAATCTGTCTATCTGCATATTTCAACACATGGCATATGAGGGTGAGGTGAGACAGATACCTAATGGGTTGGACTGTACTTTTCTCATCAATCATTTAGAATTAAAAAAATTGCTTAAAAACTGGAAATCAAATGACCCATCGTTAAGACAGTGGATGAACCAAATGCGTTATTATTTAAATATTGAAAAAATATGGGCTACAGAGAGAAACAAAATAGCGCAATTTGAGGTCATATGAAATAGTCTTACACTGGAAATGGAAGCGGTGGGAACGTGGGTCTGAGCAGGTCTTATGTCATCGATTTGTGTGTGTCTATCTATTGTCTTTTGTCTATATATGGTTTATATTGATAATAAAACATTTATAATCTGACACGCACAAAAAAAAGTTTCAGCTGCAGTAGATGTTACCAAATTCTGCATTCATCTGATTTCTCCTAAATTCCTCCTAGCATGTTCAATATTCATCTGCCTCTCCCTAGTTCCCTTCCTGTAAAATAGACTGATTTGACTGGTTACCATGGGAATAATATATGTAGGGAGCTCGGACACAGGAAGTGCCTGAAGAAGCAATGGTGTGTGTGTGTGGTATGTAGAATCTCACCTGGGGATGCTGGTCAGGTATGTGAGCACGTTGTGGAACTCCCTTTCCTGGATTTCTCCGAATGCAGGGAACTCTGGGAACACGATGATGGGGCTGCCGTTCTTCCCTCGGCCCCCTGGGAAAGAGACATAGAAGAGTTAAGAACAGAGTTCACTGGAACCGAGAAGACACATTCATTTGTAATTAGCTTCACACGACTTCAACAAGGATTACCACAAGAGGGCGCCAGTGGAACTGCCAAACCAGTGTTTTGATAAGGCGTTAGGGTAAAGTGAGAGAGAAAGCAAGCAATGGACACGGCGAGAAAGAGAGAGGAGAGGAGGGCGAGAAAGACGGGTATCTTCTGCAGTGTTTAAACACACACCGACATACACTTAGAAAATGGGGAAATAGTCACACAAACACGCACGCGAGCAGCTGAACTATTAGCTTATGTGATCAGAATATCAATCTGTGTGCTTTTCCCTATTCTATTATCACCCTAGTAACAGCAAATGCTCGGTCATCGTTTCACTGTCTGTTTTGACTGCTGCATCTGAGAAGCGGCAAGCTCTCCGCAAAATGGACGCCGACAGGCAGAGAACAGTCCCCAAGGTGACCTTTCATGCAGAACAGAGAAGGGGACAGAGAGGGGGCAAAGTGCGTGTGTGATGGGAGTGGGGGTAATCTATTCAATGAGGTGAATGCAGTGGTGAAGGAATCAACTGTTATATTATCCATTTTGTTTTTCAATTAAGTAACATTTGTGCAAGTCTGCTCACAAGCCTAGTTGATTTCTGTAAAGCTTCTACTATGCATGCAGTACAGACACACTGAATGGACAAGACAACTGGAAAAACAGAAACTTTATATTTCGCTCAAACGCAACAGAAACTAAAACACATATGTACAGTGAGGGAAAAAAGTATTTGATCCCCTGCTGATTTTGTATATTTGCCCACTGACAAAGAAATGATCAGTCTATAATTTTAATGGTAGGTTTATTTGAACAGTGAGAGACAGAATAACAACAAAAAAATCCAGAAAAACACATGTGAAAAATGTTATAAATTGATTTGCATTTTAATGAGGGAAATAAGTATTTGACCCCTCTGCAAAACATGACTTAGTACTTGGTGGCAAAACCCTTGTTGGCAATCACAGAGGTCAGACGTTTCTTGTAGTTGGCCACCAGGTTTACACACATCTCAGGAGGGATTTTGTCCCACTCCTCTTTGCAGATCTTCTCCACGTAATTTACGTTTCGAGGCTGACGTTTGGCAACTCGACCCTTCAGCTCCCTCCACAGATTTTCTATGGGATTAAGGTCTGGAGACTGGCTAGGCCACTCCAGGACCTTAATGTGCTTCTTCTTGAGCCACTCCTTTGTTACCTTGGCCGTGTGTTTTGGATCATTGTCATGCTGGAATACCCATCCACGACCCATTTTCAATGCCCTGGCTGAGGGAAGGAGGTTCTCACCCAAGATTTGACGGTACATGGCCCCGTCCATCGTCCCTTTGATGCGGTGAAGTTGTCCTGTCCCCTTAGCAGAAAAACACCCCCAAAGCATAATGTTTCCACCTCCATGTTTGACGGTGGAGATGGTGTTCTTCGGTTCATAGGCAGCATTCCTCCTCCTCCAAACACGGCGAGTTGAGTTGATGCCAAAGAGCTCCATTTTGGTCTCATCTGACCACAACACTTTCACCCAGTTGTCCTCTGAATCATTCAGATGTTCATTGGCAAACTTCAGACGGGCATGTATATGTGCTTTCTTGAGCAGGGGGACCTTGCGGGCGCTGCAGGATTTCAGTCCTTCACGGCGTAGTGTGTTACCAATTGTTTTCTTGGTGACTATGGTCCAGCTGCCTTGAGATCATTGACAAGATCCTCCCGTGTAGTTCTGGGCTGATTCCTCACCGTTCTCATGATCATTGCAACTCCACGAGGTGAGATCTTGCATGGAGCCCCAGGCCGAGGGAGATTGACAGTCCTTTTGTGTTTCTTCCATTTGCGAATAATCGCACCAACTGCTGTCACCTTCTCACAAAGCTGCTTGGCGATGGTCTTGTAGCCCATTCCAGCCTTGTGTAGGTCTACAATCTTGTCCCTGACATCCTTGGAGAGCTCTTTGGTCTTGGCCATGGTGGAGAGTTTGGAATCTGATTGATTAATTGCTTCTGTGGACTGGTGTCTTTTATACAGGTAACAAACTGAGATTGGTGGTTACCAGTTTGCTCAACCTCTCTTTGGTGTCGTCCGAGATCCCAAAAGATTGGAAAGCTGTCGCGGTCATCCCCCTCTTCAAAGGGGGTGACACCCTAGACCCAAATTGCTATAGACCTATATCCATCCTGCCCTGCTTCTCTAAAGTCTTTGAAAGCCTAGTTAATAAACAGATCATTGACCACTTCGAATCCCACCGTACCTTCTCCGCTGTGCAATCCGGTTTCCGAACTGGTCATGGGTGCACCTCAGCCACGCTCAAGGTACTAAACGATATCATAACCGCCATCGATAAGAGACATTACTGTGCAGCCGTATTCATTGACCTGGCCAAGGCTTTCAACTCTGTCAATAACCACATCCTTATCGGCAGACTCAACAGCCTTGGTTTCTCGAATGATTGCCTCGCCTGGTTCACCAACTACTTTGCCGACAGAGTTCAGTGTGTTAAATCGGAGGCCTGTTGTCCGGGCCTCTGGCAGTCTCTATGGGGGTGCCACAGGATTCAATTCTTGGGCCGACTCTCTTCTCTGTATACATCAATGATGTCGCTCTTGCTGCTGGTGATTCTCTGATCCACCTCTATGCAGACGACACCATTCTGTATACTTCTGGCCCTTCTTTGGACACTGTGTTAACTACCCTCCAAACGAGCTTCAATGCCATACAACACTCCTTCCGTGGCCTCCAACTGCTCTTAAACGCTAGTAAAACCAAATGCATGCTCTTCAACCGTTCGCTGCCTGCACCCGCCCGCCCGACTAGCATCACTACCATGGACAGCTCTGACCTAGAATACGTGGACAACTACAAATACCTAGGTGTCTGGCTAGACAGTAAACTCTCCTTCCAGACTCACATTAAACATCTCCAATCCAAAATTAAATCTAGAATCGGCTTTCTATTTCGCAACAAAGCCTCCTTCACTCATGCTGCCAAACTTGCACTAGTAAAACTGACTATCCTACCGATCCTCGACTTCGGCAATGTCATCTACAAAACAGCTTCCAATACTCTACTCAGCAAACTGGATGCAGTCTATCACAGTGCCATCCACTTTGTCACCAAAACCCCTTATACCACCCACCACTGCGACCTGTATGCTCTAGTTGGCTGGCCCTCGCTTCATACTCGTCGCCAGACCCACTGGCTCCAGGTTTTTTTTTTTTTTTTTATTCGTTTATTTGTCAGGGACAATGCAGCGCACATTATTACATACATAATTATCACAGTCAGCCATAATAATATGTGTAGATGTGTTGCATAAAAGGTTTCTAGCCAATAGGCTAATTTGCAACCCCAGTCCCTGGTCAGGCCTTTCTAAACAGGTAATCCAAATATATAATTTTTAAAAGGACCACATAGTGTGAATTACACAATCATGCAGCAAATACATTATATACAAACATCAACATTTCACAGTTGAGACCACATTACACAAAACAGCACATCACGTAACAACGCAAGCCCCAAGCACCCAGCCGCTCACACCTGCTCACCTATACCCAACCCCAATAGTGAGGGCCTGGGCCGCTACATGACTATCTCCCATACCCAGACCCCACATGTGGGGTGATCCTTGGCAGCATGCGCAACAACCAGGCATCCAGTACAGACAATACATAACAGCAAAACTGACTCAGTGGCCACATATTTGGTTTTCTTTCAGCCAGTATTTGACCTTTCTATTAAATGTTTTCAGTTCGGTTTGTGTTTTTATTTCGGTTGGTAAATCATTCCAAAAATGGGTCCCTATCACTGAAAAACATGACTGGCCGAAAGTGGTTTTGCGCCCCTCTGCTATGCAGTTGCCACCCACTGCTCTCCTAGTGGCCACTCTCCTTGTGTTCATCTACAAGTCCCTGCTAGGTAAAGCCCCGCCTTATCTCAGCTCGCTGGTAACCATAGCAGCACCCACCCGTAGCACTCGCTCCAGCAGGTATATCTCACTGGTCACCCCCAAAGCCAATTCCTCTTTTGGCCGCCTTTCCTTCCAGTTCTCTGCTGCCAATGACTGGCACGAACTACAAAAATCATTGAAACTGGAGACACTTATCTCCCTCACTAGTTTTAAGCACCAGCTGGAAGAGCAGCTCACAGATCACTGCACCTGTACATAGCCCAACCAACTACCTCATCCCCTACCGTATTCATTTATTTATCTTTATCATCTACTACACATTTACCATTCCAGTGTTAAATTGCTATACTGTAATTACTTCGCCACCATGGCCTATTTATTGCCTTATGTTCCTTATCTTACCTCATTTGCACACATTGTATATAGATTTGTTTTTTTTCTACTGTATTATTGACTGTATGTTTGTTTTACTCCATGTATAACTCTGTGTTGTTGTATGTGCCGAACTGCTTTGCTTTATCTTGGCCAGGTCGCAGTTGTAAATGAGAACTTGTTCTCAACTTGCCTACCTGGTTAAATAAAGGGGAAATAAAAATAAAATAAAAAAAAGATTAGGAGCACTCCCTTTAAGAGTGTGCTCCTAATCTCAGCTCGTTACCTGTATAAAAGACACCTGGGAGCCAGAAATCTCTGATTGAGAGGGGGTCAAATACTTATTTCCCTCATTAAAATGCAAATCAATTTATAACATTTTTCGCATGCGTTTTTCTGGATTTTTTTGTTGTTATTCTGTCTCTCACTGTTCAAATAAAAATACCATTACAATTATAGACTGATCATTTCTTTGTCAGTGGGCAAACGTACAAAATCAGCAGGGGATCAAATACTTTTTCCCCCTTGCTGCAAATACACACTAAACAAACACAGAGTCATGTGAAGAAAATGAGCCCCAGTGTACAGTAGCTGGACTAACACTGATAAACAAACGATGAGCAGGAAAACAGGAGAGGAGAAATTTGAATGGCAAATTTGAGGGGTGAAGCAGACAGTTCATCTCAACTATATCAGGTAGAAGAACAGTACAGTCCTGTTATAGCAGACATCTGTATTATGGCAAGCAGACAGGCAGAGACATAGAAGTGTTACCTGAGAGGTAGGCAAACTGCCTCAAGAGGTCAGAGGTGATGTCGATGGCACAGAGGGGACTGCTCTCCTGCTGCATGATCTCATCTGGAGGAACAGCAGAGCAACAACACAGTCACAGTCAGGACAAAACATATTGCATTGAATGAAAGAACCATCACAAAAGTATAAAAGAGCTAGACATACTCACACAAAAACAGAACATTAAGTTATTACAGCATGTAGTCTGAGCAGTATAAAGACGTGCAGAATAGTGAACAAATAATCATCTGAAACGCAGAGCAGAGAGCAGAATGCTACAAATGCTTTGGGTCCTGACCCACCATTAATGAAACAAGTTCAGATAAAAGCCACAGCCATCCAGTGCCTTCCCAGCTCTATCCCCCCATGAACTCCCATCATTGGTATTAGAATAATTTGGTAACGTGCCTCCCTTGCAGGGCGCAGCATAGTCCCAGCCAGGCAGCCCCAGCCAGGCAGCCCCAGCCAGGCAAGCCCCAGCCAGGCAAGCCCCAGCCAGGCAAGCCCTAGCTAGGTAAGCCCCAGCCAGGTAGCCCTAGCCAGACAATCCCCAGCCAGGCAAGCCCCAGCCAGGCAGCCCTAGCCAGGCAAGCCCCAGCCAGGCAAGCCCCAGCCAGGCAGCCCCAGCCAGGCAAGCCCCAGCCAGGCAGCCCCAGCCAGGCAAGCCCCAGCCAGGCAGCCCTAGCTAGGTAAGCCCCAGCCAGGCAAGCCCCAGCCAGGCAAGCCCCAGCCAGGCAAGCCCCAGCCAGGCAGCCCTAGCTAGGTAAGCCCCAGCCAGGCAGCCCTAGCTAGGTAAACCCCAGCCAGGTAGCCCTAGCCAGACAATCCCCAGCCAGGCAAGCCCCAGCCAGGCAGCCCTAGCTAGGTAAACCCCAGCCAGGTAGCCCTAGCCACACAATCCCCAGCCAGGTAGCCCCAGCCAGGTAGCCCCAGCCAGGTAGCCCCAGCCAGGTAGCCCCAGCCAGGCAGCCCCAGCCAGGCAGCCCCAGCCAGGTAGCCCCAGCCAGGTAGCCCCAGCCAGGCAGCCCCAGCCAGGTAGCCCCAGCCAGGTAGTGAAGTTGGAGATGGGGTGACAAAACAGGCTACTTTGACTCAGAGGCCCAGGTCAGCAGGGAGGGAATGGCTACAGTAGGTTCAGAATCATTGCTGGTACACAGGAACAAAACTAGTTCAGAGACACTGACACACAGCCCCAAATCTCCCATTCTTCAGTCAGCATATTTCTACCTAGAAATGCAGAATGTATTTGGAATTGTATCAAATACAAAACAGATGGTTTGATGCCATTCCATTTACTCCGTTCTAGCCATTATTATGAGCCGTCCTCCCCTCAGCAGCCTCCACTGGCATTGTTATTGTTCTGTAGTACCTGAATGTATGTACTTCCTCTATAACTAATATACTGTATATGTCCAGTTTTCACAGGATATGCGTAGCTGTTGGCTAATATTTCTGTTTTCCGTTTGTAATAATAAAGAGATCTGGTAGCATAAACTCTATCAATTATTAATTTATATATTATACAGTTGCAACCTACTAGCATACTTACTTGACATGGGCCAGTCTCCCAAACTAGAGCTATTTGTACACAGTTACAGAGACTAGAGACTCCTGGTCAATAGTTCAACTGGTCTTCTGGTAAATTATTGATACCGATTCAACCCCAAACCCTCACAGCCAAGTCAGCACAAATACAGTATAATCCACCTCACTCTAAGGCAGTGTGTGTCTGTGTGTATGTGTGTTCACATCCTATCCCTGGATGACATACATTAATAGTATGCATCCTAGAAACTCAAACAAGATGGTCACATACAGAACATACAATACTCCCATTCTCCCAGCCACATAAAAATAGGTTAATCTGCATCCATTTCTAAACAGCTACATATAGTTAGTTATACAGTGTGATCAAGCAGTTCTCCTTATGCAGGTAGTGCCAATACTGTGGGAGTCTGGCAAAAGTCCTACTGTTGAAACTGAGGGCCTAACAGTACAGAGCACAACAGATCGATGGAACAGAAAGCCACAGTGATGCTCTACACTATAAGATTATGTCACACACTCACAGACCACAGGCACAGATAGAAAGATATTTAGCAGACGCTAACTCTTAAATTACTAAAATGTAAATGTAACGTTAGAAACCAGCCTGGCAGACTTTCTAGGGCCACAACACTGTTTATCTCAATGATGTCATGTCAGACCACTAACCAGGGCTAACCACTCTCTCGTCTCTTGAATTATTCAGTGGCCAAGCCTTCCTTTCTGGACAGGACAACAGTTTAAAGGTAAAGGAGCACTGCTGTTACGCAACACTCTCACAGTAAAATGTAGAGAATGTCTAGGAGCACGTCTGTCTCCCCATCTCCCTTCATTACATCCCTTCTTCTCTAGTGAGCTAAAGGGATGATCTACAGAGAGTAATATTCTCTTTTCTCTGAGCTTCCTGGGTGCATTCCTGTCAATTCAACACTATGTCAACACAAACCCTCCTCCTTACAGCTGCCCATGTCCCTTAATGTTGACGATGTGGTTGTTACTGTAAAGAAGCGCATGGCTGAGCTCTTTAATCACCACTTCATTAAGTCAGGATTCCTATTTGACTCAGCCACGCCTCCTTGCCTGTCCAACAGTTCCTCATCTCCCAGCCCTTCTAATGTGACTATCCCCGATGCTCCTCCTCCTTTCTCCCCTGCCCCGCTACAAAGTTTCTCCCTGCAGGCAGTCACTGAGTCCGAGGTGCTAAAGGACCTCCTGAAACTTGACCCCAAAAAAACATCTGGGTCAGATGGCTTAGACCTTTTCTTCTTTAAGGTTGTTGCCCCTATCATCGCCTATCTCCGACCTTTTTAACCTGTCTCTCTTCTCTGGGGAGGTTCCCATTGTTTGGAAGGTAGCCACGGTTCGTCCTTTATTTAAAGGGGGAGATCAAGCTGATCCTAACTGTTATAGGCCTATTTCTATTTTGCCCTGTTTATCAAAAGTGTTGATGTCTATAGTATTCTCTCGGGTATGGAATCTGGTTTCCGCTCAGGTTATGGATGTGTCACTGCAACCTTAAAGTCCTCAATGATGTCACCATTGCTCTTGATTCTAGGCAATGTTGTGCTGCTATTTTTATTGACTTGGCCAAAGCTTTTGATCCGTTAGACCATTCCATTCTTGTGGGACAGCTAAGGAGTATTGGTGTCTCTGAAGGGTTTTTGGCCTGGTTAGCTAACTAAAGCTCTCAAAGAGTGCAGTGTATAAAGTCAGAAAATCTGCTGTCTCAGCCACTACCCCAAGGCTCGATCCTAGGCCCCACGCTCATCTCAATTTACATTAACAACATAGCTCAGGCAGTAGGAAGCTCGCTCATCCATTTATATGCAGATGATACAGTCTTATACTCAGCTGGCCCCTCCCCGTATTTTGTGTTAAATGTTCTACAACAAAGCTTTCTTAGTGTCCAACAAGCTTTCTCTGCCCTTAACCTTGTTCTGAACACCTCCAAAACAAAGGTAATGTGGTTTGGTAAGAAGAATGCCCCTCTCCCCACAGGTGTGATTACTACCTCTGAGTGTTTAGAGCTTGAGGTAGTCACCTCATACAAGTACTTGGGAGTATGGCTAGACGGTACACTGTCCTTCTCTCAGCACATATCAAAGCTGCAAGCTAAAGTTACATCAAGACTTGGTTTCCTCTATCGTAATCGCTCCTCTTTCACCCCGGCTGCCAAACTAACCCTGATTCAGATGACCACCCTACACATGCTAGGGGCGGCAGGTAGCCTAGTGGTTAGAGCATTGGGCCAGTAACCGAAAGGTTTGCGAGATCGAATCCCTGAGCTGACAAGGTAAACATCTGTCGTTCTGCCCCTGAACAAGGCAGTTAACCCACTGTTCCTAGGCAGTCATTTTAAATAAGAGTTTGTTCGTAACTGACTTGCCTAGTTAAATAAAGGTAAAATAAAAAGATTACGGAGATATATAAATCGGCAGGTAAGGGTGCTCGAGCGGCTACATGTTCTTTACCATTCGGACATCAGATTTGCCACCAATGCTCCTTATAGGACACATCACTGCACTCTATACTCCTCTGTAAACTGGTCATCTCTGTGTACCCGTCACAAGACCCACTGGTTATGCTTATTTATAAAAACCCTCTTAGGCCTCACTCCCCCCTATCTGAGATATCTACTGCAGCCCTCGTCCTCCACATACAACACCTGTTCTGCCAGTCACATTCTGTTAAAGGTCCTCAAAGCACACACATATCCCTGGGTCGCTCCTCTTTTCAGTTCGCTGCAGCTAGCGACTGGAACGAGCTGCAACAAACACTCAAACTGGACAGTTTTATCTCAATCTCTTCATTCAAAGACTCAATCACGGACACTCCTACAGACAGTTGTGGCTGCTTTGTGTGATGTATTGTTGTCTCTTCCTTCTTGCCCTTGTGCTGTTGTCTGTGCCCAATAATGTTTGTACCATGTTTTGTGCTGCTACCATGTTGTGTTGTTACCATATTGTTGTCATGTTGTGTTGCTACCATGCTGTGTTGTCATGTGTTGCTGCCATGCTATGTTGTCATGTGTTGCTGCCATGCTGTGTTGTCATGTTGTGTTGCTGCCATGCTGTGTTGTCATGTTGTGTTGCTGCCATGCAATGTTGTCATGTTGTGTTGCTGCCATGCTATGTTGTCATGTTGTGTTGCTGCCATGCTGTGTTGTCATGTTGTGTTGCTGCCATGCTATGTTGTCATGTTTTGTTGCTGCCATGCTATCTTGTCATGTTGTGTTGCTGCCATGCTATGTTGTCATGTTGTGTTGCTGCCATGCTATGTTGTCATGTTGTGTTACTGCCATGCTGTGCTGTCATGTTGTGTTGCTGCCATGCTATGTTGTCATGTTGTGTTGCTGCCATGCTGTGTTGTCATGTTGTGTTGCTGCCATGCTATGTTGTCATGTTGTGTTGCTGCCATGCTATCTTGTCATGTTGTGTTGCTGCCATGCTATGTTGTCATGTTGTGTTGTTGCCATGCTGTGTTGTCATGTTGTGTTGCTGCCATGCTATGTTGTCATGTTTTGTTGCTGCCATGCTATGCTGTGTTGTCATGTTGTGTTGCTGCCATGCTGTGTTGTCATGTTGTGTTGCTGCCATGCTATCTTGTCATGTTGTGTTGCTGCCATGCTATGTTGTCATGTTGTGTTGTTGCCATGCTGTGTTGTCATGTTGTGTTGCTGCCATGCTATGTTGTCATGTTGTGTTGCTGCCATGCTGTGTTGTCATGTTGTGTTGCTGCCATGCTGTGTTGTCATGTTGTGTTGCTGCCATGCTGTTGTGTTGCTGCCATGCTATGTTGTCATGTGTTGCTGCCATGCTATGTTGTCATGTTGTGTTGCTGCCATGCTGTGTTGTCATGTTTTGTTGCTGCCATGCTATCTTGTCATGTTGTGTTGCTGCCATGCTGTGTTGTCATGTTGTGTTGCTGCCATGCTGTGTTGTCATGTTGTGTTACTGCCATGCTGTGCTGTCATGTTGTGTTGCTGCCATGCTATGTTGTGTTGCTGCCATACTGTGTTGTCATGTTGATGTTGCTGCCATGCTGTGTTGTCATGTTGTGTTGCTGCCATGCTATGTTGTCATGTTGTGTTGCTGCCATGCTGTTGTTGTCTTAGGTCTCTCTTTATGTAGTGTTGTGTTGTCTCTTTTCGTGATGTGTGTTTTGTCCTATATTTATATTTTATTTATTTTTAATCCCAGCCCCTGTCCCCGCAGGAGGCCTTTTGCCAGGCTGTCATTGTAAATAAGAATTTGTTCTTAACTGACTTGCCTAGTTAAATAAAGGTCAAAAAATATATAAAAATAAATAAGAGACTGACATGCCCCAAACTGACATGTTACATTGTTCACAAAAAAACCAAAAAACAGTAGTGCCATGTCAGCATTAGTACAGCACAGACAGTCTACGTCAATATTATTACAGCACCAAAACAATATAAGTCACTTCAACAATGTCCATCGTCTACTGTAAGCAACATGTACACTGGTAGACAGAGACAGACAACCGACCAACCGAAAGACAGACAGGAAGACCAACCAGTACCTGTCCTGGAGCTTCAGCCACAGGTTGCTGACGTCGTGGCAGAGCAGGGGCACTTGGTTCAGGGCCATGCTGAGCCAGGCTCACCTCCTCTAGGTACTACACATACTGTAGACGGTCGTTTCAGCCATATCCTAAAACACACACTATCATGTCTGTCACTGTCTGCTTCACTCTCTGTCTCTACAGACACACCCCTTACATACAAACACCACAAAAATTGAAGCTCTGCTGGGGAGATTCTCATCCCCCCCTTTTCCCAGCAGGGCTCTTTGTTTGGCCATGAGGGAACCTTTCAAGTGACAGCCTTGGCCTCAGGTTAACATTGCACAGAGCTCTCTTTCATACAAGCACGCACACATGCAAAGACTCGGACACAGTATGTATTGAAATATGAAGCGAAATATTGAAACATATAGATGATCTAGCATGTTGGTTGTGTTATAGAGCCTTGTGTCTTTTGTGTGGAGCAAGCCATCGATAAGTTGGGCTGAGTGTCTATTTGTCATGCATAGGTCCACATGCATGTCCAATACCAGTCAAAAGTTTGGACACCTACTCATTCAAGGGTTTTTCTTTATTTGTACTATTTTCTACATTGTAGAATAATAGTGAAGACATCAACACTATGGAATAACACATCTGGAATCATGTAGTAACAAAATAAAGTGTTAAACAAATCAAAATGATTTTATATTTGAGATTCTTCAAAGTAGCCACCCTTTGCCTTGATGACCGCTTTGCACCCGCTTGTGACAATATGTCATCAAGTAGGTGTGTCCAAACTTTTGACTGGTACTGTATGTGTATGTTTGCATGAGAGACTGCCAGTGTGTTGTGTGAACTCCTCGTTGCCCATATCCATGCTCCCTTTGATGTGATATTGTCCCGTGTCGGAGTCACATGAGTGTGAACACAGGATACAGTGAAAAATGATCAGGGACAACAGCTGAACTGATCCTTTTAATCAGGACAGAGGATAAGGAAGAGTGGTGTGTAGGTCCTTTCCCTCAACTGTCTTATCATATTCCCCTAGTGTAATGGAACACCGCCTAATACACACCGCTCTGTCTGGGGAGAGGGGAATTACTTCCCTGGGTCAGCCTACTCAATTCTCTGTGTGTGTGTGAAGGACAGGAGGGGTTTATGGTACATCCTTCCTCTCTACGCATGAATGGGCTCAATGAACTAATAGATCCTTCTCTATAAAGACAGCATCAGAGACAGACACATCTCACACAACATGCTGTGTTATCACAGAGAAACATGCTAGGCTGGTGACATCACAATAAATAGTCATCATTATAATGTAAATGTTTAGATGCAAATGTAAACAAAGTGACACCATAAAGATAGTCTTGAATGTTTTGGTTAAGAATGTGAAAGGTTTGTGACATCACAGAAGAGCAGAGTCTCATGCTGAAAATATAAGATTTGTGACATCACAAAGAGAACAGCACATGGTTAACCAGTAAACAGGTCTGTGACATAATGAAAAGTGTGAAAACTTAAAAAAAAAAAAAAAACGTATACATTTTTATTCACAATACAAAAATCAACAACTTTACATTGCTACACCAAGCATGTCTAACAAAACAAAACACAGGTATTAACAAGAAAATACTAAAACATACAAAAAATATCAATAAAATAATACAAAAATAAACAATTCTAGAGCAATTGTATTCACTTATACGCCGAGCGGAGATCAACTCTCGTTAAAAAAACCTGTTCAGTGACATCACAAAGATACTGTACGTGCATGTGCACATAATGCTTTGTGACATCACAAAGAGAGCAGCACATATGCCCCTGTTTAGGGTGGCAGGTGACAGCAACCCGGGCGACCCACGGAGGTCGTGGCGATGGATTATACTGATCTATAGCACATGAACCTACACCGCACCCCAAACACACTAACACATAGGAACGATAAGTAGAGATCAGAGACCTATAACCTCCCTCACATCGTACAGATCCCACTAGAACCATCACCTACTACTGTTCGGTCTAGACACTCCATCTCACTATCCCAACAGGAAGCAGAGCTGAGAGGTCAAAGCTACTTTCTCTCTGGGTCAATTCTACTGGGTACATGTAATGACTATTGATCTAAAACAGGGTTCCTGTTACTGCTATATGAGCCGATCACCCCACCCAGACAGGTGACTCTGTCCACTGTGTGGCTCAGTGCCTGCTAACAGATGTTGATGGTATTAAGTGATTAATCATTGGAGAGAGACATACGCTTCTTCCTTTCATCATGAGACTTCAAAGCTGCAACCTGAGCTGAGGAGAGGGAGTAGAGACTAGGGAAACAGGAACACCAGAAGTTACACTGGTGGGTTTCTGACGGTTGGAAACTCACAAGATTGAAAATCGTTAACTAAGTACTGTATACACCCATGTGATTGTCACTTTCTGTGATATAGGGTTTCTTCCTTGGCAATATTTGTCACTTGTGCCCTGAGGTGATTGGACAGTCCTAGCATTAGTCAAGCAGCTGCTGACAATAACACAAAGACACACGTAACAGCTCTCATCCATCCACTGACTGCTCAGGGGCACTCACACAGTGAGCATGGCACCCTCTCACACAACCAAACACACACCCATCACACCCCTGGCATCATCTCTCCCTCTTCCTTCCCTCCCTCTTTTTTCCCCATTTACCTCGTCTCCCTTTCTTCCTTGTCCTCCCTATGTCTTCCTCTCTCTCTTCCCTTCATCTACACAGTACAATACATTATTAAGCCTTCAGGGCCTTTACAATGGGTGTGGTTGGCAGCAGGTGTATCAGTTGATGATTCCCACCAGGAGCAAAGACACATACGTAGAAATCTATGGACACAGAAACCATTAGAAACCAGTGCAGTAGTGTCTAAAAATTCACAACAATACACACAAATCTAAAAGTAAAAGAATGGATTTAAGAAATATATAAATGATAGATTAAGCAATGTCGGAGTGGCATTGACTAAAATACAGTATAGACATATGAGATGAGTAAAGCAGTATGTAAACATTATTTAAACATTATTAAAGTGGCTTGTGTTCCCTTATTAAAGTGGCCAGGGATTCCAAGTCTATGTACAGTGGGGCAAAAAAGTATTTAGTCAGCCACCAATTGTGCAAGTTCTCCAACTTAAAAAGATGAGAGAGGCCTGTAATTTTCATCATAGGTACACTTCAACTATGACAGACGAAATTAGAAAAAGAAATCCAGAAAATCACATTGTAGGATTTTTAATTTATTTATTTGCAAATTATGGTGGAAAATAAGTATTTGGTCAATAACAAAAGTTTATCTCAATACTTTGTTATATACCCTTTGTTGGCAATGACAGAGGTCAAACGTTTTCTGTAAGTCTTCACAAGGTTTTCACACACTGTTGCTGGTATTTTGGCCCATTCCTCCATGCAGATCTCCTCTAGAGCAGTGATGTTTTGGGGCTGTCGCTGGGCAACACGGACTTTCAACTCCCGCCAAAGATTTTCTATGGGGTTGAGATCTGGAGACTGGCTAGGCCACTCCAGGACCTTGAAATGCTTCTTACAAAGCCACTCCTTCGTTGCCCGGGCGGTGTGTTTGGGATCATTGTCATGCTGAAAGACCCAGCCACGTTTCATCTTCAATGCCCTTGCTGATGGAAGGAGGTTTTCACTCAAAATCTCACGATACATGGCCCCATTCATTCTTTCCTTTACACGGATCAGTCAGCCCTGGTCCCTTTGCAGAAAAACAGCCCCAAAGCATGATGTTTCCACCCCCATGCTTCACAGTAGGTATGGTGTTCTTTGGATGCAACTCAGCATTCTTTGTCCTCCAAACACGATTTAGTTGAGTTTTTACCAAAAAGTTCTATTTTGGTTTCATCTGACCATATGACATTCTCCCAATCCTCATCTGGATCATCCAAATGCTCTCTAGCAAACTTCAGACGGGCCTGAACATGTACTGGCTTAAGCAGGGGGACACGTCTGGCACTGCAGGATTTGAGTCCCTGGCGGCGTAGTGTGTTACTGATGGTAGGCTTTGTTACTTTGGTCCCAGCTCTCTGCAGGTCATTCACTAGGTCCCCGTGTGGTTCTGGGATTTTTGCTCACCGTTCTTGTGATCATTTTGACCCCACGGGTGAGATCTTCGTGGAGCCCCAGATCGAGGAAGATTATCAGTGGTCTTGTATGTCTTCCATTTCCTAATAATTGCTCCCACAGTTGATTTCTTCAAACCAAGCTGCTTACCTATTGCAGATTCAGTCTTCCCAACCTGGTGCAGGTCTACAATTTTGTTTCTGGTGTCCTTTGACAGCTCTTTGGTCTTGGCCATAGTGGAGTTTGGAGTGTGACTGTTTGAGGTTGTGGACAGGTGTCTTTTATACTGATAACAAGTTCAAACAGGTGCCATTAATACAGGTAATGAGTGGAGGACAGAGGAGCCTCTTAAAGAAGAAGTTACAGGTCTGTGAAAGCCAGAAATCTTGCTTGTTTGTATGTGACCAAATACTTATTTTCCACCATAATTTGCAAATAAATTCATAAAAAATCCTACAATGTGATTTTCTGGATTTTTTTTCCTCATTTTGTCTGTCATAGTTGAAGTGTACCTATGATGAAAATTACAGGCCTCTCTCGTCTTTTTAAGTGAGAGAACTTGCACAATTGGTGGCTGACTAAATACTTTTTTGCCCCACTGTATATAGGGCAGCAGCCTCCATAGTGCAGGGTTGTATAACCGGTTGGAAGCCAGCTAGTGATGGCTATTTAACAGTCTGATGGCCTTGAGATAGAAACAGTTTTTCAGTCTCTCGTTCCCAGCTTTGATGCACCTGTACAGGTAGTTTGCCCTCGGTGATGCGTTGGGCAGACCGCACCACGATTTGCTCTCAATTGTGCATCTGTAAAAGTTTGTGAGGGTTTTAGGGGCCAAGCCAAATTTCTTCAGCCTCCTGAGGTTGAAGAGGCGGTGTTGCGCCTATTTCACCACACTGTCTGTGTAGGTGGACGATTTCAGATCGTCAGTGATGTGTACGCCGAGGAACTTGAAGCTTTCCAACTTCTCCACTGCGGTCCTGTCGATGTAGATAGGGGTGTGCTCCCTCTGCCGTTTCCTGAAGGCCACGATCAGCTCCTTTGTTTTGTTGACATCGAGTGAGAGGTTTCTTTCCTGGCACCACTCTCCCAGGGCCCTCACCTCCTCCCTGTAGGCTGTCTCGTCATTGTTGGTAATCAGGCCTACTACTGTTGTGTCATCTGCAAACTTAATGATTTAGTTGGAGGCGTGTGTGGCCACACAGTCATGGTTGTGCAGGTTTTCAATAAGGACATCACTGTACTTTGCTTCGTTCATCTTTTCCTCGATCCTGACTAGACTCTCAGTCTCTGCCGCTGAAAAACATCCCCACAGCATGATGTTTCCACCACCATGCTTCACCATAGGGATGGTGCCAAGTTTCATCCAGACATGACGCTTGGCATTCAGGCCAAAGAGTTCAATCTTCCTTTTATTATTAATAATGGTCTGAGAGTCTCTAGGTGCCTTTTGACAAAATCCAAGCGGGCTGTCTTGTGCCTTTTACTGAGGAGTGGCTTTCGTCTGGCCAAATTTCTTTCATTTAAGAATGATGGAGGCCCACGTGTTCTTGGGGACCTTCAATGCTGCAGAAATTACCCTTCCCCAGATCTGTGCCTTGACACAATCCTGTCTCGGAGCTCTACGGACAATTCCTTTGACCTCACGGCCAGGTTTTTGTTCTGACATCCACTGTCAACTGTGGGACCTTACATAGACAGGTGTGTCAGGTGTGTGCCTTTCCAAATCATGTCCAATCAATTGAATTTACCAACGGTGGACTCCAATCAAGTTGTAGAAACATCAAGGATGATCAATGGAAACAGGATGCACCTTAGCTAATTTTCTAGTCTCATAGCAAAGGGTCTGTTTTTTATTTGTAATAATTTAGATTTTTTTTCTCGCTATGTCATTATGGGGTATTGTGTATAAAATGATGACGATAAAAATAAAAATAAAATATTTTAGTATAAGGCTGTAACTTAAAAAAAAAATGGAAAAAGTCTGGTCTGAATACTTTCCGAATGCACTGTATAGTCTTACCTGTAGATTATATGTTTGAGAGTGAAAGACATGTTTCTGTAAGTCTTTAACCTTATTTTACTGTACACCATCACCAAAAATGCATTATCTAGAGTAAATACCAGTAGCTTAGGTAAACACCAGATGTGAAATACAGTCCTTATGGGGTCATCCACCAAACAGAGAGCCATAAACCATGTGGACTCAATCTAAAACATTCATTTTTGCCAGTCCAACACCAAAGATATAATCCTATTAATCCCTGAGCAGCCATGCTAACTCACTATATTATGACAACAAAGATTCTATAGAGAAGCTCATCCAACACAGTTTTAAATGAACCCATTGCTTCACAGCATCTGGTTCCTCTTCTGTATAGTCAAATTGATTCATATTCAGTTCTCTTGATCCTGTTCCTTTTTCCTTGGCTTCCTCGTGTAAATATTTTACAGCACCATGGCTACGTCTCAAAATCGTATTCTCGCACACACCACTTTTTACCCCTTACAGGGCTCTGGTCAAAAGCTATGCATCCTATTTGGAATGGGGTATGATTTTAAAAGCAACCCATTGAAAACTGTCTGAGATAATACTAAAGGAAATGTTGAATGCGTCAATGTCAACAGTGGATTTCCATAGCCACAGTGGACAGAAAATACAACCGGCCATTTCATTATCATCTACAATACACACCAACAAGACAGTCTGTAGAGAGGGATTCACATTAAATGGGGGAGAGATCGAACGAGAGAGGGATAAAATAGAACCGTCACATAAAAGACAGAAATAGAGAGGGATAGAGACGGATAGGGAGATCTAGTTGATGAGAAAGATAGACAGGGAAAGAGAAATGGTAAGTAAGACAGAGATAGAGAGAGATGCTCTAACACTCACTTTGTAACCAGTAGCAGCAACGGGAGAAACGGTAGTATCTCTCCACCTCCTCCAGAGAAATACGAACAGACATCCCTCTTTTCACCTCCACCGGCCTTAAACTCAACTTCAACTCTTCCTCCATACTTCTGTCCTCAGTCTCTCCCTCCATCCATATGCGAGATTCCACCCTCTCCCCCGATACCTCTATCCTTTTATCTATCTCTGTCCCGCTCTTCATCTTTTCCCATGAATATACATCTGATAGTTCCTTCATGTGTAGTTCCCTCATGTGTGATTCCTCCACTCTCTCCCCTGTCAACCTTGAGTCCAAACCTAACTCTAACTCTCCCTGACGTCCAGGTAAACAGTCTAGCTGTCCCTCCATGTTAAGCCAATGATCCTCCTGCTCCTTCTGTCCCTCTATTCGTTCCCCGGAGTCTAGCCCCATCTGTCCTATACTCCGCTCTGACTCCCCCTCTACACATAGTCCTAAGTCCAACTCTACCTCACACCCTTCCTCCTCTCCTCCTAGTTCAGATACCTCTCTCCCCTCCTCTCCTGTAGTTTCCCCGCTCCCCTTCCCCTCTTCCAAGAATCCCTGTCTCCGCTCCTTTAGGTCCAGTTCCATGCAGCTCAGTTCAGGTACGACTGCTGCTTTCCCTCTGTCGCTCCCTCACTCTGTCTATCTCCACCCTACCTCTCTTTACCTCCGCCCTCCCGCTCTCATTCCCACACTCCCCCGCCTCTTCGCTGTCAGGCTGTCTGTGATTTATAGCCTGCAGCATGTCACTCAGTCGTTACCCTACCCTGACTTCCTCTTCCCACCTCAGGTTACCTCCTCTAACTACTACACTACAGGACAATAGCTGACCCTCCCTGCTCATTACCATTTTCTCCTATACCTGCCCATGTAACTCATTTGTGTTTACCTCAGGATATGACATTTCATGTCATCTGTTACATGAGCTAAACTGGGTCTGCCTCTGTACCTGAAACCATAGACATAGTATTTGTAATTCTAGTTCTATGCCTGAAACACTCATACCTGGACATGTGTATACTAGTCCCCCTACCCAAGGCAGCACAGGTACACATTGATCACAGCTCTGGGCCTGTATTTACAAAGTATCTCAGAGTAGGAGTCCTAGGATCTAGTAACAGGTCCGATTATCTTATTTGTTGAAATGCCAAATTGATCCTAGATCAGAACTCCTACTCTGAGACTTTGTGAATAAAGGCCCAGGGCTCATTTCTATGTCCTCATTTACCTGCACTAACAGAGCATGGCCTCTCCTCCTGTCCTGCCTATCGTCCTGTCCTACCTTATCTCAGCTAATCAGGACCAGCAGGACAAAGAATCTATTCTGACCAGCTCCATTCAAATACCCTAGTCCCATTTAACCATTCACACACTGCATTCTAACAGCACCATTCACCATTTAACCATTCACACACTGCATTCTAACAGCACCATTCAAAGAAAGAGTCTATTCTAACTAACTATCTCACTCAAAGAGTTCATTCTTACAAAACCACTGAAAGACCTGATTCTTAATGGACCTCTCAATGACAGAGACAGTTCTGACTAAATATAGTCATTCTGACCCTATTGATTCTGACCCTATTGTGTAATGATGCCATCCTACCACAAATTAGGCCATTCTGATAATTTAAATAAAATGGGTAAAACTATTATCTGGCCCTATATACAGGTGCTGTAGCAGTAAAACAGTTAGGTCTCAAACGCTATACAACCATATGAATGTTTGTGTGTGAGACACGTGTGTTTGCTCTCTCTGACCCGAGGGTGGTTAAGGTTATTAGTGTGTCGGTCAGAAAGCCAGAGACATGTATGCCACAAGAGTTATACTGTTCAAATGCTCCCACTTTCTGAGGAGAGAAAGGGGAGAGAAGGAGAAAGAGGAGTACAAGAGGTATTGAAGCTTTGGAATGAAGTAATGAATAATGAATAATGAAGGGTGAAGAGAGAGAGAGAGAGAGAGAGAGAGAGAGAGAGAGAGAGAGAGAGAGAGAGAGAGAGAGAGAACACCACACGTATGCAGCACTATTCAATACAGAGTGATACAGAGAGTATTTAATGATAGATACAAAGAGACAAATCAGGACAGTTTGTGTGTGGAGTGAGGTTGCAACAGATACTTGTCAATACCTATGTAGAAAAGCCTGACATTTGACAACCCTTAGTCAGCGATAAAGAGAGAGAGACTCATTATGGGCAAAGTCTTACTCTGTTGATGAACCTAGGAAGGAAAGCGAGGTGACAACAGTATTTGTCCCTTTACTCTGGAACATAGTGCTTAGAAACCCAGGGGGCAATTTCAGGGGGTAAATATAAGGTCTGGTTTTCACTCCCAGATAATGGGTTTAACAGAGCTGCTGGGAGAGGTGACGTTTTTTTTAGAAGAGAAAAGAGACATACAGTAAAGTACAGTACACACTAGCCATACATCAGCCCCTTCCATTTCATACAGCCCGTAACGTTGAGTACTAGGCAGAGCCAGAGGTTGCAATGAACAGTGACATTTAGTGAGATCCAGACTCAGTCACTCAGGGCTAAATGTCTGCAAGACCTTCATGGCGAAATAGACTGGCACACATAAACAAGAGTCATGGAGCAAGGCTGAATACATTACAGCAAGGCAAGGTTATACACGCAGTGTAGCCTCATACTGTACACACACACACACACACACACACACACACACACACACACACACACACACACACACACACACACACACACACACACACACACACACACACACACACACACACACACACACACACACACACACACACACACACACACACAAGCCCAGAGCTGACCCAATGATGACTCACGCGATCTCAGTGGCACCAGGGGTAGCTTTTCCACACTGCTGCTACCCCACCTCAGAGGGCTCCTCCTGGGCTTTGTCAGCATGTCTCCCCCTGTCTGAAGACCAGACTCTGGAGGTCCTCTACTGATGCTATTGCTAACGCTACAGCATGCACTTTATTAAACTACCCCCCACTGTGCAACTACTATAAAAATGCCCTCACAATAGCTTACTTGTATTGCTTCTAACACTGTGCTGTGCTATGCTAATGCTCTCCCTAATTGTGATGTATCACTTCTGAGTCACTGCTACAACAACCCCTATTGCTGCTACTACAACCCGAGACTACTGCTTGGCTGCCTTCTTTTATACCTTTAAAATGGGTCCCAGAGTGACTTTTGGGTTTGTACTCTATGCATGCACGAGTGCGTGTACACCCCCCAGTATGGAGCAGGGAAGCCCACAGGAAACCTTGTGTGTTATGATCTGGGCTCACTGCCCTAAAGAAATCCTGCCAGAACCTCATCCCTAGAGGAAAGGACCCACGGAATACCCCTCTTAACCTCACCCCACATTTCTTCCCCTCCATCCCACACAACACATTCTCTCCTACCGTTGCAGTCCCTCCAGGAGTTCCTTCGGCTGGCTTCGGGGGTGAAGGGGGAGGCCAGTCCAGAGATGTCAAGGCTCTGGATCATCTGACTCAGTCTGTTCATGATCCGGGTGGGCACCTCGCCTGCCCCCTCCCGCAGAAACTCATGGACAGACATGAGGGACCGTGCGTCTCCCACACATCCAGAGGTACCCCGACCCGGACCCAGGCAGACCGCTCCGGTACACACTACAAAAGGTAAGTGACTGGTTCTGGTCCGATACACACGCAGGAGAAGATTTGGATCAGTTGCAATGCACTATCACTCAGAGGAGTGATTCAGCACACACTCACATGCAGGCTGTGTGTAGAGGTGTGGATGTATAGTGTAGAGTGCACACACAAGTGTACAGATAAGTCAGCCAGAAACAGGAGTCCAGTTCAATCCAAGCAGAGCAGAGCCCCAGAGCTAAGTCCTTGTCTGTCACTCCTGCCTCAGCCAAGACTGATTTCAGAAAGTGCAGCGGGCCCGGCACTGAACACACACACTCCTCATCACGAACGAGCTGTAGTGAAGCATAAACACTTGAGGAGAGAGAAAGAGAGAGAGGGGGAGGAAGAACAGAGGGAGAGGAGGAGAGAAGAGGAGGGGTAGAAAGAGAGGGCAGCCGTTTAAGCACAAATCCCCTTCTGCTGGGGCTAATTATATCAGCCATTGCTTCTACCACTAATCTCTCTCTCAAGTCTATCCCTTGTTCCATGGTGTACTGTTCTAAACATTTTTAAATGCTAACACAATCAGACATGCCAATGATCACACATGGCTCAATAGTTCAGTGAAAGCTCTGGACTGCTAGAGGATTTAAATCTTTAGTTGAGTGTAGTGGCTAGTCATTGAGTGAGGGAGCTTTGGCAGACTCTCCCTCTCTTGCTGTAAATAGATCATGAGGAAAATGGCAGCCGGTTAGTGTCTACTGGGTTTAGGCATATAAGCTTGGAATAGGTTAGTGTGCAGAGATGCGGTGATAGTCGACAGGCAGGCAGGTTAACAGACTGTGGCTGCTACTGTAGGCTGTGAAGAGGTGAGAGGAGTGCCTCTCTCCCATACTGATGAGAACACTGCAGAGAAGGAGAGAGGCAAGACACACCACCACTGTTGTCTCCACCTCTCCATCACACTCCCACTCCATACACTTCTTCCCTCCCTCCCTCCCTCCCTCCCTCCCTCCCTCCCTCCCTCCCTCCCTCGTTTGACATGTAGGTGAGCTTGACCCCTCATACTCAACCTCCTCCCATCTGCTGTCTCTCTTCTGCACACACAGAATACTGGGGTAGAAGGAAAATGTGCACACCCTGGCAGTCAACTAGGAATAAGTTGAGAAACACTGATCTGAAACAAGCATAGGCTCCTGGCAACCCTGCTGGTCATAAACCACAGATACAGGAGTCAATGTAAAGCTGACCTTGCTGGCTTTTCAAGCTGGCTCAAATCATGCAACCAGCAAAACCAGGAAGATTGTCAGAGACACTCCCTGTGTTAAAATGTTGTAACATGATCTGAAACCAGTCAAGCATGTAAACCCCATGAGCAGAACTATTAACTAGAATTACTAAGCTTTTCACTGTCATGCACAATATAAACCATTATTCAGATGGACACCGTAATAAACCAGATTAGTGACACTAATATAAAAAACAGATGAAACAGTGCCAGCATGTCCATGGCCCACTATGTGTAGACTAAACTGCACAGATCTCCTAACCCTCTATGCCCATTTCTGCTAGAGGCGGGCAACCTGCTGATCCATCTGGCTGTACAGGCGGGCATCTTCTACCCAGGGCTTTGAGGGCAGCTGTGTTGGATGGCACCAGGTAACTCCTCCTAAACCTGTGTAGAAATCCTGGCTCAGTTATAGCAGGCTTTACTACCGGTCTGTCTCTATAGGGCTGCCCAAAGCTTTCACACACACGCACCTACGTGCATGCTCACTGGCCCACCTACACACACGTATGCGTGCACGTGCGCTCGAACGAGCACAACGATGCCACCGCTCTGTCTCACGATCTACACAGCAACATATTCCAATAGAAAATGCCCAGTCAGTGTTTCTGTGATCTAGATGTGTCAGTGTTTCTGTGATCTAGATGTGTCAGTGTGGATGTGATCTAGATGTGTCAGTGTTTCTGTGATCTAGATATGTCAGTGTGGATGTGATCTAGATGTGTCAGTGTGGATGTGATCTAGATGTGTCAGTGTGGATGTGATCTAGATGTGTCAGTGTTTCTGTGATCTAGATATGTCAGTGTGAATGTGATCTAGATGTGTCAGTGTTTATGTGATCTAGATGTGTCAGTGTTTATGTGATCTAGATGTGTCAGTGTTTATGTGATCTAGATGTGTCAGTGTGGATGTGATCTAGATGTGTCAGTGTGGATGTGATCTAGATGTGTCAGTGTGGATGTGATCTAGATGTGTCAGTGTGGATGTGATCTAGATGTGTCAGTGATCTAGATGTGTCAGTGTTTATGTGATCTAGATGTGTCAGTGTGGATGTGATCTAGATGTGTCAGTGTTTATGTGATCTAGATGTGTCAGTGTGGATGTGATCTAGATGTGTCAGTGTGGATGTGATCTAGATGTGTCAGTGTGGATGTGATCTAGATGTGTCAGTGTTTATGTGATCTAGATGTGTCAGTGTGGATGTGATCTAGATGTGCCAGTGTGGATGTGATCTAGATGTGTCAGTGTGGATGTGATCTAGATGTGTCAGTGTTTCTGTGATCTAGATGTGTCAGTGTTTATGTGATCTAGATGTGTCAGTGTGGATGTGATCTAGATGTGTCAGTGTGGATGTGATCTAGATGTGTCAGTGTGGATGTGATCTAGATGTGTCAGTGTGGATGTGATCTAGATGTGTCAGTGTGGATGTGATCTAGATGTGTCAGTGTTTATGTGATCTAGATGTGTCAGTGTGGATGTGATCTAGATGTGTCAGTGTGGATGTGATCTAGATGTGTCAGTGTGGATGTGATCTAGATGTGTCAGTGTGGATGTGATCTAGATGTGTCATTGTGGATGTGATCTAGATGTGTCAGTGTTTCTGTGATCTAGATGTGTCAGTGTGGATGTGATCTAGATGTGTCAGTGTTTATGTGATCTAGATGTGTCAGTGTGGATGTGATCTAGATGTGTCAGTGTGGATGTGATCTAGATGTGTCAGTGTGGATGTGATCTAGATGTGTCAGTGTGGATGTGATCTAGATGTGTCAGTGATCTAGATGTGTCAGTGTTTATGTGATCTAGATGTGTCAGTGTGGATGTGATCTAGATGTGTCAGTGTTTATGTGATCTAGATGTGTCAGTGTGGATGTGATCTAGATGTGTCAGTGTGGATGTGATCTAGATGTGTCAGTGTGGATGTGATCTAGATGTGTCAGTGTTTATGTGATCTAGATGTGTCAGTGTGGATGTGATCTAGATGTGCCAGTGTGGATGTGATCTAGATGTGTCAGTGTGGATGTGATCTAGATGTGTCAGTGTTTCTGTGATCTAGATGTGTCAGTGTTTATGTGATCTAGATGTGTCAGTGTGGATGTGATCTAGATGTGTCAGTGTGGATGTGATCTAGATGTGTCAGTGTGGATGTGATCTAGATGTGTCAGTGTGGATGTGATCTAGATGTGTCAGTGTGGATGTGATCTAGATGTGTCAGTGTTTATGTGATCTAGATGTGTCAGTGTGGATGTGATCTAGATGTGTCAGTGTGGATGTGATCTAGATGTGTCAGTGTGGATGTGATCTAGATGTGTCAGTGTGGATGTGATCTAGATGTGTCATTGTGGATGTGATCTAGATGTGTCAGTGTTTCTGTGATCTAGATGTGTCAGTGTGGATGTGATCTAGATGTGTCAGTGTGGATGTGATCTAGATGTGTCAGTGTGGATGTGATCTAGATGTGTCAGTGTGGATGTGATCTAGATGTGTCAGTGTGGATGTGATCTAGATGTGTCAGTGTGGATGTGATCTAGATGTGTCAGTGTTTATGTGATCTAGATGTGTCAGTGTGGATATGATCTAGATGTGTCAGTGTGGATGTGATCTAGATGTGTCAGTGATCTAGATGTGTCAGTGTGGATGTGGATTGACTAGAAGTAGGTCAAATCAGCCAGTTAGGTAATCAAGGTGAGGACAGAAGTGATTGCTGCCCAACATCTCTGCCCCCTCTCTGCTGATTACAACACTTTATATTCCTGATGAGCTGAGAGTCTATCTGCAGCGAGACGCAGTTTAGATCAGAAATCACATAAAGAGCAATCTGAGCTCAATCAGCAAGGTCAGTGCTGTCTGCAGCTTGAGTTGAATTGTACAGTGCAGAACACGCAGTATCTCTCTCTCTCTCCCCCCTCCAATTCAAGGGCTTTATTGGCATGGGAAACATATGTTAACATTGCCAAAGCAAGTAAAGTATATAATAAACAAAAGTGAAGTAAACAATAAAAATGTACAGTAAACATAACACTCACAAGTTCCAAAAGAATAAAATACAGTTCAAATGTCACATTATGTGCAAATAGTTAAAGTACAAAAGGGAAAATAAATAAACATAAATATGGGTTGTATTTACAATGGTGTTTGTTCTTCACTGGTTGCCCTTTTCTTGTGGCAACAGGTCACAAATCTTGCTGCTGTGATGGCACACTGTGGTGTTTCACCCAGTAGATATGAGAGTTTATCAAAACTGAGTTTGTTTTCAAATTCTTTGTGGATCAGTGTAATCTGAGGGAAATACATTGTGTCTCTGATATGGTCATACATTTGGCAGGAGGTTAGGAAGTGCAGCTCAGTTTACACCTCATTTTGTGGGCAGTGTGCACATAGCCTGTATTCTCTTGAGATCCAGGTTTGCCTGTGGCTCTGATGTTTAGGCCGAGGTATGTATAGTTTTTGAGTGCTCTAGAGCAACGGTGTCTAAGATAGAATTTGTATTCGTTGTCCTGGCAACTGGACCTTTTTTGGAACACCATTATTTTTGTCTTACTGAGATTTACTGTCAGGGCCCAGATCTAACAGAATCTGTGCAGAAGATCTAGGTGCTGCTGTAGGTCTTTCTCCCCGCTCCCTCCCTGCTCTCTGTGAATGTTGGCCCGATTTCTCTCTGATGGCCGGAGGGAAGTCACATTCTCCCTAACAACAGACTACAAAAAGAGAGACAAAAACAAGACATCTCATCAAAGACCAGAGAGACAGGTGAATCGTCTAGAGCAGGGGTGGGCAACTCCAGTCCTCGAGGGCCTGATTAGTGTCACACTTTTTCTCCATCCATAGCAAACACAGTTGATTAATCAAATTGCATTCAAATTGAAGATTATGATTAGGTGATTATTGGAGTCAGGTGTGTTAGACACCAATCAGGCCCTCGAGGACTGGAGTTGCCCACCCCTGGTCTAGAGAAACACACAGGGAGATATTACTCTGTGTGAGTCTCTCTTGGCCCAAAATATAAGGTAGGGAAGAACCTGGGGGCTAATAGGTGTGGATCTCTCACCTGTCCATGACTAATTCCTCAGTATCTACCATCACAACACACACGCACTACAGCATACAAAACACACACACACACAACACACAAATACACACAGAGCACACTGCATACAAAACACACCCACACACTGCATACAAAAAACCCACACACTGAATACAAAACACACACACACACAGCATACGAAACACACACACAGAGCATACAAAACACACACACGGCACACACACAGCATACAAAACACACACACACGGCATACAAAACACACACACGGCATACAACACACACACACACGGCATACAAAACACACACACAAATGGAATACAAAACACACACACACGGCACACAAAACACACACAAACGGCACACACAAAGAATTAAAAACACACACAAAGCATACAAAACACACACACACAAAGCATACAAAACACACACACACACACACAACGCATACAAAAAACACACACGGCACACACGGCATACAAATACAGCATACAAACCACACACACACTGCATACAAAACACACACACACACACACACTGCATACAAAACACACACACACTGCGTACAAAACATACACACACACACACACTGCATACAAAACACACACACACTGCGTACAAAACATACACACACACACACACTGCACACAAAACACACACACACTGCATACAAAACACACACACACACACACACAGCATTCAAAACACACACACGGCATACAAAACACACACACGGCATACAAAACACACCCACACCATACAGAACACACACACACGAAACACACACACCATACAAAACACACACACACCATACAAAACACACACACGCACACTACATACAAAACACACACCCTGCATACAACACACACACTGCACACAAAACACACACAATGCATACAAAACACACACACACACAGAACACACACACACACAGAGAATACAAAACACTCACACAAAGAAAACACACACACACACACACACACACACACACACACACACACACACAGAGAGAATACAAAACACTCACACACAGAACACACACACACACACTGCATACGAAACACACACACAGAGCACACAAAACACACACATCATACAAAACACACACATCAAACAACACACACACATCAAACAACACACACACCCACACACAGAGCATACAAACACACACACACACACACACACACACACACAGAGCATACAAAACAAACACACACACGCACACACAGAGCATACAAAACACACGCACACACACACAGAGCATACAAAACACACATACACAGAGCATACAAAACACACACACACAGAGCATACAAAACACACACACATACATACAAAACACACACACACACAATACAAAAACACACACACACACACCATACACAACCATACAAAACACACACAAAACACACACCATACAAAACACACACAGAGCAAACAAAACACACACAACCTTACAGAGCATACAAAACACACACACCCTTACAGAGCATACACACACACACACACACACACACACACACACACACACACACACACACACACACACACACACACACACAGACAGAGCATACAAAAGAAACAAACACACACAGAGCATACAAAACACACACACAGAGCATACAAAACACACACACACACAGAGCACACAAAACACACACACAGAGCACACAAAGCACACACACACACACACAGAGCATACAGAACACACACACAGAGCATACAAAACACACACACACACACAGAGCGCACAAAAAGCACACACAAACACACACATATCATACAAACACACACACACACACACCATACAAAACACACACACACACACCATACAAAACACACACCATACAAAACACACACACACACCATACAAAACACACACACACACACACACACACACAATACCTAAACACATCCACAATACCTAAACACATCCACACACCCACCATACCTAAACACACCCACCATACCTAAACACACCCACCATACCTAAACACACCCACCATACCTGAACACACCCACCATACCTAAACACACCCACACCATACGACTCCCACACCCTACAACACACACATACACACACCATACAACGCACGCAGACACACACACACACACACCATACCACAACACACACACCATACCACAATACACACACACCATACCACAACACACACACCATATCACACAACCCATACAACACCCCCCCACACCATACAACACACACCACACACCACACCCACACACACGCATTCCAGGTGACTACCTCATGAATCTTCTAAGGCACTGCATCTCAGTGCTAGAGGGATCACTACAGACACACTGGTTCGAATCCAGGCTGTATCAAATTTGGACTCATCAGACCAAATTTTCCAACCACCGTGTCATTGCGAGACGCAGAGTATGTGAACGGATGATCTATGCATGTGTGGTTCCCAATGTGAAGCATGGAGGAAGAGGTGTGATGGTGCTTTGCTGGTGACACTGTTACTGATTTATTTAAAATTCAAGGCACACTTAACCAGCATGGCTACCACAGCATTCTGCAGCGATACGCCATCCCATCTGGTTTGCGCTTATTGGGACTATCATTTGTTTTTCAGCAGGACAATGACCCAACACACCTCCAGGCTGCGTAAGGGCTATTTGACCAAGAAGGAAAGTGATGGAGTGCTGCATCAGATGACCTGGCCTCCGCAATCACCCGACCTCAACCCAATTGAGATGGTTTGGGATGAGTTGGACCGCAGAGTGATGGAAAAGCAGCCAACTATTTCTCAGCATATGTGGGAACTCCTTCAAGACTGTTGGAAAAGCATTCCAGGTGAAGCTGGTTGAGAGAATGCCAACAATGTGCAAAGCGGTCATCAAGGCAAAGGGTGGTTACTACATTTGGTTACTACATGATTCCATATGTGTTATTTGCTAGTTTTGATGTCTTCACTATTATTCTACAATGTAGAAAATAATAAAATATAGAAACACCCTTGAATTAGGTGTCCAAACTTTTGACTGGTACTGTCTATTCAGTCCATAAAAAAAAGCCAGTGCCATTTAAGATGACATTTATTGAAACCGTAAAATCAACTGGTCATATTATATCATGGAACACAATCTTCAAAAAGGCAGGAACCTCAGCAGTGGTGCTTTATAGTAAAAGCTATGGCTGTGCAATGTCCTAGGTTTGTTTTGTTAATTTAGCAGAAAATACAGGTATTTCCCGAGCCCACAGTCAACACACCTATTTTAATATAAAAATAACATGTAATATTACACAACATAATATTTTTCCAAATGAAAAAAGTTGCCAGTGAGAAGTGATGCACATCTCATGCCTAGAACAGTTATTTACAGAGTGATAATTTGAAATGGGGCTCAATTTGGCGAGTTGAAAGACAATTCTTTCAGGGTTACAAACCAAAATGTGTTGTTTTCGAAATACAGACGTTTGATTTAGTTTATTCTGCCTGTTCTTTGGAATTTTCCAAATCCATGAACAATTCCACATTGAACACTGCATGGTGTTGAAATGGCGGCAAATGCACATGTAGGCTAGGCCTACAAATGGAACACCAGAGTCAAAACAAATTGCCGTAGTCTTGAAGACTAAATTTAACTTGCCCGTTCGGGCAGCCACAAACAATATTCCACTAAATAGTTGTAGCCTACAGTAGGCCTATTTGATTTTGTTTAAAGATGGAGCTTTGACATCCATTCGAGTACTAGAGTAGTACTAGATTACTCATGCCCGTCCTACTACACAAACTACAGCCCCTCTGAATAATAATTCAAAAGCTTGTATGATTCTAACAAGCAGACAGCCAAAACATTGACACTGGTGTTGCCTTGGTAACTGTTATATCTGTATTGACAGTTACAGTAGGAGGATATATCACCTCTCTAAGTCTGTCTGACCAACATCCATATGGCCAATATCAACACTGGAGAGCAGTCCCCCTGGGCCTAAAGCTGATATTGAGCCTGTGTGTGTGTGTGTGTGTGTGTTTGAGGACGCCTTTGTTTGCGTGCATGTGCGGGATCAAGCCATAGATGCGTAACTCAATAGAAGGCCAGTCCAGCAGGAATCACATTAATAGGATGAGATGGATTGAGAGGATTATTGGCCGTCTAATAAATACATCCTGTGGCTAGGGAGGATAATATCTAATAAGGATATTAGATAATATCTGATATTATATCTATATAAGTACACGTGTCCATAATATACAAAAAAATGCACAACTGATATAGCCCACCATCTTTTTAACTCACAAAACTCCATGACAACCAGGCTTAGAACACTCACAGCAACAGTTCATGTTTGCATTCTGTGTGTAAACCTGCACCAAAAAAATGTACAAATGTATGATGGATATACATTATGACCAAAACCTTTTTACACATACATGACATATAGTAAAAACATGACTACGGTAGGAAGGAATGTCAGTGTCAGAGCAGATGTTATGTATACCTGTAAGTTAGGTAAGATGCTGAGAGATATAGACGTGAAGTAACACGTTCTGGGTCACCTGGTCTCCTATTACAGACCTATACATTTACTGTTGTTAAATAAATACTGGTAACTTCAGGACAGTGGTGAAAGAAATAGGGCAATGAGGTAACAGAATACAATCATCTGTTTACACCCATGTTTAAATCCAATATGACATGGTTATTGTAATACAGTAATAACCCTGTCATACAACAGGTATGGTAGTCATGTAGAGAAAATCATCTATGTATCTATCTTATCTATCATTTGATCTAAACTGATCAACCAAATTATTCAAGAGCTGCAGGGGTACTGACACTAAAACAAATACCTGTAAAGACATGACGTCACCCCATGACAACAGGCAGGAAAAACCAAGCCAATTCCAGAGTTGTTACATCCCCCTGCAGAGGTTCCGATGATTTAGGTCAATATCACACTGCATACACAAAATCACGTTACATTTTAGCTCCAAAACACAGCTTCACAGAACATAGCTAAGTGTCCTCCCGTACCAGTGATGGGTCTGTCATTGACAAGGATGACATACAAACCAATTATTGTGTACAACTATGCCACGTATAGCAATGATTTAATAGTCATACTGTTTTTAGGTAAGGCTACCCATCTTCTCAGACATGGTTAAAATAAGCATGTTCTTGTTACTACATTTTAGCTGGTCATGCTCTTGCTGTACATGTTTCAGAAAACCATTTCTTACAACAGTACCTACTGTATGTTATTCAGATTCCTATAGTTAGCGATGCTGTTGATACACACCTATGTTTTGGGTGACCAGTCGGAGTCTCTCCAGCATCGTTCCTAGAGCCATCTCCTCTGTCTTCATCCACAGGATCATCCTCAGGAGTGGGAACGGGAGCCCTGCTAACCAGAAAAGGGACGCCGTGGCTGGATAGAAATTGAGCCTGCTTGCCTGTCTCTCTGGTGCTTCAGACAGCCGATGCTGCGGAGGAGGGAGAGAGGGACTGGCGTAGCTGCTTATTCCAGGGGAGAAGAGGCAAGAGGGGGGAGACTACACAGTCACTAGCCCAGGGTAAGGATGCTACGGGGGGAGGCTTGCCTGGCTGGCTCGCACTACAGATGGTGTGGAGGAAGTGAGTGGAGAGAGGGGTGCTGCAGAAAGGAGAGAAGAGAGAGTAATGTTTTAGAGAAGAGATAGGATTGCTGGCTTCAGAGGGGATGGGGAGGATGCTGAAGCTGCGATGGATGCAGACGTCCCCAGCTGCAGTGACAGAGAGATGCAGAGTGGAGGATGCCGGCACTGGAGAGGAGGAAAAGAGGGGGCTGGCTCACAGATGCACTGCATGCACCCTCAACATGCACACACATGCAGACCTGGAGGGGAGAGGAGGGGGATTGCAGCCAAGTCAGAATTTTGCAGACTCATACACATCACACACACAACTGATGGGACTGAGGCTTGGCTGCAGTCACAACAAGGAGAGGTCAGTTTGATTTAAAGTCTCCCTGCAGCTCTGAGAAAGGACATGACTGCAAGAGATGGAGAGAGTGAGGGGGGAGGGGTAGAGAATATGTAAGAGAAGAACATAAAAAGGTTTACCTCATCCGCATTAAGAGTATGATGGTTATCACTTGCTGTTATCATTCATTATCTGTGGTTGATTTCTATGTGGGCTCTGAGATTAGCTGTCCTCCATCACAACCATGTGGCCATTCTGTGCTATTACAACACATTACTGTGGTGCACTGGGCCAGCACAATGGGCCAGAACACTGGGCCCGCTAAACTTAAGTCAGGTCATATATATATCCTCCAATAAGAATGCAGCTACTTTGACATACAGGAAGATAGAATGGAGTCTGACAAACTGGTGTGTTAAATAATGTATTTATCACAAGCAGAATGACAGTACAGAGCTTTGCCCTCATTCGCTACAGATAGGCTGGCAAAATGTCAACAAAACTTATTTTTCAATCTTTGTAGAAAAACGAGCTCGAAAACTGCTCACGGATACAAACAATGTAGGTTTGTATGTTACGCAGAATACCATTTGCCTTTGAGGGCACAGCACAGTAGTTGACATTTCATTTGTGGCAGTATCACAAGTTCAGGAGCAGTATGGTGAGAGCACCTAAAGTTGTGCTGATAATAATGTTTATAAAAGCAGTGGACATTCTGGTCAGCAACAGTCACAAGGCTGGTGTGGTTAACCAATGAGAGAGAGAGAAATCCAAAATCTACATTGACTAATCAAGTTATTTGGTCACACTTTTTCTCTCACTATGATATTTAAAACAAAAATGTTTAATACAAAGAGCTTATGAGATGAGTGACTTGTAGAAATATAATCTCTGTGGGTGACTAGCCTATTTATAAAACTCTGTGCACTTACAGTAGTAAACCTTATTTTGAGGGATCTGAGGTGTACAAAGTGCTGTGTGTTTCATTAACTTCTAAAGTCTTCAGTGTGTTTATTCTGTGGGTCTACTTTTTCATTTTGTCTGTTACAAAACCGAAAGAAATATCTAAATAAATAGAGTTAAAATAGAATCTTCTCCCCTGGATACAAAAGTATCAATAGAATATATTTTGATGAATATATATTTTCAATAACATGGATAATAATAATAATAATAGTGACAACGTGATGATTTGACCTCTCATCCAGTGAGCAACAAACAGTGAATACTCTCCCCATAACCAGCCGCCTGAGTGTTCCAGCTAGATTGTATTTTGGCCAGCCTCTAGTAATGATAAGAACATCAGGCAACTCTGACCTTTAACAAAATCCCCAAAAGGAGAGAGTTGTGACAGAAGATATACAGGCCTATTTATATTTGTTGTATGTGTGTATCAGCACTCAGCAGACATATAAAACATACAAAGATGCTTACGATCCAATGAATTTCAGTCTCTAACTCCACAGATGAGCTTTGGACAAAGGCAGACGTTTTACCTCATACTTTTACATGTTAGAAATTTTGAAAATATATTCATTAATCACCATCTACAATCTTATATATATAGGATGTGGCAAACCAATCATTTATATGACATTCTAGAAAGATGGATTTGATTGTGATGCCGCTGTTCGATTCAAGTCTCTAAACCATACCCCATTTATTAGTTGAATTTACATCCATACATTATAAACAACATTCATAATATACCATATAAAATACCTAATTTGATAATCAAACATGTATAAATAGTCATAACACAATGCGATAAAGACATATCATACTAGGAATACAGACAAGAACCTTTGCATAACAGAGAATGCACAATCTTTAGACAACAAACATAACGCGAGCAAAACTGACTAATCAGTCATTGAAACATCCATGAAATAACCCTATCAGCCTGTGTACAGGGCATAGCTACCATAGCTTTCTGTCTGACCCAAACAGAATGCTGTTACAGTGTATGGCCACATGGTGGCCTGAGTGAGTAGAAAGAGTTTATAGAGTACTACAGTATGAGTCATAATACCCATAACACCTAGCAGTCAAACAAGGAAATGGTTCCAATACTTTTTCCCATAGTGGATTTTAGAAACACTTGATGTTTTGATAACCGTGTAAATCTCTCTAGGACAAGGTGACTTATCAATATATTTGCCTGTAATTTAAACTCCAAAAATGAAACGCTAGTTAGCCACATTAGCAGCTATCATAAAGAACTACCAATGCCATGATGATCTGGACAAGACTACTGAATCAAAGTAAAAGTAAGGATCTCTGGATTAACTATCTAATGTGAACTAAAATGGTAATTAATAAATTGGCAACATTTCTTTAAATTGACAATTCTGTCTTGTGCAAGTTTTAAATTGACAATACCTGTTAGCAAAGGCGTCAGCTAAAGATGATGTGTAAGAGCTTTCAGGGATTTATAGTCTTACATGCTTACTTTGATGCTAATTAGCATTTTTGAATCAAAGTAAATGGAGCCAAATATATTGACAAGTCACCTTGTCTGTCTGAGAGAGATTTACATGGTTATCAAAACATTACGCCAGGGTAAGCCTACATGAAACATCCCTCATTTTAAGTGTTTCTAAAATCCCCTATGGGAAAAATGAATGGTGGAAAAACAATTGGAACCATTTTCCTATTTGACTGCTAGGTTTTATGGGTATTATGACACCTCCACTGTGGGGCTCTATGGGGGATAGTAGTGCTATGTAGGGTTATGATAGATGATGGGTATGAGAGAGGTTGTGTATGTGTGTGTGTCTGTCTGTGTGTGTGTGTGGTGGGGAGGGGGTGAGAGATAAATGATGAAGAGAAAGAAAATAACACTGACTGAATAAGAGTGAGGACACATGGAGAAATGGAAGATGCTCCACCACACACACACACACACACACACACACACACAGGTCAGGCCAGTTCCTACATTCACCAGCCACTAAACAAGTTGCACAGCTCCAGTTGGCGGTACACAGCACATCTATACTAGTGGAGATGAGAGATTGTGGATTAAGGCAGGGTGGCTTGTATTCTACATCCCTCTTCTGATCCTCTTCTATCCCCTCTTGCCCAATCCCAAATGAACCACTAACCTCCCATCCCCTAGGCCCTTGTGTACATCTATGCTAGTAGCTCCATCTTGTCCCTTGAAAGGCTTGGTGGAATTTTCCCCATACTACATACACCTATTCAATGCTTTCAGATGTACACAGGTGCACTGCGGACTAGGGGATAGGGGCAAAGGGAAGATTAGGAATGGGATATAAATATACTGATATATGTGTAAGGCTTTATAGAACCATGACCGGTTCACCACACGTGCTACATTGTCCCGGACCTGCTGTTTTGGACCCTCTCTCTTTTATAATCTCCACCTGGCACAGCCAGAAGAGGACTGGCCAACCCTCAGAGCCTGGTCCTTTCTAGGCTTCTTCCTAGGCAGTTTTTCCTGGCCACTGTGCTTCTACATCTGCATTGCTTGCCGTTTGGGGTTTTAGGCTGGGTTTCTGTATAAGCACTTTGTGACATCTGCTGATGTAAAAAAGGGTTTTATAAATAAATGTTATTTGATTTAGAATAGATAGATACACCACTAGAGTGAGAGTTAAACAATTTCATTATTCTCCTTTGGCTCCTAGCCTGCTGTTCTTGTTATATTAAGGCAGAGGTATCCCCCTAAGGTTTCCGTTAGGAAAATGTGGCGCCGGAAACATTAGCTTCTTTTAAAAAATTGCTGTGGATTATTTCAAATCACAAGCTCATAGGCCTAGACTATGCCTATTTGGGAAGCCCGCAATTGGGCAGCTTGCTTGACAATAGGCCTAGCTGATTATTGAGTTGCAGCTGTCAGTCAAAAGCATCTAATATATGTGAGAAGATAATGTGTCTTGAGTACAATTTAAAATGTTGAGACAAGGGGCGAAGATATAGGCGAGTCTCTCTCCAGAATCACTCAGCTGTCTCCCACCAATTCTTGAGCACACCAATTCTTGAGCGCAATGAATGGGTTTATAAAAGCAGATGTTTTACTCCAGCAGCAATCAGCTGAGGAGCTACAGGAGAAATCCCCCTCAAAATAGGCTCTGTATGCTGTGCACATGTGATATGTGTTGGATGAATAAGATACATGATGACTAACGAAAATACACAGGCCAATTTAATTCCACTAAATTATACAAATTAACCTATAGACCAATACGCATGATGGTCAAATGTATTTCCATCGACTGGTATTACCATCAATGAATAAAAAGCATTATTTTGCAATGGGATTTTTTTTAAATCCTGTTCATTTTGGCCTGGAACAGCTTTATTAATTTATGGGCTTTTCTTTTAAAATCGGTCAAAAGCTTTGCAATTGCCGGCTAACGGAAACCCTGACACAAACACATGCACAGAATAATAGAGGTCTTTCTCCCCAGAACATTTTGCAAAGCAACACCAGTAATTTCAACAAAAGGAGCAAAATGGAGAGACCGAGGAAAGTTAAAAACAAGAGAAACACAGTAAATAAAATAGAAACAGAAAAGGCCGGTCCATTTGATATTGTGACACAGTACGATTCCATTGTGTAGAAGAGACGGACATTCAAATACAGAACTTCTCCTTTTGTTCAGTGAGAGTTTTCCTTTAACACTACTGGTGTCAGTGTTGGATTCAAGTATTTTCACATGAAGCGTAGAGTAGTATAAAGTAGGGTAGTTGAGTAGAATAGAGTATAGTAGTAGAGTAGAATAGAGTAGATTAGTAGAGTAGAAGAATAGAGTAGAATAGAAGAATAGAGTAGAATAGAGAATAGTAGTAGAGTAGAATAGAGTATAGTAGTAGAGTAGAATAGAGTAGATTAGTAGAGTAGAAGAATAGAGTAGAATAGAAGAATAGAGTAGAAAAGAGAATAGTAGTAGAGTAGAATAGAGAATAGTAGTAGAGTAGAATAGAGTATAGTAGTAGAGTAGAATAGAGTAGATTAGTAGAGTAGAAGAATAGAGTAGAATAGAAGAATAGAGTAGAATAGAGAATAGTAGTAGAGTAGAATAGAGTATAGTAGTAGAGTAGAATAGAGTAGATTAGTAGAGTAGAAGAATAGAGTAGTTGAGTAGAATAGAGTAGAAAATAGTATAGTAGTAGAGTAGAATAGAGTATAGTAGTAGAGTAGAAGAATAGAGTAGTTGAGTAGAATAGAGTATAGTAGTAGAGTAGATTAGTAGAGTAGAAGAATAGAGTAGTTGAGTAGAATAGAGTATAGTAGTAGAGTAGATTAGTAGAGTAGAAGAATAGAGTAGTTGAGTAGAATAGAGAATAGTAGTAGAGTAGAATAGAGTATAGTAGTAGAGTAGAATAGAGTAGATTAGTAGAGTAGAAGAATAGAGTAGTTGAGCAGAATAGAGAATAGTAGTAGAGTAGAATAGAGTATAGTAGTAGAGTAGAATAGAGTAGATTAGTAGAGTAGAAGAATAGAGTAGTTGAGTAGAATAGAGTAGAAAATAGTATAGTAGTAGAGTAGAATAGAGTATAGTAGTAGAGTAGAAGAATAGAGTAGTTGAGTAGAATAGAGTATAGTAGTAGAGTAGATTAGTAGAGTAGAAGAATAGAGTAGTTGAGTAGAATAGAGTATAGTAGTAGAGTAGATTAGTAGAGTAGAAGAATAGAGTAGTTGAGTAGAATAGAGAATAGTAGTAGAGTAGAATAGAGTATAGTAGTAGAGTAGAATAGAGTAGATTAGTAGAGTAGAAGAATAGAGTAGTTGAGTAGAATAGAGAATAGTAGTAGAGTAGAATAGAGTATAGTAGTAGAGTAGAATAGAGTAGATTAGTAGAGTAGAAGAATAGAGTAGTTGAGTAGAATAGAGTAGAAAATAGTATAGTAGTAGAGTAGAATAGAGTATAGTAGTAGAGTAGAAGAATAGAGTAGTTGAGTAGAATAGAGTATAGTAGTAGAGTAGATTAGTAGAGTAGAAGAATAGAGTAGTTGAGTAGAATAGAGTATAGTAGTAGAGTAGATTAGTAGAGTAGAAGAATAGAGTAGTTGAGTAGAATAGATTATAGTAGTAGAGTAGAAAATAGTATAGTAGTAGAGTAGAATAGATTAGTAGAGTAGTTGAGTAGAGTAGAGTAGAATAGAGTAGTAAGATAGAGTAGTAGAGTACAGTAGGGTAGTGGTGTGGACTGGGATAAGGACTAAAATAGAACTATGACAGGACCAATGGGAGGCAGCTTGGAGGTCACAAAGACGTCCGCATGCTTCCCAGCCTAAATAGTTTGTAAGAGTTTGTGCATATATTATGACGACATTTTCTGAAATGTTTATCCTTTTGGACTTCAGTAAGCATTTTATCGGCTGTTCAGGCACACAACATGTTTTCTCGAGGCAAGCCGAAGTCTGTAGCCGAAGTCGGTGATTGGTCAAGAGCAGGGATTCTTCAATAAAGTCTTTGTTGTCATTCAACGAGACAACACATTTTCATGCACATTTTTTCATTGGGAAATACTGCACCAAACATCTTAGTTAGATGTAAAATTGCGCAACTAAGATCTCATCGGCAAAAACGTCAAAATTAACAGATTTCACAAGTTCTTAGATTAATTCTGACTATTTTGAGGAATTGTATGCTGGCAACGGCATCTCAAAATCGACATACATTTTGTATTTATTTTTCAAGCTAAAGTCTTAAGGGAGTATGCAAGCGCACTCATTACGTGTTCTCGGCTAGGCGCCAGCAGAACTGAAGTATGTGGAAGCCTCAAATCGTATCCGCTTCCGAATGGCTGACAATGCACATGGTGAATGTTTCATGTTTGAGGAGTATGTGAGAATTAGTGAGCGTTTGTGTGTATGCATTGTTTATGAGTGGAACACAAATCCATGGTATTTGTAGGTTTAGGTCACATATTGGTCTCTGTGTGTGTGCACATCGTTGTGTATGCTCACACATCAGCCTGTGTTTGTGTGTGTGTCTGTGTCACACAGAGGTCTCTGGCCCTGGTGCATAGTAGGCAAAGCCAGCCCGAGTTTACGGAGCACGTAGGGGCTAAGGATGCAGAGGTCTGCCCCACCCCCATCAGCCCAGTGGGCCAATAGCAGTTTGTGGGGGAAGAACTCCGACCTGGGGAGTGTTAGGGGCCCCGGAACCCCGAAGTGATGGTGGGAGGAGTCAGTGCTCTTCCGTTTGGAGCAGGGGCCAGAAGGGCGAGAGGACACGGGGGTCAACTCTGCTACACTGCTCTGCAACAGCTTGTCAATGTCCTGGAGAGAAGGAAGGAGGGGATAGAGAGAGGAAGTGGTAAGACCTACTGAAAATACCCTGGTCCGTTTCATGTTCAATTCACATTATGGTGATCAGCATGCAATAAAAATGAAAGATTAACATACATGCTGTACCATTTTCCAACACCAGAGGTCAAAAGTACACTGATTTGGCCTGGGGATTTTATTCAATCAAATGTATTCAATAATAATCAATGCCAATGTTTTCCAAACGTATTTAACTTTATCTCCATGTTTAAGATACCAAATGTATTTATTTGCATAAAATGTATGTGTGGCATTGCCTCTGAAACCTGTGTTGCAACGGACAGCATGTGAGTGACAATAACAATATTGAGAGCATCTAGGCCACCTAAGATCATCTCTCAGCAGGACAGAAGGAAAGCCAGAAAATGCATCTGTATCCCAAGTGAGATTACAATACAGTACCAGCCCAAGCCAGTTACCCTGATCCTGCAGGCTAACCACCCTTAAGCACTCGAAGAGAATCATCACACGTTAACCACCCAGATGGCCCCATGCGTTGCATTCCATGGTTGTGATTTGTCCCAAACCAGCTAGCCGTGAAGAGCCTCTAGCAGGAAATTAAATGTCCCCAATACCCTCCAAAAGGTCCCAGCGTTCAGGAAGGTACATGCCCAATCACAAAAGCGTAAACCATCACCCACCAAGATGTACCCCCCCAGTTACCGTAACAACCCTCGCCATCTGAGGGAGCGTGGTCTAGGGGCTGGCTGAGAAGGTAGTTAGGGTTGTGTGACATCATGGAGTCATAAGTCCTGGAAGCTCGCACCCCTTCACCTCCTCTTTCCCTCTCACAGGTCCTAGCAGGGCAAAGCATGTCGCTCTCACTGCCTCCACCACCAGCAACAGGACTGGGGTCCGGGCCCGTGGCTGGGAACACACTCCCCTCACACACGCCATCAGCCCTCACCCTCTGTGGGCAAACAGTAAGGGTGAGAAGGGGTCAGGAACCAGGAGGCGGTTCCGGATAGAAGACATGCGGTGAACCACTGCAATGTTACTAAAATAATGATAGCCCTTCAACTTCCAAGCGTACTGCTAGCAATAATCTGTCTGTTGTCACGGAAGATTAGTCTAGCGTAGGTATGCCACACATGCTAGCAAGTTAGCATTTGGATGGAATAACACATCAACGTACATTTTACACATTAATATACAATACAAACAGTGCTACATTTGAATAGCATCCATAGGGGAACGAGAGAATGACAGGCTGAGTATGGTACTGGGTGAGATTGTAAAGCTAGCGAGATGCTAACAGAAGGCTAGTGATAGGTTAATAAGGTTATGAAATCAGTGATTAGAGCTTGTTATCAGCTGTAGCATGATCAGCAGTAGCATATTTAGCAGTATGAATGTCAGTATTGTCTGGCAATTGAGTTCAATTGTTTAACATAGAAATGGAATCCCTGGATGGGAACACTATTGTGATTGAGGTTGGAAAGTTGGGAGTTAACGTTGAAACTGATGTAACTCAATGACGGTGGAACACTGACGTATATTGACGAACGTGTTTAAAAAGAGTCACCTCCTCCTCCTCTTCTGCAGTCTCTCGGCCAATCAGAAACTCAATCTGCTGTCGGACTGAGTGAGCACGAAGATGGTGGATAGCTCCACTGTAAGGCACGGGCGATTGGACTGCCATTGCCCAGGGTGACGGGGTCAGAGGGCGGAGGGAGACAAAGGGAGGGGTGGAGTGAGGAGAAAGATAGAGACAGGAGAGATCGAAGGGGGGCGATTAGGAAGCAAAGCAGAGGCAGAGAGGGAAGAGAAAAGCAGAAAGGAATCAGTCAGATTTAGCTACAGATCTGAAAGCATTGGATAGGTATAAGCAATGTGATATTTGCTTTACCTTGCCTTCTGATAGGCTTAGTGGAATCTTTGCCACATTTCTCACACCAATGCAATTGTGACAGGAAGTAGTAATAACAGGCGGTGAAAGGTGGAGTTTTAGCAATACAGTGTGGTTTAACAGAGGGTCAATCTACACTGAACAAAAATATAAAACGCAACATGTAAAGTGTTGCTCCCATGTTTCATGACCCGAAATACACATTTTCCATACGTACAGAAACCTTACTTCTCTCAAATGTTATGCACAAATTTGTTTACATCCCTAATAGTGAGCATTTTTCCTTTGTCAAGATAATCCATTTACCTGGCAGGTGTGGCATATCAAGAAACAGATTAAACAGCATGATCATTACACAGGTGCACCTTGTGCTGGGGACAATAAAAGCCCCTTTAAAATGTGCAGTTTTGTCAAACAACACAATGCCACAGACGTCTCAAGTTTTAAAGAAGCATGCAATTGGCATTCTGTCAGCAGGAATGTCCACCAGAGCTGTTGCCAGTGAATTGCATGTTCATTGCTCTACCATAAGCTAACTCCAACATGGTTTTAGAGAATTTGGCAGTACGTCCAACCGGCCTCATAACCGCAGACCACATGTAACCATGCCAGCCCAGGAGTTTCACATCTGGCTTCTTCAACTGCGGGATTGTCTGAGACCAGCCACCCGGACAGCTGATGAAACTGTGGGTTTGCACAACTGAATAATTTCTGCACAAACTGTCAGAAAGGGAAGCTCATCTGCGTGCTGGTCGTCCTCACCAGGGTCTTGACCTGACTGCAGTTCGGCATCGTAACTGACTTCAGTGGGAAAATGCTCAACTTCGATGGCCACTGGCATTCTGGAGAAGTGTGCTCTTCACAGAATAATCCCAGGTTTCAACTGTAGTGGGCAGATGGCAGACAGCGTGTATGGCATTATGTGGGTGAGGGGTTTGCTGATGTCAACGTTGTGAAGAGTGCCCCATGGTGGCGGTGGGGTTTTGGTATAGGCAAGCATAAGCTACGGACAACGAACACAATTGCACTTTATCAATGGCAATTTGAATGCACAGAGATACCGTGACGAGATCCTGAGGCCTATTGTCGTGCCATTCATCTGCCGCCATCACCTCATGTTCAGCATGATAATGCACAGCCACATGCCGTAAGGATCTGTAAACAATTCCTGGAAGGTTAAAATGTCCCAGTTCTTCCATGGCCTGCATACTCACCAGACATGTCACCCTGAAACATGTTTAGAATGCTCTGGATCGACGTGTACGACAGCGTGTTCTAATTCAAGCCAATATCCAGCAACCTCGCATAGCCATTGAAGAGAAGTGGGATAACAATCCACAGGCCACAATAAAGAGTTGCACTGCAGGAGTCAAATAGTGGTCACTAGATACTGACTGATTTTATTTTAAGGTATCTGTGACCAACAGATGCATATCGATATTCCCAGTCATGTCAAATCCTAATAAATTCATTTCAATTGAACAATTTCCTTATATGAACTGTAACTCAGTAAAATCTTTGAAATTAGGGTTTTAGTACCATGAGTCGTCTGGCATAAGAGAGGGAGCTATATCTGGATACTTTTGGTGATTTTACAGGTAGGCCTACAGTACATATTGTTTCTGCAGACAAATAACCCTGGTAAACTCTTATTTCTGTGGTCAAGTTGCGGTCCTTCCTACCTGTGCGCGTTCGGTGGCGGTGGGCCACAGGGTTCTGCAGAGGACCTTCTTGACCACATCAGGCAGCAGGCTGATCGTGATGAGAAGGATGATACCGAGCCAGGCCGGACCGCTGGACAACATCTGCATGAACACGTAGTACATCCTCTGGTAGTTCAGGAAGGGCCTAGAGGGAGAGATGACATCTAGTTATTTTATTTATATGTTTAAGTGATACTAATAATGTACAGAGTAAGAATCAGTTAGTTGTAAGAATGAGAGGTGTACCAGATGATGCCTCCCCAGAGCAGAGAGAAGATGACATAGAAAAGCAGGGAGCCCCAGATGACAAAGTGGTTGATCCAGGTCCAGTGGTGTGTGTCTAAGGCAAGCTGCAACACACAGGATACACACACACGTTATCAATCGGCACGCCTGCAGGGCACACAGCTCTAACGACTGATGAGCAAGTCTACTGATCAATTCACTCTCACACACACAGGCTATTCACATGTGCAAAGGGATTATGCAATCCACTATTATCAGATTCACAAACACTCACATACACTAACCCACCTTGAGCGTGACAGTGAACACCAGCACAGTGAAGACGAGAGTCCCGAAGGTCCAGTTTCCAAACATCTAGAGAACAGAGAGAGGAGGAACAGTCTGCTACAGTACATTGCATCACGTTGCATTTCACCTTTTATCTATATACAGTGAGGGAAAAAAGTATTTGATCCCCTGCTGATTTTGTACATTTGCCCTATAATTTTAATGGTAGGTTTATTTGAACAGTGAGAGACAGAATAACAACAAAAAAATCCAGAAGAACACATGTGAAATTTTTTATAAATTGTTTTGCATTTTAATGAGGGAAATAAGTATTTGACCCCTCTGCAAAACATGACTTAGTACTTGGTGGCAAAACCCTTGTTGGCAATCACAGAGATCAGACATTTCTTGTAGTTGGCCACCAGGTTTACACACATCTCAGGAGGGATTTTGTCCCACTCCTCTTTGCAGATCTTCTCCAAGACATTAAGGTTGAGGCTGACGTTTGGCAATTCAAACCTTCAGCTCCCTCCACAGATTTTCTATGGGATTAAGGTCTGGAGACTGTCTAGGCCACTCCAGGACCTTAATGTGCTTCTTCTTGAGACACTCCTTTGTTGCCTTGGCCGTGTGTTTTGGGTCATTGTCATGCTGGAATACCCATCCACGACCCATTTTCAATGCTCTGGCTGAGGGAAGGAGGTTCTCACCCAAGATTTGACGGTACATGGCCCCGTCCATCGTCCCTTTGATGCTGTGAAGTTGTCCTGTCCCCTTAGCAGAAAAACACCTCCATGTTTGACGGTGGGGATGGTGTTCTTGGGGTCATACGCAGCATTCCTCCTCCTCCAAACACGGCGAGTTGAGTTGATGCCAAAGAGCTCCATTTTGGTCTCATCTGACCACAACACTTTCACCCAGTTGTCCTCTGAATCATTCAGATGTTCATTGGCAAACTTCAGATGGGCATGTATATGTGCTTTCTTGAGCAGGGGGACCTTGCGGGCACTGCAGGACTTCAGTCCTTCACGGCGTAGTGTGTTACCAATTGTTTTCTTGGTGACTATGGTCCCAGCTGCCTTGAAATCATTGACAAGATCCACCCGTGTAGTTCTGGGCTGATTTCTCACCGTTCTCATGATCATTGCAACTCCACGAGGTGAAATCTTGCATGGAGATTGACAGTTCTTTTGTGTTTCTTCCATTTGCGAATAATCGCACCAACTGTTGTCACCAAGCTGCTTGGCGATGGTCTTGTAGCCCATTCCAGCTTTGTGTAGGTCTACAATCTTGTCCCAAAACATCACAATTAAATCCATTTCAATCCCACTTTGTAACGCAACAAAATGTGAAAGAATCCAAGGGAAGTGAATACTATGATAGGCAATGTATATATTGTGATTCGATAATGCAATTTTATTGCGATTATGTTCCAAACGTATTGCTCTGTATGTGTCTGCTGCAGAGAGACAAGAGAAAGCATGAGAACATTTGTTGGGATCAGTTATGGGAGTAAAAGTGCTGAAAACATGTTGGCTCATTATTGAAAAGAAGATGGAGAACAAGCTATAGGATGAAAAATACCGGAGTTTTGACACCGGTACAGCAAACTACTGCTATCTTACGCTACACACACACACACACACACACACACACACACACACACAGACACAGACACACACACACACACACACACACACACACACACACACACACACACACACACACACACACACACACACAGTACCAGTCAAAAGTTTGGACACATCTACTCATTCAAGGGTTTTTCTTTATTTTGACACAATACAATAATGTACAATAATAGTGAAGACATCAACATTATGAATTAACACATATGGAATCATGTAGTAACCAAAAAAGTGTTCAACAAATTATAATATATTTTATATGAGATTTTTCAAAGTAGTCACCCTTTGTTTTGATGACAGCTTTGCACACTCTTGGCATTCTCTCAAACAGCTTCATGAGGTAGTCACATGGAATGCATTTCAATTAACAGGTGTGCCTTGTTAAATGTTGAGAAAGAAAGAAATTCCACAAATTAATGCGTTTGAGCTAATCAGTTGTGTTGTGACAGGGTAGGGTTGGTATACAGAAGATAGCCCTAAAGGTCAGTCAGTCCGGAACAGTCCGGAACATTAAGAACTTTTAAAGTGCAGTCGCAAAAACCAGTAAGCGCTATGATGAAACTGGCTCTCATGAGGACCGCCACAGGAAAGGAAGACCCATAGTTACCTCTGTTGCAGAGGATAAGTTCATTAGAGTTACCAGCCTCAGAAATTGCAGCCCAAATAAATGCTTCACTGAGTTCAAGTAACAGACACATCTCAACTTCAACTTTTCAGAGGAGACTGCGTGAATCAGGCCTTCATGGTCGAATTGCTGCAAAGAAACCACTACTAAAGGACACCAATAAGAGGAGACTTGCTTGGGCCAAGAAACACGAGCAACAGACATTAGACCGGTGGAAATCTGTCCTTTGGTCTGATGAGTCCAAATTTGCGATTTTTGGTTCCAACTGCCATGTCTTTGTGAGACACAGGGTAATTGAATGGATGATCTCCGCATGTGTAGTTCCCACCGTGACGCATGGAGTTGGTGTGATAGTGCTTTGCTAGTGACACTGATTTATTTAGAATTCAAGTAACCAGCACGGCTACCACAGCATTCTGCAGCGATACGCCATGCCATCTGGTTTGAGCTTAGTGGGACTAGCATTTGTTTTTCAACAGAACAATGACCCAGCACACCTCCAGGCTGTGTAAGGGCTAAGGAAAGTGATGGAGTGCTGCATCAGATGACCTGGCCTCCACAATCACCTGACATTAACCCGATTTAGATGGTTTGGAATGAGTTGGACTGCAAAGTGAAGGAAAAGCAGCATTTGCTCAGCATATGTGGGAACTCCTTCAAGACTGTTGGAAAAGCATTCCAAGTTGGTTGAGAGAATGCCAAGACTGTGCAAAGCTGTCATCAAGGCAAAGGGTGGCTACTTTGAAGAATATAAAATATATTTTGATTTGTTTAACACTTTTTTGGTTACTACATGATTTCATATGTGTTATTTAATAGTTTTGATGTCTTCACTATTATTCTACAATGTAGAAAATAGTAAAAATAGAGAAAAACCCTTGAATGAGTAGGTGTCCAAACTTTTGACTGGTACTGTATGCATGCATAGAATTATTATTGTGGACGATATAGATACATACACATCCATATATACACACACACACACACACACACACACACACACACACACACACACACACACACACACACACACACACACACACACACACACACACACACACACACACACACACATACATACACACACACACACATACATACATACATACATACATACATATATATATATATATATGTAGTTCAAGTCAGAAGTTTACATACACCTTAGCCAAATACATTTAAACTAAGTTTTTCACAATTGCTGATATTTAATCCTGGTAATAATTCTCTGTCTTAGGTCAGTTAGGATCGCCACTTTATTTTAAGAATGTCAGAATAATAGTAGAGAATGATTTATTTCAGCTCTTATTTCTGTCATCACATTCCCAGTGGGTCAGAATTTTACATACACTCAATTAGAAGCATTTCCTTTAAACTGTTTAACTTGGGTCAAACGTTTTGGGTAGCCTTCCACAAGCTTCCCACAATAAATTGAGTGCATTTTGGCCCATTCCTCCTGACAGAGCTGGTGTAATTGAGTCAGGTTTGTAGGCCTCCTTTCTCGCACACGCTTTTTCAGTTCTGCCTACACATTTTCTATAGGATTGAGGTCAGGGCTTTGTGATGGCCACTCCAATACCTTGACTTTGTTGTCCTTAAGCCACTTTTCCAAAACTTTGGAATTATGCTTGGGGTCATTGTCCATTTGGAAGATCCATTTGCGACCAAGCTTTAACTTCCTGACTGATGTCTTGAGATGTTGCTTCAATATATCCACATACTTTTCCTTCCTCAAGATACCATCTATTTTTTTCGAAGTGCACCAGTCCCTCCTGCAGCAAAGCACCCCCACAAAATGAGGCTGCCACCCCCGTGCCTCACGGTTGGGATGGTGTTCTTCGGCTTGCAAGCCTCCCCCTTTTTCCTTCAAGCATAACTATGGTCATTATGGCCAAACAGTTCTAATTTTGTTTCATCAGACCAGAGGACATTTCTCCAAAAAGTACTATCTTTCTCCCCATGTGCAGTTGCAAACCGTAGTCTGGGTTTTTTAATGGCGGTTTTGGAGCAGTGGCTTCTTCCTTGCTGAGCGGCCTTTCAGGTTATGTCGATATAGGACTCGTTTTACTGTGGATATAGATATTTTTGTACCGGTTTCCTCCAGCATCTTCACAAGGTCCTTTGCAGTTATTCTGGGATTGATTTGCACATTTCGCACACCAAGGTACGTTCATCTCTAGGAGACAGAACGCGTCTCCTTCCCGAGTGGTATGATGGCTGCGTGGTCCCATGGTGTTAATACTTGCGTACTATTGTTTGTACAGATGAACGTGATACCTTCCAGCATTTGGAAATTGCTCCCAAGGATGAACCAGACTTGTGGAGGTCTACAATTTTATTTTCTGAGGTCTTGGCTCATTTCTTTTGATTTTCCCATGATGTCAAGCAAAGAGGCACTGGGTTTGAAATACATCCACAGGTACACCTCCAATTGACTCAAATGATGTCAATTAGCCTATCAGAAGCTTCTAAAGCCATGACATCATTTTCTGGAATTTTCCAAGCTGTTTAAAGGCACAGTCAACTTAGTGTATTTAAACTTCCGACTTCAACTGTATATATATATACACCCACACACACATACATACTCAAAGTATTAGTTTGCACAAAAAAATTATATATATATATATATTCTTTAAACTTGTCTCCTCCCCTTCATCTACACTGATTAAAGTGGATTTAACAGGTGATATCAATAAGAGATCATAGCTTTCACCTGGATTCACCTGGAAAGAGGTATTCATAATGTTTTGTACACTCAGTTTATATAACGTATTCTACTGTTATTTGTATGGCACCCTATTTATGTACAGTGCTTTTTGGGTATGACTCTACAAGCGTGGCACACCTGTATTTGGGGAGTTTATCCCATTCTTCTCTGCAGATCATCTTAAGCTCTGTCAGGTTGGATGGGGAGCGTTGCTGCACAGATATTTTCAGGTCTCTCCAGAGATGTTTGATCGGGTTCAAGTCCGGGCTCTGGCTGGGCCACTCAAAGACATCCCCTACCATATTTATTTATTTATCTTGTTCCTTTGCTCCCCAGTTTTTCTACATTGCACATTCATCTACTGCACATCTAATATTCCAGTGTTTAAATGCTATATTGTAATTACTTTGCCACCATGGCCTATTTATTGCCTTACCTTCCTTATCCTACCTCATTTGCACTCTTTGTATATAGATTTGTTTTATTGACTGTATGTTTGTTTTACTCCATGTGTAACTCTGTGTTGTTGTATGTATGTGTCGAACTGCTTGCTTTATCTTGGCCAGGTCGCAGTTGTAAATGAGAACTTGTTCTCAACTTGCCTACCTGGTTAAATAAAGGTGAAATAAATAAAAATAAATTGAGACTTATCCCGAAGCCTGTTGTCCAGTTGGAAGGTTAACCTTCAACCCAGTCTGAGGTCCTGAGCGCTCTGGAGTAAGTTTTCATCAAGTATCTCTGTACTTTGCTCCGTTCATCTTTCCCTCGATCCTGACTAGTCTCCCAGTCCCTGCCACTGAAAAACACACCCACAGCATGATGCTGCCACCACCATGCTTCACCGTAGGGATGGTGCCAGGTTTCCTCCAGATGTGATGCTTGACATTCAGGCCAAAGAGTTCAATCTTGGTTTCATCAGACCAGGGAATCTTGTTTCTCATGGTCTGAGAGTGTTTAGGTGCCTTTTAGCAAAATCCAAGCGGGCTGTCATGTGCCTTTTACTGAGAAGTGGCTTCCGTCTGGCCACTCTACCATAAAGGCCTGATTGGTGAAGTGCTGCAGAGATGGTTGTCTAGAGCTCTGTCAGAGTGCTCAGTTTGGCCAGGCGGTCAGCTCTCGGAAGTGTCTTGGTGGTTACAAACTTCTTCCATTTAAGAATGATGGAGGCCACTATGTTCTTGGGGACCTTCAATGCTGCAGACATGTTTTGGTACCCTACCCCAGATCAATTTCGAGTCTCATAGCAAAGGGTCTGAATACAGTTTTTTTAAAATACATTTGCAAAAATGTCTAAAAACCTGTTTTCGCTTTGTCGTTATGGGGTATTGTGTGTAGATTGCTGAGGATTTTTTTTATTTAATTCATTTTAGAATAAGGATGTAACGTAACAAAATGTGGAAAAAGTCAAGGGGTCTGAATACTTTCAGAAGGCACTGTATGCATAATGAGACAAATTATGGTAAATAACCCTGAAACTTGAGAGCAAAAGCAGGATGCAAAATATAGTGCTAAAAAAAACTCTCTCTCTCCTGCTCTTTCAGGGTGTGTGTGTGGTCTCTCCTCACAGATGACTGTCAAAGCTGTCATCAGGAAGGAACAGGAGGGAGAGTGTGGGAGAGAGGAGAGCAAGATCGACTGAGGGAGAGTCAGATGAAGAGAGGGAGAGCAAGAGGGAGAGTTTGGAGAGAAGGAGAAAGCCATAGAGAAAGAGATGGAGCGAGACATAGTCAGAGAGATCAAGCTAGATGTAGGAAGAGGTAGAGTGAGAAAGGTTTTGTTCCATTAGCATAGTGGAGGAGTTGGAACCCCCATGTTGTCATCCCTGACTAGCCCTCCTCCTCCTCTCACTCCTCACCATAGCCTAATCAACATAATCACATCCCTACCCAAGGAGCATGACAACTAGAAATGTATCTTTGTACAATAAATACATCTCCTACAAATACTAGACAATGTGAACATGCATAGTTTGGGTGAAAGAAGGCTCCCTCCGAGACAGTGCAGCTAGAATGAAAAGCAGTGTCCGCTTTTTTGACAAAATGCATCGTCTAAGACGTACTACTACTGCGCACACGCACACACACAATTAAATATACTACCAACAGATAAAGGATAATGTGGGGGAGAGACTAATGTATCTATATTAGTAGAGTGGGGCTAGTGAGGTCAGGTGTTGGACTGGGTAGAGGCGCTCTAGAGATGTGGAACTAAACAACTACAGGCAGAATGAGGTGGATGTCGGAGGTGGGGATGGATGGATGTTTCGGGAATGAAACGGTAAGGCTCAAAGCTAAACTCATAACTAAAAACCAACAGAAGCTAAAAGAACATGATAGAGAGACCGGGAGAAAGGGAGAGAGACAGGCTTACCATCTGTGTGTTGGTGGTCATAAGCTGAGGAACAGGAAGAAAAGTAAAATAAAGTAGAAGCAGAGGAGGAAGAAGAAGAGAAAATAATCAGGACAAAGAGTAAATGGATTCCAGGATGTTTCAACTTAAAAAGAAAAAACAGGACCAAAGGCAATACAAAACAGTAATGACATAAATCAACAGTACAGAGAAAGATGCTATTGCCGTGTCCATATGAATGGAGTCCTGATGGTTGTCAAGCTAAAGAAGATCACTGAGATTCCGTCTGGACTCCTGACCATAACTTACCCATAGATAACCTGAACCTGACCGCATTGTATTACTCCTGTTTCAACGTCTGGTGTTATGGGACAATCACATGTAGGTGGATGGGTGTTCTATAAACAATCCCTGTGAGTGAATCTCAAATGGCACCCAGCTAATGGTCAATGCGTTTGATTTGGGGTTTGGTCATCTGATCCTTGATCTGTGGTTAGGGGCAACATGTCAACTGGTCCTTGACAACGGCGCTCTGCCCTGGTTGCCACGGCTCACCTGTCCGTTACTGGTGAAGGTGGTGTTGTCGAACAGGAAGTAGGCACCAAAGAAGAAGATACAGGCGTTGAACAAGCCCAGGCACGTCCAGTAGAGGAACACGGGCCAGCGCAGGAGAGAGTTCTTAGCTACGTCCCTGGGATGGAAAGAGAGAGAGAGAGATGAGGGGGAGAGAGCGAGGAGGGAAGATAAAGAGAGAATGTTTAAACAAACAAAAACAATATAATTGGTTCAAACCTTTTTTTCTGTGTGGGAATTACATTGTCTTTCAAAACAGTTTTAGTGGAACGTTCCTCTGACCTGTACAGAGTGGGATCTCTCTTGAGCGTCTCTATGCTGATGTGTTTCTCTATGAGGCTGTAGAGGAGGATGGGCAGCGAGGTGAAGCTGATGTTGTACAGCGTCAGGTAGGCTGTGTCGTACAGGGGCTGCACAGGGACACAAAGAGCACAGTCAGAAAGATGCAGACCACAAATGACAAAACAGGCAACCATGACGGGCAACCGTTATAGGCAACCGTCATTTAGGACGATTCTGAGCACCTACCTGCTGAGAGAATCCACAGAAGAACTGATAGAGGAACTGAGGGAAGATGAAGCACACATTCTGGAGAGAGTGAAAGTGGGAGAAACAAAGTGAGAAAGGGAGGACTGAACATCGTTCCTCATTCAATACTCATTCAGCTGCTTGCAGCGTCGTGCCTCGACATTTGGCTCACCAATGGCTCTCTCTTCTGGGACAGGTACCAGGCTGAGGTGGTGTCAAAGTCCCAGGTTGTGTCATTCAATACTAAACTATTTAAATGTGATCTCAGTAAATGCCCAGTATTAGTGTCAGTCGTAAAGCTCACCTTGTAGAAGAAGTACTGCACCAGCTCAGCGATGCGGACGTAGTAGAAGTGTCCGTGCACCAACAGCATCTTCTTCAGGTGTTTGAACTTTGGGATGGCATAGTCACTGTTCCTCGCCGCCTGGCGCCCCTCCTTACCCATGATGCCTTAGAAGATAGAAAGGGATTGGTTGATTGATGGATGGATTGATTGAAAACATTCATACTAATAGGCTCCCACCAATCATAGAATAGAAATGAGTGCTAGCTGATGGTTCCTGCCAATCAGAGTAGACACAAGAGCTTGCCAATCAGAGAGATGCGCTCACCGATGCCCACGTGTGCCTCGAGGATCATGCTGACGTCGTTGGCTCCGTCACCGATGGCCAGAGTGATGGGATGCTCCTTAGACGCCTTGATCAGCTTCACAATCTGGACAGACAACAGTTATACCACAACTCATTAAATACCAAAATAATACTGCTGTAAGGTAGACTTTAAGATGTATTTTAAAAATCGCTTGACAACAGTTCACCTCTTGCCTAACCAGGTCATTATAGTAGAACACCACTCTTTCACAATGACTTACCAGGCTAACTAACTAACCACTCTCTCTCACTGGTTTCCCATGTGAGACAAGTGACATCAGACCAACCTGTGCTTTCTGTAGTGGCGCCATGCGGCAGCAGAGCACGGCACTGCAGTTCCTAGAGATCTCCAGGAAGATCTCTCTGTAGTTCCCCGAGCCAGAGCTCTCTGGACTGGGTTTCAGCACAGCAGACAGGGTGGCCCCGTCGATGATCAGACCATAGTCCTGACATTCCACAGACAGCCTGGGGAAATACACACAGATACAGATGTTAACACACAGAGGTACACACATACTGTGAATATACACAAACGAAACATAGGAAAACAAAATGTGCAGCCTACCCTGACAGGGAGCGTTGTCTGAGTACAGTCCTGCTCAGGTCAAACAGAACGTCATGTAAACTCTGTTCCTCTGTGCGTTTCTTGGTCAGCTCCAGTATCTGTGTGGAGCGGCGGAACAGTTTGCTAGCGTAGCACGTCGCCGCTGCCGTCTCCATCTTGTCCCCCGTCAGCACCCATACCTTCATCCCAGCCTTTTGGAGAGACTCAATGGTGTCTGCTGCCTTCTCCTGGAGCCTGCACAGCAGTCAATAGGTTGCTAGAATTACACGTCACAATAGGCTGTATGGACATTTTAAAGTACGCAAGATATAAATTATGACATTATTGATCAACAACCTATTAGTTTTATATTTATTATAAAAAAATATAACATATAGCTATATCAATTCAAGAGATAACCTCTGATTAAATCCTGATTAAAAAGAGTACATTGCTTCTACACCACTGTAAAAACAATCAAGGCCGAGGAGGAGTTAGTGTATTTCCTTTGTGGTCATTGATAACTACTGTAGTCAATAAGTCTCCTCGGCCAGCAGCCGATGGATTAACACACTGATCAACTCAGTCTGGTTATTGATGACTAATCTATACATGGCCAGGTCAATGTGTTTTATACATCAGAGGGCTAGTCAAGTAGGAACATTGTGGTCATCAATCAGGAAATCCATGATGGTAAATCTCCCTTTACATCTCTCTCTCGCTTCCTTTACCCTCTCTCCTCTCTCTCTTACTTTTACCCACTCTTTCCCCTCTCCCCTCCTGCTGTTTTCCCCTGAATCTCTATCTCCTTTCCCTCTCTCCTCTCTCTCGCTCTCTTTTTCTCCACAACTCCTGCTTTCCATCTTCCTCTCTCTAGTAATCCCACCCCCTTCTCTCCTACCTGTCCTCCACGGCCGTAGCCCCCAGCAGGGTGAAGTCCCTCTCGATGAGGTCATAGGCTTGCGCCAGCCGTTGCTCCCTGTCCTGCAGGGCCAGCTTAGCGTCGTTCAGCTGATGACATGTCTCCTCGTACTCCACTGAGGACAGACTTCTGTAGGCCACACACAGGGTCCGTAAGCCCTCCTGACAGAGGTAAATGAGAGACTCAGTTGAGTGAAAGAGATTATGGTTATGTCTGTTTAAAAGGGACGATCGGCAGTTACTACATCCATTTTTGGACGTATTCTTGAACAACATAACTTAGATATAAACAGTGGTGTAAAGTACCTAAGTTGTTTTTGGGGTATCTGTACTTTGCTTTACTACATATGTTTTTGACAACTTTTACTTCACTACATTCCGGACTTTTTACACCATACATGTTCACTGACACCCAAAAGTACGTTACATTTTGAATGTTTAGCAGGACAGGAAAATGGTCAAATTCACACACTTCTCAGAAGAACATCCCTGGTCATCCCTACTGCCTATGATCTGGCCCACTCACTAAACACACATGCTTCGTTTGTAAAAGATGTCTGAGTGTTGGAGTGTGCCTCTGTCTATGCATATTTCTTTTTTAATTGGTGCAGTCTGGTTTGCTTAACGTAAGGAATTTTACTTATGATACTCTAGTATATTTAAAACTGAATACTTTTAAACAAGTAGTATTTTACTGGGTGACTGTCACGTTCACTTGAGTCATCACTTTTACTCAAGTATGACAAATTGGGTACTTTTTCCACAAATGCTTATGAATGCCTTGATGAGCTTAGTTCAACTGTCGTACCCCATCAGAAACCAAAATAAGCGTGTTTTACTCCAATGTTTGTAAACAATGTAAATGTAAACACACTGTATAGCCACAAAACATAATTAAAGCTATACTTTGATATCATGGATTGTCAGTCCTTGCATCCACAGCGGTTTATGAATTTGAGAGTGGTTACATTTCTCCAGCCCCATCCTCAGATTTTTATGAAAACTATTGGCGGGGAGTGCAATTCTATTGCTTCAACAGTGAATTGCCTCTTGAAGGTAATAGTAGCCACAGTACTATGACCATAGCAGAGATATGATTTAGGGTTGTGAGACTCAAGATATATATCTGGAGTTTTGGTTATGGTATAGGCATATTAGAAGTAGAAGTATTAGGGCTACAGTGTGCGATTAAGGGTTTTGGTGTCTTTATCAACACTGAACAAAAATATAAATGCAACATGCAACAATTTCAAAGATTTTACAGTTCATATAAGGACATCAGTTAATTTAAATACATTCATTAGGTCCCAATCTATGGATTTCACATGATTTGGAATACAGATACACATCTGTTGGTCACAGATGCCTTAAAGAAAAAGGTAGGAGCGTGGATCAGAAAACCAGTCAGTATCTGCTGTGACCACCATTTGCCTCATGCAGCGCCACACATCTCCTTCGCATAGAGTTGATCAGATTGTTGATTGTGGCCTGTGGAAAGTTGTCCCACTCCTCTTCAATGGATGTGCGAAGTTGCTGGATATTGGTGGGAACTGGAACACGCTGTCGTACACGTCGATCCGGAGCATCCCAAGCGTGCTCAATGTGTGACATGTCTTGTGAGTATGCAGGCTATGGAAGAACGGGGACATTTTCAGCTTCCAGGAATTGTGTACAGATCCTAGTGACATGCGGCTGGGCATTGTCATGCTGAAACCTGCGATGGCGGCGGATGAATGGCGCGACAATGGGCCTCAGAATTTCATCACGGTATCTCTGTGCATTGAAATGACTATTGATAAAAATGCAATTGTGTTCATTGTCCGTAGCTTATGCCTGCCCATACCATAACCCCACCGCCACCATGGGGCACCCTGTTCACAACATTGACATCAGCAAACCGCTCGCCCACACGATGCCACACTGCCCAGTACATTTGAAACAGGGATTTATTCGTGAAGGGCACACACAAGTGGCCTATCAAAGGTGAGCATTTGCCCACTGAAGTCGGTTACGACGCCAAACTGCAGTCAGTCAAGACCCTGGTGAGGACGACGAGCACGCAGAGCTTCCCAGAGACGGTTTCTGACAGTTTGTGCAGAAATTCTTCATTTGTGCAAAAACACAGTTTCATAAGCGGTCTCAGACAATTCCACAGGTGAAGAATCCGGATGTGGAGGTCCTGGGCTGGCATGGTTACACATGGTTTGCGGTTGCGAGGCCGGTTGGACGTACTGCCAAATTCTCTAAAACGACATTGGAGGCAGTTTATGGTAGAGAAATGAACATTAAATTATCTGGTGGACGTTCCTGCAGTCAGCATGCCAATTGCATGCTCCCTCAAAACTTGACACATCTGTGGCATTGTGTTGTGTGACAAAACAGCACATTTTAGAGGGGCACCTGTGTAACGATCATGCTGTTTACTCAGCTTCTTAACATGCCACAGCTGTCAGGTGGATGGATCATCTTGGAGAAATGCTCAATGTGTAAACACATTTTTGCACAAAATTTGAGAGAAATAAGCTTTTTGTGCATATGGATCATTTCTGAGATCTTTTATTTCAGCTCATGAAATGTGGGACCAACACTTTACATTTTGCGTTTATATTCTTGCTCAGTACAAAGAAAGAGATGCTATATAGAGTGTGTGTGTGTACATGTGTGTACATGTGTACAGACTTACCACAGCATTCTGCTCCACCCGTGCCCTCACCTGCTCCACCTTCCCTGACACCACCCTGGGAAAGATGGAGGTATCTGCCCCTTTACAGAACAACAGGTACTCCCCTGAGGACACACAAACACACATACAGTTGAAGTCGGAAGTTTACATACACTTAGGTTGAAGTAGATTTTTCCAACAATTGTTTTCACTTATAATTCACTGTATCACAATTCCAGTGGGTCAGAAGTTTAAATACACTAAGTTGACTGTGCCTTTAAACAGCTTGGAAAATTCCAGAAAATGATGTCATGGCTTTAGAAGCTTCTGATAGGCTAATTGACATCATTTGAGTCAATTGGAGGTGTACCTGTGGATGTAATTCATAGCTTACCTTCAAACTCAGTGCCTCTTTGCTTGACATCATGGGAAAATCAAAAGAAATGAGCCAAGACCTCAAAACAAAAGTCTGGTTCATCCTTGGGAGCAATTTCCAAACGCCTGAAGGTACCACGTTCATTTGTACAAACAATAGTACGCAAGTAAAAACTCCATGGTACCACGCAGCCGTCATACCGCTCAGGAAGGAGACGTATTCTGTCCCCTAGAGATGAACGTACTCTGGTGCGAAAAGTGCAAATCAGTCCCAGAACAACAGCAAAAGGACCCTGTGAAGATGCTGGAGGAAACAGGTACAAAAGTATCTATATCCACAGTAAAACGACATATCCACAATCCTATATCGACATAACCTGAAAGGCCGCTGAGCAAGGAAGAAGCCACTGCTCCAAAACCACCATAAAAAAAGCTAGACTACGGTTTGGAACTGCACATGGGGACAAAGGTCGTACTTTTTGGAGAAATGCCCTCTGGTCTGATGAAACAAAAATAGAACTGTTTGGCCACAATGACCATCATTATGTAAGGAGGAAAAAGGGGAAGACTTGCATGCCGAAGAACACCATCCCAACTGTGAAGCACAGGGGTGGCAGCATCATGTTGTGGGGGTGCTTTGCTGCAGGAGGGACTGGTGCACTTCACAAATTAGATGGCATCATGAGGGAGGAAAATTATGTGGATATATTGAAGCAACATCTCAAGACATCAGTCAGAAAGTTAAAGCTTGGTAGAAAATGGGTCTTCCAAATGGACAATGACCCCAAGCATACCTCGAAAGTTGTGTCAAAACGGCTTAAGGTATTGGAGTGGCCATTACAAAGCCCTGACCTCAATCCCATAGAAAATTTGTGGGCAGAACTGAAAAAGCGTGTGCTAGCAAGGAGGCCTACAAACCTGACTCAGTTACACCGGCTCTTTCAGGAGGAATGGGCCAAAATTCATCCTACTTATTGTGGGAAGCTTGTGGAAGGCTACCTAAAATGTTTGACCCAAGTTAAACAATTTAAAGGCAATGCTACCAAATACTAATTGAGTGTATGTAAACGTCTGACCCACTGGGAATGTGATGAAAGAAACAAAAGCTGAAATAAATCATTCTCTCTACTATTATTCTGACATTTCACATTCTTAAAATAAAGTGGTGATTCTAACTGACCTAAGACAGGGAATAGGATTAAATGTCAGGAATTGTGAAAAACTGAGTTTAAATGTATTTGGCTAAGGTGTATGTAAACTTCCGACTTCAACAGTAGGTTTAATTGTATACATCTGAATCTCAGAGTTTCTATTCATTATTATGTGTATGAGATAGTGTTTGTATGAGTGTGTGTTACCTGAGCTAGACTTGACAATGACGCTCATTCTCCTCCTGACAGAGTCAAAATTGAGCACGTGAAGCAGCTCAAACCTGGAACACACACAGGAGGAGACAACTCCCTTAGTACCAGACATAATACACTGGACATTCTCTAATAATGTACAAAGCAATAAGAGTGGCTAGGGACAGAAACAGAAATAGTCAAATAAAAAATTACTATAACAGATTAATCATCCTCCTCTTTCCCTCCCTTTTCTCTTCCTCTCTGTTTACTTTGTATCTCCCCCTCTTTCTTCCTCCTTCGTTCTCTCTTAAAATTGACATTTCATAAACAGCCCACTGCAGAGAGGGATGTAGATACTGATATTATACAATTGGTCCTTGTGGGATCCAAACCGGCTATTTAAACCCTTGATAAATCCACCAATTCTAGAGTCTTCTGTTCCCACACATTTCTATATGACTTTTCACTGTTGATTCACATGCATTTTTCTTGGCAGTGTTGTCTTACTATAAGGAAGTTGAATTTTTGCTAAAATGTTTACAGACATCCTTCACACAAACCAAAGCATGTAGGTCTGCCAATTGGCAGCAATATGGTCAAAATGAACTTAAATTATTTGGAATCAATTAATAACTTGAGTTATGCATGCATAACTTAAACATGAATACTTCACAGGAAGCTGTGAAATACGAAACTCCAAAATAAAAGATGGAACAATCAGGAATTATGTTCTGAGCAAAGCCCTACCTTTCAATCTCATCATCCTTATTGAGAATTTCCATATGACTGTCTTTGAGTCTCAGATAGGTGTACCCCAACCTGAGAGAGAGAGAACGTGTGTGTGTGTGTGTGTGAAAATGTAGAGAGGGAAGAGAATGTTCTGTAGGTTAGAAGGAGATATACACACACTCTCTGTACCAGTCAAAAGTTTGGACACACCTACTCACACCTACTCAAGGGTTTTTCTTTATTTTTACTATTTTCTACATTGTAGAATAATAGTGAAGACATAAAAACTATGAAATAACACATATGAATCATGTAGTAACCAAAAAAAATGTTAAAACAAATCTAAGTATATTTTAGATTTTTGATTCTTCAAAGTAGCCACCCTTTGCCTTGATGACAGCCTTGCACACTCGTGGCATTATCTCAACCACATTCACCTGGAATGCTTTTCCTACAGTCTTGAAGGAGTTCCCACATATGCTGAGCACTTGTTGGCTGATTTTCCTTCACTCTGCAGTCCAACTCATCCCAAACCATCTCAATTGGGTTGAGGTCCAGTGATTGTGGAGGCCAGGTCATCTGATGCAGCACTTAATCACTTTCCTTCTTGTGTGTTGGGTCACTGTCCTGTTGAAAAACAAATTATAGTCCACTAAGCACAAACCAGATGGGATGGCGTATTGCTGCAGAATGCTGTGGTAGCCATGCTGGTTAAGTGTGCCTTGAATTCTAAATAAATCACAGACCGTGTCACCAGCAAAGGACCCACACACCATGACACCTCTTCCTCCATGCTTCACAGTGGAAACTACACAAAATCTCAAATTTGGACTCATCAGACCAAAGGACAGATTTCCACCCGTCTAATATCCATTGCTCGTGTTTCTTGGCCCAAGCAAGTATCTTCTTCTTATTGGTGTCCTTTAGTAGTGGTTTCATTGCAGCAATTCGACAATGTTGAGATGTGTCTGTTACTTGAACTCTGAAGCATTTATTTGGGCTGCAATCGGAGGCTGGTAACTCTAATGAACTTATCCTCTGCAGCAGAGGTAACTCTGGGTCTTCCTTTTCTGTGGCGGTCCTCATGAGAGCCAGTTTCATCATAGCGCTTGATTGTTTTTGCGACTGCACTTGAAGAAACTTTCAAAGTTCTTAACATTTTCCGGATTGACTGACCTTCATGTCTTAAAGTAATGATGGACTGTCATTTCTCTTTGCTTATTTGAGCTGTTCTTGCCATATTATGGACTTGGTATTTTACCAAATAGGTCTGTCTTCTGTATACCACCCCCTAGCTTGTCACAACACAACTAATTTGCTCAAACACATTAAGAACGAAAGAAATTCCACAAATTAACATTTAACAAGGTGCACCTGTTAATTTAAATGCATTCCAGGTGACTACCTCATGAAGCTGGTTGAGAAAACGCCAAGTGTCTGCAAAGCTGTCATCAAGGCAAAGGGTGGCTACTTTGAAGAATCTCAAATATAAATTATATTTTAATTTGTTTAACACTTTTTTGGTTACTACATGATTCCATGTGTTATTTCATAGTTTTGATGTATTCACATGTATTCCACAATGTAGACAATTGTACAAATAAAGAAAAAACCTGGAATGAGTAGGTGTCCAAATGTTTGACTGGTACCGTATATCAGTTTGACAGTAGACACCCATCCAGTACAGCATTGAGGTCGTTACAACAGGGGCACTATGACAGAGTCCAGTACAATAACATGGTCAGCTGCACCCTAAACAGACCCACCAACATGACATGAGACCATGGAGTTGTAAATGTGGGCATGTGTTCTTACATGTGTGAGTGTTTGAGATAGAAAGAGCATGACTAAGTGTGTGTGTACAGTGTGTGCATACATGCGTGAAATGGTGTGAGAAAAAGCATGACTATTTGTGTGCTTGTTTATCACTATGTGTGTATTGCCTAGTGCAGGGTGTCAATCTGGCCCGCGGGTGGTATGAAGTAAATCGATCTCAATCGACATCGAAATGACTAAAACCAAATCAAAACTGTATAGAAATGATAATGGACCTGCCTTTATAGTCTATTCACTCTGTTCAGCTTGCTAAAAGTAATCGAAAACAAAAGCTAGACAGTCATGGATAATTGGAAATTCCAAAAGCGATTTCTCACTAATTTTGACAGCGAGGAAATATAATCAATTTTAAGTACAAAGACCTTTGTGAGGTCCGAATGCACCCCGCAGTGCAAAAATAGTTTGACACCCCTGGCCTAGTGTGTGTATCACTAAGTGTGTGTGTATTGTTAAGTGTGTGCATGTATTGTGTGCGTGTGTGTGTGTATGTATGTATGTGTCCTTCAGTATGTGTGTGTGTGTGTGTGTGTGGGTGTGTGTGTGTGTGTGTGTCAATTGAGGCTCCTCAGAGGAAGGGGAGGACCATCCTCCTCAGTGAATTTCATAAAAATAACAAGTGAAACATTAAAAAAAAAATCATTTTTAGATAAAACTATGCTAAATATATTCACGTCACCAAATAATTGATTAAAACACACTGTTTTGCAATGAAAGTCTACAATCTGTAGGTTAGCACCATGGTGATGCTGGAGGACAGCTAGCTTCTGTCATCCTCTGAGTACATTGACTTCAATTCAAAACCGAGGAGGCTCATGGTTCCCTTTCCCCCGTCATCCAACCTATCAGATCTCTTCCAACATGCACTGACATGTTGTCCACCCAAACAAAGGATCAGAGAATGAATCTAGTATTGAAAGCATAAGCTACAGCTAGCTAGCATTACAGTGCATAAAATGTGGTGAGTAGTTGACTCAAAGAGAGAAAGACAATAGTTGAACAGTTTTGAACAAATTAACTTCTTCCAAAATTAAGGAGAAGCAAGAGAGAGACATTTGGTTGTATTTTTTTGTTGTTCATTTAGCTAGCAAATGCAACTAGCTAGTTGAGCCTACACAAACACCTGGCTCAAACAGAGAGGGATGCTATGTTAGCTAGCTGGCTATGGCCCTCCTGCAGCAAAGCACCCCCACAACATGATGCTGCCACCCCCGTGCTTCATGGTTGGGATGGTGTTCTTCGGCTCGCAAGCCTCCCCCTTTCTCCTCCAAACATAACAATGGTCATTATGGCCAAACAGTTCTATTTTTGTTTCATCAGACCGTACTTTTTGGATAAATGTCCTCTGATCTTTGTCCCCATGTGCAATTGCAAACCGTAGTCCGGGTTTTTAATGGCGGTTTTGGAGCAGTGGCTTCTTCCTTGCTGAGTGGACTCGTTTAACTGTGGATATAGATACTTTTGTACCTGTTTCCTCCAGCATCTTCACAAGGTCCTTTGCTGTTGTTCTGGGATTGATTTGCACTTTTTTCTCACCAAAGTATGTTAATCTCTAGGAGACAGAATGCGTCTCCTTCCTGAGCAGTATGACGGCTGCGTGATCCCATGGTGTTTATACTTGCGTACTATTGTTTGTACAGATGAACGTGGTACCTTCAGGCGTTTGGAAATTGCTCCCAAGGATAAACCAGACTTGTGAAGGTTTACAATTTATTTTCTGAGGTCTTGGCTGATTTCTTTAGATTTTCCCATGATGTCAAGCAAAGAGGCACTGGGTTTGAAGGTATGCCTTGAAATACATCCACAGGTACACCTCCAATTGACTCAAATTATGTCAATTACCCTAATCAGAAGCTTCTAAAGTCATGACATCATTTTCTGGAATTTTCCAAGCTGTTTAAAGGTACAGTCAACTTAGTGTATGTAAACTTCTGACCCACTGGAATTGTGATACAGTGAATTATAAGTGAAATAATGCGCAAAGTAGATGTCCTAACCGACTTGCCAAAACTATAGTTTGTTAACAAGAAATTTGTGGAGTGGATGAAAAACGAGTTTTAATGACTTCAACCTATGTGTATGTAAACTTCCGACTTCAACTGTATGTGATGTGTGTATGTGATAACCTTTGTATGCTTGCAATGCTTTAAAAAATATATATACAAACAAGAGTACATAAACCTAACAGACAGGGGTATTACATATCAAGATTAATTTTCAATTTGTTAAATACTTTCATAGTGCGTATTGCTTTTGCTTTTACATTTACTGATCATTTCAAAATAATATTTAAATTCTATCTGAAATAATGTGAAGAGGGGTTTGTTCTCTGCCCACTTCATTTTATGGATAAAGAATCTTCCATGAAAGATAAACAAATTAACAATGAAAGTTAAATCAGGGTCCATATCATTTAGATCAAAACAAAACATAATATCAGAGTCTCTCAGATTAACATTAATAGTCGTTTCTTTTAAAATAAAATCTTCTAACTCACTCCAAAATCTTCTGACATAAGAGCAGTCCCAAAATAAATGGTCAAGGGTTTCTGGGTCACAACCACAAAATACACATTTGTTATCAATAGCTATTTTACATCTGTGTATAATAAAGGTCTTTACAGGGTAGATTCTAGGAATGAGTTTGTCTGATACTTCTTTCACCTTATTAGATATTTACGAGACAACAACGAAACTTTGTTCCAGTCCACTTGTCCTAGAGCTGCATTCCAGTATATTTTAGCAGAGGGAATAGTAACATGTTGACATAGTTTCCTTATATACAGTCGTGGCCAACAGTTTTGAGAATGACACAAATATTAATTTCCACAAAGTTTGCTGCTTCAGTGTCTTTAGATATTTTTGTCAGATGTTACTATGGAATACTGTAGTATAATTACAAGCATTTCATAAGCGTCAAAGGCTTTTATTGACAATTACATGAAGTTGATGCAAAGAGTCAATATTTGCAGTGTTGACCCTTCTTTTTCAAGACCTCTGCAATCCGCCCTGGCATGCTGTCAATTAACTTCTGGGCCACATCCTGACTGATGGCAGCCCATTCTTGCATAACCAATGCTTGGAGTTTGTCAGAATTGGTGGGCTTTTGTTTGTCCACCCGCCTCTTGAGGATTGGCCACAAGTTCTTAATGGGATTAAGGTCTGGGGAGTTTCCTGGCCATGGACCCAAAATATCGATGTTTTGTTCCCCAAGACACTTAGTTATCACTTTTGCCGTATGGCAAGGTGCTCCATCATGCTGGAAAAGGCATTGTTCGTCACCAAACTGTTCCTGAATGGTTGGGAGAAGTTGCTCTCGGAGGATGTGTTGGTACCATTCTTTATTCATGGCTGTGTTCTTAGGCAAAATTGTGAGTGAACCCACTCCCTTGGCTGAGAAGCAACCCCACACATGAATGGTCTCAGGATGCTTTACTGTTGGCATGACACAGGACTGATGGTAGCGCTCACCTTGTCTTCTCCGGACAAGCTTTTTTCCGGATGCCCCAAACAATCGGAAAGGGGATTCATCAGAGAAAATTACTTTACCCCAGTCCTCAGCAGTCCAATCCCTGTACCTTTTGCAGAATATCAGTCTGTCCCTGATGTTTTTCCTGGAGAGAAGTGGCTTCTTTGCTGCCCTTCTTGACACCAGGCCATCCTCCAAAAGTCTTTGCCTCACTGTGCGTGCAGATGCACTCACACCTGCCTGCTGCCATTCCTGAGCAAGCTCTGTACTGGTGGTGCCCCGATTCCGCAGCTGAATCAACTTTATGAGACGGTCCTGGCGCTTGAGAGGACTTTCTTGGGCGCCCTGAAGCCTTCTTCACAACAATTGAACCGCTCTCCTTGAAGTTCTTGATGATCCGACAAATGGTTGATTTAGGTGCAATCTTACTGGGAGCAATATCCTTGCCTGTGAAGCCCTTTTTGTGCAAAGCAATGATGACAGAGGAAGAACAATGATTCCAAGCACCACCCTCCTTTTGAAGCTTCCAGTCTGTTATTCGAACTCAATCAGCATGACAGAGTGATCTCCAGCCTTGTCCTCGTCAATACTCACACCTGTGTTAACAAGAAAATCACTGACATTATGTCAGCTGGTCCTTTTGTGGCATGACTGAAATGCAGTGGAAATGTTTTTTGGGGGATTCAGTTCATTTGCATGGCAAAGAGGGACTTTGCAATTAATTGCAATTCATCAGATCACTCTTCATGACATTCTGGAGTATATTCAAATTGCCATCATACAAACTGAGACATTAGACTGTGAAAATTAATATTTGAATCATTCTTAAAACTTTTGGCCACGACTGTACATGTTATTACATTTACAGTTTAAAATGTAAATTCCTTCTAATTGTATTAAGGCTACAAACAGTTGCACTTAATGTAACATTGTGTGTTCTCATAAATTCTGGATAATCATTTAGTTGTCCATCATTATTCAATAATTGTTTAACCCAAATAATGTTGTTGTCAAACCAGTTCTGGAAAAATAAAGACTTTTTGTATTTTATGTCTTTATTATTCCAGATTGTATACCCATGTGGGGAAAAATTGTGTTTGTACATGAGGTTCCAAGATAGAAGTACTTGTTTATGAAAGTTTGCAAGCTTAATAGGGATTTTACCCATATCAAAGTTGCATTTGAGTAAGAATTCTAGACCACCAATCTGTTGGAATATTAAATTAGGGATGATATTCCAAATGCAATCCTTATTTCTTAAAAAGTTTTGTATCCATTTGATGTTAAATATTATATTAGAGGTTTTAAAATCCAGAGCATTCAACCCTCCCTGACTTTGGGTGCTACATATTACCGCTTTTCTTAAATAATGAGGTTTATTCCTCCATATGAAGTTAAATAATTTAGTATCAACCATTTTAGTTACTGACAGAGGAACATCCAAGGCAAGGGAGGTATAAACTTATCTGGACAGACCTTCAGATTTTGATAAAAGTACACATCCAGATAAAGAAAGATCTCTTAATAACCAGGAGTTAAATCTCTTTCCAATTTTCTCTACAATAGGAGAGAAATTTAAGTTGGCCCTTTCTTTCTGATCTTTGCTAACTTTAATACCAAGTTTAAGTCACATCTTTTCAATGCAAATAATTCACATTTCCTAATATTCAGAGATAAACCTGATACATGTGAGAAGGCATTAATACACTCAATAGCTTTCCTGACTTCATTATGATCTTTCAAAAAAATTGTGGTGTCTTCAGCCAATTGTGAACATTTTATCTCTTTGTCTTGTATCTGAATACCCCTAAAACTATCCTTATAGATATGAAGTGCCATAATTTGTGTGACCAATAAAAATAAGAAAGGAGAAATTGGGCATCCTTGTTTAATTTCACGTCTAATGTCGAATCTTTGTGAAGTTCCATGGATAATTTAACAGAGCTGTTACTATTATTGTAAAGTGTCTTAATTACACTTATATTGGCCAAACCCAAAAAATCGAAGAGTCTCAAAAAAAAAATAATGTTCAACTGTATCAAATGCCTTGTAAAAGTCTACAAATAAAATAAAGCTATCTTCCATAATGTGCTCATTGTAGTCTATCAAGTCCAATACTAGTCGAATATTATTACATATATGTCTGCCCTTCATAAAACCCGACTGGGTATCATCAATGATTTGGTCAATACCTTTTTTAAGTCTTTATGCAAAGATGGATGCAAGCAGCTTTCCATCATTGTTCATTAATGTGAATGGTCTCCAATTTTCTAAAATCATAGAATCTTTGTTTGGTTTGGGTATTACAGAAATTAGGCCTTGTGTCATAGAAACAGGCAAGACCCCTAAATCAATTGCCTCAAAAACATTAAATATAAATTCAATAATATCCTCCTGAAAATATTGATAGAATTCACTGATAATGTCGTCATTCCCTGGAGATTTGTTCATCACAAGACTTTTGGAAGTCTTCATCTATGAATTTTGCATAGTCTTTGACAGAGTCTAGAAAGACAGATATGTCACTAGTAGGACAGGCATTACTGGTATAAAGGTTACCATAGAATTCTGAAACATACTTTGAAATATCTTTGGGGTTTTCATTTTCTTTGCCATCTATATTAAGCTTATGAATAGATGTAAATTCAGAATTGTTTCTTTCTAAATTGCAAAAGTATTTTGTATTTTTTTCACCTTCCTCCAACCATCTCCTCCTTGATCTTACAAATGCCCCTTTTTCGCTCTCTTCATACATTCGGTCCATTTCTAGTTGTAAAGAGAATAACTAACCCTTTCCTTCTTCATCAAGGTCCTCCATAGAGATTAGAGAAAGTATTTCCTTAACAAGACTCTCTTTCCTCAATCTTTTAAGTTCAGCCATTTCTTTACCTCTCTTCATGGCTGTTTGTCTTATTTCATACTTCATTCATTCCCAATATTTCCCATAAGACTTAAATAGTTGGGCTTTCCTCCAATTGTCTTGTATAATATATTTGGCATCTTCCAACAGTCTACTACTGAGTTTCCAATAACTCCGATTCGGTTTAACTTCAGATCCATTCATATTTAAAGATAAGAATATAACTTTATGATCAGTAAGAATTGATGATTCAATTGATACCTTGACTACAGAATTATATAATGAATTAGAAATCAACCAGAAGTCAATTCTTGACTGTCTGGACATGTCCTTGTTACACCAAGTGAATTCCTTTTTATCAGGATATTTAGATCTCCAAATATCGACTAATCCAAGACCAAGACATAGGTTATTAAACTCAGAATTAACAATGCTGGATCTGTTAGGAGGGGGGTATCTGTCAATCATCACATTAGATACAGAATTAAAATCTCCACCTAAGATAATTTTGATATCCTGAAATACCCCTATAACTCTATTAATCTCTTCAAAATCTTGAAATAATAGCCTGTTGTTTTGTTTGTTGTTGGATGCATAAATATTCCCTAATAAAAACAATTCACTGTTGGAATTTAATGTTAAAAATTAAACAATGTCCAGAGTGGTGAGTCTTACTACTGATGACCTTCCCTTTAAATGCACCTCTTAAAACTGCTACACCTGCAGAGTGGTTGTTGCCATATGATAACCAGATATCGTTACCCCATTGATTTTTCCAAAAAGATAGATCAGAAGAACAAGCATGAGTCTCTTGTAAAAAGTAAAATCTGCATTAAACCGTTTGCAATACAGGAAAATAGCCTTACACTTGAGTAAATTACAAATCCCCCTAACATTAATTGAACAAAGAGATAAAGACAAACTTCAACCAACAACCTTGTTATGCTAATACAAGCTTTTCTTAAGGATATGTAACTCAAAAGGATTTCCATCCCATTATTAACCTCTCCAACAAAAAACAAACAAATATCGGTCATAAAGTTACCAAAGTATTCTTACTCCCACAAGGGGGAGACATTATGTAGACTTTACAATAAGCAGTTATTCACCAGTTCTCAGGTCAGCCTTTTCTCATTCAAGTGTTTGTGTACATCTTTTATAATAAAATGCTGCTTTTCACCTGGCAGTCAGTTTTTTGGCCTGCCAGTTGTGTCCGACTCTGTCTCTCTCTCAAATGTTCTGATTTGGCTGCATTTCTTTCCCATCGATGATCACGCTTGCACTGATAAAAAAAATGCAGTTTTCCCTGCCTTTCGAGCTGCAGCCACCATCGGCTAGTTTCTCTCTTGTCACTTTGTCTGCTGAGGTCAGATTTTTGCTTGATGAGGAATTCACAATTCTTTGCTGGCCTCCAGAGAAAGATCCCGTGTAGATCCCGTGTAGATCTGTTGGTGAACCGGATGATGGTTGTCCTCGGTCTCTTGTCTTGATCCTTGAGTCTTCCCAAACGATGGACCATGTCTACATTTTCCTGAAGTTTGGCTTTTGATTCGGGAATGACAGCTCCACAGATGTCAACAACTCTGCATTTGATGTCCTCACCCGCCTGCTCTGGAATTCCATGGAGCCTCAGGTTCCACCTGGGCTGGTATCTCTCCGCCTCATTCACCTTTTGCTCGAGTTCAGCCACCTTCTTTTCATTTTCCTGGCAGATAACTTCCACTTTCTTCATGTCACTTTTGAGGGTTTTCACTTATCCAAAGATAGTCAACAGATTTTTTAATGGCCTCAATTTTCATCGTATTCTCCCTAACCATGTCCTCCAAGCCATTTGCCCTTTCATCTATCTATCTTTGCTGTCAAAAGCATTACAATATTGTTTTGCATCTCAAGACGTGACATACCCTCTTGGCCTCTCACATTTTTCCCCTGGGGCTTGACTGGAGGTCAGGGGTCGTAAGGTAACGGCCTGAGCTGGGGACTGGAAGGGTGCAAGTTGTGAGAATTGTTGTCCGTGCTCACCATATTTTCATCACCGATTGCAGTATTTCCCCCCACAGTTACATTCTGAAGAGGAGTACCCAAAATCATACCATCTTTTGTGGTTAATTGTCCATCTGACGATCTCGCTATTTCTTTCCTTTTGGTTCTGGTCGTGGAAGTTTCCATGTACGTTCGACAAGCTAGTTTCTGAGCTAGATAGCTTATCTGGCTATCTAGTGTTGTTGCAAACTTAGTTTTAGAGGTGAATAACTTGCAGAAAGTAATCAATTACTTTGGTAAATAAACAAAACCATATTCATACGGGGTTTTATGACTGTAGAAATGATCCAATGGTCATAACTAGGTAAGGAAATCCAATAATTCCTTCAGCTACCAAAACAAATGATCTGCACTGACCGCCATCTTGCGCGCGCGCCTGTATGCTTGCAATGCGCAATGATAGAAAAGTACTGGGTAAATGGAGATGTACTGCTTTAGTTCTCAGGCTAAGAATTGTCTGCACCTGCTGATAGTCACACAGGCTCAAGGCCGAGATAGTAGAGTGAGAAACCAGTCTAGACATGTTTTTCTCATCTTAGTTACTTTGTATCTAATCCAATGCAACAATGTTAACGTATGGCTGACGGTAGGTTGTCACACCCACTAGTATAAGGAGCTTTGTCTCCTGTTTTGCCACACAGATCTTTACTATAGACTACTGAGGTAATCTGTATGTGACACTGTCTACAATTGCATTTTATTACTAAAGAGTTTTATACCAAGGTTCCTGTGTCATCTATCTGGAAGACTGATTGTTAAAGGAAACTTACATCACCCCATGCAAAGGACCACCTAACACCACCGGGGCCCACTGGTGTAACTGCTAAACTGCTTTCTGACTGTACACTGTACTGCATGAATGTAGTGGGTTTACTAATGTGTTAGTTCTCGTAGACTATGACGTGACAACGATGTAGGCTGTGTGTAGTGGTTAGCGGTCATGATATGAAGGTTTGGCTTGGAAAGGTTTTTTCGCCTGGTCCCAGACAGCTGATGTGTTGTGCACTGAAATCCACAAGCGAAGGGAAAAGGTGAGAGCAGAGCGCATAGATAGTTGCAAGAAGGAATTATAAATACACTGTACAACAAGCAAAGTGGTGATGCTGTTTGTATGTGGCTGCTATGAAACTGAACTGTTTGCATGTGATCAGAGGTGTTATCATTCCACTGATTCTCTTGAAAGAGAATTCTTAAACGAAAAGAAACGGGGATAAACATACCTGCATTTGTCCAATAAAAACTCTCATTTGCAACTGTTGGACTAATGATTCCACCCTAGATCAGCTAGATGCACTCAAAATTATCTCAACCTGTGGCCCAACAATGTAAACATTCATTCATAGTCTAGGTTATAGCAACATCATGATGGGTACAGGGACATTTTTAGTATTATCTAGTAGCCTAAACCTAGCAATGTTACATTGAACTGGGTGAATGGCATATGAATGACAGTCATCCAATATCCTCCCTCATCTTAAACGGCACAGACCGCCACTGGTGTGTGTGTTACCTCTTCATGCCCTCCACCAGAGCCACTTCATCAGGAGAGGATGATATGTAGAAGGAGGTGGGTTTTCCCAGGTGGATTCCTCTCTTGATGCTATCCACTGTCTCCTCCTCCTTCACCTGCACCGTGTGGCACAGACACAGAGCCCGGAAGAACAGGTCCTCATGCTCCTGAGACACACAGGAACACAGACACACACTGGTCCACACTGGTCCACACTGGTCCACACTGGTACACACTGGTACACACTGTGTCTTACCCTGCGGTATCCTCCAGGCGAAGAGTCGATCATGTCTATGCTGGAAGCAGCACTGAGGATCTGTCCATTACAGATGGCGTGGGGGATATAGACATGTCCGTCCACACAGCACTCTATAAACTCCATGTTGTTCTCTGTCAACGTCCCTGTCTTATCAGTAAACACATACTCTACCTGCACACACACAGACAGAAGCAGAAGTTCTTTAGATGCTGACCTAGGCCCGTATCCACAAAGCGTCTCAGAGTAGAGAATTGGTCATACGTGGTTTTACACAGGTAAAAACAAAAGCTATGCTTGAAGCCCCTTTATTCATAATAGCCACACAGAGTCGACAGATATTTAAGAGACTTCATGAGCTGTCCTAACCAGTTAAGAGTTACCAGCAGGTGTCTTAATAATGGACAAAAGCAGTGAGTTAGTGGTTCCTGCACCACATGCAACTGCTTTGGAGTTGTTGAAAGAATGTTTTGATAATTCTAAAGAATCAAGCCACAAATAATCTAGACCTACATGAAACAGCATCACTTGTGCCTTTGACAATGATTCCACATAAGACCTATTTCACATGTTTTCCTTTCAATTATTTAATTAACTACATTATGCTGTTATTTCAAGTTATCCCTTTGGAGCGCAATATCACATTCAAAAAAAATGCCTAAATTATGTATGCCTATAAATTGGGTAATTGAAGGCATCTAAGGCTTATGTTAACTTTGAGTGTCTTCGATGAAAATGAGACCTTTCAAACAGTGTATGCAACATTACCGGTGAGTGGCTTGAGGCTGACTGCGCCAAAGCGATTTAGAGTTGTTAAACGGGAGTGACGAGTGTGTTGATATAACGGTAATATTGTCAAAATAGAATTGGTAAAAACAAAAGCTTATTAGGCGACAATTAAGAAAACTGATCATGTCAGGAGAAATGATATTAAACATTTTACCATCGCAACATTAGGATGTACAGTCACATTCACTGTGGTTGCCTGAAACGTGCTATAGAGTTCACAGCTGGCGATGCCTCCTCATGATTGGTTATTCCCCATCATTTGCAACAATGTCAATGAGGATCATCACTATCTTTCCGTTGCGGTACCTCAAACTGTTGTGATTACCAGCTGAGATAAACTTTTATGAGTTGATTTTACTCCTGGCTCAGATTTCGTCTGAACAGTGCTTTACCATCATCCTAAAATCTACTCGGAGGAGTTTTTTTTGTTGTCTTAAAAACAGGCTAACTGGATTCTAAAGATATTTTCTGAGATGCTTTATGGATACAAGCCTTAAAATCAGTTTTGGAGTGTGTGTAGTATAGGTATGTGTGTGTTTCTGTACTATACATGCAGTATAAATGTGTGTGTGCACTAAATGTGTGCGTGTGTGTTTGTGGAAGATCTGTATCTAGATGTTCAGAAGATGTGTGAGTGTGTGTACCTGTCCTAGCTCTTCGTTGAGGTCAGATGTGTTGACCTGAGCCCCCACCCCCAGCTCCTCATCATACATATCCTTGTCCCAGGCTATGAAGTAAGAACCCAGAAACTTCTGCATTTCCACGGTAACGTACATGGAGACTGGGATGATATAGTTAAACAACACCATGAAGGCCAGGAAGTCTGTGAACGCCCTGATCACCTGAGAGAGAGAGGAAAAGATGGAGGGAGAGGGAGAGGCAGGGAGGAGGAGGATGTAGGAAGAGAGAGAAGGGGAGAGTGAGAGAACGAAAGGATGGTTAGAGACAGAGAACAAGAGGCTTTATCAGAATCAGTGAACGTTAAACAGGGAGTGACCTGATTAATCATTTTGCTATGACAGCGTGCTTTGTGGGTAGTGTAGTGGTTTGGGGCACTAACCACATGGCGTTCTCTGTCAATCTCGGTCCTGTGGTTGTACCAGGGTTCATCGCGGTCAGCAGACCACTGCCACGCATACTTCAGAACCGTGTTAATGACCGCTTTACTGATCAGTATACACAGATACACAATTAGGAACGCATTCATGGACCTGGAGGGAGATAGAGGGAGGGAGGAGAAGTTTAGATGAGCTAAATGCAGATTGATTCTCCAGAACTGGATGTAAATGGATTGTCAATAGAGCGTTTCTCTCACAAACACACACACACACACACAGCTTGAATGAGATCAAATAGAATTATGCAGACTTTATGTAATAACAGAGTCTACTATTCCTGCTACTATTCTAACTCCTGCTATCCTTCATCAGACAGGTAGTTCTACCCACACCAAAGCAATCAGACACAGAGAGGGGAAGGTATGGGAATAGATCTTACTTTTCCACAGCTGAGCGTTTCTGGGATTTGGACTGGTAGTTAAGCGCCATCTTGGTGTCCATGCCTGTGTAGATGGCTACAGCTGAGGGAACAACAACCAGGGGTTACCATCACTACAGAAGCAGAACAGTGTGTGTGTGTGTATGTATGTATTTCATAGTCAGGAGGACACATTTCGGTGGACGGTATGGCAACACGTGCCGACTCACACGCAAATATAACCATAGATCTAACTTCATACACAGAACACTGTGTGTGTTACCATAAATGTGTTCTGTGTTCTTCAGGGTGGCTCCTCTGAGGAGAAGGTTCTCAGCTCCCAGCGATCTAAAATGAGAAGAGGAACAAGATAAAAAGTCAGAAAGAAAAAGCCCTACCATCTATTGCAAAGACATACCCTGTTCAAAGACTGTTTAGGAATGAGAGAGGGGGATGCTGGTTTTACCTGGCTATGGGATCCTCTCTTTCCTTATAAATATTGATGCGCCCCACAAATCTAAATGAGAAAAATAAAATGTATGCAATTCTCAACAAACGAACAGGTCACTCAATGACTCAGTGTGTGTCACACATTGAGTGTCACTCACTTGTAGAGGTCAGGCTGTGGTTGTTCACATTCAATAGTCGCATGTAGAGAGTCCACCTCATGCTCTGTCTTAAAGGCCATGGTGTCTGGTACAGCATAGTAGGTCTGACACAGCATAGTAGGGGGGAGAGAGATGAATCACTGAGAAGTCATGTTTGATCAGAGAGCATGCTGGAAAAATTCAGGGGTGAATCCCAGCAGTGTACGTGTGTGTGCGTAACAGTAAGTGTGAGAGTGTGTGTGTGTGCGCACATACCTTGTGGCTAGACTCTCCATCCAGGCTGGTAGTGGTGACGTAGCACGTTCCATCATCGTGGCTGGATGAAAGGAGGATGAGGTCACAGGGGAACGTCTCGTCCTCCCTCACCATGACAACATCCCCCACCTGACAGGTCAACCACATCATCAATTTAGACTCAAGAAATACAGGCTGGGTCCTAAAATCACACCCTATTCCCTTGTTCACTACTGTTGACCTGATCTAAATGGAGTGGACTACCCTAGAGCAAAAAAACGAGCAGAGAAAAAGAAAAATGTTTGTGGTTTAGTTAGTTATTTTTGGCAACCCATCCCGTGAGAGTGAATGTCATTCCAGTTAATCTGTTCTGTTATATTTAATAAAATCTGACTAACTGCTTGCTAGGAATTCTATCTGATGGTGTTTGCATGTTTAGGTAAAAATATAAATAATGTCCCGTTTGGAACACTTTTAATAAATGTTTTTTGCTCAATCTGAGTGGGTGGGCCTGGCTCCCCAGTGGGTGCCATGCCCACCCACTCAGATTGAGCAAAAAACATGTATTACGCCCCTGGGACTACCATATTCCTCATACAGTGTACTGCTTTTGACCAGAGCCGTACCTGGTGGCTCTGGTGATCAAAATGTTTGCACTATTTGGGGGATGGGATATCATTTAAATATACCCATTATAAACCCCATGCCATTGTAAACAAACACAGAGGTGCTGCTGCAGATCCAGAAATAATTTGCAGTTCTCCTACGGGAAACACACATGCCTTGCGCACAATCACACTTTCAGATTTTCCCCACTTATTATTTCCTGGGGATTGAGATGTTGCATAACAGTGGGATTATGCAAGTGGAGCAGTTTAACTGCCTATAAATACACACCACTGTACTGCACATACACACTGTATAGCTATGATTAATATCTTCTTTGCTATTCCTTTTTTCCCCACAATCCACTATGTTTGATCTGTGGGGGGAGTCAGGGGACCATCAGCGAGGAACATCGGTAGAATGTGCTTGCACAATTGAAGTCGGAGGTTTACATACACCTTAGCCAAATATATTTAAACTCAGTTTTTTACAATTCCACTTCATTTTAAGAATGTGAAATGTCAGAATAATAGTAGAGAGAATGATTTATTTCAGCTCTTATTTCTTTCATCACATTTCCAGTGGGTCAGAAGTTTACATACATTCAATTAGTATTTGGTAGCATTGCCTTTAAATTGTTTAACTTGGGTCAAACGTTTCGGGTAGCTTTCCACAAGCTTCCCACAATAAGTTGGGTGAATTTTGGCCCATTCCTCCTGACAGAGCTGGTGTAACTGAGTCAGGTTTGTAGGCCTCCTTGCTAGCACACCCTTTTTCAGTTCTGCCCACAAATGTTCTATTGGATTGAGGTCAGGGCTTTGTAATGGCCATTCCAATACCTTGACTTTGTTAAGGCTAGGTGTCCCGCTAGCGGGACAACAGTCGACAACATCCGGTGAAATTGTAGGGCGCGCAATTAAAATAAATAATCGTAATATTAAACATTCATGAACATACAAGTATCTTATACCATTTAAAAGCTTAAATTAAAGGTAATCTTACTGCGTTGTCCGATTTACAATAGGCTTTACAGCGAAAGCATACCATGCGATTGTCTGAGCACGGCGCCCCACTTCAACATATTCTTCAACCAGCACAGGCTTCACAAAATCACATAAAATAAATCACTTACTTTTGAAAATCTTCCTCTGTTTGCAATCCCAAGGGTCCCAGCTACAACATGAATGGCCATTTTGTTAGATAAAATCCTTCTTTATATCCCAAAAAGTCAGTTTAGTTGGCGCCATCGATTTCAGTAATCCACTTGTTCAACATGCAGACAAAGGAATCCAAAAAGCTACCGCTAAACTTTGTTCAAACAAGTAAAACTAAGTTTCTATTTAATCCTCAGGTACCCTAAAACGTATGTGCAATAGGAAAGTAAAATTAGTAAGCGCGGGACCTCTTCCTCGTGCGCCGACAGACTGATTTTGTTCCGGTGGTCTCTATACCAAAACTCAAAATTCTTTCTCGTTTATGAAGAAACAAGCCTGAAACCTTGAACAAAGACTGTTGACATCTAGTTGAAGCCATAGGAATTGCAATCTGGGAGCCAGAATTACATAGAACCCATAGCTTTCCATTACAAAAAAAACAAAACAAATCTGGTTGGTTTTTCTTCGTATTTTCGCCTGCCATAGCAATTGTGTTATAGTCTCAGACATTATTTTAACATTTTTAGAAACATCAAAGTGTTTTCTATCCAATGCTACCAATTATATGCATATCCTGGCTTCTGGGCCTGAGTAACAGGCAGTTTACTTTAGGTAAATTCTGAAAAAAGGACCCTAGCCCTAACAAGTTTAAGCCATTTTCCCACAACTTTGGAAGCATGCTTGGGGTCATTGTCCATTTGGAAGTCCCATTTGCGACCAAGCTTTAACTTCCTGACTGATGTCTTGAGATGTTGCTTCAATATATCCACATTATTTTCCTCCCTCATGATGCCATCTATTTTGGGAAGTGCACCAGTCCCTCCTGCAGGAAAGCACCCCCACAACATGATGCTGCCACCCCCGTGCTTCACGGTTGGGATGGTGTTCTTTGGCTTACAAGCCTCCCCCTTTTTCCTCCAAACATAACGATGGTCATTGTTTCATCAGACCAGAGGACATTTCTCCAAAAAGTACGATCTTTGTACGATCCATGGTGTTTATACTTGCATACTATTGTTTGTACAGATGAACATGGTACCTTCAGGCGTTTGGAAATTTCTCCTAAGGATGAACCAGACTTGTGGATGTCTAACATTTTTTTCCTGAGGTCTTGGCTGATTTCTTTTGATTTTCCCATGATGTCAAGCAAAGAGGGACTGAGTTATACACAGTCAACTTAGTGTATGTAAACTTCTGACCCACTGGAATTGTGATACAGTGAATTATAAGTGAAATAATCTGTCTGTAAACAATTGTTGGAAAAATTACTTGTGTCATGTACAAAGTAGATGTCCTAACCGACTTGCCAAAACTATAGATTGTGAACAAGAAATTTGTGGAGCGGTTGAAAAACAAGTTTTAATGACTCCAACCTAAGTGTATGTAAACTTCCGACTTCAACTGTATGTGTGTGTGGATGATGAATGTCTTTCATAGTCAGGACATGTTTCAGTGGACGGCATGGCTATGGCAACACGTGCCGATGCACACTCAAATACAACTATAGGTATTACAGTAACACCCATACAAATCCTATTAAATTCTAATTCCTAATTCTATGGTAATACAGTTGTTCTGACCCTAGTCCAGCCTGCCTTCACAGAAGATAAAAGGATAAGAGCGACCCGGCATATCAGTCATATTGATATTTAATCTCTGTCTGGAAAGGCAAATCCTTTTCCCTGTATGGGACCAGAGTAATCACAACAGGAATGTTTGGGATGGTACTGTAGGGGGAATGTTCATCTTCTCTGGGACACTAGTTCACATGGAGACCAGCCTTAAAAAGGTCTCAGGAATGGATTTAATTTCAATATGATTGAAGATGATAGCCGTGACTATGATATAATTGTTCAAAGGTTACGTAACTACGGGTATTGTTTAATGTACAAAATAATCACTGTTCATGTTGTTACATGAATATTAATATAATAGAAGAAGGATGAGCTCTCATACTAGCCATTATACTCACATACTATAACTACTACAGCTAAAGGCTCTATCTAAACATGAACGAACACCAGCCAATGAGGCCCAAAGGTGTCATAATAATGTGTAGTAAACTGGAGAGTAGAAGGCCCATTAATAGGGTAGTAGTACCCGTAGCTTGGAGCTCTGTGTCCTCACCACCGTCCCCTGCTGCACCATGTCCACAGGACACTCATTTATACTGCAGTCTGCCTTGTGTCTCAGCCAGTCTTCATAACCCTGGAGGAGAGAAGGGAAGGAAGGAGGGGTTGAGAGATACAAAGGGCATGCAAGTACAAAATAAGGGATTGTGGGGAGAAATAGAGAACACACAGAGAGAGAGAGATACGGTCATCGGTGGTATCTAATTAGTGGCATGTTCCGTCAGCATGGTGACCTGTTTACATGGCCTCTACACAACAGGTCATGTCTTAGATTAATGATTGTATAAGGCCTGGGCTTTGTAAGCCAGGTGTGGTTCATGCATCACTGCTATTATCACATCTGCTGTCACTACCGTAACACAGTGGAGGAAGGCTTCCCTAGATTTACCAACACCAATGACCAGAGGATGTGTGTGTGTCTGTGTGTCTCCTACCTGTTTAATGGCGGTGACAGTGATGACAAAGAAGAGAGGCAGTCCGCTGGTGACAGGGCTGGTGGGCGTGTCTATGATGAGCTGAGGAGAGAGGAAGAGAACCAGCTGATTATCATTCATTCAGGTTCTCCATGGTACAGAGATGGACCACCGCCACCCAGTCTCCTCCTCTTACCGTTCATCATCTCCTCCAGCTACTGGACGGGACGGGAAGGCTCATATCATATCCATTGTGGACCATGACCATGAGCCATTCCAAGCCAAACAATTAACTCACATTCACTTCATATAGCCTACGTGTTTAACTGATAATATGAAACACCAGTCTTTACAATATGTATGATAAAATGGCCCTGGGGTTCAGATCAAACAGAGAGATGGCATATTCTCACCTGGACCAGGAAGATTAGCAGAAAGTAGAAGTTGGCGATTCTTCTAAACTGTTCAAACAGGTTCTTGGGGATGAAGTTCCATAAGGTGTACTGGTAAAGAGAACACACCACAGGAGGTTAGTGGTACATTAATTGGGGAGGACGGGCTTCTGGTAATGGCTGGAGCGGAATAAGTGGAATGAAATCAAATACAAATGGTTTCCAGGTGTTTGATGCCATTCCATTTGCGCTGTTCCAGATATTATTATGCGCCGTCCTCCCCTCAGCAGCCTCCACTGACACCCACCCACATTATCAACACGTATTCTAGAGAGAGGGAATAACACTTTATACCAGTGTGTGCCTTTTCTTTCTCAATTTAATCCAAAAATGATATCAACGATGACAGTTCCTCATAGAAACAACTAACGAACCTTGAGCAGTAGAGGTTGCTAATCATAGATGACATACTGTCACAAGAGCACAACATGCTTGGTTGTCAGGGCTAAATGACGTGGTTGTTGTGCTGACGGCTTGGTTGCCATGACACCTGCTCACCTTGGAGGAGACGATGCGGTTGTCGGGGTAACGCTGAGGGATGTAGGCCTCGGCCGCCGGCGGGGGTTCTTTGTGACCGATGTAAACCGTGCGACTGTCCACCCAATACTCCTCCCCCGCACACTGTTAGAGAGAAAGGGTGGGGGGAGGAGAGCGAGACACAGAGAGCGAGAGAGAGAGAAAGAGATTGAGGAGAAACAATAAGAGGGAATAACACGTTGTAGCAAAATTGTAGCAAACGTTTTGATATGAAAAAGTGAATTCTTATTGAACAAGTTCATGTTCAGCAGTAGTGTCAGTTAAAACATTTCCTGTTCCAGGTTTGATAAGGAAGTTGAGCTACCCTGAATTAAACAACCTCCCACAAGATTCTCAAAAAACAGAAGTGAAAAGGTTGCTTCAGACAGCAGCTGTGCCTTGACCACTGTGACTTTTCGCTCACACTCACACGCTCACACTCACACAGCCACAGTGAGTGAAAGTCACTAACAGACGTGCGAGGGGTTAATGCAGCCACAGTGAAAGTCACTAACAGTGGTTTCAATGGCCATGGTAAGACAAAGAAACGTAGCGGAAAAACATCAAAGCGTAAGGAGACAGAGTACAGTTTTAGATGTGGGGCCGTTGGCCATTGGAAGAATGAGTGTAGAGTAGGGATGGAGCCTGCTGCATTCAGAGGAAATGCTGCCATGCAAGCGTTTGCATCTTTTTCAAATGAGCAACAAATCCTCCAGAAAGTAGCAGGACAGGAACTTTCACATAGTGGTGTATGGCTTCGCTACGCACGATAGTGGTTCATAGAGATTACAGTTTCTATGTGAAGGAAGACGTATGAGATCGTCTTACACAACTTTTGAATAGAGGCCAGGAAACAAATATTGCAGATTCCTTATAATGACAAATTGGTTAAATTTTCCACAGGAAAAAGTATTTTGGGTTGAAGAATATAGTCTAAATCCCAGGGGGATGGATTCTAAAGAGGTAACAAATAAAAATTCTGGCCAAACACTCCTTGCAAACAGAAAACCTTTTTGGGGTTTTAAATTGAGTATGCAGAAGGATGGAAATGTTTGAAAAGGTTTTTAAATGGTTTCTGACAGACAGGGAAAGAAAAGTTAGAGGAAATATTTAAAGGTGTTTAATGCCCTGTATCCTGACTTTTGGTGAGGCCTGATCAATCTCATGATCAAAACAGGTGGGATTTAAATATAAAATGAACGAGAAACACCAGTTTCTATTCTATTTTACCATTACTTTATGAGATACTATTTTTTCCTTATGGAGTTCAAGAGTTGTAATTCTAAGTTGATTTGTTTTATTCGAATTTGTTTATTTTTGAGTTAACATGTAGTGTTGCTTGTTTTTGAATCCCGATGTGAATCATGTGTTCAAAGGGGAAATTACCAGTTCCCTGGGGCCCTGGTCTTTGGGTAAATATACAAATGTATTTTGTTCAGTCTGCATATAAAATGAAAAATATATGTATATATGACAGTTACTCCAAATGGATTGTGATATGTGTATTGCTGATTTCATTTTTGTCTTTGTTATGATACAAATTTCACCAGATTTGGTCAACTGGAGTGTTGGGATTCCCTGATGGGTTAGGGGAGTATGGGAGTAAATAACTAAGTTTGAACTAAGTTTGAAAATGGTTTCAACAGTAACAGTACGTTGTTATGCTCTTTGATGTTTGTCTTAGAGATGTTAAGAAAATTGGGAATGTAATCATTTGTCATATAATCAATGCTTGTCTGGATTTCCTGAAACAGAAATGAATTGAACTAAACTGTTGTTCTGATCTGTCCTCTCGAGGTTATCATGGAAGGTGACGTCACATGGTGTCTTAATGCATGTAGGAATAATTTGACCACAGTGTGTGTGAACCTCAAAACCCTCCATAACTGGCTGAAGAAAGAGTGACAAAGGCGTTCAATGCGACAGTGACTTTTAAACACTCCAATCTGAGTCAGAGCCAAACCTGGGTACGGGCAGCAGGAGCGCTGAGATTGCGTGCATCTCTTTAATGTTAAATCGCATCAATACATAGAGATTGCTGGATGATACGGTACAATTAATTGCATACAAGGCTCATAGTCTGTGCTTTGCATTAACACCCAAGGATGAAAATGAAAGAGACAGCAGGGAGACCAGCATCACATGGGCATAGAACGGAGCGGATGGATGGTGCTTTCCCCAGTTTTAGTCGCATCAAGGGCGGTGTGAAATTATTAAACATACTTTTTTTCCTCTTTCCTTTTCAAGTCAATATGTTTTCAGGTTTCATGGAACATAAGAGTGATCATTGTTCCAGAGGAGGGACTGATGTATATTGACTAATTGATTTGAGAATGTTTTAGTATGTTTAGAACTGTAGTAGTGCATTAGGAGTAGTGACTATTGTGTATTGGGTTAGATGGAATGATATACAGTGGGGAAAAAAAGTATTTAGTCAGCCACCAATTGTGCAAGTTCTCTCACTTAAAAAAGATGAGAGAGGCCTGTAATTTTCATCATAGGTACACTTCAACTATGACAGACAAAATGAGGAAAAAAAATCCAGAAAATCACATTGTAGGATTTTTTTATGAATTTATTTGCAAATTATGGTGGAAAATAAGTATTTGGTCAATAACAAAAGTTTATCTCAATACTTTGTTATATACCCTTTGTTGGCAATGACAGAGGTCAAACGTTTTCTGTAAGTCTTCACAAGGTTTGCTGGTATTTTGGCCCATTCCTCCATGCAGATCTCCTCTAGAGCAGTGATGTTTTGGGGCTGTCGCTGGGCAACACGGACTTTCAACTCCCTCCAAAGATTTTCTATGGGGTTGAGATCTGGAGACTGGCTAGGCCACTCCAGGACCTTGAAATGCTTCACTGAAGCCACTCCTTCGTTGTTCGGGCGGTGTGTTTGGGATCATTGTCATGCTGAAAGACCCAGCCACGCTTTCATCTTCAATGCCCTTGCTGATGGAAGGAGGTTTTCACTCAAAATCTCACGATACATGGCCCCATTCATTCTTTCCTTTACACGGATCAGTCGTCCTGGTCCCATTGCAGAAAAACAGCCCCAAAGCATGATGTTTCCACCCCCATGCTTCACAGTAGGTATGGTGTTCTTTGGATGCAACTCAGCATTCTTTGTCCTCCAAACACGACAAGTTGAGTTTTTACCAAAAAGTTATATTTTGGTTTCATCTGACATTCTCCCAATCCTCATCTGGATCATCCAAATGCTCTCTAGCAAACTTTAGACTTGCCTGAACATGTACTGGCTTAAGCAGGGGGACACGCCTGGCACTGCAGGATTTGAGTCCCTGGCGGCGTAGTGTGTTACTGATGGTAGGCTTTGTTACTTTGGTCCCAGCTCTCTGCAGGTCATTCACTAGGTCCCCCGTGTGGTTCTGGGATTTTTGCTCACCGTTCTTGTGATCATTTTGACCCCACGGGTGAGATCTTGCGTGGAGCCCCACATCAAGGAAGATTATCAGTGGTCTTGTATGTCTTCCATTTCCTAATAATTGCTCCCACAGTTGATTTCTTCAAACCAAGCTGCTTACCTATTGCAGATTCAGTCTTCCCAACCTGGTGCAGGTCTACAATTTTGTTTCTGGTGTCCTTTGACAGCTCTTTGGTCTTGGCCATAGTGGAGTTTGGAGTGTGACTGTTTGAGGTTGTGGACAGGTGTCTTTTATACTGATAACAAGTTCAAACAGGTGCCATTAATACAGGTAATGAGTAGAGGACAGAGGAGCCTCTTAAAGAAGAAGTTACAGGTCTGTGAGAGCCAGAAATCTTGCTTGTTTGTATGTGACCAAATACTTATTTTCCACCATAATTTGCAAATAAATTCATAAAAAATCCTACAATGTGATTTTCTGGATTTTTTTTCCTCATTTTGTCTGTCATAGTTGAAGTGTACCTATGATGAAAATTACAGGCCTCTCTCTTCTTTTTAAGTGAGAGAACTTGCACAATTGGTGGCTGACTAAATACTTTTTTCCCCACTGTATGTGCAAATGTATAATTTTTATTTTTTTATTTCACCTTTATTTAACCAGGTAAGCTAGTTGAGAATAAGTGCTCATTTACAACTGCGACCTGGCCAAGATAAAGCAAAGCAGTGCGACACAAACAACAACACAGAGTTACACATGGAATAAACAAGCGTACAGTCAAAAAACACTATAGGAAAAAAAAGTCTATATACAGTGTGTGCAAATGGCGTGAGGAGGTAGGCAATACATAGGCCATAGTAGCGAAGTAATTACAATTTAGCAGATGATGATGTGCAATGAGAGATACTGATGTGCAAAAGAACAGAAAAGTAAATAAAAACAGTATGGGGATGAGGTAGTTAGATTGGGTGGGCTATTTACAGATGGACTATGTACAGCTGCAGCGATCGGTTAGCTGCTCAGATAACTGATGTTTAAAGTTAGTGAGGGAGATATAAGTCTCCAGCTTCAGCGATTTTTGCAATTCGTTCCAGTCACTGGCAGCAGAGAACTGGAAGGAAAGGCGGCCAAAGTAGGTGTTGGCTTTGGGGATGACCAGTGAGAAATACCTGCTGGAGCGTGTGCTACGGGTGGGTGTTGTTATCGTGACCAGTGAGCTGAGATAAGGCGGACCTTAACCTAGCATAGACTTGTAGATGACCTGGAGCCAGTGGGTCTGGCGACGGATATGTAGCGAGGGCCAGCCGACTAGAGCATACAGGTCGCAGTGGTGGGTGGTATAAGGGGCTTTGGTAACAAAATGGATGGCACTGTGATAGACTGCATCCAGTTTGCTGAGTAGAGTATTGAAAGCTATTTTGTAGATGACATCGCCGAAGTCGAGGATTGGCAGGATAGTCAGTTTTACTACAGTAAGTTTGGCGGCGTGAGTGAAGGAGGCTTTGTTGCGAAATAGAAAGCCGATTCTAGATTTGATTTTGGATTGGAGATGTTTAATGTGAGTCTGGAAGGAGAGTTTACTGTCTAGCCAGACACCTAGGTATTTGTAGTTGTCCACATATTCTAGGTCAGAACCGTCCATGGTAGTGATGCTAGTTGGGCGGGCGGGTGCGGGCAGCGAGCGGTTGAAAAGCATGCATTTGGTTTTACTAGCGTTTAGGAGCAGTTGGAGGCCACGGAAGGAGTGTTGTATGGCATTGAAGCTCGTTTGGAGGTTAGTTAACACAGTGTCCAAAGAAGGGCCCGAAGTATACAGAATGGTGTCGTCCGCGTAGAGGTGGATCAGGGAATCACCCGCAGCAAGAGCGACATCATTGATACATACAGAGAAAAGAGTCGGCCCGAGAATTGAACCCTGTGGTACACCCATAGAGAATGCCAGAGGTCCGGACAGCAGGCCCTCCGATTTGACACACTGAACTCTGTCTGCAAAGTAGTTGGTGAACCAGGCGAGGCAGTCATTTGAGAAACCAAGGCTATTGAGTCTGCCGATAAGAATACGGTGATTACAGGAGGCGAGGTACACGCGAGGTACACGAGGCCTGTGGTTGAGACAATGTTTACATAGGGCTGTTAAGTGGGATGGAATGTGACTGGGGTGGAGATCGGTGGGGGCTCATAAATTAAGGTTGTGGTGATGGAGCGGTATCATTCTCAAAGACTAGGAATATTGTTACAGGAGTTGTAGGAGAGGGAGGACAGCTAACTGCACAATATAGGGACTATTATGAAATTAAAATGAACGTTACACATACCCAGATCGTGGTGAGAGTAGTAGAGATAGTGTTGGCACTTCAGACACTATGGCAAACTTTCAAGAAACCTGTGACTCAGAGTTTTGTTAGGTTGGATATAGTCATGGGCCATGTTAGTGGTAGCAGGGGTTACTTTAGTAGCATTGTTGGATATCAGTTTATGAGGACTCATGCCACATGGCTTGGTAGCTGGTAACTGGGAGGCCGATGGGAATACCGGCGGCTGTTATTCACGTCACAGATTAGTGATCTGGGCTAAGGGGAGAGTCTATGTTGTCCTGTTGTCAGGAAATGACCCGTGCGTTGCAATGTGTATATTCCCAGGTGGAAGCGGCACATGAGGAGCAGGAAATAACCGAGGGCATGGGCTGAATTCTGGAGATTAAGTGTACATCAAGATACACCAGGTGGGGGAGTTGGGACAGCATTGGTCTGGTCCACACACAGTACTGCTTACAGCACCTGCAGTGGTAAAGATCGTCATGTCTCTCCTCGGGGGGTGCATAGTTCTCACGTGAAGTGAGATCCAGCTGCATAATGGGTGAGTTTGAAGATGCCATGACAGAGGAAGCAGAGCTAGAGAGAGAGCTAGAGATAGAGACACTAGATTCCACTGTAGACATGCAGATGGGTTTGGTCTGGGAGACACTTTAAACATCATTGTTAGGTTGGGTTAGTTGCTTTATTGGTTAATGCATCACCCAATGTGATACAGATCCACTATTTTTAGACCTTATAGCCATAACCTCCATCAGAAGCTAGCCATCAGAAGCTAACCAGCTAATTAGCCCTGGACTATTACTCTTGATGATCACAGCTAACTATCTGCCACCGAGTGGCCCAGCCCCGAAGCTAGCATTGAGCCCACCTCCCGGCCTGCTCAGTGATCACTCGGCTACACAGCTGATGCCTCCCGGACTCTTCCCCAACACGACTAGAATCCACTACTCCACCGGATTCTTGCCATTAGTTCTGGACCTTTGCATCGGATCATCGCTGCTACCGAGTGGCTATAGTGGCTAACGCCACTGTCCCGAAGCTAGCACCAGTTAGCGATGAGCTAGGCGCATCTCCCGTCTTGCAAATGAAATTACTACAACTATAATGCCTCTTTCGCCAACTGGCCTGGACCCTTTGTCGACACGAGCCCTGCCGTTCCACCACGACTGGACTGCCGACGTAACTCCATCCGCTGTGCCATCAACCGGCCTTTGCCGGACATCAGAGCAGGCGCTTCTACTAGCCCTGGCATGCTAACTTTAAACGCTGTGTCTCCCGCTTGCTAGGTAGTAACGACTACCCAGCGGCTTCCCTGTTTCATCTATTGTTGTTCACTGGACCCTATGATCACTTGGCTACATAGCTGATGCCCGCTGGACTGTTCATTAATCACAGTACTCAACTTTGTTTATTTTTTGTTTATCTGTCGGCCCCAGCCTCAAACTCAGGCCCTGTGTGTAGTTAACTGACTCTCTCTGCCCATTTATAGCCATTTAACCTGTTGTTGTTGTCTTAGCTGATTAGCTGTTGTTGTCTTACCCGTTGTTGTCTTAGCTAGCTCTCCCAATCAACACCTGTGATTGCTTTATGCCTCACTTTATGTCTCTCTCAAATGTCAATATGCCTTGTATATTGTTGTTTAGGATAGTTATCATTGTTTTAGTTTACTGCGGAGCCCCTAGTCCCACTCAACATGCCTCAGATACCTCCTTTGTCCCACCCCCCACATATGCGGTGACCTCACCCAGCATAACTAGTGCGTCCAGAGATGCAACCTCTCTTATCGTCACAAAATGCCTGGGTTTACCTCCACTGTACTCGCACTCCACCATACCCCTGTCTGTACATTATGACCTGAATCTATCCTACCACACCCAGAAATCTGCTCCTTTTATTCTTTCCCCAACACACTAGACGACCAGTTTTGATAGCCTTTAGCCGTACCCTCATCCTACTCCTCCTCTGTTCCTCGGGTGATGTGGAGGTTAACCCAGGCCCTGCGTGTCCCCAGGCACTCTCATTTGTTGACTTCTGTAACCGAAAAAGCCTTTGTTTCATGCATGTTAACATCAGAAGCCTCCTCCTTAAGTTTGTTTTAATCACTGCTTTAGCACACTCCGCCAACCCTGATGTCCTTGCTGTGTCTGAATCCTGGCTTAGGAAGGCCACCAAAAATTCGGAGATTTCCATACCCAACTACAACATTTTCCGTCAAGATAGAACTTCCCAAAGGGGAGGAGCTGCAATCTACTGCAGAGTTCTGTCATACTTTCCAGGTATATGCCCAAACAGTTCGAGCTTCTAATTAAAAAAATGTATCTCTCCAGAAATAAGTCTCTCACTGTTATAGACCCCCCTCAGCTCCCAGCTGTGCCCTGGACACCATATGTGAATTGTTTGCCCCCCATCTATCTTCAGAGTTTAGGTGACCTAAACTGGGATATGCTTAACACCCCGGCAGTCCTACAATCTAAGCTAGATGCCCTCAATCTCACACAAATTATAAAGGAACCCACCAGGTACAACCCTAAATCCGTAAACCAAGGCACCCTCATATATATTATCCTGACCAACTTGCCCTCCAAATACACCTCTGCTGTTTTCAATCAGGATCTCAGTGATCACTGCCTCATTACCTGCATCCGCTATGGGTCCGCGGTCAAACGACCATCCCTCATCACTATCAAACGCTCCCTAAAACACTTCTGGGAGCAGGCCTTTCTAATCGACCTGGCCCGGGTATCCTGGAAGGATATTGACCTCATCCCGTCAGTCGAGGATGCCAGGTCGTTCTTTAAAAGTAATTTCCTCACCATCTTATCTTCTTAGGGATCGGCGCACAAGGTGACCGTTTTGGAGAGCCTGGCGTGCCCAAAGTAAAATGCCTCCCATTCAGGCCCAGAAAATAGGATATGCACATATTTAGTACCATTGGATAGGAAACACTCTGAATTTTCCAAAAGTGTTAACCCTTTGTCTGTGAGTAAAACAGAACGCATATGGCAGGTGAAACCCCGAGGAATTTCTGTCCTGGAAAAAGTGGTTTTGACACATTGCTCATTTGGAACCCCTCCCTCATGAAAATGCCCTCATAAGGGCATATGAATGCAGTACCCATCGCTTCCTCTGGATGTCAACAGTCTCGAGACAGTATTCATTTTCATTTTGGATAAATTAGACCAGAGAAGAAGAGGAAACCAGGAAGTGTCTCATTTATGTCAACACAAGGGAATGCGCGCTCCCGACAAGGCGCGCTGTGTGTTTTTTACCGTCTTTATCGATCAGTAAATATACGTAAAAGTGTTCCTAAGGATACATTTAAAACTATGTTTGATTGTTCTTGGACAAGTTTATAGGTATAAGATGAACGAGTTTGCGTCACGTTTCAATGGAGTAGTGGAAGCTGTCGTTTCTGATTATAACGCGCAAACCAAATGGAGATTTATGGATAAAATACATTACTTTTTCTAACAAAAGAACCATGGATTGTCTTCGTTGGACACTTAGGAAGACCTCAGCAAAAGTTCTTTAACAGGTAATTGATTTGTTTTCGCTGTGAAATGTGTTATGTGTGTGCTGTGATGGATTATGAAATTATGGTAATAGGAAAAATATGTGAGGTGCTACCGTCAAACAATCAAATGTGCTGCTTTCGCCGTAAAGCCTTTTTGAAATCTGACAACGCTGTGATATTGCCAAGAAACAGAGCTTTTGATGAGTATGGAACACTTGTATATTGGTGGATGTTTAATAATTAAACTTTTGGATTTTGAATTTGGCGCCTTGCATTTCACCTGGTAGTGTCGGGATTGGGGTGAAATCCCCAAGAAGTTAAATAAGCATGCCCCTTTCAAAAAATGTAGAACTAAGAACAGATATAGCCCTTGGTTCACTCCAGACCTGACTGCCCTTGACCAGCACAAAAACATCCTGTGGCGGACTGCACTAGCCTCGAATAGTCCCCGTGATAAGCAACCTTTCAGGGAAGTCAGGAACCAATTCACGCAGTCAGTCAGGAAAGCAAAGCTAGCTTTCTCAAACAAAAATTTGCATCCTGTAGCTCGAACTCCAAAAAATGTTGGGACACTAAAGTCCATGGAGAACAAGAGCACCTCCTCCCAGCTGCTCACTGCACTGAGGCTAGGTAACACTGTCACCACCGATAAATCCACGATAAACGCGAATTTCAATAAGCATTTCTCTATGGCTGTCCATGCTTTCCTCCTGGCTACCCCAACCCCGGCCAACAGCTCCGCACCCCCCGCAGCTACTTGCCCAAGCCTCCCCAGCTTCTCCGTCACCCAAATCCAGATAGCAGATGTTCTGAAAGAGCTGCAAAACCTGGACCCGTACAAATCATTTGGGCTAGAAAATCTGGACCCTCTCTTTCTAAAATTAAAATCCACCGCCATTGTTGCAACCTCTATTACCAGTCTGTTCAACCTCTCTTTCGTATCGTCCGAGATCCCTAAAGATTGGACAGCTGCCACGGTCATCCCCCTCTTCAAAGGGGGTGACACTCTAGACCCAAACTGTTATAGACCTATATCCATCCTGCCCTGCCTTTGTAAAGTCTTCGAAAGCGAAGTTAATAAACAGATCACTGACTATTTTCAATCCCACCGTACCTTCTCCGCTGTGCAATCCGGTTTCCGAGCTGGTCGCGGGTGCACCTCAGCCACGCTCAAGGTACTAAACGATATCATAACCGCCATCGATAAAAGACAGTACTGTGCAGCAGTCTTCATTGACCTGTCCAAGGCTTTCGACTCGGTCAATCACCGTATTCTTATCGGCAGACTCAACAGCCTTGGTTTCTCAAATGACTGCCTCGCCTGGTTCACCAACTACATCTCAGACAGAGTTCAGTGTGTCAAATCAGAGGGCCTGTTGTCCCGGACCTCTGGCAGTCTCTATGGGGGTACCACAGGGTTCAATTCTCGGGCCGACTCTTTTCCCAGACCCACCTCTACGCAGATGACACCATTCTGTATACATCTGGCCCTTCTTTGAACACTGTGTTAACTAACCTCCAAACGAGCTTCAATGCCATACAACACTCCTTCCGTGGCTGCAACTGCTCCTAAACACTGGTAAAACCAAATGCATGCTTTTCAACCGTTGGCTGCCCGCACCCGCCCGCCCGACTATCATCACTACCATGGAGAAATAAACCATGGGAAAAAAAGGAACACCGCGTCAGAAATCCTCTCAATGTAATTGAAGGATCCATAGAATCAAACCACTTCTGGGAAAATTGGAAAACACCAAACAAACAACAACACGAAGAGTTATCTGTCCAAAAACGGAGATGTATGGATAAACCACTTCTCCAATCTTCTTGGCTCTATAACAAAGAACAAACAGCAAAAACATACTGTATACATGATCAATGAACTACAGGACAAAATACCAACCTTCCAACCCAAAAAGGCCTGTGGGGATGATGGTATTCTAAATGAAATGATAAAATATACAGACCACAAATTCCAATTGGCTATACTTAAACATCATCCTCAGCTCTAGCCTTTTCCCCAATATTTGGAACCAAGGAACATAACATTTGACATACATACCAATTAGGATTTGGCTAAAAATACTTGAAACAGTTATAGAACCCATTGCCCTTGGCTGTGAGGTCTGGGGTCCGCTCACCAACCAAGAATTCACAAAAATGGGACAAACACCAAATTGAGACTCTGCATGCAGAATTCTGCTAAAATATCCTCAGTGTACAACGTAAAACACCAAATAATGCATGCACAGCAGAATTAGGCCGATGCCCGCTAATGATCAAAATCCAGAAAAGAGACGTTCAATTCTACAACCAACTAAAAGAAAGCAATTCCCAAACCTTCCATAACAAAGCAATTACCTACAGAGAAATGAACCTGGAGAAGAGCCCCCCCTAAGCAAGCTGGTCCTGGGGCTCTGTTCACAAACACAAACAGACCCCACAGAGCCCCAGGACAGCAACACAATTAGACCCAACCAAATCATGACAAAACAAAAAAGATATTTACTTGACACATTGGAAAGAATTAACCAAAATACAGAGCAAAGTAGAATGCTATTTTGCCCTAAACAGAGAGTACAGTGGCAGAATACCTGACCACTGTGACTGACCCAAACTTAAGGAAAGCTTTGACTATGTACAGACTCAGTGAGCATAGCCTTGCTATTGAGAAATGCCGCCAAAGGCAGACCTTGCTCTCAAGAGAAGACAGGCTATGTGCACACTTTCCACACAATGAGGTGGAAACTGAGCTGCACTTCCTAACCTCCTGCCAAATGTATGACCATATCAGAGACACATATTTACCTCAGATTACACAGACCCACAAAGAACTGGGTGAAATAATCTACTGGGTGAAATACCAATGTGCAATCACAGCAGCAAGATGTGTGACCTGTGTCAACAAGAAAAGGGCAACCAGTGAAGAACAAACACCATTGTAAATACAACCTATTTCTATGTTTATTTATTTTCCCTTTTGTACTTTAACTATTTGCACATCATTACAACTGTATATAGACATAATGACATTTGAAATGTCTATATTATTTTGGAACTTTTTTGAGTGTGTGTATTGTTTATTTCACTTTTGTTTATTATATATATTTCACTTGCTTTGGCAATGTTAACATGTGTTTCCCATGCCAATAAAGCCCTTAAATTGAATTGAATTGAATTGAGAGAGACAGATTGTGTCTTGGTGTAGTGCCCATTGTGCAGCAGCCCTTACTCTGATCTCTCCCCCACACAGGGTGCTTTCTCCCTGGCTAGGCAGAGCCCTGCAAACTGGGTGGCTCTGAAACTCTCTCCAAGAAACAGATAACAATATTGTCTAATATCAAACAGTTTACTACATCAAGTCCTGGTTGCAGTGCTTTACGAAATGATTTCCATTAATTATTGACTGACTGAAGAGAGAAATAGAGAGCAGTATAATTGCACATTTACAACATGTTTCCATTTGGTTTTACAGAGTTTACAATTTAAAAGGTATTGTGACTGCAAGACCCGAGTGATCCTGTCTTCACCATCAGCAGAATGTGCAGAATGCAGAATGTTCTAGTGTGTTAGTTAGCTCCAAGCCTTCCAAACCAACATCTCAGTTCCCAGACAGTGGTGGAACGTTCTTGAATTAAATGTTTTTATTGAACCTTTATTTAACTAGGCGAGTCAGTTAAGAACAAATTCTTATTTACAATGACGTCCTACACCAGCCAAACCCAGATGACGCTGGGCCAATTGTGCGGCCCCCAATGGGACTCCCAATCACGGCCGGTTGTGATTCAGCCTGGAATCGATCCAGGGTGTCTGTAGTGACGCCTCTAGCATTGAGATGCAGTGCCTTAGACCGCTGCACCACTCGGGAGCCCAATAACACTTCAACTATCCAATAACAAATACTAGAACAAGCACCTCAGTGACTTTAGTTATCTGAAACCAATGACATCATCCATGCTCACTGATTCTCACAACATCTTGATTGTAATGACTAATATAAACCAGCTGATCTGATTGACCAAAAGAAAGCACAGTGAGAACTCACATTTCTCTGCCATAGATTACATTCAATGATAGAATTCTAATTCTATGGTCTGATCTATGAATGAGACCATAATAGGTTGATGTTTTTAAACTTTTGTTACCATTGCTGCCTCTGAGCTGTGTGTCTCCCAATGGTAGAGTCCATTACATGATGCAGCAGACCAGCCCAGCCCACTGCCCAGCCCACTGCCCAGCCCACTGCCCAGCCCAGGCTGATCAACAGGCATTTGGCAGCTGGTTATAAATAGACACTTAGCCAACAGAGTGTCAGCAGACGGGAGGCTCCAAAACCCAAGAAGAGAGGCATGACCCCGAGAAGGACAGGCAAGAGAGCAAGAGAGAGAGAGCGCAAAAGAGAGAGAGAGAGAGAGAGAGAGAGAGAGAGAGAGAGAGAGCGCAAAAGAGAGAAAGAGAGAGAGAGAGAGAGAGAGAGAGAGAGAGAGAGAGAGAGAGAGAGAGAGAGAGAGAGAGAGAGAGCACGCAAAAGAGAGAGAGAGAGAGCGCAAAAGGGAGAGAGTGCGCACGACAGAGTGCGCAAGAGAGAGAGCGAAAAAGAGAGAGAGCGCGAGAGAAGGAAGATGGGGGAAACAAATGCAAGACAGGTTACAGTTGAGGAGAGGAGTAAAAGGAGAGGGAAACTAAGAGAGGAGTAGAGATCTGTGTGTAGTATAGACTTACTAGGGAGATTGGGAAAGAGAAGGGGATATGTGATATGTGGGGTAAGTCATGGAAAAAGAGAAGGAGCCAGTGAAAAAGAGGAGGGAGGGGGGGTAGGGTGGCAGTAAAAACAGTTACAGTAATAGCTGCCTAATGATGACTGGATGATCTGTAACCCACAACAGGTTGTCCATGAGACAGAAACACACACACACTCTGTCTCCTGAAGTCCCCACAAGAATAGGTAACAAACAAATATTTGATCAACTGGGGTCATTTTGTTGGTCCCCACAAGGTCAAATGCTATTTCTAGGGGGTTTAGGGGGTAGGTTAGAGTTAGGGTTAGGAGCTACGTTTAGGTTTAGGGGTTAGGGAAAATAGTATTTTGAATGGGACTGAATTGTGTGTCCCCACAAGGTACAAGTGTGTGTGTGTGTGTGTGTGTGTGTGTGTTGTGTGTGTGTGTGTGCGCGCATCCCGAGTAAGGCAACATGCTGTGGGATATTAGAATATGACTTCAAAACCACATGCTGGCTATACCTTCCCAGTGTGTGTGTGTATGTATATGTGTGTGTGTTGAATAATATAGAGTTGGCTGTAACACCACCTCTGTGTATGAAGAACTACTGCAGTGCAGTGTGTGCCGTATTTAACTTCAGATCCAGCGGCCATACAATAATATTCTCCTCCATTTCCTCTCCTCCATTCCTATCCTCTTCCATTCTCTCCTCTCCTCTCCATCCCCTTCCTGTCACGTTCTACAAATGTGACTGTGGGAGAGGAAGAGAGGGATAGAAGAAAAGCTTTACAGTCTGATCAGTAATCCGTTCTGATCCGTGTGAAACAGCCACGTTCTACAACTTTCTATGCTGATGAGAAGAGACCTACGGACGGAGAGAGTGTGTTGGCCGGGTCGGCCATATTGATTTGACGTGTATTATTAATCAAACTGAAGAGGTCTGTCTCTATATAAAGACGGTGTTACATCATCGCTATATCCCACCCCGAGTCATGTTGTCATAATCTGACGTGACATGGATGGGATCAACCATAAGAGATCAAATAAGACCCGACCCACAGCTCCCTTCCTAGGATCAGATCTACTGTAGGATCAGCTTACCATTCCTCAAATCCTCCTAACCTTAATCATTAAAACACTAAACTGACCTTAGAGGAGGTTCCTGTTGACGCTGATCTGTCATGCTATCTTGCCCCCAGCAGGGCTTCCAGACACTAAAGATGTTATAGTCTGTAATAAAAGGCCCTTTATCTTCTTGCCCAGAGTCAGATTAACTTGTCGAAACCATCTTTATGTCTCTGAATGCAGTTTGAAGGAAGTTGCTAACTAATGCTAATGCAATTGATAACTAGCATTAGCACAATGACTGGAAGTCTATGGGTATCTGCTAGAAGCATTGGCTCACAAACCTACCTCTAACTTCCTTCATACTGGACAGAGAGACATAAAAATGGTATCCCAGAGTTCATCCGGAAGTATCCCCTTTAATGTATCAGTCGTCCTCCGCTATCCCAGTGCTATCCAATGCTGCCCTGCAGCACCACAGGTATCCCCCATTAACGTCCAGATTAAATATCCACCACTCTGTTCTGAGCCTCACCTTAACTAAAGACATTTATTACAGACCAGTGTTATTGCGCACACAAACACACAGCAAACGCACAACCGCGCAGGCACACACATATGTTTATACGCACACAAATATGCAATCAGGATTTAGAATAACAGACACTGATTGAAAGAAACAAACAGAGAAAAGCAAATGGAATGCTCAAAAAAATTAAATGCTCAAAGACAAATTGAGTGCTCAAAGTTGGTCAAACTCTTCTATATAAAAACAGAGAGCCAAGCAGCAACGCTCAGACATGTCTGTCTGTCTGAGCAGCTATACCACCACGCAGTCACGATCTCTCTGCAGTCACACTCATGCTGCCGCCACTGATATATCATTAATTGTCATGGCAACACAGCACGGGGCACCAGAGAGGAACAGAGGAGAGAGAAAGAGTCAAGCCTTACAAAGAGCGAGTGTAGTATCAGGTAGTACAGGACTTGATATTCTTTCTACATCAAAAGAGGTCTATTTCTATTACAGGAGGCGAAGGAATGAGAGAAGAGACAGACTCACTGATGGTAAACAGACATAAAAAGGAAACAGCACATAACATCAATATCAATGTAGACCTGCTATAAACACCAGGCATGACTTAGGCCTGGATGGACAGAACTGCAAAGAGGCAAACATCAAGTCCTTTGTTTTAACTGTAAAGTGTAGATTAATTAAACACTTAATGCCACTCTGCACCCACAATTTGATCATATTACTCCAGTGCTAGCCTTTCTACACTGGCTTCCTGTTAAGGCAAGGGATGATTTCCAGGTTTTACTGCTAACCTACAAAGCATTACATGGGCTTGCTCCTACCTATCTTTCCGATTTGGTCCTGCCGTACATACCTACACGTACGCTATGGTCACAAGACGCAGGCCTCCTTACTGTCCCTAGAATTTCTAAGCAAACAGCTGGAGGCAGGGCTTTCTCCTATAGAGCTCAATTTTTATGGAATGGTCTGCCTATCCATGTGAGCGATGCAGACTCGGTCTCAACCTTTAAGTCTGTATTGAAGACTCATCTCTTCAGTAGGTCCTATGATTGAGTGTAGTCTGGCCCAGGAGTGTGAAGGTGAGCCACTGGAGAGGCACTGGAGCAACGAACTGCCCTTTGTCTCTGACTGGCCGGTTCCCCTCTCCACTGGGATTCTCTGCCTCTAACCCTATTACAGGGGCTCAGTCACTGGCTTACTAGTGGGGGTCGCTTGAGTGGGTTGAGTCACTGACGTGATCTTCTGTCCGGGTTGGCGCCCCTCCTTGGGTTGTGCCGTGGCGGAGATCTTTGTGGGCTATACTCGGCCTTGTCTCAGGATGGTAAGTTGGTGGTTGGAGATATCCCTCTAGTGGTGTGGGGGCTGTGCTTCGGCAGAGTGGGTGGGGTTATATCCTGCCTGTTTGGCCCTGTCTGGGGGTATCGTCGGACGGGGCCACAGTGTCTCCCGACCCCTCCTGTCTCACCCTCCAGTATTTATGCTGCAGTAGTTTATGTGTCGGGGGGCTAGGGTCAGTCTGTTATATCTGGAGTATTTCTCCTCTCTTATCCGGTGTCCTGTGTGAATTTAAGCTGCTCTCTCTAATTCTCTCTCTCTTTTTCTCTCTTTCTTTCTCTCAGAGGACCTGAGCCTTAGGACCATTCCTCAGGACTACCTGGCCTGATGACTCCTTGCTGTCCCCAGTCCACCTGGCTGTGCTGCTGCTCCAGTTTCAACTGTTCAGCCTTCGGCTATGGAACCCTGACCTGTTCACCAGACATGCTACCTGTCCCAGACCTGCTGTTTTCAAGTCTCTAGAGACAGCAGGAGCGGTAGAGATACTCTGAATGATCGGCTATTAAAAGCCAACTGACATTTACTCCTGAGGTGCTGACCTGTTGCACCCTCGACAACCACTGTGATTATTATTATTTGACCCTGCTGGTCATCTATGGACATTTAAAAATCTTGGCCATGTTCAGTTATAATCTGCACCCGGCACAGCCAGAAGAGGACTGGCCACCCCTCACAGCCTGGTTCCTCTCTAGGTTTCTTCCTAGGTTCTGGCCTTTCTAGGGAGTTTTTCCTAACCACCGTGCTTTTACACCTGCATTGCTTGCTGTTTGGGGTTTTAGACTGTGTTTCTGTACAGCACTCTGTGACATCAGCTGATGTAAGAAGGGCTTTATGAATAAATTTGATTTGACATACACTCTGGCCCTAAAGACTGGAAACTAGGTTTTACACCACCCCCTCTCTTCACAGGGGCTCAGCCCCAAAGGAGGGGGAGCAGAGACAGGAATAGATTGCCTTTAGCCCTCTGCCAGGTTAGCATTGGCGCTAACACAGAGCTGAAATTTCCCTTTCATCACTTGCTGCCGCTAACGCCTGACCACAGCCTGGCACCTGGGGCTGTAAAGTGAATAAATGTCACACTCAACCCTACCAAGCCTCTACATAGCTTCTGCACTCCTCTCCTCCACTCTTGTATGAGGAGGATTGTGGGGCTTTATACCACAACAAATATAAATCTATTTTGATTACTGAACTAAAGTAAGAGAAGTGGATTTTACACCCGATAACAGAATTACGGTAACGGAATTACATAATCGTTCCCTGATCTGTACTACACATAAATGCATAATTATGGATATGAATGTCAGTCTCCTCATGTTTTACATGTTTGGACATCACAGGGCAGAGCACAGTAGCGTGCAGTGCAGTACAATACAGACCAGCACAGACAAGCAAAGCAGGGTAGAGTTCAGTACAGTGTAATACAGTAGAGTACAAGCGAGTTCAGTACAGAGGTACAGTAAAGTACAATACTTTTCTTTACTGTACCACAGTATTGTATTGACTGTACTATCCAAACTTGACTGTACTATCCAAACTTGTGAAACATACACTACCGTTCAAAAGTTTGGGGCCACTTAGAAATGTCCTTGTTTTCAATGAAAACATACATGAAATGAGTTGCAAAATCAATAGGAAATATAGTCAAGACTTTGACAGGGTTATAAATAATGTAAAATAATCCTCCATTTACAGCAATTACAGCCTTGCAGACCTTTGGCATTCTAGTTGTCAATTTGTTGAGGTAATCTGAAGAGATTTCACCCCATGCTTCCTGAAGCACCTCCCACAAGTTGGATTGGCTTGATGGGTACTTCTTATGTCCCATACGGTCAAGCTGCTCCCACAACAGCTCAATAGGGTTGTGATCCGGTGAATGTGCTGGCCACTCCATTATATAGACAGAATACCAGATGACTACTTCTTCCCTAAATAGTTCTTACATAGTTTGGAGCTGTGCTTTGGGTCATTGTCCGGTTGTAGGAGGAAATTGGCTCCAATTAAGAGGCGTCCACAGAGTATGGCATGGCGTTGCAAAATGGAGTGAAAGCCTTTCTTCTTCAAGATCCCTTTTACCCTGTACAAATCTCCCACTTTACCACCACCAAAGCGCAACAATGTCTACACTGTATTTCTGATCAATGATGTTATTTTAATGGACATTTCTAAGTGACACCAACCTTTTGAACGGTAGTGTACGTCTATGATAGGTTCAGATTTGGTCCAGTCCAGTCCGTCTGCGGACATTAACATCAAGGCCAGGATGGACTGACCAAATTTCAACTACTTTCAATGACCATGGACGTCCGGAGTCGATCGGAGCTCAGAGGGTGAAGATGCTGGTTACAGTAAGTTAATGTTATCTCTCCCAGTGAGAGCTGGGAGAGATGACATTAACTGGAGAGCGAGAGAAAGGCCAAGAAAGAGAGAGGGGAAAGAGAGAGAGAGAGAGGGGTTGTCCAGACAGAGGCTGAATCCCCAAATCACTCCCTTCCCCCTGTCAGCAACACGTAGGGGCAAGGAGAGGGGGATTGGGATTCACCGTCAACTGTTTTCACACTCTTGGTTTGACCACCAGACAACAGAAAGACAAAGAAAACAACATAACAGTATGCCAGTGGAAGGGAGGACACTAGCAGGTGACTGTGGTGAGTGATTTTTATGATTTCCCATTGTAGCCAATTCAGCTTCAGTAATTCCGTTACAGATTGATGGGTAATTCCATTACCAATTTGGTAATGGAATTACATGTTTTAATCACTTAATAATTCATAAACAAAATTGATATCAGTAAAATCACAATAACTAATTTGTAGATCTACCATTAATTGTTACTTCTGTGAACTTTTATTATCCTCCCTCATGAGGGAGAGACGTTAGAAAATATCTTACAGATAAGTGGAGTTATGGTAACAGAATTACAAGGCACAATGCAATGTTTCTTAAACTTACAGGAGGTATTTGCACTGGTGACAGACAGGCTGCTTGGTCTAAAGTGGAGGTCCTACCCTCACATCACACCCATTGGCTGTGCTGCTCATGCATTGAATCTGCTCCTCAAGGACATCATGGCACTGAAAACAATGGATACACTCTACAAGAGAGCCAAGGAAATGGTTAGGTATGTGGTAAGGGCCATCAAGTTATAGCAGCAATCTACGTCACCAAGAAAAGTGAGAAGAATAAGAGCACCACATTGAAGCTGCCCAGCAACACCTGTTGGGTGGTGTTGTCATCATGTTTGACAGTCTCCTGGAGGGGAAGGAGTCTCTCCAAGAAATGGCCATATCAGTCTGCCGATATGGACAGCCCCACGAAGAGGATCCTCCTGGATTATGTATTTTGGGAGAGAGTGGTAAAGCTGCCTGAAACTCCTGAAAACTATAGCAGTAGCCGTTGCATGAACTGAGGGAGACAATGCCATCCTATCTGATGTTAAGACTCTGCTTGCAGATGTAAGAGAAGAAATCCATACTACCCTGCCCACTTTGCTGTTGCTCCAATATGGCAGTCGTGCCAACATATCTCATCAGCCACCTGGTGGAAGGGACTTTGTGGATCTGACTTACTAGGCAAGTCAGTTAAGAACAAATTTTTCTTTTCAATGATGGCCTAGGAACAGTGGGTTAACAATTCATAACTAAATTGTATTTTTTATTTCTATAGGAAGGATTTCATAATTTGCAATTATGTCTACTTATATAAATATATCCAATGCAAAAAAACATCTACATTTAAAAATTGTATTAATATTAATTGCATAAATTTCCCATATATTCCCATTAATTCCCATATATTCTTGTTAATTCCCACAGAAAGTTTCCACCTCTGAATATTTCCCAAAATGTGCAACCCTATTTCTGATACCTTTTCCTGGTAGATGTCTCATAAGACCCCTTTTCCATCTGTTTATTCAGAAATCAAAGCATTTACTTATGCCTCATTTTTAAGATGGAAAATGGTTGAAAAATGTAGTTAGGCTTTCATTACCCAACAACATAGACTCTTAGCTTTAATTTGACACTGAATTTGATATGCTCCTATAAACTTCATGTTGGTGCTCATGGGTCCTTTTACATGGAAATGCCCAAAACTACAGCAGCAGGTAGTCTAGCAGTTAAGAGCATTGGGCCAGTAACTAAAATTTCGCTGGTTTTGAATCCCGAGCCAACCTAGTGAAAACAAATCTGTTGATGTGGCCTTGAGCAAGGCACTTATCCAGAGCAACTTACAGGAACAATTAGGGTTAAGAGCATCTGCTACATGACTATAATGTACAACATCAACGAGTCAACAAGACATAGTAAACAACTAGCCATACAGTCTCTAGTTGACCTTTAACCCTTTCACACGTACCATCACACAGGTGTGATCGTTCTACAGTGGTCCCTGAACCCGTGTGATTAGAACGCTTATTTAGAATGGTCAGTTTCGAATGACGCAACAATCAGCATTTGAGCTGGCCACACTTTTTTTCAGAAACTATTTACACAAACACAGTCCTTACAAAGTTATGTCCAGAATGTGAGCAGTTTATTTTTGGATGCAATGTTCAGACATTCACAGAAGTAGCTACAGCATAACACAATCATCCAAACCGGAAAAATGTAGGCTACATTTGTCCTAGCGCTAACTGAGGACGCAACACAAGCGGTCATTTTTCTAACTCTTGGCTGACATAAACTACAATATGAATTAGCCAATTGCAATTACTATTTTTAATTAATCACATCACGGGTGAGCTCACCATTGATCGAAATAATTGAGTAAAACAATTTCTAGAAATCGAAAGTAATCCGAAGATTAGTTTCATTGCGCAGCCATGCTTTTTTTTCCCTCACAGAAACCAAAGACAAGATGAGTATGGTCTGTTTATAGGATGCATGTTGAAGGGGTGTGTCATCTACCATCGTTCACATCCCACCATTCACTTCCTGAAGTTCTCAAAAAAATGGTGAACCCTTACTCACCTCATTTTGTTATAGCATCTATGGTCCGACAGAAAATTATGTGAAACCCAGAATGCATTGTATGTCCACAAACATGGCTCCACACATAGCTGGAATTAGCTTAGCTCATCATAAATCAACACAACCTTCAAAAAAGTATTTTACACACATAATATGTGCCCATTACAATCTATGCAAGAATCGGAATGCATGATTTATCACTGGAACTTGAAAAATGTGAATAAAACAGTAAATATCAGTAATTACCACACAAAACATTTTCTGATACTGATTAATCGATACAAATGGCACGTGCAGGCAGTCAATCACGTAACCTTTCACTCCCACTCTGAGCCATTCAGTGTTGTTTATGTACAGTTGAAGTCAGAAGTTTACATCCACTTAGGTTGGAATCATTAAAACTCGTTTTTCAACTACTCCACAAATTTCTTGTTAACAAACTATAGTTTTGGCAAGTCTGTTAGGACATCTACTTTGTGCATGACACAAGTAATGTTTCAAACAATTGTTTACAGACAGATTATTTCACTTATAATTCACTGTATCACAATTCTAGTTGGCCAGAAGTTTACATATACTAAGTTGACTGTGCCTTTAAACAGCTTGGAAAATTCCATAAAATTATGTCATGGCTTTAGAAGCTTCTAATTGACATCATTTGAGTCAATTGGAGGTGTACCTGTGGATGTATTTCAAGGCCTACCTTCAAACTCAGTGCCTCTTTGCTTGACATCATGGGAAAATCAAAAGAAATCAGCCAAGACCTCAGAAAGAAATGGTAGACCTCCACAAGTCTGCTCCCAAGGATGAACCAAATTCCAAACACCCGAAGGTACCACGTTCATCTGTGCAAACAATAGTACGCAAGTATAAACACCATGGGACCACGCAGTCGTCATACCACTCAGGAAGGAGACGCGTTCTGTCTCCTAGAGATTAATGTACTTTGGTGCGAAAAGTGCAAATAAATCCCAGAACAACAGCAAAGGACCTTGTGAATATGCTGGAGGAAACAGGTACAAAAGTATCTATATCCACAGTAAAACGAGTCCTATATCAACATAACCTGAAAGGCCGCTGAGCAAGGGAGAAGCCACTGCTCCAAAACCGACATAAGAAAAGCCAGACTACGGTTTGCAACTGCACATGGGGACGAAGATTGTACTTTCTGAAGAAATGTCCTCTGGTCTGATTAAACAAAAATAGAACTGTTTGGCCATAATGACCACCGTTATGTTTGGAGGAAAAAGGGGAGTGCTTGCAAGCCGAAGAACACCATCCCAACCGTGAAGCGCAGGGGTGGCAGCATCATGTTGTGGGGGTGCTTTGTTGCAGGAGGGGCTGGTGCACTTCACAAAATAGATGGCATCATGAGGAAGCAAAATTATGTGGATATATTGAAGCAACATCTCAAGACATCAGTCAGGAAGTTAAAGCTTGGTCTCAAATGGGTCTTCCAAATGGACAATGACCCCAAGCATACTTCCAAAGTTGTGGCAAAATGGCTTAAGGACAACAAAGTCAAGGTATTGGAGTGGCCATCACAAAGCCCTGACCTCAATCCGATAGAAGATTTGTGGGCAGAACTGAAAAAGCGTGTGCGAGCAAGGAGACCTACAAACCTGAGTCAGTTACACCAGTGCTGTCAGGAGGAATGGGCCAAAAATCACCCAACTTATTGTGGGAAGCTTGTGGAAGGCTACCCGAAGCGTTTGACCCAAGTTAAACAATTGAAAGGAAATGCTACCAAATACTAATTGAGTGTATGTAAACTTCTGACCCACTGGGAATGTGATGAAAGAAATAAAAGCTGAAATAAATCACTCTACTATTATTCTGACATTTCACATTCTTAAAATAAAGTGGTGATCCTAACTGACCTAAGACAGGGATTTTTTACTAGGATTAAATGTCAGGTATTGTGAAAAACTGAGTTAAAATGTATTTGGCTAAGGTGTATGTAAACTTCCGACTTCAACTGTATGTAGCTAGTGAGCTAAGCTGTAGCATTAGCAATGTCTTTCAAAAGAAGACAACTCACAAATGCGGGAATTCTGGAGATAGTTAAAGATTCTGACAACGAGTCTGAAAGTCAGGAATCAGATTCTGACAGTGACCGTGAGGAGCTGCCCCCCAGCCATTGAGAACCCTGAATCTGAGGACCCCTCCACTGACAAAGCCCCAGTTCCCTTTGAAGATGCTGGTGGTGATGGAGGCAGACCGACAGTGGATGACGTACAGGAGTTCTGTGGTAGCTGGAAGGCCGCCAGCCATTTCACCCCTCCTGGCCCTGCTGTTTGCTTTGATGAGTCCCAGTCTGGAGTGCAACGCCCCTTGCCATCTCCAACTGAGGCAGAGTGCTTCAAGTTGTTTCTGACAGAGGAGCTGGTGGGAGACATAGTAGATGAGACCAATCGCTATGACGTACAGGAGTTCTGTGGTAGCTGGAAGGCCGCCAGCCATTTCACCCCTCCTGGCCCTGCTGTTTGCTTTGATGAGTCCCAGTCTGGAGTGCAACGCCCCTTGCCATCTCCAACTGAGGCAGAGTGCTTCAAGTTGTTTCTGACAGAGGAGCTGGTGGGAGACATAGTAGATGAGACCAATCGCTATGCCTTGGAACTACAGAAGAAGAGAGAGCCAGGCGTGAGGGGGAAACTCACTAAATGGGTGACAACCACAATTAGTGAAATGTATACCTTCCTGGTGACAGTCCTTATGGGGATAGTAAAGAAGAACTCCCTAAGAGAATACTGGAGCACCGATCCTGTTTGCAACTCCATTCTTTGCCACCCTCTTTTCCCAAGACTGCTTCCTAGTTCTGCTGCGATGACTGCATTTCATCAACAATGCTACCGCCATTCTAAATGACCCGTTATACAAAATAAGAAATGTCAACAGCTGGCAGTAAAGTGGCGTGACAAACGAGACGTCCATGTCCTCTCCACTGTCCATACAGCAACCATGTCGGCCACAGGGAAGGTGGACCACCTTCGGAGAGAGAGAAATCAAACCAGACTGTGTGCTTGACTATAACCTCAACATGGGGGCAGTGGATAAGGCGGACATGATAAACAGCTTTGTGGAATGCACTCAGAAAACGACCAACTGGTAACAGAAGATATTTTTCAATTTTTCCAGGGTAGCTTCAAAATACAACAAGCCAATACTTCTCTGACGCAATTTGCATTGTTTCACAGAGCTGATAGAAGAATGTAGGTAGCTACATAAGCATGATTGAATATAACACCACAAAGGTTATGAAATGAGTAACGTTACCTCGCGTGTCTGTCGGTTATAAGGAATATACACAAATATATTATGCTCCATACACACAGTGAGCTACAGAAGAAACGGTATACCACGACATACAGAAACTATTGTAATAAGAAACTATAATGTAATAAGGCGTTATATAAACGCAGTCTGGATTTGAACCTGGGTGTCTGTAGTGACGTCTCTAGCACTGAGACACTGTGCCTTAGACAGCTGCGCCACTTGGAAGTGATAAGGCCAGAGTAGCTTCAAAATACAACACATGCTAATACTTCTCTGACGCAATTAGCATTGTTTACCAGAGCTAATAGAAGAATGTAGCTAGCTACCTAAGCATTGAGTATAACACCATAAAGGTTATGAAATGAGTAACGTTACCTTGCGTGTCCGCGGTTATAAGGAATATACACAAATATATTATGCTGCAGTAGAAACAACATAACACAACATGCAGAAACTATTATAACGTAATAAGGCACTAACTTTGATAGAAACGCACACATTTCAAAAGTTATTATTGGTAACGAAAATAACTGACTGCAATGCGGGCAACAGACGGAACATGTGAACACGTGTGTGCAGGACGCAAATGTCTGCAGACTTGAACTGCACAAACAATTGGGAAGTGTTTGGGGAATTTTGTCCGGGTCAGAAATGTCAATGAATTGGTCCGCAAAAGTAAAAATGACTACTTTTATGTGAATGAATGAGGCGGAACACACCTCAATTCAAACTCTTCTTAGAAAATAAAAAACTTGACAAGGTGAAAACAGCCTATAAATAATAACAGGCTGCGTTCGCGTGTCTTGGTTTGAGGGCAGCTCGGATTAAATGTACTGTCGCGTAACAATAACATTCTGGAATGGAAAGAACGTTCTAACATCACATGCATAAAGAAACTCACGCTGGGGGCGACCGTACCGTTAGAGATATTTGGAACTCACGCATGAAAGGGTTAACACCTGCCTAGAGTATATACCGGTAGCCTAGAAGAACAAACTGATAGAAGAATGAATGGATGGAATGGATGGAATGATGGATGACCACTTCAACTTCATGTTGCCATGGTGATACAGATATGGAGGGAGGGAGAGGGGGCAAAGTGAGGGATGAGAGGTGGGCTCTGTGACCTCCTCTCACTACTGAATCTGAATTTGCCTGACATCACACCCATCAGAGCATCAGTCAAGCTGCTGTCCACACACACACACTCTACAAAACAAGGATTGACTCCCAGTATAGGCAGGTTTTAATGGAGGTTGTACTGTATGTTCAGAAAGCCTGAGAGCGAGGTCAGCCTCCTGTCACTGTTCCCTTCTCTCATTAGGACCACATCTAGTGTAAACCCTTTAGTTCACCACATAGGCTACTGCATGGCTCTGGTCAGAAGTAGATGCACTATGTGATTACTATTTCATCTTTAAACTCTGTAAGAAAATGTCATTTAAAAAAACTACTGTGTAGGGTATAATTTGAGACAAAGTCAGCGGCCTGCTTCCTATCACTGTTATCCTCTCTCATTAGTGTCCAGCTGCTTCCTTTCAGATAGTGGGCTGTGTTAATGACAGTGACATTAGCGCTCTGACCGGTAATACTGGAACTCACGGTCATCAACACTCATCAGCACAGCCATTTCCTGCTCTGCTCCTGTTCAGCCCATTGAATATACATCAAATGGATGTAATTCTCTGTGTAACTTTCCTTCTTGATATCTGCCTCTCTCTCTCTCTCTCTCTCTCTCTCTCACACACATAAAGGGTGACTGCACTTCCTGATTTGGTTTTGTGTTGAGGATTGCTCATTAAGAAATGCTATGACTGAAGCTAAACGAGAGTTGTCTTGGGTGTGTTATGTTCGTATATCGTACCCTGGCAAGTACAGTTGTTTGTCCCTCCCGAGTCACCTTAGCAACAACATAGTCACTTCCTTAAAATAATCTGAATTAATGTTATACAAATCAAGAAATCTGTAATAGTTTTAGACGTTTTTGCTGAGGTCTTAGTGGCACAATTACAGGTACAAAAACAATCAAAGAAATGTATACAAAGATAAGCCATCCCCCCCCACCTCAGTCCCCATCCACATCCTACCTCTCCACCCAGAAACTGTTTCCCACCTGCCTAGGGGGGAAAAAAGCACACCTCCCACCCCTTCCAATCCCACCCAGCAACCAAGGTTGCTTATCAGCCCCCAATGCGCCCTCGTCCTCCCCCACAACGACCAGAGTGAGAGAAAAAAGCTAATCTTGGAGCAAATAAATAATAAAAAAGGGGGAAAATATGTTTTTTTCAATTGAGCCAATTACACTCACTTGAGTATCTGACATAGGCTTTGGAAAAGCACCCATGAACAGGCTACCAGTGCGGCAAGTGCCGCTGGTAAGCTTTCTTAACTTGGACATTTATTTTTGCCAAAACATGGCTAACCTAACCTAAACACTGCTCGTAGTGAAAATGTGTTTGGAGTTACCTTTCTAGCTAATGTTAGAGTTTTCACTTCTTCCTATCACATCATTTTCAAATTATGATTACTTCTACTTGCCATTATCATTCACCTAATGATAACAAGACATATGAAGAACATTTTCTTTGCTAATGTCTGATGGGGTTCGCTGTGTCGCCGGTTTTCCTGGGAGGGGGTCCCTGGACAAGAAAAGGTTGCAGAACCCTGTCATACCAAACCCAAACCAAACCCCCCAGTAAATTGTGACGAACTCACAAAACTCCGTTTTGGACAGAACACTTTGCAGTCAATTTTGACACTCAAATGTATGTTTCTGAATCATATTGATGCCTCATAGGCCATTTAAAACCAGAGCAGTTGGCTCTAAGGAGCAGTTGACCTTTAATCTCTCTCACTCTTTTAGTTCGTCTCTTTTGTAACTGTCATTAATAAGCCATTATAAATGTTTTTACCCTTTTTCCATGTCAAAATTGTGTATGTGTGTGTATGTGAAGGAGAGCAAGAGAGAGATAAAGACTACCAGAACCCAATGGATTCTCCAATTACCTTGAATGAACTACAGGACCTTATAAAAACCCTCCAACCCAAAAAGGCCTGTGGTGTTGATGGTATCCTCAATGAAATGATCAAATATACAGACCACAAATTACAATTGGCTATACTAAAACTCTAACATCATCCTTAGCTCTGGCATCTTCCCCAATATTTGGAACCATGGACTGATCACACCAATCCACAAAATTGGAGAAAGATTTGACCCCAATAACTACAATGGGATGTGTGTCAACAACAACCATGGGAAAATCCTCTGCATTATCATTAACAGCAGACTCGTACAGACTCCCAAAAAACACACATTTCTTCCCACAGGGCCGTGGGGTGAGACAGGGATGCAGCTTAAGCCCCGCCCTCTTCAACATACATACACATATACACACATATATATATCAACAAATTGGTGAGGGCACTAGAACAGTCTGCAGCACCCTACTAGAATCTGAAGTTAAATGTCTACTGTTTGCTGATGATCTGGTGCTTCTGTCACCAACCATCTGGTGCTTCTGTCACCTACAGCAGCACCTAGATCTTCTGCAAAGATTCTCAGACCTGGGCCCTGAAAGTAAATCTCAATAATAACAAAAAATGTCCAGTCGCCAGGACCACAAATACAAATTCCATCTAGACACCGCTGCCCTAGAGCACACAAAAAACTATACATACCTTGGCCAAAACATCAGCGCCACGGTTAACTTCCACAAAGCTGTGAACGATCTGAGAGAGAAGGCAAGAAGGGCCTTCTATGCCATCAAAAGGAACATAACATTTGACATACATACCAATTAGGATTTGGCTAAAAATACTTGAATTAGTTATAGAACCCATTGCCCTTTGTGGTTGTGAGGTCTGCTCCCCAACCAAGAATTCACAAAACGGGACAAATACCAAATTGAGACTGCATGCAGAATTCTGCTAAAATATCCTCTGTGTATGACGTAAAACACCAAATAATGCACGCAGAGAAGAATTAGGCCGATACCCGCTAATTATCCAAATCCAGAAAAGAGACGTTAAAATCTACAACCAACTAAAAGGAAGCAATTCCCAAACTTTCCATACAAAAGCAATCACCTACAGAGAGATGAACCTGGAGAAGAGTCCCCTAAGCAAGCTGGTCCTGGGGCTCTGTTCACAAACACAAACAGACCCCACAGAGCCCCAGGACAACAACACAATTAGACCCAACCAAATCATGAGAAAACAAAAAGATAATTACTTGACACATTGGAAAGAATTAACAAGAATGCTATTTAGCGGCAGAAATACCTGACCACTGTGACTGACCCAAACTTAAGGAAAGCTTTGACTACTCTATGTACAGACTCAGTGAGTATAGCTTTGCTATTGAGAAAGGACACAATAGGCAGACCTGGCTCTCAAGAGAAGACAGGCTGTGTGCACACTGCCCACAAAATGAGGTGGAAACTGAGCTGCACTTCCTAACCTCCTGCCAAATGTATGACCATATTGGAGACACATATTTCCCTCAGATTACACAGATCCAAAGAACTCGAAAACAAACCCGATTTTGATAAACTATCTATTGGATGAAATACCTACGTGTGCAATCACAGCAGCAAGATTTGTGACCTGTTGCCACAAGATAAGGGCAACCAGTGAAGAACAAAACACCATTGTAAATACAACCCATATTTACATGCTTATTTATTTTCCCTTTTGTACTTTAACCATTTGCACATCGTTACACCACTGTGTGTATATATACATAATATGACATTTGTAATGTCTTTATTGTTTTGGAACTTCTGTGAGTGTAATGTTTATTTCACTTTTGTATATTATCTATTTAATTTTCTTCGGCAATGTTAACATGTTTCTCATACCAATAAAGCCCCTTTATATTGATAAATTACTTGAAGGGTTTCTTTCTTGTCCTGCAACAACACACCTGATTAAAATAAAGAGCAAGTTGATTAGACAATTATATCAAGTGTGTTGTTGCTGGCCTCTGGGAAAGAAAACGACCAGCCAAGTTGATCTCAATTCCACACACTCGTCCAATACATCTGGACCTTTCTGGCACATTCGACATTCAGCTCGAAAACAAAGTACCGAAGCCTGGCGGGAGTTCATATGCACTGCCGTTTAGCTGTGACAAACCTTTGATCACATGTTTTCCTGCCTAAACAACCCTCGTCTGTATTTCAAAAAGTAAGCAATGTTGTGATGTTAGTTAAAATGTAACGACTATGTAACAGAATGCCAGTTGCAGATGTTACTGGAATACAAATGTAACATTGTGGCGTTGATCGATCCGCTACTTACGTATCTACTGATGAGATTCCGTAGCACGCTAAAATCCATTATTTTGACAGCTCCCCGTTGGCAATTATTTACTGTTCACTTTCCAGTCTCCTTGTATCTTTACCGACGCTACCCAATGCTCATCTCTGTCCACGCATCCATCGCTCACGACCGCTCACCGCTCTGTCTCTCCATCTACATGAGCGCGAGAAAGCAGCGGTCTTTCAGTTGGCTGTTTTGATTTTCATGTAATTTTGGACAGCCATGCAACTGAGCAATGTGATGCAGCTATTCTAGCTGTTTATGCCGCGTTCACGCGTTAGTCGGAACTGGGAAACTCTGAAATGTTCGACTTGCACTCTGGTTGAACGTGGCACATGTAGAACTACAACCAGTTTACAAGTTCCGAATAGCACGTGAACGCGGAAATAGTTTTCGGGAATGTCCCTTTTTTCACAACGAATAAAAGTTTGCTAAACTGATCATTGAAAATGCTTGAAGAACTTATTTTCACTGGTTCCGCTTTGTGTTTTTTTCCTTTCCCTTCTATAAATCTCCTTTCATATCAGTCTTTCCCCTCCGTCCCGCTCTCTTTTTGCTCTGTTATGGCGCAAATACGAATAGCTGTTTGCCTCCATGCGTCAGAATGCTGCGCCTGCGTAGTGCAATTTCTTTCACCCCTTGCTGACTTAAATCAAAATGCATCTGTGTGCGACATAACGGTTTATTCGACAGAGAAAGAGGCAATTTACTGCGCCCAAAATCTGTCCGCGTGAGATAAGCCCTTTTTGTGTATGGAGGTCTATCGTGTCGAATTATGTTGAGGCTTATGTGATCGAAATAGAAGTTTCGTAATGTTTAGGCTGTTACAAAAAAGTGGATGCACGTGAGCAAGAGGACATGGCCAAAACATGGCTAACCTAACCTAAACACTGCTCATTATGCAGTGGCGTCGTTAGGTCTGGGGTTCCAGCGCATCAGCTCCAGGTGTTTTTGATCCAGACCCATACCTTTTGATGGTCAACATGTATTTTTATTTTTTTTACATTTCAGTCTGATGAGTTTCCATAACCACACATCACATCACTTGCGCAATGTAAGAATAAACAATACAATATACTGCGCTAGGCAATAGCAGGCACTGCAAGAAGCACCTGGAGTGATGTGGTGCCTGCTGTGATTGGTCGAGATTTTACAACGCAATGGACCACTCAAGACCATTGAGCCTTCCCCCATGAAGCTGCTAGTTGAGGACTTGTGAGGCAGGTGTCTGTTTCTCAAACTAGACACTCTAATGTACTTGTCCTCTTGCTCAGTTGTGCACCGGGGCCTCCCACTCCCCTTTCTATTCTGATTAGAGCCAGTTTGTGCTGTTCTGTGAAGGGAGTAGTACAAGATCTTCAGTTTCTTGGCAATTTCTCGCATGGAATAGCCTTCATTTCTCAGAACAAGAATAGACTGACGAGTCTCAGAAGAAAGTTCTTTGTTTCTGGCCATGTTGAGCTTGTAATCGAACCCACAGATGCTGATGCTCCAGATACTCAACTAGTCTAAAGAAGGCCATTTGTATTGCTTCTTTATTCAGAACAACATTTTTCAGCTCTGCTAACATACTTGCAAAAGGGGTTTTCTAATGATCAATTAGCCTTTTAAAATGATAAACTTGGATTAGCTAACACAACATGCCATTGGAACACAGGAGTGATGGTACACCAAATAGAAATGTGATTCACATAAAAAAAATATAATTCTTCACATTTTCAAACATTTATATTTTCCAACGGGGCTATACATTTGGGTGAGTTTTTTCTCTTGCCTGAGTAGCCTCGTAACACTGCCAAAAAATAAAATGAAACCATCTAGTGTTCAGCAAAATAACAACACAAATAACAACAGCCTAGTCAAATAATTAACATCCAATCACATTAACCGTTACTCTCTCACAGGAATTCCACTAACAGTCCATATGAAGCCAAGCATAGTTGCTGCTCATGTTGGAATCTGTACTGATGGCGCGCAAAAGCCATGACAGGGAGACATAGTGGAGTGGTAACGCGAGTGCAAGCAGTTGTTCCCGACGCCACTTGGGTACACTGCAGCATCCACCAAGAGGCTCTTGCTGCCAAGGGAATGCCTGACAGGGTGAAAGACGTTTTGGACACTACAGTGAAAATGGTTAACTGTGTTAAGTTCTGCACCCTCAAATGGTATGTAATCTAATAAATCTCACATTAGCTGGAAGAACTGACGAAATGAAATAAACCATGGAGGTCTTATAACTTATTCAAGTCTACAGACAATTTATTTGGCTCGTGTCTCTTTATATTCATATAGCCTAGGAAGCTTATTCTTATCTGTCATGTTTAGAGTTGTGTTTCACTGTTATGCAGACACTTGCATTTTTCTTTACAGTTGAGTTGCCCTGTTCCTGTAAATTTCTAATTTAGAAAACAGCCTATGTGGCATCGATAAGAGTCAGAAACATTTATTCCACTGTTAAAATTGACTACAAAGTGTAAATAGGATAATTTTGGTCATAAAGCCACATCAAACCACACCCAGAAACAAACTCACGTTTGAATTCAGTCATAGTCGCTAGCATTTCTTAATGAACCAAAGCTAAAATGAGGCCAAATCATAAAGTGCAGTCGCCCTTTAAAATGAACTAATGACATGTTGCACCTCTACCGTACTACCTTTCAGATAAGCCATGAGGACAGATGGGAACAGCAGGCCAGTGGACCACTTAGAACAGCAGCAGCCAGGGGGAACTGGTAAGGAAGAGGATGATTTAGGTGACCCAGACACAGGCCCAAAACAAGTTAAGCTACCCCAGTATCCTCTTGAATGTTTTGGATTGCAAAAGTAAAGAGACACACCAGACAATACATAAATACAGCAACAAAAGAATAGGTGATGGAGAGAGACACCAGAAAAGACACTGAGACCGCAGCAGAAGAATAGGGGATGGAGAGAGACACCAGAAAAGACACTGAGACCGCAGCAGAAGAATAGGTGATGGAGAGAGACACATCAAACAAGACACAGAGACAGCAACATAATAATAGGATATGATGGAGAGAGATACCAGAAGAACAGAACAGGCCATAACAAGAGGATAGACAAAAGAGACAAGAACCTAGAAAACAAGAACCTGAGACAACAACAGACAAGACACAGACAGCAACAGACAAGACACAGACAGCAACAGACAAGACACCGACAGCAGTAGACAAGGCACAGACAGCAACAGACAAGACACAGACAGCAACAGACAAGTCACAGACATTAACAGACAAGTCACAGAGAAAGTGACAGAAGAGGACAGATGGAGAGAGAACATAGGTGGGTTGAGCACACGGTAGACTGTCACTTCAAGCTGCTCTGTAGATTTTAATTAGTTGTATTTATTTTCACAAATTATGAGGTGAAATACAGACAGTGAAAAAGTCAACATGGTTTACAAAGAATTTGCAGGTGAGGTGAAAAAGCCTGTGAAATTACTATTAAAACAATTGATTAATTTTACACTCTTTACAACCAAGACAGGATGAGAGAGGAGAGTAGACAAGAGACAGCAACAGAAGAGGGCAGACAAGAGAGACAGCAACAGAAGAGGGTAGACGAGAGACAGCAACAGACGACACAGAGAAAGCGATGGAGAGAGGCAGAGGAGGGGTGAGCACACAGTAGACTGTAACACTTAAAGCTGCTCTATGGATTCTAATTACTGCACAGTGCGTGTTTATATGTGTGTATGTGTGTATATGAGTGTGTGTGTGTGTCTGCGCGCGCGTTGGTGAAATAGAGAGTGTTTGGGTACTGTGGGATTCTTTAATCAGTTTGGCTCATTGGACAGGTCAGAGTCTAAGTTTGAAGTTGTTGAGTGGTTTTTGGCAAAACACTGTAGATGTATGTGTTCCAGAGTAGAGAGTGTTCCAGAGTAGAGAGAGTTCCAGAGTAGAGAGATCCACAATTACAACTTTAATTGAGTACTGGCAGTGTCTGCTGTGGCAGGTGGGAAGGTGCAAGTTACCTCCAATAAATCGAATCTCTCAATGTTCTAATCGCTCAATGTTCATCTCAAAGTGCACCAAATTCAGGCATTTAGCCGTTGACATTTGGGGGAGAATGCCCCTACTGCCTTTGGGCTAAGCCCTGAATGTCTTAAAATCCTAGAAACGCCCCTGGCATTCTGGCAACTTTGAGAAATACGACCTATACCCATTTCAGAAAGAAGATGTGGTATATTACCTGTAGAAAATTCAAGGCAATGTTTATAATGACCCCTTTCAACAGCAATGTTTATATGACCCCTTTCAAACAGCAATGTTTGAAAGGGGTCAAATTGTTTCTCAAATGACTGCCTCGCCTGGTTCACCAACTACTTCTCAGACAGAGTTCAGTGTGTCAAATCGGAGGGCCTGTTGTCCGGACCTCTGGCAGTCTTTATGGGGGTGCCACAGGGTTCAATCATCTGGCCGACTCTTTTCTCTGTATACATCAATGATGTCGCTCTTGCTGCTGGTGATTCTCTGATCCACCTCTACGCAGACACCATTCTGTATACTTCTGTCCCTTCTTGGGACACTGTGTTAACAAACCTCCAGACGAGCTTCAATGCCATACAACTCTCCTTCCGTGGCCTCCAACTGCTCTTAAATGCAAGTAAAACTAAATGCATGCTCTTCAACCGATCGCTGCCCACACCTGCCCGCCCGTCCAGCATCACTACTCTGGACGGTTCTGACTTAGAATATGTGGACAACTACAAATACCTAGGTGTCTGGTTAGACTGTAAACTCTCCTTCCAGACTCACATTAAGCATCTCCAATCCAAAATTAAATCTAGAATGGCTTCCTATTTCCCAACAAAGCATCCTTCACTCATGCTGTCATTTACAAAATAGCCTCCAACACTCTACTCAGCAAATTGGATGCAGTCTATCACAGTGCCATCCGTTTTGTCATCAAAGCCCCATATACCACCCACCACTGCGACCTGTATGCTCTTGTTGGCTGGCCCTCGCTTCATATTCGTCGCCAAACCCACTGGCTCCAGGTCATCTATAAGTCTTTGCTAGGTAAAGCCCCGCCTTATCTCAGCTCACTGGTCACCATAGCAGCACCCACCCGTAGCACACGTTTCAGCAGGTATATTTCACTGGTCACCCCCAAAGCCAATTCCTCCTTCGGCCGCCTTTCCTTCCAGTTCTCTGCTGCCAATGACTGGAACGAACTGCAAAAATCTCTGAAGCTGGAGACTCATATCTCCCTCACTAGCTTTAAGCACCAGCTGACAGAGCAGCTCACAGATCACTGCACCTGAACATAGTCCATCTGTAAATAGCCCATCCAACTAACTCATCTCCATACTCTACTTGCACACTCATCTTCTACACATCTATCACTCCAGTGTTTAATTGCTATATTGTAATTATTTCAAAACTATGGCCTATTTATTGCCTTACCTCCATTATCTTACCTCATTTGCACACACTGTATATATACTTTTTCTATTGTATTATTGACTGTGCGTTTGTTTATTCCATGTCTAACTCTGTGTTGTTGTTTGTGTCGCACTGCTTTGCTTTACCTAGGCCAGGTCGCAGTTGTAAATGAGAACTTGTTCTCAACTAGCTTACCTGGTTAAATAAAGGTGAAATAAAAAAATAATGTGACCCCTTTCAAACAGCAATGTTTATATGACCCCTTTCAAACAGCAATGTTTATGTGACCCCATTCAAACAGCAATATTTATATGACCCCGTTCAAACAGCAATGTTTATATGACCCCTTTCAACCAGCAATGTTTATGTGACCCCTTTCAAACAGCAATGTTTATATGACCCCATTCAAACAGCAATGTTTATGTGACCCCTTTCAAACAGCAATGTTTATGTGACCCCTTTCAAACAGAAATGTTTATGTGACCCCTTTCAAACAGCAATGTTTATGTGACCCTGTTCAAACAGCAATGTTTATATGACCCCTTTCAAACAGCAATGTTTATGTGACCCTTTTCGAACAGCAATGTTTATATGACCCCTTTCAAACAGCCATTTTTATGTGACCCCTTTCAAACAACAATGTTTATATGACCCCTTTCAAACAGCAATGTTTATATGACCCCTTTCAAACAGCACTGTTTATATGACCCCGTTCAAACAGCAATGTTTATATGACCCCTTTCAAACAGCCATTTTTATGTGACCCCTTTCAAACAGCAATGTTTATGTGACCCCAGTCAAACAGCAATATTTATATGACCCCGTTCAAACAGCAATGTTTATATGACCCCTTTCAAACAGCAATGTTTATGTGACCCCTTTCAAACAGCAATGTTTATGTGACCCCTTTCAAACAACAATGTTTATATGACCCCTTTCAAACAGAAATGTTTATATGACCCCTTTCAAACAGAACTGTTTATATTACCCCGTTCAAACAGCAATGTTTATATGACCCCTTTCAAACAGCCATTTTTATGTGACCCCTTTCAAACAGCAATGTTTATGTGACCCCTTTCAAACAGCAATGTTTATGTGACCCCGTTCAAACAGCAATGTTTATGTGACCCCGTTCAAACAGCAATGTTTATGTGACCCCGTTCAAACAGCCCCCTATTTACCAAGGATGAATAGGATTATATATTTGGTGTTAGACTGGCTAAGAGAAATGTTTTAGAACTTTAAATGGAGTCTACACATGTTTTATGGTTCTCGGTTTGGTGAATGTATTTCACATCTGCTGTTGTTTACCCAAGCCACTGGTAACAGAAACATGTCTCTCACTCTCAAACATATCATCTCCAGGTACAAGACTATACATGATGTATGTATACATGGAAGTCTTTCAATGTTAGCATCCTGAAACACACACTCACTTCCCCTTGCTTTGTTTCATTTTCTTCTTTCCCTGGCCCCTGTTGCTCTCCTGTCTCTGGCTCCTCCCCCTGTTGCTCCTCTGTCTCTGGCTCCTCCCTCGCTCCGTCTTTCTCTCCTTCTCCCCAATTTCTCTCTCTACTGACCCCTGTCTGTGTTACTCAAACACAAAAGCTGTGTGTGCGTGTGTGTGTGTGTATGTGTGTGTGTGTGTGTGTGTGTGTGTGTGTGTGTGTGTGAATAAGTGTATTTGAGAGTGTATTTGCATCTGGTGAAAACAATACTGACCAAGAAACAAACAGAAGTAGGCCAAGAGTGATTCATGTTTTGTTTTGTATTCAACTGCACACACGTGATAGGTAGCGTACTGTATGGGCTAAGATTGATTTCTTCACTGATTTTGGGCACAGTGTATAATGGTTACCTAGCTAGATTATATGGATGGTTCCTGTACTATAGCTCAAAATATTTCCTATATATCCAAACTGGCCTCAGAAACAGCATTTGGCAGAAATCCACTCTTTTTGCATCACTGGCTATGTCCTTGTGACATCATCAACGATACTGGCAGACGTTTCTAGAGGCAGAGAGAAAGATAGAGAGATCTGGGACCTCTAATGGTTTCTTTGTCCGTAGATAGATTCTATTTCTACGTATGTGTCTTTGCTCCTGGTGGGAATCATCAACTGATACACTTGCTGCCAACCACACCCATTGTAAAGGCCCTGAAGGCTTAATAATGTATTGTACTGTGTAGATGAAGGGAAGAGAGAGAGGAAGAGATAGGGAGGACAATGAAGGAGGGAAAGTGAAAGGGAGACGAGATGAATGGAAAAGAGAGTGAGGGGAGGAGGAGGGAGAGATCAAATCAAATCTAATGTAGCGAAATGCTTGTGCTTCTAGTTCCGACATTGCAGTAATATCTAACAAGCAATCTAACAATTCCACAACAACTACCTAATACACACAAATCTAAGTAAAGGGATGGAATAACAATATGTACATATAAATATATGGATAAGAGATGACCGAGCGGCATAGGCAAGATGCAATAGATGGTATAGAATACAGTATATACATATGAGATGAGTAATGCAAGATTTATTATTAAAGTGGCAATATTAAAGTGACTAGTGATCCATTTATTAAAGTGGCCAATGATTTCGATTCTGTATGTAGGCAGCAGCCTCTCTGTGTTAGTGATGTCTGTTTAACAGTCTAGAAGCTGTTTTTCAGTCTCTCAGTCCCAGCTTTGATGCACCTGTACTGACCACGCCTTCTGGATGGTAGTGGCATGAACAGGCAGTGGCTCGGGTGGTTGTTGTTCTTGATGATCTTTTTGGCCTTCCTGTGACATCGGGTGCTGTAGGTGTCCTGGAGGGCAGGTAGTTTGCCCCCGGTGATGCGTTGTGCAGACCGCACCACCCTTGCAGTGTATTGCAAAGGAGAGCTTTTCGATTGTGGGTGGTGCAGTTGCCGTTCCAGGTGGTGATACAGCCCGACAGGATGCTCTCAGTTGTGCATCTGTAAACGTTTGTGAGGGTTTTAGGTGACAAATTTCTTCAGCCTCCTGAGGTTGAAGAGGCGCTGTTGAGCTGTTGCGCCTTCTTCACCACACTGGCTGTGTGGGTGGACCATTTCAGTTTGTCCGTGATGTGTATGCTGAGGAACTTAAAACTTTCCACCTTCACCACTGCTGTCCCGTTGATGTGGATAGGGGGGTACCTCAAGGATACATTTGCAAAAAATTATAAAAACCAGTTTTCGCCTCGTCATTATGGGGTTATTTAATCCATTTTAGAATAAAAAGTCAAGGGCTCTGTATCAGTGGTAACTGGCAAATTTGGAGGGTTGGGAGGTGGGGGATGTTGTTAAACCATGGGGGCTGTTTGCAGTTCAAATTAGGGAGGTGTTAAACAATGAAAATGTTAATGAAAAAACCCATTCGCACAGACCTGATACCTGTATTTTGGTATTCTGAGTGACTAGGTCTTTAGTTGTCTTTTATTTTTCCATGTTTTTTACGCCCTACCCCTTTCAGATATATACATTTGTGGGATTTTGGTCTGTATGAAAGGGATATTAGTTGTGCCTGTTGTTCACACACGTATCTGCCCTCTCATTGGCTAGAATGGTCCCACCTGATTGCGTCTGCCTTCAACCATTAAGGACATGTACTGTATTTCCATTGTTAGAAATACAGTACAGTCTTTGATATAGCCTAAAACCCTTTCCATTTCTGGGAAAGGGAATTCATGCAGTGATCTGCCGGCTGTGGTCGCATAGTCATATTCTATTTTAAGAATTTTCTATCAATAATTGATATAGGCCTAAAATCCATCTCTTTGAGGTTTAGTCTACATATAGTTTTTATGATATGAATTAGCATTTTTCTGGCTGGGTTGGTTTCCCTTCAGCTGAAGTTTGTGTAAAAAGAAATGTAATTTTAGGAGACATTCACCTGTGCACTGCCACATGCTTCCATAACCTGCTTTCCAGTGGTGTAAAGTACTTAAGTAAAAATATTTTTAAGTACTACTTAAGGAGGTTTTTGGGGTGTCTGTGCTTTACTTTACTATATATATATTTGAAAACTTTTACTATTACTCCACTACATTCCTAAAAAAATAATGTACTTTTTACTCCTTACATTTTCACCTGAAACCAAAAATTACTTGTTACATTTTGAATGCTTAGCAGGACAGGAAAATGGTCTAATTCATGCACTTATCAAAAGAACATCCCTGGTCATCCCTACTGCCTCTGATCTGGCAGACTCACTAAACACAAATGCGTAGTTTGTAAATTATGTGTTGAACCTGCCCATGGCTGGCCGTAAATTAAAAAAATAAAATTGTGTTGTCTGGTTTACTTAACATAAGACATTTTAAATGATTTATACTTCTACTTTTGATACTTAAGTACATTTAAAACCAAATACTTTTAGACTTTTACTCAAGTAGTATTTTACTGGGTGACTTTCACTTTTACTTTAGTCATTTTCTTTTAAGGTAACTTTACTTTTACTCCAGTATGAAAATTAGGTACTTTTTCCTCCACTGCTGCTTTCTAAATGAAGATTCCCCTACCTCCACGCTCTTTAAACCCTAGCCTAGTGGACAGTAATATGTGGCAAAAAGTCCCCTATCATTTCACCCCATAGATACACTGCAAATGTGGTAATTGTTGGCAACTTGGCAAAATAAATGTTAATCATTTCAAGATTGAAAGAGAGAGAGAGAGAGAGAGAGAGAGAGAGAGAGAGAGAGAGAGAGAGAGAGAGAGAGAGAGAGAGAGAGAGAGAGAGAGCTCACAGCAGCAGAGCAAAACAATTATGGCCTTAAGTGTAAGAGGAAGAGAGGCTATCACACATTATTTAATCCATAAGTAACCATAACAATGCTTGTATTAAGCCTGCCATTGAGATAGTACATTTTAATTGCTCTAGTCTAGCGTATAGCCTGACATAACATATTGGTTACCAGGATTGCTCAGAGGGTAAACAAGAACTCAATTCTCACCTTACTCCCATGACTATGTATTTGTTGAGCTGAGCATATGGGAAGACAAGTTAAAAATAGCCTCTTCTCCCATTAGAATAAGATTCACTAGGGTGTCTGATTGTCTGCTCTAGACATTTCATTCGTGGAGTTAAGACTTTCAATTAGCATCGATGCTATTAATAATGCATTGGGATCCAGCACTTCCAGCGCTAATGTGCTACCACTGGCTGTCGCTGTTAATTATTAATTGAGTATTACAAGTCACATAGGCTATGGTGTGTTGTGGTTTTGAAATGTATTGTTGGCATTGTTTTGTGTTGAATGTATAACTGAGGGAGGGTTACCATTCATTAATTTGTCCCCATAGCACCAAGATTAACTCAAGTTTAAACCAGTTCCCCAACTGAGATCTAGGTTTAGACTGCAAGGTGGCCAGATAGAATGGAATGATCTGGTCTCATGTTTGGCCCAATGAATAGCAAGGAGGAGTGTTTGTACTTTCGGTTGTTGCCTTGGTTATCTCATAGATGACTGCCCACCATAGCTCCAGTTGACTGGAGGAAATGGGTCAGCGCTAATGCTCCTCTGCCCGCTAGCTGTTTAATTGTGGGGGTGCAGGTCACAGCGCATGAGAGACCAGCAGTAAATAGGCCACTGGGTAACCAACATCACAGGAAGTGTTAGCAGTGGCTACTGTAGGTAGTTCAGGGTAGGTTACTCTGGTCTGCCTCACTCCTTCATTTCAGATTGCTATTTACCTTCCCACGACTGAATCTATCTGAGAGAGAGGAAATGTGAAGGCAACAGAGGTGGAAGCTGTCTTTAATCACAGATCTAGCATCAGATTACCCTAACCCCAATCCTAACCTTAATCTAGTGAAATTGAAATTAATCTGACCCTGTATCAGTGTTTTAGCTTATTCCCAACATGTAGGCTAGGCCACTAGGTCACTAGGCCACTAGGTCACTAGCCCAACCATACTTTGTTTTGATTTCCAGTGGAAATAAGATGCGCTGGAAGTGGGATCTAAAAGGATTTAGCCTGTGCTGCTTCTGTGCACGTGTTTTCCACAGGTACTAAAATGTAGCTTGGGGTGCTGTAATATCAGTTAATTAGAGAGTAGCGACAGGTGTAGGTATACTTCCACCACCCCAGGGAGCATGAGCATGTCTGGCTGAGGATGATGAATAAACACTGTGGACAGTGGCCTTGGTAAAAGAGCATGCAGGGACTCACTTGTGTTACCAGACAGCTTAGGGCCAGAAGGGTAGATTGTCCCAGGAGGACAGAGTGATTGCACTTCAGCCAATGACGTTCTCCGGTTGACCAAGTTAAAAAAAAAGTAACAATTGTTGGACATAATCGACTGTAAAAACACCAGGAAATCAGAGTTTAATTTAAGAAATATGTTCCCAAGTATAGTAGAGAGACACTTGATCGTATACAAATGGAAATGATCATGTTTCAGTCATACATTATATCTGTTCGCAGTCCACAAATTATTTGTAATTATGTTTACATTTTAGCCATTTAGCAGACACTCTTATCCAGAGCGAATTAAATGAGCTCAAGGGAATACAGATTTTTCACCTATTCAGCTCAGGGATTCGAACCAGTGACCTTTCGGTTTCTGGCCTGACGCTCTTAACTGCTAGGCTACCTGTCGACCCGTCCTGTACCGGACCCCAACCATCCCCTCAAGAAAAAATCGGCCTGCGACTAAATCTAGTTGATGATCCCTGCATTAGGGGAAGCATTCAGGATGAAATATGAGTATGTGCCGCTATCTAGTGGTGTGTTGTTGAACATGCAGCCTTCAGATTTTCTAATTCACTGTTCCATGTCGTGGACCCAGCAGTGCTGAAAGTCAGTAAACATCCATCAGAACAAAATACTCAGCCGTGGCACACATAAACTGTCGAGCCGAATCAAATGACTGGCTTTAAAATAAACGAATGAGATGTGAATGAGCGAGTGAGTGTACGTGTGTTTTGCGGGTCAGCATGTGTGCGAACCTTGTTGACTTTGTGATTGAGCGAGTGACTTTATGAAAGTTTAGACACTTTGAGAAAGTTAGTGATTGTGTGAATGAGGTCATGTGTACGTGTACATGGAAGGAGCATGTAGCAGCGTAATGATAATAGGTGTGTGTCTGTGTCGTTGGCAGTGGTGCTGGGCGCCCCGTCTCTCTCCTCTCCAAGCCCAGTGTGGGTGCCAGGAGAGGGGCTTAAAACTGCGTTTGGAGACCGGAGCTGTGGAGATCCCAGGGAGAGAATGCCTGGCACTGCCAAATAGGATTTGGGAAGGAGCGATGAAGCGAGAGGGAGACTCTGCCAAGTACTCTCTACGGCTTTGGTGCCCCCCTCACCCCTCCAACACGCACATGCACGCACGCACGCACACACATGCTTGGTAGCATAATGAGAAGGACATTGTGACATAAACAACTTATACAACACGCTAATCCTGCCTGGTCTATAGCAGGTGCCGTGTGCGTGTGTGTGAGCGACTGTGCGTCTGTGCGTGCCTTTGTGTGTTAGCGTCACATACGGCTGGTGACAGATATAAAAAATATGAGCCAATGGCAGACAGAGAGAGAAAGAGAGAGCGAGAAAGACAGAGACAGAGCGACAGAGACAGAGAGAGAAAGACAGAGAGAGAGAGAGAGAGACAGAGAAAGACAGACAGACAGAGACATAGCGACAGAGACAGAGAGAGAGCGACAGAGAGAGATAGAGAAAGACAGACAGGCAGACAGATAGACAGACAGAGAGACAGAGCGACAGAGACAGAGAGAGAAAGACAGAGAGAGAGAGAGAGACAGACAGACAGAGAGAGACAGAGTGACAGAGCAACAGAGAGAGACAGAGAGAAAGTGAAAGACAGAGAGAGAGAGCGAGAGCGAGAGAGAGAGAAAGACAGAGACAGATTGACAGAGACAGAGAGAAAGACAGAGAGAGAGAGAGAAAGAAAGACAGAGCGACAGAGAGAGAGAGAGAGAGAGAGAGAGAGAGAGAGAGAGAGAGAGAGAGAGAGAGAGAGAGAGAGACAATGACAGTCTTCTAGTATCACTTACATGGCTGTCAATTGAGGTGATTGATTTTCCGCCTCCTCTTATCAAGGGTGACAGCTACTACCCCGTAACACACACACACACACACACACACACACACACACAATGGGGGGTGAAGGGTGAATAAATCTGTCTTGGAAATGATGCAGGGGATGAATGAGAGGGGGAGGGAGTTGTGAAGATCTGAGTGTCTTCTAAAAAGCGAGGAATTTTTCCCCTCAGCAGATGCTTGGCTTTGAAGCATTTCAATTTCTTCCCACATCTGTCTTTTTATCTGAGTGTGCAGTGCTGATCTAAGATCAGCTAGTCCTCTTTCTCAGAAAACCCCCTGGGAGAGGAGCAGAGAGTCTTAGTGAGTGATCCTGTACATTTGAGTCCAAAATAAAGGATCCCTATTGAGTTCTTAACCAGAGAGAATGTCCTGATGTCTTTGTGTGATTTACAACTCTGTCTTTGTGGTCATATATATCTGGTCATATACATAAATATGTGCATATGTGCTTTTGTTTATGTATCTACAGCGCACTCGGAAAGTACTCAGACCCCTTGAATTTTTCCACATTTTGTTACATTACAGCCTTACTCTAAAATGTATTAAATATAAAAAAATCCTCATCAATCTAGAGTCACATCAATCTACACACAATACCCCATAATGACAAAGGGAAAACAGGTTTTTAGAAATGTTTGCTAATTTATTAGAAATAGACAACAGAAATACCTTATTTATGTAAGTATTCAGATCCTTTGCTATGACACTCGAAATTGAGCTCAGATGCATCCTGTTTCCATTGATCATTCTTGAGATGTTTCTACAACTTGATTGGAGTCCACAGTTGACAGTGCATGTCAAAGCAAAAACCAAGCCATGAGGTAAAAGGAATTGTCCGTAGAGCTCAGAGACAGGATTGTATCGAGGCACAGATCTGGGGAAGGGTGGCAAAAAATGTCTGCATCATTGAAGGTCCCCAAGAACACAGTGGCCTCTATCATTCTTAAATGGAAGAAGTTTGGAACCACCAAGACTCTTCCTAGAGCTGGCTGCTCGGCTAAACTGAGCAATCAGGGGACAAGGGCGGGAGGATCAGGGAGGTGACCAGAACCCAATGGTCACTCTGACAGAGCCCCAGAGTTCCTCTATGGAGATGGGAGAACCTTCCAGAGGGACAACCATCTCGGCAGCACTCCACCAATCAGGCCTTTATGGTAGAGTGGCCAGACGGATGCCACTCCTCAGTAAGTCACAACAGCCCGCTTGGAGTTTGCCAAAAGTCACCTAAAGGACTCTCAGACCATGAGAAACAAGATTCTCTGGTCTGATGAAACCAAGATTAAACTCTTTGGCCTGAATGCCAAGCGTCACATCTGCAGGAAACCTGGCACCATCCCTATAGTGAAGCATGGTGGTGGCAGCATCATGCTGTGGGGATGTTTTTTAGCGACAGGGACTGGGAGACTAGTCAGGGTCGAGGGAAAGATGAACGAAGCAAAGTACAGAGAGATCCTTGATGAAAACCTGCTCCAGAGCGCTCAGGACCTCATACTAGGGCGAAGGTTCACCTTCCAACAGGACAAAGACCCTAAGGACACAGCTAATTCTAATTCTAATTCTGTCTCTCACTGTTCAAATAAACCTACCATTAAAATCATAGACTGATCATTTCTTTGTCAGTGGGCAAACGTACAAAATCAGCAGGGGATCAAATACTTTTTTCCCTCACTGTATGTAAATGTGATATTTCCGTTTTTTATATTAAATAAATTGGCAAAAAATCATTGTGGGGTATTACGTGTAAATTGATCATGGAAAAATGTGGAAAAAGTCAAGGGGTCTGAATACATTCCGAATGTGCTGTTTATATACAGTTTAAGTCGGAGGTTTACATACACCTTAGCCAATTACATTTAATCCTAGTAAAAATTCCCTGTTTTAGGTCAGTTAGGATTTATTTTATTTTAAAAATGAAATGTCAGAATAATAGTAGAGAGAATTTTTTATTTCAGCTTTTATTTCTTTCATCACATTCCCAGTGGGTCAGAAGTTTACATACGCTCAATTAGTAATTGGTAACATTTCCTTTACATTGTTTAACTTGGGTCAAACGTTTTGGGTAGTCTTTCACAAGCTTCCCACAATAAGCTGGGTGAATTGTGGCCCATTCCTCCTGACAGAGTTGGTGTAACTGAGTCAGGTTTGTAGGCCTCCTTGCTCGCGCACACTTTTTCAGTTCTGATCACAAATTTTCTATGGGATTGAGGTCAGGGCTTTGCGATGGCCACTCCAATACCTTGACTTTGTTGTCTGTAAGCAATTTTGACACAACTTTGGAAGTATGCTTGGGGTCATTGTTCATTTGGAAGACCCATTTGAGACTAAGCTTTAACGTCCTGACTGATGTCTTGAGATGTTGCTTCAATATATCCACATAATTTTCCTTCCTCATGATGCCATCTATTTTGTGAAGTGCACCAGCCCCTCCTGCAGCAAAGCACCCCCACAACATGATGCTGCCACCTCCGTGCTTCACGGTTGGGATGGTGTTCTTCGGCTTGCAAGCCTCCCCCTTTTTCCTCCAAACATAACGATGGTCATTATGGCCAAACAGTTCTATTTTTGTTTCATCAGACCAGAGGACATTTCTCCAAAAAGTATGATTTTGGCCCCATGTTCAGTTGCAAACCATAGTCTGGCTTTTTTTATGGCGGTTTTGGAGCAGTGGATTCTTCCTTGCTGAGCGGCCTTTCAGTGTATGTCGATATAGGACTCGTTTTACTGTGGATATAGATACTTTTGTACCTGTTTCCTCCAGCATCTTCACAAGGTCCTTTGCTGTTGTTCTGGGATTGATTTGCACTTTTCGCACCAAGGTACGTTCATCTCTAGGAGACAGAACACGTCTCGTTCCTGAGCGGTATGACGGCTGCGTGGTCCCATGGTGTTTATACTTTCGTACTATTGTTTGTACAGATGAACGTGGTACCTTCGGGCGTTTGAACCAGACTTGTGGAGGTCTACAATTTATTTTTCTGAGGTCTTGGCTGACTTCTTTTGATTTTCCCATGATGTCAAGCAAAGAGGCACTGAGTTTGAAGGTAGGCCTTGAAATGCATCCACAGGTACACCTCCAATTGACTCAAATGATGTCAATTAGCCTATCAGAAGCTTCTAAAACCATGACATCATTTTCTGGAATTTTCCAAGCTGTTTAAAGGCACAGTCAACTTAGTGTATGTAAACTTCTGACCCACTGGAATTGTGATACAGTGAATAATAAGTGAAATAATCTGTCTGTAAACAATTATATATAGTATATATATATAGCATTTTTGAATGAAACTCTTCATATCCACCTTCAGTATCTGAACATTGAGTAGAAATACTGATAAATGAGAACCAGACTTGCCTGCTCTTGATATTGCTCTGGCTGTCTATTCATTTAATCTCTTGCTCAATTTATTCAACAACAAGAGGGAGTACAGCGTCTTTCCCTCTCAGACTTGTTGTGGCCACACTGTCTTTGTGGTGGAGACAGAACAATTAAAACCTCTTAAGATTTGACACAAGCCGCAGGAGGGTACAGATGATTATAATTATATTTCCTTAATTCACGCTCACTCACCTTATCCTTGCACTCAGGTACTTCAGAATAACAGGGCAGCGCTTTAGGTTTTCAAGTGCTCAGGACAAGTTCCGTGTAAGAAAGTTTGTGACAGAAAGCGTGAACAAGTTGAACAGAAGTGTGGAGGAAGGAGGGGTGAGGTGAGGATTATAGAAAGCTACCTCAGAGGGTTGACATGCACCTTCTGTTTTCATGCCTAACCAGTGCGTGTGCGCGTGCGTGCGCACATGCGTGTCTATGTGTGTGTGCATTCATGTGTCTGTGTGCGTGCTTGTGATCACATAATTACCTGTGATTGATAGAGTTGAATATGAAACCATGCACTGTGCCTTCCTCTGGGCAACATATTGTAAGTGGAGAAGACTGGAACCTGAAATAGCCTGTCTGAGGAGAATTAGACCGGTGTCAACATCACACCATTTCAATTGAACAGGCATCATAACAGACAAATATTGCACACACTCACATACAGTGCATTCGGAAAGTATTCAGACCCCTTGACTTTTTCCACATTTTGTTACGTTACAGCCTTATCCTAAAATTGATTAAATTGTTTTTTCTTCCCTCATCAATCTACACACAAAACCCCATAATGACAAAGCAAAAGCAGGTTTTTAGAAATGTTTGCAAATGTATTCAATAAAATCTGAAATATCACATTTACGTAAGTGTTCAGACCCTTTACTCAGTACTTTGTTGAAATACCTTTGGCAGCGATTACAGCCTTGAGTCTTGGTTATGACGCTACAAGCTTGGCACACCTGTTTCAAAAAGTATATATTGATTTGTTTAACACTTGTGCTATTTCATAGTTTTGATGTCTTCACTATTATGTAGAAAATAGTCAAATTAAAGAAAACCCTTGAATGAGTTGGTGTGTTCAAACTTCTTACTGGTACTGTATATATATATACAAAAAAGTGTTAAATAAATCAAAACATATTTTATATTTGAGATTCTTCAAAGTAGCCACCCTTTGCCTTGATGACAACTTTGCACACACTTGGCATTCTCTCAACCAGCTTCATGAAGTAGTCACCTGGAATGCATTTCAATTAACAGGTGTGCCTTGTTAAAAGTTAATTTGTGGAATTTCTTTCTTTCTTAATGCGTTTAAGCCAATCAGTTGTGTTGTGACAAGGTATGGGTGGTATACAGAAGATAGCCCTATTTGGTAAAAGACCAAGTCTATATTATGGTAAGAACAGCTCAAATAAGCAAAGAGAAATGACAGTCCATCATTACTTTAAGACACGGAGGTCAGTCAATCAGGAAATTGTCAAGAATTTTGAACGTCCCTTGAGTCCAAATTTGACATTTTTTGTTCCAGCCCGCCGTCTCTTTGTGAGAAGCAGAGAAGGTGAACAAATTTTCTCTGCATGTGTGGTTCCCACCGTGAAGCATGGAGGAGGAGGTGTGATGGTGTGGGGGTGCTTTGCTGGTGACTCTGTCAGTGATTTTTTTAAATTCAAGGCACACTTAACCAGCATGGCTACCACGGCATTCTGCAGCGATATGTCATCCCATCTGGTTTGCGCTTAGTGGTACTGTCATTTGTTTTTCAACAGGACAATGCCCCAACACACCTCCAGGCTTTGCAAGGGCTATTTGACCAAGAAGGAAAGTGATGGAGTGCTGCATCAGATGACCTGGCCTCCACAATCACCCAACCTCAACCCAATTGAGATGGTTTGGGATGAGTTGGACCGCAGAGTGAAGGAAAAGCAGTGAACAAGTGCTCAGCATATGTGGGATCTCCTTCAAGACTGTTGGAAAAGCATTCCAGGTGAAGCTGGTTGAGAGAATTCCAAGAGTGTGCAAAGCTGTCATCAAGGCAAAAGGTGGCTACTTTGAAGATTATATAATCTAAAATATATTTTGATTTGTTTAACACTTTTTTGGTTACTACATGATTCCATATGTGTTATTGTTTTGATGTCTTCACTATTATTCTTCAATGTAGAAAATAGTAAAAATAAAGAAAACCCTTGAATGAGTATGTCGAATCAAATCAAACTTTATTTGCCACATGTGCCAAATACAACAAATGTAGAAATGTAAATTGAACGGTGGTGATTTTTATTAATTGTTCAGCAGTCTAATGGCTTGGGGTAGAAGCTGTTGAGGAGCCTTTTGGTACCACTTGCCGTGCAGGAGCAGAGAAAACAGTCTATAACTTGGGTGACTGGAGTCTTTGACAATTTTATGGGCTTTCCTCTGACACCTATTATATAGGTCCTGGATGGCAGGAAGCTTGGCCCCAGTGATGTACTGGGCCGTTCACACTACCCTCTATAGCACCTTACGGTCAGATGCCGAGCAGTTGCCATACCAGGGGGTGATGCAACCGGTCAGGATGCTCTCGATGGTGCAGCTGAAGAACCTTTTGAGGATCTGGGGGCCCATGCCAAATCTTTTCAGTCTCCTGAGGGGGAAAAGATTTTGTCGTGCCCTCTTCACGACTGTCTTGGTATGTTTGGACCATGATGGTTCATTGGTGATGTGGACACCAAGGAACTTGAAACTCTTGACCCGCTCCACTACAGCCCCGTTGATGTTAATGGTGGCCTGTTCGGCCCGCCTTTTCCTGTAGTCCACGATCAGCTCCTTTGTCTTGATCACGTTGAGGGAGTGGTTGTTGCCCTGGCACCACACGACCAGGTCTCTGACCTCCCTATAGGCTGTCTCATCGTTGTCTGTGATCAGGCCTACCACTGTTGTGTTGTCAGCAAACTTAATGATGGTGTTGGAGTCGTGTTTGGCCACGCAGTCGTGGGTGAACAAGGAATACAGGAGGGGGACTAAGTACACACCCCTGAGGGGCCCTAGTGTTAAGGATCAGCATGGCAGACGTGTTGTTGCCTACTCTTACCACCTGGGGGCGGCCCATCAGAAAGTCCAGGATCCAGTTGCAGAGGGAGGTGTTTAGTCCCAGAGTCCTTAGCTTAGTGATGAGCTTTGTGGGCACTATGGTGTTGAACGCTGAGCTGTAGTCGATGAACAGCATTCTCACATAGGTGTTCCTTTTGTCCAGGTGAGAAAGGGCAGTGTGGAGTGCGATTGAGATTGCGTCATCTGTGGATCTGTTGGGGCAGTATGCGAATTGGAGTGGGTCTAGGGTGTCCGGGAGGATGCTGTTGATGTGAGCCATTACCAGCCTTTCAAAGCACTTCATGGCTACCGACGTGAGTGCCACGGGGCTGTAATCATTTAGGAAGGTTACATTCGCTTTCTTGGGCACAGGGACTATTGGTCTGCTTGAAAACGTAGGTATTACTGACTCGGTCAGGGAGAGGTTGAAAATGTCAGTGAAGACACTTGCCAGTTGGTCCGCGCATGCTTTGAGGTGTGTCCAAACTTGTACTGTATATATGTATACAAATTATGAATCAATACAGTAATATGAGATCTGTATGTAAAAATTTACATTTTAGTCATTTAGCAGATTGTCTTATCCACTGGGATTTACAGTTACACATTCATCTTAAGATAGCTAGGTGTGACAACCACATAGTACCGTCAAATATACTACAGTATGAACACTCCATTCCAGCTAAACAATTTTGCAGTCATTTCTGATGAAAAACACAAATGTGAAAAATTGGTGGATATAGCGTTTTGGAACGAAACTCTTCATATACAAAAGACAAGTTCTTTGGCTCTCTGGTTTCTACACAAAGGTGAAGGCTAAAACACTGGGCTTGATTATTTCCCCCTGAAAACAAAAGGAGAGCGACAGGCCTCTCTGTCTGCCCAAAGCTGCATAGGTCCCTTAATAAGAGTGAATTGTAGCTTCCCTTTCTCTACCAGAGACAAAGATACAGAGATGACTGATTCACGCACACACTCAAACACACACATAGACAAAAAGATCTGCTCTGTAGAATTACACTCCTGGGAAACATGCAGGTGGCCTGGTGGTTAAGAGCGTTGGGCTAGTAATTGAAAGGTTCAGGTGAAAAAATGTCCGATGTGCACTTGAACAAGGCACTAAACGCTAATTGCTCCTGCAAGTCACTCTGTATAAGAGTGTCTGCTAAATTACTAAGCTAATTTCCTGCAATTCTACACATTTTGCCATGTCTTATGTGTTTTCATATGATACCAGGGTTCGAGACCCGACAGTTTCGGAATAAAAATAAATAAATGTTTAGTTGGAAACTGCGGCCCGCATTGACTCCATTCTGGATCCGGATCCGGACTGCGGTTTGCTATTGAGTATGGGTGCTATACAGTATATTCCACCCCATGTTGACCACTATTTCATTTTTGCATTGGATGCAGTGGTGCAAGATTTCTGGAACCTTCTCCTCAACAAAGAAATCAGACATAACCTATTCCACTTTACCAGGGCAAATTGTGCCACTCAAAAATGGGTTAAATTCAGAGTGCAAGAACCAATGTCTTTCTCGGGGAAGTCATGACATCCATTGTCTTCCTGGGCTGGGCCCCCTGCTGTGCACATCTCACTGCAGTTATTCGGAGGGAGACAGTTGTCACTTCACCAACAAAAGACCCTGAGTTCCTCGTAGAAAAATAACAGCTTTTAACTAGAAACCTAAGCCTGGAGTCGCCCTGGTTGAGGAGACGTGAAAGGTGATGGATGGACAGACGGACGGATGAACGGATGGATGGATGAATGAGTACACAACAGTAAAACCAGTCTAATTTCCTCTGGGGTGACAAGAGTGGACAAGAGTAAGAACAAGACATGAGCATCACTCCCATGTCCATCCAATGAATCAAACAATCAATAAAGCAATCACTCAATTAATAGCATATTACAGTGGAGAGGAATGACTCTTCAGACTGATATTGATCGTAATCAATGGGGGAGACTGTTGACCAATGCTGCTCTACAGTACCAATCAATTAACACAATAACAAAGCTCTTATAAAATTCAAACCTCCAACTGAAACTACATGGACACGTCCCAAGTATCATTGGTAATTTGGATAAAATCATGTTGATTATCACAATTCTGATTGTCTTCAATGGACCCAAGGAGTTGGAGATTTTTCAGTGCTCATTAGTACCTTTAGTCCTATAGAGTCAAAGGTCTGGATACTCCTGTGTTGACTGAAAGATTATTATGGGATTAGAGGTGTCTCTGTTACCACGGTGAGCTGATAATCATGGAGATTAGGGTGTTAATCACAATGTCACTATGGCAACAAAAAGCAGGGATAATCAGATATGTGTGTGTTTGTGTGTTAGTGTGATACCTTGCCCTCTCAAAGGATTTATGTCATTGGGATGGGTGTGTATAATGTGTCTGCCTGTGTTTGTTTTTGGGTGTGGAAGAAAATGTATGATCGGGTGGACATAAGAGAGTTGTGTGTCTCCCTATTTCTCTCTCTCCTCCAGATGGTCCCTGTGGAGACAGACATAGAGACAGAGCAGGGTGATTATGTGGCCCATGAGAGTGCGGTTACCTGAGACTGTTGAAGTTGGGTGGGCAGTGTGGTGCCACGCCAATCATGAAGTCCCCAGGAGCCTGAAAACAATCCCCACTCTCTCACCTGTCCCACCACAGGCTAGACTTACTGCCCCGGGATTGACTTACCTCCATCTGACAGGGTTTGGCCCTAAACACTGGAATACCTGGACAGGTGTGTGTGTGTGTGTGTGTGTGTGTGTGTGTGTGTGTGTGTGTGTGTGTGTGTGTGTGTGTGTGTGGTTTTAGCTCTTGGCAAAAGAGTGTGTTATTCTTAACTTCCCATCACCCTTCATGTGAATAAATAACCAACACTGTCAATAAAGCCTCCCTACTTTTGATTTGCAATCTTCCATGTCTTATCCCTCTCTCCTTTTCTTTCCATGTCTTATCCCTCTCTCCTTCTCCTTCCATGTCTTATCCCTCTCTCCTTCTCCTTCCATCTCTTATCCCTCTCTCCTTCTCCTTCCATGACGTAACCCTCTCTCTTTCCCCTTCCATCTCTTATCTCTCCCTCTCTCTCTCCCTCTATCTATATCTCTCTTCATCCAGTCAGCTAATTAGCAGGGTCTACAGTTTCAGCTCCCTTTTCCTAGTCATGTGTGATATGACTTCATCAGACCTATCCATCAGACTGCCAGGGTCAGTGAACAGAGCTGTGTGTGTTGTGTGTGTTGTGTTGTGTATGTGTGTGTGTGTGTGCATTGTGTGTGTGTGCAGTCAGAGAGAGGTAACAGGTGACCAGGGTAACGGATCAGAACCAAAACAGGTAACACCTGAGCCGCTGGTGGTTTGGCTTCCTGTTCAGAGATAATAGTTCTGCGATAAGAGAGGGAGGGTGGCAGAGGAGAGGAGGATGGAGGAATCAGGGGGGCAGGGTTGATGGTTAGTTCAGTGTTAGGTCCTCCCGCCACTCTCAGGAGCACTCACATCATCGGTCTTGCACGGCCACGCCCCTTTTGGAACACTGGCATGATGGTCGGAGGGATTGCACATAGACAGGGAGAAGGTGATAAGAGCCGGTAGTAAAACCACAACAAGCCTCTGTTACAGTCCATTTTCTTATGGAATGCGCCAGGAGGTGCCAATTCTGCAGGTACCAGACCAACCTGGGCAATTGTGTAGGCTATACCCTCCACTAGAGGCAACGCCAACACCTATTACCATCTAGTAGGCTTGCGGCTTGCTAGAGGTTGTGGATGGGTGTTAAGCCGAAGACACTGTCTCCAAGGGTCGTGTGTTCAATCCCAGTGCCATGCACTCGTTTTTGTTGTTGTTGTTTTGTTTTTTTACCCGATCCCTAACCCTAACCCTAACCTTTTTTACCCGATCCCTAACCCTAACCCTAACCCTAACCCTAACCTTAACCTTAACCCTAACCCTAACCCTAACCTTAACCCTAACCCTAACCCTAACCCTAACCTTAACCCTAACCTTAACCCTAACCCTAACCCTAACCTTAACCTTAACCCTAACCTTAACCCTAATATAGCAGGAGGTTAGGAAGTGCAGCTCAGTTTCCACCTCATTTTGTGGGCAGTGTGCAGATAGCCTGTCTTCTCTTGAGAGCCAGGTCTGCCTACGGCGGCCTCTCTCAACAGCAAGGCTATGCTCTTTGAGTCTATACATAGTCAAAGCTATCCTTCATCTTGGTTAGTCATAGTGCTCATCTATTCTGATACTGTATCCTCTCTGTTAAGGGCCAAATAGGATTCTAGTTTGCTTAGTTTTTTTGTTAATTCTTCCAATGTGTCAAGTAATTATCTTTTTGTTTTCTCATGATTTGGTTGGGTCTAATTGTGTTGCTGTCCTGGGGCTCTGTGGGGTCTGTTTGTGTTTGTGAACAGAGCCCCAGGACAAGCTTGCTTAGGGGACTCTTCTCCAGGTTCATCTCTCTGTAGGTGATTGCTTTGTTATGGAAGGTTTGGGAATCGCTTCCTTTTAGGTGGTTGTAGAATTTAATTTTTGATAATTAGTGGGTATCGGCCTAATTCTGCTTTGTATGTATTATTTGGTGTTTTAAGTTGTACACAGAGGATGTTTTTACAGAATTCTGCATGCAGAGTCTCAATTTGGTGTTTGTCCTATTTTGTGAATTCTTGGTTGGTAAGTGCTTCAGTACATAAAGGGCAATGGGTTCTATAACTGATTCAATATTTTTTTGCCAGATCCTAATTGGTATGTTGAATTTTATGTTTGTTTTGATTGCGTAGAAGGCCCTTCTTGCCTTGTCTTGCCTCTCTTTCTCTCTCTCTTTCTCCCTCTTTTTCTCTCTCTTTCTTTCTCTCTCTCTTTCGCTCTCTTTTTCTCTCTCTCTTTATCCATCTCTTTCTCTCTCACTTTCTCCCTTTCTTTCTCTGTCTCATTCTCTCTCTCTGCATCTGTCTTTATTTCCCCCCCAGATTGTCTTCAATCCTCCTTGCACCACTCAGGGTGGGGATCAACTCATTATTCTGTCCCCCCTGGAATTGTTGGCCAGGCCAATCCCGGTTCCCCCCAGGGTGTGCTCTAAGTACAGGACCCTGGACCCAGTAACATTTCCACTGAGCTGACCTTTGCTGCGGCCATTGACTGAGGACTGACACGCTTGAAGAAAGTGCTGTGCCACACAGTTATAGAGGAGCAAACACACTGATGCACACTTTGAAGGAACAGACTCTCTCAAACACACACATATTAACGCATGCAGGCACTCAAGCACACACACACACACACACACACACACACACACACACACACACACACACACACACACACACACACACACACACACACACACACACACACACAAATCAGAGAGAGAAGCAAAGGCCACATCATCAAGGCCATAAAACAACATCAAACTACATTGAATAGGTAAGCATTGGTCAGGTATAGTCCACTGTGATAATAACATGGTAAGAGCCCACCCTAAGCCATGTCAATCAACCTCTCTACCTCCACACTCTGTGTGACACCTGTTCCAAATAAAGATAATTGGTCAATTTAGCATAATTGAGTTCTGCTACGCTCTCTGAAATCAAGACATTGTGGTCAGCCATTGAGTGTAAATTTGTTGATGAGCTTCTTATTTTGTTTTGTCCCAAGGTGAACACTGATTTTCTCTATAACCTGACCCCAGGTTATCTCATTTAGCAGCATGTTGAACTCCTTTTGAACTCATGTTGGTTTGTGCATGGAGAAATGTACTTGTTTCACCCCTGCTTTGTTTTCTTCTTTATTCTGTTAGCCCTGCTTCTGACTTGCATCATACTTGGTTAGTTTCTGTGTGCAGGCTGTAGTGTTACTTATTCTGAGCACAGAGCAACTAGCTCACAATACTCATATAGACAAACAAACACATATACACACTACTTCCTGAGACTCATTTACAGAAATACTGACTCAGCTCTGATAACTCCTAAATCCCAGTGTGCGTGCGAGAGAGAGAGACAGAGAGAGAGAGAGAGAGAGAGAGAGAGAGAGAGAGAGAGAGAGAGAGAGAGAGAGAGAGAGAGAGAGAGAGAGAGAGAGAGAGAGAGAGAGAGAGAGAGAGAGAGAGAGAGAGAGAGAGAGAGAGAGAGAGAGAGAGACAGAGAGAGAGAGAGAGTGGGAATCTACTGCACTGCATCGCCAATGAACTGTAGAATCAGAAATAATTTTAGAGAGACAGAGAGTTAAAAGTAACACAGTTCATAGTTCCCAGTGTACAATGTAAACAAACACGGGTAGAGGACAGTAAGTAGGCAGTAGTAACCAACCCAAGGTCCAAATAAAACACCAACCCGTGGTGTCACTGCAGCAACAGAATTACGCCATGGGGTTCCGTATCTTAGCTGTCAGTCAAACTCAACAAATGTGGAACTAAAACTTCATTCATTAGAGACACATATTTCCCTCAGATTGCACCGACCCACAAAGAATTCAAAAACATTTCCAATTTTGATAAACTCCCAAAACTATTGGGTGAAATACCACAGTGTGCCATCACAAGATGTGTGACCTGTGAAGAACAAACACCATTGTAAATACAACCCATATCTATGTTTATTTATTTTCTCTTTTGTACTTTAACTGTTTGCACATCGTTACAACACTGTATAGCCATAATATGACATTTGAAATGTCTATTCTTTTGGGAGTGTAATGTTTACTGTTCATTTTTATTGATTATTTCACTTTTGCTTATTATCTATTTCACTTGCTTTGGCAATGTAAACATATGTTTCCCATGCCAATAATGCCCAATGAATTGAATTGAGAGAGAGACTGGGACGGAGGGAGGCAGAGACAGCTTGGGTGAGCCTGAGGGATATAGTTATAGTGTGACTGACTGGCGAGTGAATGAGTGATGAAAATTGGAGATGCCAGCACCACTCCACCTCCTCTACCCCTGCACACAGAACTCACTGTGGCTCCCTCTCATCCTGCCCTGCCCACAGCATTGTGTCTAAGGGGGTCTGTAATTAACCGTTTGACCCCCAGGGTGGGGTGGAGTGACCCTGGCAGCCGTGGAGCTAGAGGTGGGCAGGCAGGCAGGCAGTAGGGCCTTATCAGATGAGTACTTCTGGCCATCAGTGGTTGAAAGGCAGCCTCCGCCACGCCTCAGCTCACCCAATCAGAAAACACTGCCAGCCCGGCCCACATACACCTGAGAGTAGCTCACCTGTCTGACACACATGCTCACACATATACACACACACACACACACACACACACATACACACATACACGCAAACACACACACTCACACACACACACCTGAGAGTCCCTTACCTGCCTCCCACTTCTCAGGGCAACAGTGAGGGGGGGAGTGAGGTGTAACCTGAAACAGTCAGGTAGGGGGATAGAGGGATGGAGGGGGAGAGGATGGGGGGAGGAGGAGATGAGACGCAGCTCTGGCCCTCGGTCAAGTACTTTGTGTTCCGCGACCAGGAGGCATCTAGTTACAGTGCTCCTGAAATGAGACGCCCGAGAAGGGGATTCAAACAGACACGTGTAAGTCTCTCTGTCTCTATCTCTGACATCAACAACATCATCATCAACATCAACAACTACTACTACTACAGTGACATCAACAAAATCAACAACATCAACAACTACTACTGCAGTGACATCAACAACTACTACTACAGTGACATCAACATCAACAACATCAACAACTACTACTACAGTGATATCAACAACATCATCAAAATCAACAACTAGTACTACAGTGACATCAACAACATCAACAACTACTACTACAGTGACATCAACAAATACTACTACAGTGACATCAACAACATCATAAACAACTACTACTACAGTGACATCAACATCATCAACAACTACTACTACAGTGACATCAACAACATCATCAACTACTACAGTGACATCAACAACAACTTCTACAACAGTGACATCAACAACATCAACAACTACTACTACAGTGACATCAACATCAACATCAACAACTACTACTACAGAGACATCAACATCAACAACTAGTACTACAGTGACATCAACAACATCAACAACTACTACTACAGTGACATCAACATCAACAACTACTACTACAGTGACATCAACAACATCATCAACAACTACTACTACAGTGACATCAACAACATCATCAACATCAACAACTACTACTACAGTGACATCAACAACATCAACAACTACTACAGTGACATCAACATCAACTACTACTACAGTGACATCAACATCAACAACTGCTACTACAGTGACATCAACAACATCAACAACTACTACTACAGTGACATCAACAACATCAACAACTACTACTAGAGTGACATCAACAACATCATCAACATCAACAACTACTACTACAGTGACATCAACAACATCATCAACATCAACAACTACTACTACAGTGACATCAACAACATCAACAACTGCTACTACAGTGACATCAACAACATCAACAACTACTACTACAGTGACAACAACATCATCAACATCAACAACTACTACTACAGTGACATCAACAACTGCTACTACAGTGACATCAACAACATCAACAACATCAACAACTACTACTACAGTGACATCAACAACATCAACAACTGCTACTACAGTGACATCAACAACATCAACAACTACTACTACAGTGACAACAACATCATCAACATCAACAACTACTACTACAGTGACATCAACAACTGCTACTACAGTGACATCAACAACATCAACAACTACTACTACAGTGACATCAACAACATCAACAACTGCTACTACAGTGACATCAACAACATCAACAACTACTACTACAGTGACAACAACATCATCAACATCAACAACTACTACTACAGTGACATCAACAACTGCTACTACAGTGACATCAACAACATCAACAACTGCTACTACAGTGACATCAACAACATCAACAACTACTACTACAGTGACATCAACATCATCAACATCAACAACTACTACTACAGTGACAACAACATCATCAACATCAACAACTACTACTACAGTGACATCAACAACTGCTACTACAGTGACATCAACAACATCAACAACTACTACTACAGTGACATCAACAACATCATCAACATCAACAACTACTACTACAGTGACATCAACAACTACTATTACAGTGACATCAACAACATCACCAACTACTACTACAGTGACATCAACAACATCATCAACATCAACAACTACTACTACAGTGACATCAACATCATCAACAACATCAACAACTACTACTACAGTGACATCAACAACTACTACTACAGTGACATCAACAACATCATCAACTACTACTACAGTGACATCAACAACATCAACAACTACTACTACAGTGACATCAACATCAACTACTACTACAGTGACATCAACAACATCATCAACATCAACAACTACTACTACAGTGACATCAACATCAACAACTACTACAGTGACATCAACATCAACAACTGCTACTACAGTGACATCAACAACATCAACAACTACTACTACAGTGACATCAACAACATCAACAACTACTACTAGAGTGACATCAACAACATCATCAACATCAACAACTACTACTACAGTGACATCAACAACATCAACAACTACTACTACAGTGACATCAACAACATCATCAACATCAACAACTACTACTACTACTACAGTGACATCAACAACATCAACAACTGCTACTACAGTGACATCAACAACATCAACATCAACAACTACTACTACAGTGACATCAACAACTGCTACTACAGTGACATCAACAACATCAACAACTGCTACTACAGTGACATCAACAACATCAACAACTACTACTACAGTGACATCAACATCATCAACATCAACAACTACTACTACAGTGACAACAACATCATCAACATCAACAACTACTACTACAGTGACATCAACAACTGCTACTACAGTGACATCAACAACATCAACAACTACTACTACAGTGACATCAACAACATCATCAACATCAACAACTACTACTACAGTGACATCAACAACTACTATTACAGTGACATCAACAACATCACCAACTACTACTACAGTGACATCAACAACATCATCAACATCAACAACTACTACTACAGTGACATCAACATCATCAACAACATCAACAACTACTACTACAGTGACATCAACAACTACTACTACAGTGACATCAACAACATCATCAACTACTACTACAGTGACATCAACAACATCAACAACTACTACTACAGTGACATCAACATCAACTACTACTACAGTGACATCAACAACATCATCAACATCAACAACTACTACTACAGTGACATCAACATCAACAACTACTACAGTGACATCAACATCAACAACTGCTACTACAGTGACATCAACAACATCAACAACTACTACTACAGTGACATCAACAACATCAACAACTACTACTAGAGTGACATCAACAACATCATCAACATCAACAACTACTACTACAGTGACATCAACAACATCAACAACTACTACTACAGTGACATCAACAACATCATCAACATCAACAACTACTACTACTACTACAGTGACATCAACAACATCAACAACTGCTACTACAGTGACATCAACAACATCAACAACTACTACTACAGTGACATCAACAACATCAACAACTACTACTAGAGTGACATCAACATCAACAACTACTACTACAGTGACATCAACAACATCAACAACAACAACTACTACTACAGTGACATCAACAACATCAACAACTACTACTACAGTGACATCAACAACATCAACAACAACTACTAGAGTGACATCAACATCAACAACTACTACTACAGTGACATCAACAACATCAACATCAACAACTACTACTACAGTGACATCAACAACATCAACAACATCAACAACTACTACTACAGTGACATCAACAACATCAACAACTACTACTACAGTGACATCAACAACATCAACAACATCAACAACTACTACTACAGTGACATCAACAACATCAACTACAACAACAACTACTAATACAGTGACATCAACAACATCAACAACTACTACTACAGTGACATCAACAACATCATGAACATCAACAACTACTACTACAGTGACATCAACAACATCAACAACTACTACTACAGTGACATCAACAACATCATCAACATCAACAACTACTACTACAGTGACATCAACAACATCAACAACAACTACTAGAGTGACATCAACATCAACAACTACTACTACAGTGACATCAACAACATCAACATCAACAACTACTACTACAGTGACATCAACAACATCATCAACTTCAACAACTACTACTACAGTGACATCAACAACATCATCAACATCAACAACTACTACTACAGTGACATCAACAACATCATCAACATCAACAACTACTACTACAGTGACATCAACAACATCAACAACTACTACTACAGTGACATCAACAACATCATCAACATCAACAACTACTACTACTACTACAGTGACATCAACAACATCAACAACTGCTACTACAGTGACATCAACAACATCAACAACTACTACTACAGTGACATCAACAACATCAACAACTACTACTACAGTGACATCAACAACATCAACAACTACTACTAGAGTGACATCAACAACAACTACTACTACAGTGACATCAACATCAACAACTACAGTGACATCAACAACATCAACAACAACAACTACTACTACAGTGACATCAACAACATCAACAACTACTACTACAGTGACATCAACAACATCAACAACTACTACTACAGTGACATCAACAACATCATCAACATCAACAACTACTACTACAGTGACATCAACAACATCAACAACTACTACTACAGTGACATCAACAACATCATCAACATCAACAACTACTACTACTACTACAGTGACATCAACAACATCAACAACTGCTACTACAGTGACATCAACAACATCAACAACTACTACTACAGTGACATCAACAACATCAACAACTACTACTACAGTGACATCAACAACATCAACAACTACTACTAGAGTGACATCAACAACTACTACTACTACAGTGACATCAACATCAACAACTACAGTGACATCAACAACATCAACAACAACAACTACTACTACAGTGACATCAACAACATCAACAACTACTACTACAGTGACATCAACAACATCAACAACTACTACTACAGTGACATCAACAACATCAACAACTACTACTACAGTGACATCAACAACATCAACTACAACAACAACTACTAATACAGTGACATCAACAACAACAACAACCATTGGAAACAACAAAATCATGAACAACTAATATTTGATAACCATTTGATAATATGATCATAGTTTCGTTTGTAAGTATAGAACCGACAACTCTGGTTTTGCCAGTGCCATGACCCAACCATGAGGGCCTTTGCATGGGAATGGCGCTGGCATGAGAAGTAGGCCATGCTATTGTGGTTTGTCTCACGAATTGCCCTTTGGGGATAATAAAGTTGCTTTTGAAATAGTATACCACAGTCACATGATCAAGGGTCGTGGAAAAATACAGAACTTCAAGATATACTGAGTTTATGCCTCTCTCCAGTCCAGGCTAATAAGTTATCAAAATCTAAGATATTCCGTATTCATATGAGTCACTTCACATGTAATTGGTTTTTATTCACATAAAACTCCACATGGTTCGACAGGATCAGAGTAGGTCCCTGAGGTAGTTCTGAATGACTTGGTAATTGGTAAACGTTCAGATTCCTCACGGCTTCTCTCTGCCGATGCTACTCCACACACTAATTAAAAACAGAGATGGAAGGAAGAGAGAGAGAGGGAGAGAAAGAGAGGGAGAGAGAGAGAGGGAGAGCGAGAGAGAGGGACGAAGTAAGAGAGAGAGGAAAATAAGAGCGATAGAGCGAGACAGAGAGAGAGGAGAGGAAAAGTGTCACCAAGGACACTCAGAGACACGTAAACCCGAGACGCAGAGCGCCAGTCCGCTTCAGGCACCATCAGTATGACCAGAGCAGTGCTGTTTGAAGTTACGACAGAGGAGAAACAAAAGAGTTTGGAACTGAACTGTCACCTTCTGGGAATGGGGGGGGAGAGAGAGAGACCTAAACAGAGGGAGGAGTAGAGCGAAGAGGAGCAGAGAAGGGGAGAGAGACAGCCCTCTCTCCAGTATTGGTGTGAAAGTGGAAACCGCCTCCTTTAGGACAATTATTGTTATTGTTTAGATTCACATGCCAGAAGCGTTCCTCTCCTTATTTCCTTCCCTCTCTCCCCCCCGGCCATCTCTTCTACCTGTTTACCTCTCTCAAGTCATCATGTTTACACAAGCTGTTACGACCGTTTTCCTGTTGTCCTTTTCCGCGTTTTCTTCCTCCTTCCCCTCTTTCTTTGTCTTTTTCTTGCTGGTAGGAAATCTGCAAGGCTTGCTCATCGGCGCCAGCCAACATGAGTTAATCCTCTTCCAAAGCACCTTAGCAATGCTGGGAATTTAGAGATGGTTAAAACACACAATTGACAACAACGACAACAACTGTTCTTAACGCTGGGCTCACTGTTGGCAAGAGTGGCCACATCTTGAGATGTGTGTTTTCCATAAGTAGTTCAGAACAATCTGCAGGGGTGTGATAACCAAGGATCTCTCCGGAGTGTGTGTGTTTGTGTGTGTGTGTGTGTGTGCGTGCGCGCAGGGAGAGGTACAGTGCCTAGTTGGACAGTAACATGCTGGTAATGACTTTGTATAGTCACCGGAGTTTCCTATTATCCTGTTCCTGTACACAGTCTGTCTGGGTCAGAAGAACACACCTGCATACTAACATCCCACAGAGTAGCATACCATGGACCTAACTATGTGAAACGACTGTGTGATGCTGGTGTAGAGGAGTCAAGCGCAGGACAGCAGATATGAGTAATAATAGCAATTTACTCAAATATAAACAGAATACATGTCAAAATTACCAAGCCCACAACAACGGACCGCAAAACAATAAACAATCAGTCACAAACAAACATGGGGGAACAGAGGGTTAAATAATGAACAAGTAATTGTGGGGTTGAAACCAGGTGTGTAAAACAAGGACAAAACCAATGGAAAATGAAAAATGGATCGGCGATGGCTAGAAAGCCGGTGACGTTCGACCTCTGAACGCCGCCGGAACAAGGAGAGGGACCGACTTCGGCGGAAGTCGTGACAAACTACCAACATCAAACTGCTGCTAAGGGCCTTCAATTCCTGTGTGCGTGTGTGCGTGTACGTGTGTGTGTTTCCAATCGTTTGTAATTGCAGGTTGGTACCACGTTGATACACATAATACATGAGTCTGTGTTTATGTGTCTGTTTGGGCACACATAAACACAATAGAGTGTTGGGACACCAAAGAATCTGATAACTCTTTATTTTTCATTGCATTTTATTTCTAATGCAAGGGACAGATTTTCAGTCAATCCTCAACATGTACAGAAGCAAAAATAATTTTGATTTCAACTTGATACGTTGATATTAAACCAATAATACAAGACCATAAAGACGATTGCTTGATTAAGTCAATGTTGATCCACATTGAATGCTTCATTGATTTACCCATTCATTTTTTAGATTGCCTCATTCATAACTTCTACCCAGTATTTCCATACCACAGATCTAACCCTCTCTCCCACTGCTTCAAGCAGCTTCTAGATCAATGACAGGAATTAAAAAAATCCCAGGCTGGAGGAACAGAATTCAAATAAATAAATAACTTTTTAAATTAGTGATTATATGTATGATAGTTCGATTGTGGCCTCACAGAAAAGCTGTCCTCACCTTTCCTCCTTGTACTCTACATTTACCCTTCCATTTAATGTCCTATCTAATAAAACTGAGATTTTCTCCTGTGGCGCTAAAGAGAGCCATTTTAATGTGTTTATTTACTTTTGTGGTATCATTCAAGGCAGCAGAGCTGAATAACACCAACATTAACATGACACTGTGTCTTGGCCTGGAGAGGAGAAGGATGGCTGTTAAGACTTTACTAGAGAGATACATTGGAACAGATTTCCTAAACGTTTGCACCGTGTGAACGTTTGCAGAAAAAAACACAAAGAGAAAATAATTACTGAAACTTTTTTCACTTACACATGATCTCATTGTCATATTCCTTCTATTTCCTCCTTATCTTACTAGGTGCTAACTAGACCGGGGGTCAGTCAGTTTGCCAGGCATTGGCTGGTCTTGTTGTCAGTGTCCTGCCAAACTGCAGTAAACTGCTGTAATATGTGTGAGAGGCACTTACTCTGGTCAGGGTTCCTGTCAGAGTGCCAGTCTGTCTCAGAACTGGCCACACATGATGTTCTAGCTAGCTGTCTGGCATGCAGGGCAGACTGGACTCTTCACATAGACAATTTGAGGTATTTTAGACATGTTAACATGCAGAGTGTTGCTGGCACATAGGCCAATAGAGGGAGACGGGGTATTAATATAGTAAGCTGGCTTAGGTGCATGGGAGGTGACGGGGGGGGTGGAGGGTGTTGGGTGATACATAGGGGTCGGGGTGAAATATGTGAGGGATGGGTGAGCCATGTGGGGGTTTGGGTTAGGTGTTTTGAGTTGTTTGATGAAGTATACAGGGGTAGAGTGCTTTATGTGCATGTGGTTTGTAAATGAGTGTAGATGAATATGTGAAGCTGTGTTGATGGTACCTAGGGTCTGGATGACGAGCATGGGCATTAGCTGAAATTAGGTGAGGTACTTGGGGGAGGGGATGAAGTCTGTCTGGGGCTCTGATGGTCGTTGACATTTTCTGTGCGGTCCTGTCGCCAGCATAGCAAATCTGCTCCTGCTCATCATAATGACGGCCTGCCAGCCAGACGGGGGCTAGTGCCTGTCTGTCAATCACAGGTCTCCACGCTGATCCATGGACAGTCCCCCATGGCAGTCATCATACAGGACACCCTGGGGAGGGAGGGGGGGATGGGGAGAGAGAGAGAGAGAGAGAGAGAGAGAGAGAGAGAGAGAGAGAGAGAGAGAGAGAGAGAGAGAGAGAGAGAGAGAGAGAGAGAGAGAGAGAAAAGAGAGAGAGAGAGAAAGAGAAAGACAGAGACGGTGGACTTAGTGAGACAGACATCTAAAGGTCAGCAGTCAGTCAATTCAGACACCACAACAATATTTATCTCTTCTGATCACACAGATATGGAGCTTTCTTGGAAACTGGCAGACTGGGGGAGAGAACAGATAGGTCCTAGACCACATCCACATGGAGTCTGGTCTCCAACCATCCATTATGATCTTTATTTTTCTTATCCATGATTGACCAGGTAGAGTTATTATTTACAGTAATTGTACCACGGGAGGCTGGTGAGGGGAGGACGGCTCATAATAATGTCTGGAATGGAGTAAATGGAATGGTTTCACACACATGGTAACCATGTGTTTGAAACCATTCCATTGTTTCTGTTCCAGCCGTTACTATGAACCTGTCCTCCAGCCACCTGTGAATTGTACCTACCATGCTTAAAAGATCACATAGACACACACACACACACACACACACACACACACACACACACACACGCACTACTGACACCCATGATGTAAATGTAGGCCAAAAGGTGAATTTCCCTAAGACCAGTAAGGTTATCAGCACACTTATAAATGAATAAAATGAATCCCATTTCACCTAGCTCTGCTAAATTGTCTGATAGCTTACAACAATCTAATGGCCTTGGAAACAATTAGAGTAGCGTTATCATAATCATTAAAGACAATTTATACCTCATCCATTGGTGTGAAGTGCACATCCCTTACAGGCTATAATCTGACCCCATCTAAACGACTACGGTTGTTGATCACTTGACCTCACAAAGGTCAGAGGTCAGGGAGTTCAAACAGCTATCAGAGTGGTGCAGGGCTGCAGTATCAGGAAATAAAAACAATGTTTCTTAGCCCGAGTCGTTGAGCTCCCATTAACCCCTCCACGCAACTTTGGAAATAATCACCTGGCACTGAGCTATCAGAAATCCTTTACAGCCTGGTGTGTGTTTGTGTGTGTGTGGCTGTAAGACAGAGAATTGTGAGAGTACACTTTAGTGTGTTTGTGTGTGTGTGTGTGTGTGTGTGTGTGTGTGTGTGTGTGTGTGTGTGTGTGTGTGTGTGTGTGTGTGTGTGTGTGTGTGTGTGTGTGTGTGTGTGTGTGTGTGTGTGTGTGTGTGTTGGGGGGGGGTGTGTGATTATACACATAAAGATTTTCCAGCAGCAGTGCACTAAAAGGATTATCTATCTTGGCAGCAGGGAGCACTGTGCTTCATACTGTTAGCGACAGCAGTCTCTCTCTTCACTGGCTGATGTTAATGTGAATGTTACAGATGTGGAGGAGAACACATGGAGGACAGCTGAGTCAACTGGACCTGAGTCAAAACACTCTGACCAGCAAGACACCTTAGCTCTAAACAACATCTGCTGATGTAAAAAGGGCTTTATACATACATTTGATTGATTGATCACTATTATCACAATCCATAGACTGATTATTACAGTGTCATGGTGACATAACTAATTTATGACCTTATAGTCCTACATAAGCATTCATAGAGATACATAGAAATGAAAGGAAAACTTCAACTAAATATAATGATCTCTCCCTATCTCTTTCTCGCTCACTCTCTTTCTTTCTCTCGCTCTCTGTGTATGTGTGTGTGAGAGAGAGAAAATGCATTTAAACATTTAAAAAGATAGGTCTTGCGGATGTGGCTCTGTGAAGGGAGTAGACGGTGGGGAAGAAGGGGTGAGCAGGCTGGGGAGACAGACTGACAAGCTCAGAGCACCATGCCACCACCAAACTCTAATTTCACTGCGACATGGTCTTTAAGTAATAACGAGCTGTAGGGGGTGTCATTACCGCCAAACTACCCTGCTCCCTCTGCCACCATTTCCTCGCGTCTCTAGGCATAAACACCGGAGCACATGCTGCCATCGACCGTCCGAGCGAAAGGGAATTGTGCGCGCTCCCGCGGCCGCGCCAACACTCCTAGCAGTCCCCCAAACCCCGCTGTCTGTTTACAATGAGCCAGTCATCAAAATAACAAACAAACAAACCGCTTCAAAGACCCGCACAAGATCAATGAGCGATCCATAAACATCAAGTATTTTTGTTCTCTTCTCTCTCCTGTTATTGTCAGCTCGTAGATGATAGCTTTGGACTGAAGCGGCTCAGACTCAATCAGCGGTATAAGTTCGCTCCTACACAAAACAGCAGCAACCATTGGAGGGAAAACAAAAACAATTCCAGACTGTGTTTTGTCCTTTCACAGGGTGTTGTTGTCTGGTTGACCCCGGGAGAGGGGTCAAATATAGGCTGTGAAGTACAGTACCAGTCAAAAGTTTGGACACACCCACTTATTCAAGTGTTTTTCTTTATTTTTACTATTTTCTACATTGTAGAACAATAGTGAAGACATCAAAACTATGAAATAACACATATGGAATCATGTAGTAACCAAAAAAGTGTTAAACAAATCAAAATATATTTTAGATTTTAGATTCTTCAATGTAACTTCCCTTTGCCTTGATGACAGCTTTACACACGCTTGGCATTCTCTCAACCAGCTTCATGAGGTAGTCACCTGGAATGATTTTCAATTAACAGGTGTGCCTTGTTAAAAGTTATTTATTTCCTTCTTAATGACTTTGAGCCAATCAGTTGTGTTGTGACAATGTAGGGGTGGTATACAGAATATACCCCTATTTGGTAAAAGACTATGTCCATATTATGGCAAGAACAGCTCAAATAAGCACAGAGGAATGACAGTCCATTATTACTTTAAGACATGGTCAGTCAATGCAGGAAATTTCAAGAACTTTCAAAGTTTCTTAAAGTGCAGTCGCAAAAACCATATAGCGCTATGGTGAAAAAGGCTCTCATGAGGACTGCCACAGGAAAGGAAGACCCAGAGTTACCTCTGCTGCAGAGGACAAGTTCATTAGAGTTAACTGCACCTCAGATTGCAGCCCAAATAAATGCTTTACAGAGTTCAAGTAACAGACATCTCAACATCAACTGTTCAGATGAGACTGCGTGAATCAGGCCTTCATGGTCGAATTGCTGCAAAGAAACCACTACTAAAGGACACTAATAAGAAGAGACTTGCTTGGGCCAAGAAACACGAGCAATAGACATTAGACCGGTGTAAATCTGTCCTTTGGTCTGATGAGTCCAAATTTGAGATTTTTGGTTCCAACCGCCGTGTCTTTGTGAGACGCAGAGTAGGTGAACAGATGATCTCCACATGTGTGGTTCCCCCCATGAAGCATGGAGGAGTGATGGTGTGTGTGTGCTTCGCTGATGACACTGTCTGTGATTTATTTAGAATTAAAGGCACACTTAACCAGCATGGCTACCACAGCATTCTGCAGCGATACACCATCCCATCTGGTTTGTGCTTAGTGGACTATAATTTGTTTTTCAACAGGACAATGACCCAAAACACACCTCCAGGCTGTGTAAGAGCTATTTGACCAAGGAGAGTGATGGAGTGCTTCATCAGATGACCTGGCCTCCACAATCACCTGACCTCATCCCAATTGAGATGGTTTGGGATGAGTTGGATCGCAGAGTGAAGGTGTCACGCCTGCTCCTGCTCCTGCTCCCCCTCTCTGGCACTTGAGGGTGCCAGGCTGCCCATCATTACGCACTCCTGTCACCATCGTTACACCCACCAGTGCTTCATTGGACTCACCTGGACTCCATCACATATTGATTACCTCCCCTATATCTGTCTATTCCTCAGTTTCATCCCAGTGTCTGCATTAATGATGTTTTGTTTCCCCTATCCAGGCACTGTCCGTATTCTGTTTCATGTCCGTTATTTATTAAATGTTCACTCCCTGTACTTGCTTCTCGTTTTCCAGCGTTTGTCCTTACGGAAGGAAAGCAGCCAACAAGTGCTTAGCATATGTGGGAACTCCTTCAAGACTGTTGGAAAAGTATTCCTTATGAAGCTGGTTGAGAGAAAGCCAATAGTTTGCAAAGCTGTCATCAACACAAAGGGTGGCTACTTTGAATAATTTGTTCAACACTTTTTTTTTTACAAAATGATTCCATATGTGTTATGTCATAATTTTGATGTCTTCCCTAATATTCTACAATGTAGAAAATAGTAAAAATAAAGAAAAACACTTGAATGAGTAGGTCCAAACTTTTGACTGGTACTGTAATTCTGGAGTTTAGGTTACCCACTGTGTTTTCATGCGTACAACTTGTGGAAATGATTCACCACATCTAGAATTGGCCTACTGTCATGTTATTAATTTATTATATTGTCCCTCAATTTGGTTGAATTCAATCAACTTTAGTATAGGAGTTCATACACTCCACTTCTTTAGTGGCCTACATTTGACATTTTTGTAATTTAGCAGATGCTCTTATCCAGAGCGTCTTACATAAGTAATTAGTGTTAAGTGCCTTGCTCATGTGTATCTTTCGGTTACTGGCCCAGCGCTCTTAACGGTAAGGCTACCTGGCACCCTGATAAATCATCCAGTGTGGCCTAATCCAATAGCCTATATTTGTTTTACAAAACATTTTTCAGCAGAGGGTCTACACACTTTTGGCTTTTTCACGCACGACTCGAGGAGGTGCTGATATTACGTAATTTCAGTCGCTGTCATTTCAGCACTGGACAGCTCTCGTCCGGCCAGAATGGTATAAAGTAAAGCACGCAGGAATAACGACCAACGTTTCTAATCTTGTAGCATTTGACAGTGCTTTACACCGGCTACAGCAGGGGAAGATAGAAAGAGAGGCATGGGATCATATTAACCATATAGAAGAAAGTTCAAGTTATAGACATAAGCCCTTTTAGCTTTGCCTGAAGTTAGGCACAACTCCCTTTCTGAACGTGGTCAAACTTTAGGTATACATACTTTAAATTGGCGATTATAGAGCATACTCTGGCCGGGTCATGCATTGGCTTGGATCTGAAAGTCTCCCAGCATTGCTAGCATTGCTTTGCAGCTGTGCGTTTCGTGAGATCATGAACAATCGGAATCTCTGTTCGCCCCCCTTTGCCTCTCTGTGTCAGGAACATTAGCATAGTCCACTCTGCTTGACTGACCACCGCTGCCGGTGCGGGGGACCGCTATTGTCCCCCACTCACCCCTGTGGGCAGCACTCAGGTGTGGGCAGGGAAGACGGAGTAGTCCGATTACACAAGACCCCCATGGCGTCCACGCATGGGAATTAGAGACACGCACGCACACACACCAAAAAGGTGAAAATGTTGTGCACCTACTTACAAAATTCCCTTTCTATAGGCCTATAACAAGGAAACTCTTCCAAAGACGCTACAAACGAGGTGCTCATAACAAACAAAAAGTAAGTTTCGTTAGGGTAAATTTAATTCACAGACTCGCGCTGTTGAGTGTCACAGAGGAATGAATACTGTGTCTTGTATTCGGTCGCCAAACAGTGAGTGACAGTTATTTTTTTGCGCTGGGCTGATTCTCATGCCGTCCTGCGCGCCTCCATTATGTTGCAGTGGTGGGAAATGAGAGGTCCGCGAGCTGCTGGCGTGCTGATTACCGCTCCTTAGGGATCCTCTGTTTCTCCTCGGTAACTGATAGTTAGGCGCTGCTCTAATCAAATATACCGTCTGTCTCCGCGATACAGACAGACCTATAGCCAGCCAAAAAAACACGCTTGGGCGCATCGCAACACAGTTAACCTCTGTGCCACAGTTATTATGCTACCAATCGAGGAAGAATTAGAGGATATTTTTTCTTGCAGACTACTTTTCGCTTATTTTATACGAAAAAGTGTTTTTTGTAAGTGTCCTTTCAATTATTTGGTCAAATATAGATATTTCGGCTAAGCCTTGTAGAATATTCTTTTCAAATCAACAATCAAGGCACTGCTGTCTTGAAAATGTGTCTTAGAAATGTGTTTCTCTCACTAAATTGGACGATTTCTCTTCCTTTCATTCAATGGGCAGACAGACAAGACTGTTCTAAAACACGCCAAAACGTTATCCTCGTCAAACTTATTATTTTCATTCTACCCCGACCCCTTCCAAAAAAATCCCTGCTTCCCGCGCGGTGCGTTAGGTTTTGTGTGGTCCGGGCACTGTCCCGTTTTTGACACTTCTCTGACGGGTTCCCCCGGTTCCCTCGCACCTGCGTCGCTACCGGGTCCCTTCAGGAATGCACTGGGGCTTGTAATCGCCTTTGTTGGGGCATTGAGTTGTACGGCTGAGTGAAACTTCCCAACCTCACAGTGCGCCGGTCGCTGAATGGGGCTCAGCGTGGGGCGGCTCTCCAAACCGCGGCCGCTGCCAAATTCCAACGGTGGCGCTCACAATCACTCCCACACAGGCCCCGCTACCACCAGGCAGGAGGGATGGAGGGAGAGGAGGGAAGTTAAGGGGGTAAGGGTGTGAAGGAGGAAAGAGGAGAGAGAGAGGAAAAGAGTCCAAAACGAACTCTAAACAAATGGTCAAGGCTAAATGTTTCTCACCATCACTCTTCGCGATGGACGGTGAAAGCCGGTTTAGGCCTGTATCAATGACATTATGAGGTGTAGCTTAGGCCTATTGCTTGGTTGATATAGCCCTATATATATTTTATTATTATTTAACCTTTATTTAGCTAGGCAAGTCAGTGGGCCAATTGTGCGCCACCCTATGGGACTCCCAATCACGGCCGGTTGTGATACAGCCTGGATTCGAACCAGGGTATCTGCAGTGACGCCTCTAGCACTGAGATGCAGTGCCATTAGACCACTGCTCCACTCGGGAGCCCTTTATTCCCAACATTATCAACCATTTTCACAGGGTCCCCGTTCACGGGCTAAAAGTCCTCACATAAAACCATACTACAGAGAAGTATTCAAAATGTGGATGATTAAACTTCAAAGTTGAATCCTCAAGACAATCATTTCCCCGGCTGAATGCTTAGACACTGTCTAATTAAAAATCTTCCGACAAACAGTTCAGAAGGATAGGCTACAGAACATCATACTCAAAATAGCTAGTGTTGTGAAAAAACAGCATTGCAAGAGAGCAAGAAACAACAAGAGTAAAAGTTTGTAAACGTGGTAAAAAAAATATAAACTTTCCCTGTGTGTGTGTCAGCAGCCTGTGTGCCACCACGTTTCGGTGCATTGGGGCCTGTGCTCCAGTGTATGGCGCTGGACAGAGCAGCAGCAACAGCAGCATCGAAGCGCTCCTGGAAGAGCGCAGGATTAAGAGGCAGCAAGATTGTTAAACATGTCAACGTGTAATTGCACGATAAGGCCCTCGCGAGGAATTCATTGGCCCAGTTGCTTTCTCTATTCCCCGCTAATCTTGCCTGGCACATTCGTTCTGTGCAATCTGTCTCCGTAATCTTCTGTGACAGAGCGGGCACCGAGAGCAGGCAGCTCAGTTGGGTTTTGTTGGGGATGGAGGGAAAGCGGAGAAAATATGCAGAGGCGTGATAAAGTGACGCTAATTATCCCCATTTAGGACAGCGAGTGCAAGGGATCGGGGCTTTACCAGCGCCGAGTGTGCGCCAGCGCTGATGGCTTCCTAGCGTGGAATATATCGGTGGCTACAAGATAAGAGTATCGCATGCTGGAGAGATTTATTTACTGCTGCTGTTCCCTCCCTTTCCTCTCTTCCATTCCCCAACCTCCACATCGCCACCTTTGCCCCAAAACCCGTTCCCCATCACTTCCCCTCCCTTCACTTTCCCCTCTGTGGTTGAGTAGTAAATTATTCGGGTTAAATTTACCAGAACGCTCCTCTTTTAACCTAGCGATGTGCGGTGACGCGCCCCGCCTCTGTTTTTTCAGCGTTAATCTGTGTCGCTTTACATCTGCAGATAAGATACAAATAACCTCCAAGCGGGCCATGCTATGTGCCCCTCTGCTGCGTAGGAGGGGAGCTCTGCATACGCCACATCACTGTCTGTTTAGGGTCCACAACAAACTCACGTTTCAGCAGTTTGTTTTATTGAATTCAATGATTCCACCTGTATGTTGGGGGGCTGCTCTCTGACAGGTGCTGTAGGCGGCCCTGGGTGCGGTATGGTCCTCTAAACTTCTAAAGTTGGTACCAGTGGAGGCTGGTGGGAGGAGCTATTGGAGGACGGGCTAATTGTTACGTCTGGAATGGGATAAATGGAAACCACATGTTCGACTCCATTCCATTAATGACATTCCAGCTATTGCAATGAGCCCGTCCTCCTATAGCTCATCCCACCAGCCTCCTCTGGTATACACCATAGTTAACCAAGTTTAAAGAAGTGCAGTACACCTACCTACAGGCAGATAGATGTCTATAGGCCTACAGTACAAGATGTATCATCAGTTTTCTAAATGGTGGAACAATTTGATATTCCTGATTGGAGCAAAACTGGTGGTGAAAGTTTCTATACTCCTATATTTCTATATTTCTTGCATTGTTGCATGTGAAAACTGAAGGAAGAAAGACATTGGACAAAGTGATGTTCTTTCAGAAGACTGGAATAAAAGGTAGATGCACGATTTACTTTTGTAAAACGTTCAGTGTAAATTAAGTTTGATTTTAGTTGAATGATGATGTAATGATTGGAACGTTTTAGGATATTATTTGGGGAGAGAAATATGATGGATCTAGTGATGACAGCTCTTTAAAAGTATTTTTGTGGTAGTTGAAGAAATAGGTAGAATAGGTTCACATGTAGATCTACTGATAGCTACCTGTAGTTCTATCTAGTAATACATTATTTAGGCTAACAGCATAGCTGCGGGAATTAGGGGTGCTGAGGGTGCTGCAGCACCACCTGAAAAATAAGAATTAAAATAATAATAATAACAATAAAAATAAAAATTGAAAATAATATTTTTTCACAAAAGTAGTGCACTGGGCCTTTAATAGTCATGTATTAGCTGCAGCCCGGGTGAAGCATTTTTTCCAGCAAATGAAATGAAATAAGTTATAGTAGTGGTAGTGTCTGCAGTAGTAATGGTGGTGACTGGTTGTAGTTGAAAAAGTAGTAAGATTAAAATATTGATTGATTGGTTGGTTAATTGTTAGGAAAGGATGGGTTATGATAGCCTGAACATGTGAAAGTTGGTTTGGTATCTCTAGCTTGAACTGTTCAATAGTTACAATTATTGTTGGTCGGTATTATATGCTATATACATTCGTCTTGTGCAATCTCTGTAATCTTCTGTGACAGAGCGGGCACCGAGAGCAGGCAGCTCATAGTGCAGACCAGAGCTAGACCAGAGCAAGTGCAAACCTTAGCTAGCTTGCTACACCCAGAACCAGAGCTGGACCAGAGCTAGTGCAAACCTTAGCTAGCTTGCTACACCCAGGAACAGAGCTGGACCAGAGCTAGTTCAGACCAGAGCAGTAGTTGTGGTCAGTAGATGTGGTCAGTAGATGTGTAGTTGTGGTCATTAGTTGTGGTCAGTAGTTATGTGGAAAGTAGTTGTTTAGTTGGGGTCAGTAGTTGTGTGGTTGTGGTCAGTAGTTGTGGTCAGTAGTTGTGGTCAGTAGTTGTGGGATTCAGTATTTTTGTGGTCAGTAGTTGTGGTCGGTAGTTGTGTGCTTCAGTATTTTTGTGGTCAGTCGTTGTGGTCAGTAGTTGTGGTCAGTAATTGTGTAGTTGTGGTCAGTAGTTGTGTAGTTGTGGTCAGTAGTTGTGGTCAGTAGTTGTGGTCAGTAATTGTGTAGTTGTGGTCAGTAGTTGTGTGGTTGTGGTCAGTAGTTGTGGTCAGTAATTGTGTAGTTGTGGTCAGTAGTTGTGTGGCTGTGGTCAGTAGTTGTGGTCGGTAGTTGTGGTCAGTAGTTGTGTGGTTCAGTATTTTTGTGGTCAGTCGTTGTGGTCAGTAGTTTTGGTCAGTAATTGTGTAGTTGTGGTCAGTAGTTGTGTGGTTGTGGTCAGTAGTTGTGGACAGTAGTTGTGGTCAGTAGTTCTGTGGTTCAGTATTTTTGTGGTCAGTAGTTGTGGTCAGTAGTTGGGCTCAGTAGCAGTCAGTAGTTTTGATAAGTAGTTGTGTGGTTCAGTAGTTGTGGTCAAGAGTTGTGTTGTTGTGGACATTGTGGACATTGTGTTGTGGTCAGTCGTTGTGGTCAGTAGTTGTGGTCAGTAATTGTGTAGTTGTGGTCAGTAGTTGTGTAGTTGTGGTCAGTAGTTGTGGTCAGTAGTTGTGGTCAGTAGTTGTGGTCAGTAATTGTGTAGTTGTGGTCAGTAGTTGTGTGGTTGTGGTCAGTAGTTGTGGTCAGTAATTGTGTAGTTGTGGTCAGTAGTTGTGTGGCTGTGGTCAGTAGTTGTGGTCGGTAGTTGTGGTCAGTAGTTGTGTGGTTCAGTATTTTTGTGGTCAGTCGTTGTGGTCAGTAGTTTTGGTCAGTAATTGTGTAGTTGTGGTCAGTAGTTGTGTGGTTGTGGTCAGTAGTTGTGGACAGTAGTTGTGGTCAGTAGTTCTGTGGTTCAGTATTTTTGTGGTCAGTAGTTGTGGTCAGTAGTTGGGCTCAGTAGCAGTCAGTAGTTTTGATAAGTAGTTGTGTGGTTCAGTAGTTGTGGTCAAGAGTTGTGTTGTTGTGGACATTGTGGACATTGTGTTGTGGACAAGTAGTTTTGTGGTTCATTAGTTGTGTGGTTGTGGTCAGTAATTGTGATCAGTAGTTGTGGTAAGTAGTTGTGGTCAGTAGTTGTGTGGTTTTGGACAGAAGCTGTGGTTAGTAGTTGTGGTAAGTAGTTGTGTGGTTCAGAAGTTTTGTCGTCAGTAGTTGTGGTCAGTCGTTTTGTGGATGTGTCATCAGTTTAGGTTTAGTAGTTGTGGTCAGTAGTTGTGTGGTTTTGGTCAGAAGCTGTGGTTAGTAAGTTGTGGTAAGTAGTTGTTGTCGGTAGTTGTGTGGTTGTTTACAATATTTGTGGTTCAGTAGTTGTGGTCAGTAGTTGTGTGGTTATGGTCAGTAGGTTGTGGTCAGGGTCTAAACTACAATTGTTGCGTGAAAACTGTGAACAGAGACAGCTTCCCTCTATCCAATCAGTAGTGCTGAGCGATTAACTGGAATGTAAGTTATTATCGTTTTTTAAACAACTAATTGGCCGAGGTTGATTAAATGATTTGAATACCATTTTTTTCCTTTTTTTTCTGTGAGCTCAACGCACACATTGCAAAGTTTCTCTATAAATAACTGTGCAATGTAGTAGGAAGTTGTAGTATATATTTCTACATAGTTCAGTGCAGAAAACATGGAAATTAATTACAATGATCATAATCCATTGCGCTCCAACTTGTCTAGTCTGTGTTTCTTTTACTTTGAAGAACTACTAAAATAGTGATTTTGTCATACAGCACAGGCAGCAGCTCTGTAGAGATGAGATGATGACTTCGAATTAAATAATATAGTCATCAAATAAAACGAATGCAATATACACATTTTATTAAAGTAAAGTATGTGAATAATTGATGGTTAATAAGTGATACGCAGTAATGGGCAGTCACCACCATCATGGGACTTTTATTCTGTGTTATATTCTGTGTTGTTAAAGCATTCAACCCACATAATGCATAGTGCACCTAATGTTAAACAAAATAATCAAAACCGAAATCGAAAACCATTAATATTTTTTAATAATCGTACCGAAACCGAACCGACCTGAAAAAGCGTTAATCTCTCAGCACTACCAATCAGAGCAGCAGGATCAAAGTACAGCTCGCCTTTCTCTTTACAGACAGGCAAACTAGCTAGTTGAGCTATTTAGAGCACGAGAAACGATCTTAAGAAGGTGTACGATGCGCTGTTGCCTTGTCCTTGTCACTACTTTCTTGGTGTTCGCAATTGTTCTAAATTCAATCACCCTCTTCACTCTACTCGTAATTTTTGCCTGTGCGCCTCTACGTCTGTGAGTATCGATAGCAACGGATCCGTTTGGGCTTCTCAATAATGAGACATGAGAGAGATGTTAGCTGACGTTAGCTAGCTACGTTTTGTCACTCTAAACCCAGAACAACATCTGTAGCGTTTGATTGGTATGAGATAATTATGTTCTGAGTCCAGATTTGAATAGCAGAAAAGTAGACCAAGATGTTAGACCCTCTAAGTGTTTGTCTATCCTGTTGTGGGAGTGGTCAAAACGGCAGTTGTTTCAAAAAGTAACGGGAAAAAGTAGTTGATGCGGTTACTAAGATAGCTGTACCGTTTGATTGTACCTCTATGTCTAAGTTTGTGGGAAAGTGGTCCAAATTTCAGTTGCTTATAAAAAGTTAGAGGAAATGTTGTTGATGCTGTTAGTAAAACAGCTGTATCGTTTGAGTGTAATAAGATATTTTTGTTCTAAGTTCAGATTGGAAAAGAAGAGGAAGATTTCATACACTCTAACGTTTTTTGATTTAACTAGGCAAGTCAGTTAATAACAAATTCTTATTTTACAATGACGGCCTACCACGGCCAAACCCTCCCCTAACCCGGACAACGCTGGGCCAATTGTGCGCCACCCTATGGGACTCCCAATCACGGCCGATTGTGATACAGCCCGGGATCAAACCAGGGTCTGTAGTGACGCCTCTAGCACTGAGATGCAGTGCCTTAGACCGCTGCGCCACTAGGCAGGCTTATTGTCTAAGTTGTTGGTAAAGTGGTAAAGTAGCTTATTTGTGTCAAAAGTCGCATTGTTGAAATTACAGTGACCCGAATGTTGGAAGTGATGATGTCACAATGGGGCCTTTAGAATGTTGAGGAAATGCCATTAAAGTGGATGGAGGTAAAAAAGGACAAAAAGCTTAATAGTTTAAAAAGTATAAAAGATATCAAAAAGTTGTATGTATGTAACTCAATCCAGAATAGTCTCCAAGTTTTAAAGTTTGAATGACGTTTCTAGTTAAAACCGTGTAAGAGCAGTAGAGTTCCAAATAATAATAATAAGTATTATAATGCTGCTTGGGGCCTGATTTGGACTAACCATGATCACAATAGCCTGAAACAGGATGTAATAGTCCTCATAAGGCACAACAGAAAATACCATCTCATACTTTTTCTCAATGCACCGAAGATGTTTATTCCAGGCTCTATGAGGCACAGAAAGGCTCCGAAAGATCTTGAAATGTGTCATGCAACCCCCATGGAGGGAATGGACTACTGTGAGATACAAAGGGAACTCCCTCTGCTCTAACCCATGCTTACTCCCATACTTTTCCACCCATAAGAGGGATAGAGCAAGAGCCCAATTTGGGGAGAAGGTTGTGGAATCGTAGCACAGTGTGAGAGAGAAGTTCCCTGAGGTCAGAGGTCATGTCACTTGTTGCTGCATACAGGTTTAGCAATGACTATAGGGCAGGGAGTTTCTCCTCTCCATGTGCCCTGACCAAAACCTCCTGCCACATTAATGATATTACATTGGAGAATTTGGACAGGAGATAAGAACAGCAACTATGTATCATGTACATATAAAGCTGCTCCCAAAGAGGAATTCACTGTCAATTCAATACACATGCGCATCATTATTTGTTGTGCTCTTATGGGTTGTTTGTAACACCATATTTTTTATAACATTTTTTATTTTATTTAATCTTTATTTAACCAGGCAAGTCAGTTAAGAACAACTTCTTATTTACAATGACGGCCTACTCATATGACATGAGTCTTTCCCTTTTTTCAAAGTAATTTATAACTAACTGTCCAGTTGAAACTGAAAGACACAAGAGATCCCTATATTCTACTTCTGCCAACGTATTAATAAGACTGTGAGTCTTCTCATCTAAATTGTGTGTAATTGTTTATTTTATCATGTTAGCCATGCCTATGTGTTTCAGTGTCTATGACTGCCATGTGGGTATTAAAACACTTCAACTTGAAACACCTAGTGAACAGCTCACCCCTCCTTGTTTCCTAATGTCTACAGATGATCTGCTCTGATTCTAAATGAGTCACAAAAAAACTGTCGCACACACTTATCACCCTCTTCAACACATTTTAGATCTCCCTCTCCAGCACTGTGATTTCATATAGTCTCCATTCATCATGGCACAGAGGAAAGGAATATAACATCCCATACACACTAACCAGAATCTCAGAATCTCTAAAGGGTACAACTTTAAATCAATCCAATACACACAGTGGTAATAAGATCAATTGGGTTGAGGGTACTATGTTGTCTGTAATACAACCATGGCTTAAATAAAGAACTTTTATCTATTGGATGATACTGCCATCCGGAATCTATTCCCTGAAAGTACAAAATGTATTCAACCATTATTGGGGTAAAATCTAAGTTCAATAGAAAAGTGGTTCTTGATCATTAAAATCCAAGTGCCTGTTACACACTATAGGGCCAAACCGAGCCAAGTCAAGAGAGCCAAGCCGAGGTGTACTGAATTGTCCCCATATTGTGAATCAGCCACATTGTTCTGGCATTGCAACTTGCTGTAGTAAGCCTATGGCAGGGATGCAGAGTGTGTCAATCACTGACTAATGTGGCTTCTTTGTATCCATACTGCTTCCTATTCAGGGGTACTGGCTTTGTTAAGGGATCAAGGAAACAGCCTGAACTTTGACCCCTACTCACATAACAAGAAAACAGCAAAGTTTCCACTTTTCTCCCAAATAGACCATTAAGATGCCTTCAGCTCATACTTATCAGGATTATCTACTCACGGTGTAGTCAATGTATTCAATACTGGGAGATAGTCAGTCACAAGTAAAATGTGAGGTGAGGTCAATTCAATACTAAACTATTCTAAAGTAATCAAATGAAACTTGCTATGTATGTATACAACCTAATTCTGGTTTACACAACTCCCTATTTGAATTATAATAAGTCTAGAATAATTTAAGTGGAATAATTTAGGACAATGTGCTATGAAGTAAAATAATATTAGGCTAACTTACTGAAAAGCAGTAGGCCTATTATACTGTTCATGACACCAATAAAAAGGGTAGGCCTAAATTTGCCAATAACAAAAACGTCAAACATCCTACACATTTATTAGGTTTAAAAACATAATTTTTGTATAGCCTAAGATATTTGAGTGAGGCTGAATATTATCGCCATTTGCAATCATAGCGTTATGTCCAAATAGGCCTGCATGGTTCATCCCTTCAGGCTTGCAAGAATAAGATCTCTTTCAAAAAGCCACAAAAGTCACCCAACTCGAGATGGCTTTGCTCTTGTTTTCTATGGGCAGTAGGATATATGAATGTATTTTTTGCCAAGTTACTACAGAAATATATCATATTATGCTATTTGAATAATCTATTGTACATTATAACAACATAAATTCAATGTATTAAGTGCTATAGGCCTATTGTATAACAAATGCCTGCGGAACAGGTCAAGTCTAAGTTTGTCAGTAATCAAACGAAGATTTTACACATTTTAACTATTTGTTTCATGTTACGGCTTTTTGAAAGAGATCTTATTCTTGCAAGCCTGAAGGGATGAACCATGTAGCCAAATAAGTAGCCAAATGTAGCGAAATAAGGTTCAAATTATCATGGGAAAGAAAAACCATGAAAAGACTCAAAATACAACTTTTAAATCGAATCAAGAACAAAAACAGCATAATTAATTATAAAAATATATTGCAAGTAAGACGATGCACGCATATATCCGAAATGTAGACTATATTCTGAAGGACTCATGTGAATACTGTGCTTCTCTCTGAAATATGTGGACCCTGTTCTATTGTAACAACTTGCTAGTAACGTTAACTTTACAGAAATGATTACAAACCCATAAGGGTAAAACTCTGAGAATAATAATCCAATGGCCAAAAAAGCAGTTTACTTATATTAAATATTACGCATTTTAACTATTTGTTTCATGTTACGGGTTTGCCCTTCAAAACAATATTTTCCGTATGGGTAGCTTTACGTCAGACTCAAAGTTTCGTGGCCTTCAAATGAAATATAACTCATATTACCATTTGCAACTGAAGATAGTGAACAATAATCAAGCTAACACCTTTTTGTAGAATCAGAGCAACATTTGTGTGAAATTTATTTAAATTGTAATTCAGCCCAATATCAGAACCTCTCTCTAGCAGAAATGCATTTCGTAAATTATACAATAGCAGTTGCGCGTCAGTCTTTTAGAATATTCACAATTTACAATAATTATTACAATAAGAAGATATAATTATGATCATGAATAGACAGTGTAAACGGAAATGTTTACAAACTCTTGGGGAATTATTAGATGGGGAAAATATCCATCTTTAAAACCATCTTTCATGATTATGGAAAACATGTTCTTGTTTTTCAATAACTTACAGTGAACCAAAAATAATTCGATTATAGTTAAGCAAATGTGTTCGTTAATTTGGTTGGCATCGCCCTCAACCACAAATGTGGTTAATAAAAAATTAAAAAATTATAACACAACAACCAATATTTGAACTCATATCCTGTTCGTAAGAGAGTGTATACTCCAAAAGGGGAAAAGGATAGGCTAATTTACTTTTAATTTACAAGAACACCATAAACATTCTGAACAAAATGCAGGTAGTTCAGTGATCATTTAAAAAATAGGTAAATATTTGGTTATGGGTTTTTGTATTCTGTCTGCAGTTTCCATAGTCATATAAATAATCTATATATGTGTTAATGGAACCGTTCCGTTCACCCCAGCCGTCGCACTCTGGTAATGCTGCGGCAATGCGTGGAGTCTACTTTGCACCGATGGGTCCCCGGGCTCTCCGGTCGGTAAATACATGCTTATCATCTCTCTCAAGTCTCCGGGGCAAGGGCCCCTGGAGTGAGTGCTAACGGGAGGGCTTACGCTCGGCTCTGACTTCACCAGCGACCCTAACGTGCCCATGGCAGCCGAGGAGGAGACGCCAGAGCTCTGGTGCTGCGTGTAGGTGATCCCGCCATAGCCGGACGGAGATGCGCTCATGTAGCCCTCAGAGTTCGAGATGGGGCTGTACTGGAGTGCCGACATGTCGTAGCGGTGCATGGGCTGGGGGTTGTGCGGGTGGTGGTGGTGGTGTGAGTGGTGGTGATGCCCGCTGCCCGGGTGCTGGCTGTAAGCTAGCTGCGCCTCTTGCATCATCGCCGCCGCAGCAGCAGCTGCAGCCATCTGCCCCGAGTACGCACCGTTCGCCCAGCCATTCATGTGAGCGTAGCCTGAGCTGGTGGAGCCCCCGTGGCCTCCGGTGCTCTCTAACCTCTGGCCGACGCCGGATGAACCCATACCGACACCCAGACCCATTCCACCGCCGCCGGCCCCAGAGAGCAGGCCACCGGCCAGAGAGTATTTGTCCTTTTTCAGCAGCGTCTTGGTCTTCCGTCTCGGTCTGTACTTGTAATCCGGGTGTTCCTTCATATGCATTGCTCGTAACCGCTTCGCCTCGTCGATGAAGGGTCTCTTCTCCGCCTCGGACATCACCTTCCATTCGGCTCCCAGCCGCTTGCTGATCTCAGAGTTGTGCATCTTGGGGTTCTCCTGGGCCATCTTTCTCCGCTGCCCCCGGGACCACACCATGAACGCGTTCATCGGACGCTTCACCCGGTCCTGATTCGCTTTGGACCCACTGTTCGGCCCCGTTTGCCCCAAATTTGTGTTCGTTTGGGGTCCAGGGGACTGGAGGTCCGTCTCCATCATCATGCTATACATTCACCTGGTTTTCAAACTTTCAACCAACAGATGAAACAAAGTCTGGTTCAGTCGGCGCGCGAGTCCGGCAGAGCAGGTGCACACGAGGGAACGACAATCCTACAACGAAAAAATAATTAAATGCAAACTTAATTAATAATCCAATACATAGAGTGTCAGAGAAATGTTCTCCCCGTGGATGCTTTATCTCCTCTCCGGTTGTTGGTTCACATCCACGCTGACAGAAGGCGCATTTGAGCCACTTTCCCTGTCGGAGTTGAGAAGTTAGTTAAAGCGGCAGCCATATGAAGCGCCCTGACAGCGGTTAAATGAGCCACGAGCGGCCAATAGCGTTCTAGAAGCAAAGCGATTTGCATGGCGCTCAGTCAGGTGACGCAGAACTAGTGAAAGAGGAACATACTGGCAGGGGGGTGAGAGGTGGGTCACCCTCGCTAAGTAACATGGTGAGTAAAATTGCGGGGAATTACATATGAATCCGTTTGCCACTTTCAAGACTAGACTTCTAGCCTAAAAGTTATTCAACCACATAGTCATTGAGCATTTGAACAAGCTCTCACAGTCTCACTGCAGAATTAGACATTCATCCAATTTCGAGTGTTTTTGCTGCTCCTGTTGCTCTGTATCGTTCCATTTCTTCAAACGTCAAATTTCTAAGTTAAGGGTTAAATTTAAGCACTCGGTCCGAATTATTAAGGTAAGGATTATAGTTTGGGATAGGGTAAAAAAATAAAAACACAAAAAAAATGTGTCAACGATGTCTTCAGGACATGCATAGTCGTCCCGTTTCGACTTCAATCTTAAGGACCTAGCTGTCTAGGCCTATACTTTCGAAATGACATACATTATAATAGTAAGTAGTTTATAAGCTACTTCTGTTGAGTAACTTTTGAGTAAAATAGTGAGTATAGCCTGATAATATAGAAATACATATAGATATAGGAACTAAATAGACAATTACAAGATTGTTGGCTTGTTGAAGATGTTGGCCACACGTAGTCCTACACACACACGCTCTCACGCATACACACTGTTGTGCTTCACTAACCACAACCTAGCCGCACGTCAAAGTGTGGCATTATCAGATGTCATACTTCTACAAACAAACCAATGGGGTTTTGGACCGCGGGAAGACATTTAACTTATTCTAATCACCTGTTAAGGAGGCTGTTAATGTAGTCACTGGGGCAGATTTGAGATTCTAGACTGTCATCGCCGTCTGCTGGAGGGGAACAGCATGGGAGCGTGCCTTGCGTGCGCCATGGTGTTACCATTGCCATTGGTGTTGCCATAAGAACCTATAGCATACACTTCACAGCTGGTTATTACGCTACCCAAAGTCAAAAGCATTTTGTAAACAGATATGGGCATCAAAGTGAATAATTATGTGACACAATTTATAGGCTTGATGATAGAAAGTAAACCATAATTCGATAATTTTTTTAAGATGCGGAAAAACCACGCATGCTATTCCAATGCTGTCTTTTTAACCAAAAATATAGTTGGGTTAATAGATTTAAGTAAAGGCCTATCCACAGAGAAAATACAACAAATTCATTTCATTTTAAACTGGCAAGGCTGAGTGTTATGGTGTCAGGTCTCAACTGGCACAAGATCGCGCGCACGTGCATCACATTTCACAGCTGACCTCCCCTGAAAAACCCAATCAGCGGCTAATTGAAAGGCAAAAAAAAACATATTCCTTCCCCGCCGCGAGGCTAACGATTTAATCATTGTATCATGGTTTGTTGCTTTTAATTAGGCTGACATAGCTTTCAGTACGGGAGCTGGAGCATTCAGGTGTAGGCCTATCTATCCCTCTGCGACCGGTAGAGTTAAAGGGTCTCACAATGGTCAATAACAGCCTCGCAACCCACGTCTCGTGGTTTATGGCTCGAGGATTAGATATTTTTTGGGTTGTGACACACCGAGAATGGGCTACTGACACACTTGCGTGCGCAAACCACCGAGAGAGAGCGCACTGATACCACTCTTCCCAGATCAAATCGCAATAAATATGAGCCCCTTTTTTGATTCACATCACAACTGTTGCCCACTACAACTAGACTATTACTAGGCCGACTATAGTAGGACAATTGTAATAATAACAAGTAAGTAACATCATAATAATAGGCCTATATTATAGTCTATAATAACACAATATCACAGGCCCATGTTATTATACTAATGTAGGTCCATATATAATGTCGACGAATAAGAAAATCACACAATCCACAATATGATTCAGAGAGAGGCTTGTCATTATAGCATCATGTTTAAATTGTGATTACACAAACATGCCATTGAAATACTGTAACTTCAAAGGCCTATAAGCTAATAACTTTTAATGATTATTTCAATTTAAAATATTATGAAAGTATGAAAATAGTTTTGAAAAATGTGTATTTTGACTGGAAGTTGGTTTTGCGATCCATTAAAATAGCCATCAACAAGGAGCAAATGTGCTCGAGTCGAAAAATATATATTTATTTGGTCTAGGGTGTGTGAACATACGCTGTTTTTGAACAGCATATTTGAATATGTTCGTGCCTTTAATAATAACTAACGATAAAGGTTTTCTAGGGCATATTGTTATGAAATTGCATTAAATGGTTTTGAGTGTTCAAAGTGGATAATGACTGATGACCTAGGCCTATATAATTATTATTAATATCGACAAATGTTTCTGGAACATGTAGGCCTACTAAAACGTTTATTTCATGTAGGATAATTTCGATGATTTCTGATTCCTTTTATTTAGCCATATGTAGCTAACCTTGTATTTCATTAGAGAGATTTTTTGCTAAATTATGATGATGAGGATGATTATTATGAAGGATATTATTGGTATTATAATAATTAGACTTAGTATTTCTTATTATTCTCATAATTATTCAATATTACAAAATTATAGGCTAATAATTTTATCCTCTTTAACATAATCTCAAAATGCCTATATTTTTAACAACATAAAATCGGACACAATTCAAACAGCCTGAAACCAAAGTGGAACCGGTGTTGAACGTCATCAGCGAGGAATTAGCCTTTGCAAAAAGCACTGCAACCATCGTGGGCCATATTTACTTTCCCTGTCATTCTCGATCACTCGCCTCAAGCTTAGAATTCTCCCCGCTTCTTTGTGCGCACTCTGCGAAAAGCTGCACACGCGTTGCTGCAGGTGCACGCGCGGGGGCAAGGGTCACACCACTTATCCACCCCTTCACACAGCCTAGAACAATAGTCGTTATTTTCTTTCTTTATTTTTGGGTTTAAATTTAATTTTGATTAACGAGTGGTTTTAGCGGACCATCAGCCATTGAATTTAGACTAAACTACAACCTTTACCCAAAGAAATGAACCAAAATTAGGCCTACCTATTAGGCCGCCGTATCATGCGTTTGACATAAATGCCCCTGAATTTTCAATTGAAGCCATCGAGGTAGAAGGACAGAGCCGTTTCCCGCGGTCCCTAGAGCAGGGTCATTACTTTCATCCCCTTCCACGTTATTATAGTTATTTGCTGGTGCTCTGGCACTACTTTATATGCAGATTTCAACGGGGGAAATGCCTTAATCCGGAGGATGCAGGTTGGAAATGGTAATCATAGGGATCCGAAAGATTTGACATTTTTACCGTGTGAACATTAAAATGTTATTTTTTTCATATATCCTCGGGGCCTAATTCGTTTCTATAATTTGATAGTAATCAATCAAAACAAAATTGGGAAGGATACAGCTTCAGGTCAGCCTACTTGTATGTTTAAAACCGTTCACTTGGCGCCACTCAAACCCGTTTCTCCCAAGTGTGTGTGTGTGTGTGTGTGTGTGGATGGGATGGAGGAAGGGCAAGAAGCCATAGTGTAACATTGTGATGATAACCCTGTACAGCATTTTGAACCAGCCTGCACACAAACTCGATTTATCGACTATAGTCTGTCCATGCTGCTTTGAGATAAATATGTAGGCCTACAGGCTAAATGTCAATAGCCTATACAGAAAGAGCTATTTATAGCCACGCACGCACACACATGCACGCACGCACACACAAACACAGTCTTGTACAGCTAACCTTCTGGGGACACACAATTCAGTCCCGTTCAAAATCCTATTTTCCCTAACCCTAACCCGTACCCTTACCTCAACCCTAGCTCCTAACCCTAAACCTAATTCTAACCCTATTATGACCTTGACCCTAAACCCCCTAGAAATAGCATTTGACCTAGTGAGGACCAACAAAATGTCCCCAGTTGGTCAGGTCACCTGTGATACAAGACCATATTCGGCATCCATCCATGTCTGAGGACGTCGGGAGATGAAGTGGAAACCGGCCACTAGGAGCAACAGTGAGTGCTGTTACCTAAGTAGGTTTCGGTTGTAAGTACTTTATCTGCCTCTGAGTTCAAAGGTTGCAAGTTCGAATAAAGGATAGAAAGTTGTTTTTTATATTTTTGTTTTAAGCTTATCGGAAACATTAACCCTTACCTTAACCCTGCAGAGGTTCACACATGCTGCTACTCTGTTTATTATCTATCCTGATACTCTTCACACATGCTGCTACTCTGTTTATTATTTATCCTGATTGCCTAGTCACTGTTACCTTTAGGTGAAAAAGTGACAAGGCAATCAAGATAGATAATAAACAGAGTAGTATCAGCAGCATGTGTGAAGAGTATCAGGATAGATAAAAACAAAGTAGCAGCAGCTGAGTGATGAGTATCAGGATGTTTTACTTTTTATCTCTGCATTGTTGGGAAACGGCTCATAAGTAAGCATTTTACGGTAGTCTACACCTGTTGTTTTCGGCGCAAGTGCCAATAAAACATTTGGATTTGATATAGCCTATATGCTATATATGGTTGTTTATCGGGCATGACATGGTCATCTATAGTCTGTTTTTGTCTTTACAGCCGAGTTAAAGGCAATGGCTGCACTGGCACAAAAATAAGGTCGTTAAAGTCATGACTTGGAGGAGTCAATTAACCGACCCGGATATCATGGGAAAACGACAGCGACTGAGATCAGGCGAGCTGCTCTATCTGTTGACCTGCCTCCCTCCGTGGAGGGAAGTCAACAAAGTCTAAACGGGATCCCTGGGACGTCCAAAATCTGTCCTTATAGTAGTTGAAATTTAAAAGGGTTAGGAAAAGGGTTTTGGTAAGGGTAGGGGTTAAGGTTAGGGTTTAGGGTATGGACGTCCCAAGGATCCGTCATGCACTAACACTCCCTCCCTCCACTGCATGTTGATAGTCAGCGTGCACTCACTGTGCGTTCAAGGAACGAATCTGCATCGGGTGCCCGGCAAAACAACCACATCGACGTGCATAAATAGGCTAGTCGCTAGTGCGTTTTTCCATTCAGCTAAATAAATATAATACAAAAAGAGGGACATTATGAGAAAAGGGAATAATGGGGGGGATATTTGTCTAAAATAAATTGAGGGGATAGCCTAATTGTTAAGTTGTTTATAAGGTAACGCGACAATTACACGTTTCAGTCAACATAAGCTATCTCTTTATTGAAGAATATAGGCAAAATCCAATTAGCAGTAATTTAACAAATAGTATTTGGTTCAAAATTGTAGAGGTGATAGCGCGTAGCATATGCGTTATTGTAGTGGGTGTTCATTACGCACCCAAGACTCACCAAAGCATTGAGACTAGCATTTGCGTCCAATTCAATTGAATTATACACACAAATACAATTTATTATAGTTAATCTGCGTTGAATTAAGGGACGACGGAGCACATGGACTGATGAACCCAAAGTTGCCATTTATTCTATTTAACCATCTCAACATGTCATAAAAACTCTTGTTACACACCCACTAATAGATTTCAAACATAAAATATTTCAGTTATGCATAATATATATCCAAGATCTATTCCAACAACAGCCACCAGAAAATAAAGACGTGACAAGGGAAATATAGACTAACCAACCTCCTCGTGCATCAAATAGCTGAGGTTATGCAAACTTACGCACGTCTCCCTGATCCTCTATCGTAGTCAGTGAAGTAGGAATTGATTCTTTCCCCATCCTCCTCCTAAAGCCGTCCTAAACACACCAAAGCTTCCTGTAAGACCACCATCTCCCCTAAACTCTAACCGCTGTGTGCCATCCGTGCCCGGTGCCCAAACCCACCACTCAACACACACTGAGGGGAGAGACAAGAAGAAATTACATTTATTATACACTCTAAAAGACAATTTCAAGTTATTGTTTCTCTCAGTGAAAGGGGTTTGCTTCTTACATAATGAGGCGTCTGTTGTGTGGCGCTGAACAATACAAAACAAGTATTCTAATAAATAGCCACTTTTTTGTTCGCTCTCAGGATGAAGGGGCTCGAGCGGTTGGGTTCTGAAAAGCAGCTGTGTCATATTCAGTGGAGAGTGGGGCGGGGACTTGGCTTTGCGCCGCCTGCGGCTTCCCTCATGGATATGGCCTCACATTGATCACAAAAGCTGGTGCCGAAGCACGCTCACACAGAAAGGACAGGTAGAGAGAGAGGAGAAGGAGAGAGAGGAGAGCAGAGCAGAGGAGGAGAGGACATAGGAGTTGGGAGAGAAGAGTGGAGAGGACAGAATAGAGAAAGAGAGAATTGAGGAGTAGTGGAGAGCAGAGGCTTACATTTTGGTACCCCTTTATTTTATGATATAATTCAAAGTTCCCACATCAGGTGTGCACAGTGCACTTATAGAGTTTAGTGTCTACAAGTGTATTATCAGACCTATATGGAGTGAGATTTGTTTCTTTATTTACAGAATAAAGAGACAAATCTCACTCAATAGACCTAAACAGCTTGCTTCCCCATCAAAGTTCAAGTTTTAATGTCACGTGCACAAGTACAGTGAAATGCCTTTCTTGCAAGCTCAAAACCCAACAATGCAGTAATCAATATCAATGTAGCACTAAAAATATCATAAGGTAGAACAAAAACACACAACAAATAAAAATAAGAAATAAGAAAAACAGTAGAAAGTGAGAAGCTGAACAGTGCATTCGGAAAGTATTCAACCCCTTGAGCTTTTCCACATTTTGTTATGTTACAGCCTTATTCTAAAATGGATTCCATATTTTTTTTTTGTTGAATTTTTGCTAATTTATATAAAAAAACACAACAGGAAATACCTTACATACATAACTATTCAGACCTTTTGCTATGAGACTCGAAATTGAGTTCAGGTGCATCCTGTTTCCATTAATCATCCTTGAGATGTTTCTATAACTTGATTGGAGTCCACCTGTAGTAAATTAAATTGATTGGATATGATTTGGAAATGCACACACCTGTCTATATAAGCTGCCTATATAAGGTCCCACAGTTGACACTGCATGCCAGAGCAAAAACCAAGCCATGAGGTTGAAGGAATTGTCCGTAGAGCTCCGAGACAGGATTGTGTCGAGGCATAGATCTGGGGAAGGGTACCAAAAAAATTATGCATCATTGAAGGTCTCCAAGAACACAGTGGCCTCCATCATTCTTAAATGGAAGAAGTTTGGAACCACCAAGACTCTTCCTAGAGCTGGCTGCCTGGCTAAACTGAGCAAACGGGGAAGAAGGGCCTTGGTCAGGGAGGTGACCAAGAACCAGATGGTCACTCTGACTGACCTCCAGAGTTCCTCTGTGGAGATGAGAGAACCTTCCAGAAGGACAACCATCTCTGCAGCACTCCACAAATCAGGCTTCTATAATAAAGGCACATGACAGCCCGCTTGGAGTTTGCCAAAAGGCACCTAAAGGACAATTCTCTGGTCTGATGAAACCAAGATTGAATGCCAAGCGTTATGTCTGGAGGAAACCAGGCACCGGTCATCAGATGGCCAATACTATCCCTACGGTGAAGCATGGGAGTGGCAGCATCATGCTGTAGGAATGTTTTTCAGCAGCAGGGACTGGGAGACTAGTCAGGATCGAGTGAAAGATGATCCAGTGAGAGAGATCCTTGATGAAAACCTGCTCCAGAGCGCTCAGGACCTCAGACTGGGGCAAAGGTTCACCTTCCAACAGGACAACGACCCTAAGCACACAGCCAAGACAACTCAGAAGGGGCTTCAGGACAAGTCTCTGAATGTCCTTTAGTGGCCCAGCCAGAGCCCGGACTTGAACCCGATTGAACATCTCTGGAGAGACCTGAAAATAGCTGTGCAGCAACACTCCCCATCCAACCTGGCTGAGCTTGAGAGGATTTGCAGAGAAGAATGGGAGAAACGCCCCAAATGCAGGTGTGCCAAGCCTGTAGCGTCATACCCAAGAAGACTTGAGGCTGTAATCTCTGCCAAAGGTGCTTCAATAAAGTACAAACAAAGAGTAAAGTTCAACAAAAAGTAAAGGGTCTGAATACTTATGTAAATGTGATATTTCATTTTTTTATATATAAATTGGCAAAAATGTCTTAACTGTTTTTGCTTTGTCATTAAGGGGTATTGTGTGTAGAATGATGAGCGGGGAAAAAACATTTAATCCATTTTAGAATAAGGCTGTAATGTAACAAAATGTGGAAAAAGTCAAGGAGTCTGAATACTTTCCAAATGCACTGTGTACAGGGTCAGTTCCAATACCATATTTACAATGTGCAAGGATACCGCAGTGATAGAGGTAGAAATGTGTGTATAGGGGTAAGGTGACTAGGCATCAGGATATATGATAAACAGAGTAGCAGCAGCATAAAGTATGATTGTATGTGAATGTGTGAATATGTGTGTGGAGTCAGTATAAATATGTGTGCATGTTATGTGTGTGTTGGAGTGTCATTGTGCGTGAGGGTGTAGAGTCCTGTAAGTGTGCAAAGTGACAGTGAAAAAGGAAAAATGAAAATACAAGGGTCAACTCAGATAGTCCGTGTGGCCATTCTGTTAGCTATTTAGCAGTCTTATGGTTTTTGGATAGAAGCTGTTCAGGAGCCTGTTGGTGTCAGACTTGCCGTGTTGACGCAGAAAGAACAGCCTGTGGCTTGGGTGGCTGGAGTTTTTGACGATTTTCCGGGCCTTCCTTTCACTCCACCTGATATAGAGGTCCTGGATGGCAGGGATCTTGGCCACAATGATGTACTGGACTGTCCCCACTACCCTCTGTAGCGCCATGCGATAGAGGGAAGTGGTGTTGCCATACCAAGCATTGATGCAGCCAGTCAAGATGCTCTCAATGGTGCAGCTGTATAACTTTTTTGACGATTTGAAGGCCCATGCCAAACCTTTTCACATGTCTCTGACAGGCAGGCTGTAACAACTAGCATCATTATAGAGACTGGCACATATGCACACATGTACGCACACACACACACACGCACGCCCGCGCGTACACGCACACTCTCAATTGAGTAGTGAGGATTCAGAGAGGCCAGTAGATTTAAGGCTCTGGGCTGTTGATTCCTCTTCTCTATTAGCATCTAATTCCAGCCCTGGCAGGCAGTTGTGGGCCCTGTCTCTGCTGTTTAATGGACCAATCTGTCAGCCAAATCTGGCTGTGTGAAGGCAACATGAAGCTCATATGGTGCTGACTCCCAGCTGTCTCCCAGATGACTCCCAGCTGACTCCCAGCTGACTCCCAGCTCCCATCGTCTCCAGTCTGGTGCTGTAATTAAGCTAGCCAAACACTTGGAACGAGGAATTACCAATCAATGGCTTGGTTTGTGTTGTGTGTTAATGTAAAATCGGTGCTCTGCAGATAGTTGTTATAAATGGTTATAAACTGTAATTAAACAGTAATCAACTTTTTAACCTGTTGAGGCTCAATAATATCATCCCAGGGAAAATAATAATTCAAAACTGGTGCAAATGCTTAGTTAATTTACCCAAGACCCAAGAGATGAATATAAGTCATAAGATCTCCTTCTCTGTGAGATCTAGTGTCTCTGTTAGAGTTTGTGGCCATCGGCCTTAATGCATTGCATCTCTCATCTGGCTCCTCACCATTAAGGCCTAGATTCAATCCAGACCGCTATCTGCGTAATAGCGCGATTGACATTTAAAGGCAATTTCCAATTGAGCCAACATCTGCACCCACGGTAACAATGCCTTTAAATGTCTGCATAGCCAAAAAGGTGCAATCGGATTGAATATAGGCCTTAGTCTCAGTGCACCATGGCCAATAGGTGTGGAGCGTGGTGGCGCTTATAGGCCAACGGCTCTGTTATTCACTCTGTTTGACACCTCTGTAAAACTTTGAATACACCAGACATTCCACTGTCTCATCTTTTCCACAGCACCCTTTTCAGAGGCAGTTGGGTTGCAGTTTGTCCTTTGTAACTCTCTGATTTGTGCGCGTCTAGAGTTGTGTCTAGAACACCGCGTTGGGTCAAGTGATTGCCTTCATGAGAATACCTTGGACTTCATAATTTTCGCTATGATCGCTATAGGAAGTTTTTACTATCCAACTCCACAAAGTGACGTCCTTCCATGAAGACCAGTAAGTTCAGCAATACTGAAGATTGAAATATTTTCACACCTACACTTACACAGAGTGTACAAAACATTAAGAACACCTTCATAATATTGAATTTTTCACTTAATTCGCCGGGGCATGGACTCTACAAGGTGTCGAAAGCGTTCCACAGGGATGCAGGCCAATGGTGACTCCCAATTTTCTCACTGTGGGGTCAAGTTGGCTGGATGTCCTTTGGGTGGTGGACCATTCTGGATGGTCCACCACGCCTTGGTTTCATGCATGTTAACATTAGAAGCCTCCTCCCTAAGTTTGTTTTATTCACTGCTTTAACACGCTCTGCCAACCCAGATGTCCTAGCCGTGTCTGAATCCTGGCTTAGGAAGACCACCAAAAACGCTGAAATCTCCATCCCTAACTACAACATTTTCAGACAAGATAGAACGGCCAAAGGGGGGCGGTGTTGCAATCTACTGCAGAGATAGCCTGCAGAGTTCTGTCTTACTATCCAGGTCTGTACCCAAACAATTTGAACTTTTACTTTTAAAAATCCACCTTTCTAGAAACAAGTCTCTCACTGTTGCCGCTTGCTATAGACCACCCTCTGCCCCCAGCTGTGCTCTGGACACCATATGTGAACTGATTGCACCCCATCTATCTTCAGAGTTCGTGCTGCTAGGTGACCTAAACTGGGACATGCTTAACACCCCCGGCCATCCTACAATCTAAGCTTGATGCCCTCAACCTCACACAAATTATCAATGAACCTACTAGGTACAACCCCAAAGCCATAAACTCGGGCACCCTCATAGATGTCATCCTAACTAACTTGCCCTCCAAATACACCTCTGCTGTTTTAACCAAGATCTCAGCGATCACTGCCTCATTTCCTGCATCCGTAATGGGTCTGCGATCAAACGACCTCCCCTCATTACTGTCAAACGTTCCCTAAAACACTTCAGCGAGCAGGCCTTTCTAATCGACCTGGCCCGGGTATCCTGGAAGGATATTGACCTCATCCCGTCAGTAGAGGATGCCTGGTTATTCTTTAAAAGTGCCTTCCTCACCATCTTAAATAAGCATGCCCCATTCAAGAAATTTAGAACCAGGAACAGATATAATCCTTGGTTCTCTCCATTCCTGACTGCCCTTGACCAGCACAAAAACATCCTGTGGCGTTCTGCATTAGCATCGAACAGCCCCCATGATATGCAACTTTTCAGGGAAGTCAGGAACCAATATACACTGGCAGTTAGGAAAGCCAAGGCTAGCTTTTTCAAGCAGAAATTTGCTTCCTGTAACATAAACTCAAAAAAGTTCTGGGACACTGTAAAGTCCATGGAGAATAAGAGCACCTCCTCCCAGTTTCCCACTGCAATGAGGATAGGAAACGCTGTCACCACCGATAAATCCACAATAATTGAGAATTTCAATAAGCATTTTTCTTACGGCTGGCCATGCTTTCCACCTGGCTACCCCTACCCCGGTCAACAGCCCTGCACCCTCCTCAGCAACCCGCCCAAGCCTCCCCCATTTCTTAGCTGATGTTCTGAAAGAGCTGCAAAATCTGGACCCCTACAAAACTGCCGGGCTAGACAATCTGGACCCTTTCTAAAATTATCTGCCGAAATTGTTGCAACCCCTGTTACTAGCCTGTTCAACCTCTCTTTCGTGTCGTCTGAGATTCCCAAAGACTGGAAAGCAGCTGCGGTCATCCCCCTCTTCAAAAGGGGGAGACACTCTTGACCCAAACTGCTATAGACCTACAGTGGGGCAAAAAAGTATTTAGTCAGCCACCAATTGTGCAAGTTCTCCAACTTAAAAAGATGAGAGAGGCCTGTAATTTTCATCATAGGTACACTTCAACTATGACAGAGGAAATGAGAAAAAGAAATCCAGAAAATCACATTGTAGGATTTTTTATTTATTTATTTGCAAGTTATGGTGGAAAATATGTATTTTGTCAATAACAAAAGTTTATCTCAATACTTTGTTATATACCCTTTGTTGGCAATGACAGAGGTCAAACGTTTTCTGTAAGTCTTCACAAGGTTTTCACACACTGTTGCTGGTATTTTGGCTCCTCTAGAGCAGTGATGTTTTGGGGCTGTCGCTGGGCAACCACAGACTTTCAACTCCCTCCAAAGATTTTCTATGGGGTTAAGATCTGGAGACTGGCTAGGCCACTCCAGGACCTTGAAATGCTTCTTACGAAGCCACTCCTTCGTTGCCCGGGCGGTGTGTTTGGGATCATTGTCATGCTGAAAGACCCAGCCACGTTTCATCTTCAATGCCCTTGCTGATGGAAGGAGGTTTTCACTCAAAATCTCACGATACATGGCCCCATTCATTCTTTCCTTTACACGGATCAGTCGTCCTGGTCCCTTTGCAGAAAAACAGCCCCAAAGCATGATGTTTCCACCCCCATGCTTCACAGTAGGTATGGTGTTCTTTGGATGCAACTCAGCATTCTTTGTCCTCCAAACACAACGAGTTGAGTTTTTACCAAAAAGTTCTATTTTGGTTTCATCTGACCATATGACATTCTCCCAATCCTCATCTGGATCATCCAAATGCTCTCTAGCAAACTTCAGACGGGCCTGAACATGTACTGGCTTAAGCAGGGGGACACATCTGGCACTGCAGGATTTGAGTCCCTGGCGGCGTAGTGTGTTACTGATGGTAGGCTTTGTTACTTTGGTCCCAGCTCTCTGCAGGTCATTCACTAGGTCCCCGTGTGGTTCTGGGATTTTTGCTCACCGTTCTTGTGATCATTTTGACCCCACGGGGTGAGATCTTGCGTGGAGCCCCAGATCGAGGAAGATTATCAGTGGTCTTGTATGTCTTCCATTTCCTAATAATTGCTCCCACAGTTGATTTCTTCAAACCAAGCTGCTTACCTATGATGGATTTTTTTCCCTCCTTTTGTCTGTCATAGTTGAAGTGTACCTATGATGAAAATTACAGGCCTCTCTCATCTTTTTAAGTGAGAGAACTTGCACAATTGGTGGCTGACTAAATACTTTTTTGCCCCACTGTATATCTATCCTACCCTGCCTTTCTAAGGTCTTCTAAAGCCAAGTTAACAAACAGATTACCGACCATTTCGAATCACACCGTACCTTCTCCGCTATGCAATCTGGTTTCAGAGCTGGTCATGGGTGCACCTCAGCCACACTCAAGGTCCTAAACGACATCATAACCGTCATCGATAAGAGACATTACTGTGCAGCCATATTCATTGATCTGGCCAAGGCTTTCGACTCTGTCAATCACCACATCCTTATCGGCAGACTCGACAGCCTTGGTTTCTCAAATGATTGCCTCGCATGGTTCACCAACTTCTTCTTCGATAGAGTTCAGTGTGTCAAATCGGAGGGCCTGGTGTCCGGGCCTTTGGCAGTCTCTATGGGGGTGCCACAGGGTTAAATTCTTGGGCCGACTCTCTTCTCTGTATACATCAATGATGTCGCTCTTGCTGGTGGTCAGTCTCTGATCCACCTCTTACGCAGACGACACCATTCTGTATACTTCTGGCCCTTCTTTGGACACTGTGTTAACTACCCTCCAGACGAGCTTTAATGCCATACAACTCTCCTTCCGTGGCCTCCAACTGCTCTTAAACGCAAGTAAAACTAAATGCATGCTCTTCAACCGATCGCTGCCCGCACCTGCATGCCCGTCCAGCATCACTACTCTGGATGGTTCTGTCTTAGATTATGTGGACAACTACAAATAATTAGGTGTCTGGTTGGACTGTAAACTCTCCTTCCAGACTCACATCAAACATCTCCAATCCAAATTAAATCTAGAATTGGCTTCCTATTCCGTAACAAAGGATCCTTCACTCATGCTGCCAAACATACCCTCGTAAAACTGACCATCCGACCGATCCTCGACTTTGGTGATGTCATTTATAAAATAGCCTCCAATACTCTACTCAACAAATTGGATGCAGTCTATCACAGTGCCATCCATTTTGTCACCAAAGCCCCTTATACCACCCACCACTGCGAACTGTACGCTCTCGTTGGCTGGCCCACGCTTTACACTCATCGCCATACCCACTGGCTCCAGGTCATCTACAAGTCCCTGCTAGGTAAAGCCCCGCCTTATCTCAGCTTGCTGGTCACCATAGCAGCACCCACCCGTAGCACGCGCTCCAGCAGGTATATCTCACTGGTCACCCCCAAAGCCAATTCCTCCTTTGGCCAACTTTCCTTCCAGTTCTCTGCTGCCAATGACTGGAACGAACTACAAAAATCTCTGAAACTGGAGACACTTATCTCCCTCACCAGCTTTAAGCACCAGCTGTCAGAGCAGCTCACAGACCCCTGCACCTGTATATAGCCCATCTGTAAATAGCTCAACCAACTACCTCATCCCCTACTGTATTAATTTATTTATCTTGCTCCTTTGCACCCCAGTTTTTCTACATTGCACATTCATCTACTGCACATCTACCATTCCAGTGTTTAAATGCTATATTGTAATTACTTTGCCACCATGGCCTATTTATTGCCTTACCTTCCTTATCTTACCTCATTTGCACTCTTTGTATATAGATTTGTTTTTCTACTGTATTATTGACTGTATGTTTGTTTTACTCTATGTGTAACTCTGTGTGTTGGTATGTGTCGAACTGCTTTGCTTTGTCTTGGCCAGGTCGCAGTTGTAAATGAGAACTTGTTCTCAACTTGCCTACCTTGTTAAATAAATGTGAAATAAAAAAAAATAAAAATACACACAGGAAACTGTTGAGCGTAAAAAAACCCAGCAGCGATGGTATCTACTACCTTACCCCGTTCAAAGGCACTTCAATGTTTTGTCTTGACCATTTACCCTATGAATGGCACAAGTACATAATCCATGTCTCAATTGTCTCAAGGCTTAAAAATCCTTCTTTAATCTGTCTCCTCATCTTCATGTATACTGATTTATGTGGCATTAATATGTGACATCAATAAGGGATCATAGCTTTCACCTGGATTCACCTGGTCAGTCTATGACATGGAAAGAGCAGGTGTTTTTAATGTTTTATACACTCAGTGTATATACAGTGCATTCGGAAAGTATTCAGACCCCTTGAGGTTTTCCACATTTTGTTACACTACAACCATATTCTAAAATTGATGAAATTGTTTTTTCCCATCATTAATCTATCCCCAAACCTCATGATGACAAAGCAAAAACAGGTTTTTAGAATGTTTTGCAAATGTATAAAAATAAATCCCCGTAAATATCACATTTACATAAGTATTCAGACCCTTTACTCAGTCGCTGCACAGCTGTTTTCATGTCTCTCCAGAGATGTTCGATTGGTTTCAGGACCGTGCTCTGGCTGGGCCACTCAAGGACATTCAGAGACTTGTTCCGAAACCACTCCTGCGATGTCTTGGCAGTGTGCTTGGGGTCATTGTCCTGTTGGAAGGTGAACCTTCACCCCAGTCTGAGGTCTTGAGCGCGCTGGAGCAGGTTTTCATCAAGGATCTCTCTGTACATTTCTCCATTCATCTTTCTCTGGATCCTGACTAGTCTCCCAGTCCCTGCCGCTGAAAAACATTCCCACAGCATGATGCTGCCACCGCTTCACCGTAGGGATGGTATTGGCCAGGTGATGACCGGTGCCTGGTTTCCTCCAGACGTGACGCTTGACATTCAGGCCAAATAGTTCCATCTTGGTTTCATCAGACCAGAGAATCTTGTTTCTCATGGTCTGTGAGTCCTTTTGGTACCTTTTGGTAAACTCCAAGTTGCCTGTCATGTGCCTTTTACTAAGGAGCAGCTTCAGTCTGGCCACACTACCATAAAGGCCCGATTTTCTTCAGTTTGGCCAGGCACCAGCAGTTACAAACTTCTTCCATTTAAGAATGATAGAGGCCATTGTGTTCTTGGGGACTTTTGTAGCTGCAGAAATGTTTTGGTACCCTTCCCCAGATCTGTGCTTCGACACAATCCTGACAATTCCTTTGACCTCATGGCTTGGTTTTTGCTCTGATATGCACTGTCAACTGTGGGACCTTATATAGACCAGTGTCTGCCTTTCCAAATCATGTCCAATCAATTGAATTTACCACAGGTGGACTCCAATCAAGTTGTAGAAACAGCTCAAGGATGATCAATGGAAACTCAATTTCGTCTCATAGCAAGGGTCTGAATACTTATGTAAATAAGGTATTTCTGTTTTTTGTATATTCAGCTCAAACCCCTGAGAAGTTCTAGGTCAGAGGTCCTTCGTGACTTAAGAAGAATATAGCCACTTATACACAGCCCGATCACATTTACAATGACTTACTGTACATACTCGCATATCCAACGTCGATTGTCTGTTTAAAAAAAAATATACAAAAAACAGAGGGAAGAACAGAGTGAGAGAGAAGAACAAACAGAGAAGTAGAAAATGCACAAGAAAAAAGAGTTGACAGCACTGACAGGACAAAACGACAGAAAGAGGGACAGAAAGTGGTCATCAAGAAGGGGAGTAAAGAAATGTGATTGTATTAGATGAGTAAAGAGGGCTAGAAAGAAAAAAGGTTTAAGAAAGAAAGAGATGGAGTACGTGGAAAGCAGGAGGGTCAGGCCTAAAAGACTGAAGAGAGGAGATAGGAAATGATGTAAAAGCAGAGAGGGGTCTGGCTCCATTCATACAGGTCAGATCTCTGACTGTCAGAAATACCCACAGGCAACCAACCCCTTCACTAGAGACACACAGTTCACAGAGAGAGGGGTGCTTAACATCTAAAACACACACGCAAGCAAGCACAACACAACTCCCATCCTATCAGACAACATTGTAAGAGTGGTGCTCTTAGATCTTAAATGAAACACAGGGTGTATAGAAAACTAACACTATGCACGTGGTGGCTATGATGAGTTGTGATCGTATAATTGATCCTGTTTTCTTCACTTTCCTTGAGGGTTTGTGTGGAGGAAAGATGGCCAAATCCCGTAAATCAGCAAAAAGTGAGACTACATAAGACTAAAAATATAATTGAACAAATGTGAGCAATATGCAGATTCGTCACTTTTGCTAGTGAACAACATTTACAGCAATATCAAGCTTACCGTATTCATAGAGTGAGAAAAAGAGAGATAGAGAGCGAAAGAGTGCAGGAGAGAGGCCTATGTCAATCTCACAGCCAACAACGGAGGATAAGCTTTGGTCTTTTGGGGGAAACAGTGTGTCCATAATGCTATTACCCTGGATTACCTAGTACCTTTACCTCTTCCAACAGAGAGAGTCTTCACACTGTGTCCCACACAAGCCTTCCAGATCATCTCATCCTCTCATCATGACAGATTATCACCGTACAGGAGTCAGGTTTCTTCTTCTTCTTCTTCCTTTTTCTTTTTCACCCCAGGAGCAATTATAGAGCAAGACTTTCCTGGGCATTGTTGGGCTTAATCAATTAGCCATAACACCTTCCCCTCTGATTGGCCTGTAATGAGTGGAATGGTTTTAACAGTCGGCAGACGGAACACTTAGAGCGCCTGTGCTAATGGTGTCGCCACGATGATGGGATTCGCAGAAACGGCTCCACGGTGTGACTTGAGAAGGGGTAGGAGGGGAGAGGCGGGGGGTAGTAAGCTCTAACTCTCTAACACATCTCTAATTAAGGCTCACAGTCAGTCATTACTGCAGTAATAAGGTGTAGCGTTAATGGCTATCAGACATGCTCCACAAACACAGTGAGAGAGGGAGAGAGGCAGAGAGAGAGGGAGATAGAGAGGCAGAGAGAGAGGGAGATAGAGAAGCAAATAGAGAGAAAAAGGAGGGAGAGAAATATGGAGAGGTGAGAGATGAACGTAATGGAATAGAGGTGGAGTGATAAGGAAGAAAAGAGAGAAAGAGGAAGGTGGAGTGACTCACAGGGAGGAGGATAGGGGGAGGGAGATGGTTTCCTAGTTAACCACTTTGGCACTTAGGCCTTGTTAGCAATAATGCACTTTGCAGCCCTTATCATTAGAGCTGTTTGCCTTGGTACAGCTCCCAACACTGTAGGCCTACTGTACCACCAAGGGTGACAAGATAGGCAGGAGGAAAAAAGGGATAGAATGAGATAGGGGAGGAAAGGAAGATAGGGAAGGAGAGAAAAGAGAGGAGTACAAGCATGAACTTAGAAAGTAGAGTATGAGGACAGAGAGGAAAGAGAAGGAGAAGTGAGAGAAGACGGAAAAGTACAGTGGTAAGAAAAAGTACGAGAACCCTTTGGAATTACCTGGATTTCTGCATAAATTGGTCATCAAATTTGATCTGATCTTCGTCTAAGTCACAACAATAGACAAACATAGTGTGCTTAAACTAATAACACACAAATTATTGTATATTTATTGTCTATATTGTATACATCATTTAAACATTCACAGTGTAGGTCGGTGTAGGTCCAATCAATGAGATGTTGGTTACAGCTGCCTTGCCCTATAAAAAACACTCACAACATTTGAGTTTGCTAATCACAAGAAGCATTGCCTGATGTGAACCATGCCTCGGACAAAAGAGATCTCAGAAGACCTATGATTAAGAATTGTTGACTTGCATGAAACTGGAAAAGATTACAAAAGTATCTCTAAATGCCTTAATGTTCATCAGTCCACGGTAGACAAATTGTCAATAAATGGAGAAAGTTCAGCACTGTTGCTACTCTCCCTAGGAGTGGCCGTCCTGAAAAGATCTGCAAGAGCACAGTGCAGAATGATCAATGAGGTTAAGAAGAATCCTAGTGTGTCAGCTAAAGACTTACAGAAATCTCTGGAACATGCTAATGAGTCTACGATACGTAAAACACTAAACAAGAATGGTGTTCATGGGACGACACCACGGAAGTAGCCACTGCTGTCCAAAAAAAAAGTCTGAAGTTTGCAAAAATTGCACCTGGATGTTCCACACCGCTACTGACAAAATATTCTGTGGACAGATGAAACTACAGTTGAGTTGTTTGGAAGGAACACACAACACTATGTGTGGAGAAAAAAAGGCACAGCACACCAACATCAAAACCTCATCCCAATTGTAAAGTGTGGTGGAGGGAGCATCATGGTTTGGGGCTGCTTTGCTGCCTCAGGCCTGGACAGCTTGCTATCACCCAAGTTTATCAAGACATTTTGTAAGAAAATATTAGGCTATCTGTCCGCCAATTGAAGCTCAACAGAAGTTGAGTGATGCAACAGGACAACGACCCAAAACACAGAAGTAAATCAACAACAGAACGGCTTCAACAGAGAAAATACACCTTCTGGAGTGGCCCAGTCAGAGTCCTGACCTCAACCCGATTGAGATGCTGTGGCATGACCTCAAGAGAGCAGTTCACACCAGACATCCCAAGAATATTGCTGAACTGAAACAGTTTTGTAAAGAGGAATGGTCCAAACTTCCTCCTGACCATTGTGCAGGTCTTATCCGCAACTACAGAAAACGTTTGGTTGAGGTTATTGCTGCCAAAGGAGGGTCAACCAGGTATTAAATCCAAGGGTTCACATACTTTTTCCACCCTGCACTGTGAATGTTTACACAGTGTGTTCAATAAAGACATGAACATGTATAATTGTTTGTGTGTTATTAGTTTAAGCAGACTGTGTTTGTCTATTGTTGTGACCTAGATTAAGATTTTTGCAGAAATCCAGGTATTTCCAAAGGGTTCACATACTTTTTCTTGCCACTGTATGTATTTGTATGTATTGATGTGTATTGTTAGAAACTACTGCACTGTTGGAGTTAAGAACACAAGCATTTCGCTACACCCGCAATAACATCTGCTAAACATCTGTATGCGACCAATAACATCTGATTTGTAGAACAAAATTTACAGAGGAGGAGAGAAAGGTGGTTGAGAGAGAAGGGGGAAGAGATGAGAAGGATGGAATTGAAAGTGTGGAGGATAGGGATTGGACTCAGGGGTGTTTCTGATAAATGAAGAAATATTTTAGCGTAGGGTTAATCCTTCCCTCTACTCCACTAATCCTCACCTCCCCCCTCCTCTAATCCCTCTCTCTCTCCTCCCTCGCTCATATCACTAATCTCATTAGCCAGATAATAGATCATCTAACATTAATCCAGACGTACACTCCTACTACTCCCCTCACACACTAGCACACACACACACACACACACACGCACACACGCACACACGCACACACACACGCACACACACACAAGCGCACGCGCACATGCACGCACACACACACACACATATGGAAATGCAAATACTGTATGTACCAAGCACACATGCACGCACACCAAAAGAAAATCAATCATCTTTTTTTTGTCTGCAGAGCAATCAGTAATCATGCTAGCTACGCTTGAATGTTCTGAAACTATTCCTCATGGACACACATGCAAGAAGGCAGGCAAGCACACACCCACACACACACACACAGGCGTGCAAGGGCGAACACACACACAGGCACACACTCACATCCTAGACAGCCTGTGGCCCTCCATCTCACAAAACATGGTGCAAATTAAATTTGACACATTCTGGACTCAAATCATAAAGCATCCAGGCTCACAAGTCTAAACATTGTTAATCGTCCTTAACCCCTGTGCCCACTACACCCATCCTGCCCTAGGCTTGGGTAGAACTCCAGCCCCTGGCTCTTTAGGGCCTCCAGGCTTTAAAGGAACATCTCTCGGACCAAACTTGGAGTGATGGTTGTTTTTCTTTTCTGTCTCTACTCTAAGTGGAGAGGAGACAAATGTGTGTGTGTGTGTGAATGTCTGTGAGTGAGTGAGTGAGTGTGTGTGTGTGTTTGTGTGTCCGGGTCCTTCACTCTCCCAGAATTCTAAATGAGGTCATGTTTCCAGGAGGGCCAGAGTGCTTCAAAGCCTCCCTCCTTCACCTGCCCTTTACCTCGTTCCCTCTCTCCTCCTCTTCTTTCTCCTCTTCAGACTTTCTTTCTTTTCTCTGTCCCTCTTCTTCCTGGTTCATTCTAGTCTTCTCACCAGAACCTCTCAGACTGCCATGTAGAGAGAGAGATAAAGACAGAGCACTCTCACTGAACTGCTCCTCAGACTGCTGTTACCTACATCACCTTTTCTGCTTTTGGAAGGCATGTGCATGCTCAAAAATTACACAGGCCCCCTAATTCTGTGTAATTCAATTGGAAAGAGGCATCTTTTGGATGAACAAAACATTAGACAGAGTGGCCAAAGGGTTGGCGGTGGTAGATAAGGTAGGTAATCAGTGTATTAAAGCTGGAACTGTCTGTGTTTGTGTGTGCGCGTGCGTGTGTGTGTGTGCGTGTGTGCATGCACGTGTGTGTATGTATGTGTATGTGTGTGTGTGTTTTTCGAGAGCAGAGAGAGGGTAGACGTGGTATCCAAAACGAGGTAGCGTGCGCAGGACAATGACACACTATTCTAATGCTAATCAAGGAGGCCATTAATGTTTACATTTAAAATCAGGCCCTTCCAAAGAAATACATTCACTCCCTGCCAAAGCCACATAATTAGTTTGCTCTTAAACCCATATTCCATTAACTCAGGTGAATCCATCTGAATTTCATCACATTTCTGTTTTATTTCGTATGATAATGCAATTTAAAAGCAAATTACATATTCGGAAAAGGTGATGCGGAAAGAGAATTGTAAATGACTGTGATGTTAAATAAATATGGATGTTTGTAAAAATGAATGCTGTCGTATTCTAAATGCAATTATCAACGTTATTTTTGTAGTGTCACTCCCAATGAGACTGGTTTGGGTCCATAAACATAAACAGCTTATTAGAGATTAGCAAGGGACGCTTCCCTCCTAATACCTCTCTCTCTCTCTCTCTCTCTCTCTCTCTCTCTCTCTCTCACGCCCTCTCTCTCTCTCTTGCTCTCCCTGTACATCTATGGTGTCTTGTGAGAGTCTTAGCACCCCAAACTGTTAAGCCTTTAAACCCCCAAACATGCACAAACACACACACACACACACACACACACACACTGAGGTCAGGTGTCAACCAATTCCAGTCAGGATGTTTTTTCCAGAATAGAACAGCAACATCAGCACTTCCATCACACACGCACACACACACAACCCCCCGTAGGGACGAGAATACAAAAGCCCATGCAGAACACTCCAAATGCGACACACAGCCAATTCAAAAAGAAGGAGAGAGGAGGGAAAGAGGGGAGAGAGAGAAAGAGGGGAAAGAGAGAGAAAGCATCAGATCAGCAAAGAAGTAGAAATACATAACAACATACTGTCTCTCTCTCGCTGTTTATGATTGTCTGTTTCTCCCCTATGTAGTATGCTATACTATATATACTGTCTCTCTGTAGTATGTTTCTCACCATATGTAGTATGTTATACTAGATATACTGTCTCTCTGTATTGTTATACTAGATATGCTGTCTCTCTGTAGAATGTTATACCAGATATACTGTATCTCTGTAGTATGTCATACTAGATACACTTTCTCTCAGTAGTATGTTTCTCACCATATGTAGTATGTTATATTAGATACATTGTCTCTCTGTAGTATGTTTCTCACCATATGTAGTATGTTATACTAGATATAGTGTCTCTCTGTAGTATGTTATACTAGATATAGTGTCTCTCTATAGTATGTTATACAAGATATACTGTCTCTCTGCAGTATATTATACTAGATATACTGTCTCTCAGTATTGTGTTACATGAGATATACGGTCTCTCTGTAGTACGTTACACTAGATATACTGTCTCTCTGTAGTATGTTTCTCACCATATGTAGTATGTTATACTAGACATACTGTCTCTCTGTAGTATGTTATACTATATATACTGTCTCTCTGCAGTATGTTTCTCCCGGTATGTAGTATGTTATACTAGATATACTGTCTCTCTGTAGTATGCTATACTAGATATACTGTCTCTCTGTGGAATATTATACTTGATATACTGTCTCTCTGTAGTATGTTATACTAGATATACTGTCTCTGTGTAGTATGTTTCTCCCCACATGTAGTATGTTAAACTAGATATACTGTCTCTCTGTAGAAGGTTTCTGCCCTATGTTGTATGTTAAACTAGACATACCGTCTCTCTGTAGTATGTTATACTAGATATACTGTCTCTCTGTAGTATGTTACACAAGATATACTGTCTTTCTGCAGTATGTTATACTAGATATACTGTCTCTCTGTAATATGTTACACGAGATATACTGTCTCTCTGTAGTAAGTTATACTAGATATACTGTCTCTCTGTAGTACGTTACACTAGATATACTGTCTCTCTGTAGAATGTTATTCGAGATAAACTGTCTCTCTGTAGTATGTTTCTCACCATATGTAGTATGTAGTACTTGATGTACAGTCTTTCTGTAGTATGTTATACTAGATATACTGTATCTATGTAGTATGTTATACTAGATATACTGTCTCTATGTAGTATGTTTCTTCCCATATGTAGTATGTTATACTAGATATACTGTCTCTATGTAGTATGTTATACTAGATATACTGTCTATATGTAGTATGTTATACTAGATATACGGTCTCTATGTAGTGTGTTTCTCCCCTATGTAGTATGTTATACTTGATATACAGTCTTTCTGTAGTATGTTATACTAGATATACTGTCTCTCTGTAGTATGTTATACTAGATATACTGTCTCTCTGTAGTATGTTATACTAGACATACTGTCTCTCTGTAGTATGTTACACTACATATACACTGTCTCTCTGTAGTATGTTTCTCACCATATGTAGTATGTAATACTAGATATACTGTCTCTCTGTAGTATGTTATACTATATATACTGTCTCTCTGTAGTATGTTTCTCACCATATGTAGTATGTAATACTAGATATACTGTCTCTCTGTAGTATGCTATACTAGATATACTGTCTCTCTGTGGAATATTATACTTGATATACTGTCTCTCTGTAGTATGTTATACCAGATATACTGTCTCTATGTAGTATGTTATACTAGATATACTGTCTCTGTGTAGTATGTTTCTCCCCACATGTAGTATGTTAAACTAGATATACTGTCTCTCTGTAGAAGGTTTCTGCCCTATGTTGTATGTTAAACTAGACATACCGTCTCTCTGTAGTATGTTATACTATATATACTGTCTCTCTGTAGTATGTTACACAAGATATACTGTCTCTCTGCAGTATGTTATACTAGATATACTGTCTCTCTGTAATATGTTACACGAGATATACTGTCTCTCTGTAGTAAGTTATACTAGATATACTGTCTCTCTGTAGTACGTTACACTAGATATACTGTCTCTCTGTAGAATGTTATTCGAGATAAACTGTCTCTCAGTAGTATGTTTCTCACCATATGTAGTATGTTATACTTGATATACAGTCTTTCTGTAGTATGTTATACTATATATACTGTCTCTATGTACTATGTTATACTAGATATACTGTCTCTATGTAGTATGTTTCTTCCCATATGTAGTATGTTATACTAGATATACTGTCTCTCTGTAGTATGTTATACCAGATATACTGTCTCTATGTAGTATGTTATACTAGATATACTGTCTCTATATAGTATGTTTCTTCCCATATGTAGTATGTTACACTAGATATACTGTCTCTCTGTAGTATATTATACCAGATATACTGTCTCTATGTAGTATGTTATACTAGATATACGGTCTCTATGTAGTATGTTTCTCCCCTATGTAGTATGTTATACTAGATATACTGTCTCTCCGTAGTATGTTATACTAGATATACTGCCTCTCTAAAGTATGTTATACTAGAAATACTGTCTCTCTGTAGTATGTTATACTAGATATACTGTCTCTCTGTGGAATATTATACTTGATATACTGTCTCTCTGTAGAATGTTATACCAGATAAACTGTCTCTCTGTAGTATGTTATACTAGACATACTGTCTCTCTGTAGTATGTTATACTAGACATACTGTCTCTCTGTAGTATGTTTCTCCCCATATGTAATATGTTAAACTAGATAAACTGTCTCTCTGTAGAAAGTTTCTGCCCTATGTTGTATGTTAAACTAGATATACCGTCTCTCGGTAGTATGAAAAACTAGATATACTGTCTCTGTAGTATATTATACAAGATATACTGTCTCTCTGCAGTGTGTTATACTAGATATACTGTCTCTCTGTAGTATGTTATACTAGATATACTTTCTCTATGTAGTATGTTATGCTAAATATACTGTCTCTCTGTAGTATGTTATACTAGATATACTGTCTCTCTGTAATATGTTAAACTAGATAAACTGTCTCTCTGTAGTATGTTAAACTAGACATACTGTCTCTCTGTAGTATGTTATACTAGATATACTTTCTCTATGTAGTATGTTATGCTAAATATACTGTCTCTCTGTAGTATGTTATACTAGATATACTGTCTCTCTGTAATATGTTATACTAGATATACTGTCTCTCTGTAGTATGTTATACTAGACATACTGTCTCTCTGTAGTATGTTATACTAGATATACTGTCTCTCTGTTGTATGTTTTCCCCATATGTAGTATGTTATACTAGATATACTGTCACTCTGTAGTATATTTCTCCCCTATGTTGAATGTTATACTAGATATACTGTCTCTCTGTAGTATGTTATACTAGACATACTGTCTCTCTGTAGTATGTTATACTAGATATACTGTCTCTCTGTTGTATGTTTTCCCCATATGTAGTATGTTATACTAGATATACTGTCACTCTGTAGTATGTTTCTCCCCTATGTTGAATGTTATACTAGATATACTGTCTCTCTGTAGTATGTTATACTATATATACTGTCTCTCTGTAGTATGTTTCTCAACATATGTAGTATGTTATACTAGATATACTGTCTCTCTGTTGTATGTTTTCCCCATATGCAGTATGTTATACTAGATATACTGTCACTCTGTAGTATATTTCTCCCCTATGTTGAATGTTATACTAGATATACTGTCTCTATGTAGTATGTTATACTAGATATACTGTCTCTATGTAGTATGTTTCTTCCCATATGTAGTATGTTATACTAGATATACTGTCTCTCTGTAGTATGTTATACCAGATATACTGTCTCTATTTAGTATGTTTTACTAGATATAGTGTCTCTATGTAGTATGTTATACTAGATATACGGTCTCTATGTAGTATGTTTCTCCCCTATGTAGTATGTTACACTTGATATACAGTCTTTCTGTAGTATGTCATACTAGATATACTGTCTCTCTGTAGTATCTTATACTAGATATACTGTCTCTCTGCAGTATGTTATACTAGACATACTGTCTCTCTGTAGTTTGTTTCTTCCCATATGTAGTATGTTATACTAGATATACTGTCTCTCTGTAGTATGTTATACTAGATATACGGTCTCTATGTAGTATGTTTCTCCCCTATGTAGTATGTTATACTTTATATACAGTCTTTCTGTAGTATGTTATACTAGATATACTGTCTCTCTGTAGTATGTTATACTAGATATACTGTCTCTCTGTAGAATGTTATACTAGACACACTTTCTCTCTGTAGTAGGTTACACTACATTTACACTGTCTCTCCTTAGTATGTTTCTCACCATATGTACTATGTTATACTAGATATACTGTCTCTCTGTAGAATGGTATTCGAGATATACTGTCTCTCTGTAGTATGTTATACTATATATACTGTCTCTCTGTAGTATGTTTCTCACCATATGTAGTATGTTATACTAGATATACTGTCTCTCTGTGGAATATTATACTTGATATACTGTCTCTATGTAGTATGTTATACTAGATATACGGTCTCAATGTAGTATGTTTATCCCCTATGTAGTATGTTATACTTGATATACAGTCTCTCTGTATTATGTTATACTAGATATGCTGTCTCTCTGTAGTATGTCATACTAGATATACTGTCTCTCTGTAGAAATTTCTGCCCTATGTTGTATGTTAAACTAGATATACCGTCTCTCAGAAGTATGTTATACTAGATATACTGTAGTATATTAAACAAGATATACTGTCTCTCTGCAGTATGTTATACTAGATATACTGTCTCTCTGTAGAATGTTACACGAGATATACTGTCTCTAAGTAGTATGTTATACTAGATATACTGTCTCTATGTAGTATGTTTCTTCCAATATGTAGTATGTTATACTAGATATACTGTCTCTCTGTAGTATGTTATACCAGATATACTGTCTCTATGTAGTATGTTATACTAGATTTACGGTCTCTATGTAGTATGTTTCTCCCCTATGTAGTATGTTGTACTAGACATACTGTCTCTCTGTAGTATGTTATACTAGATATACTGCCTCTCTAAAGTATGTTATACTAGAAATACTGTCTCTCTGTAGTATGTTAAACTAGATATAGTGTCTCTCTGTGGAATATTATACTTGATATACTGTCTCTCTCTAGTATGTTATACCAGATAAACTGTCTCTATGTAGTATGTTATACTAGATATACTGTCTCTCTGTAGTATGTTATACTAGACATACTGTCTCTCTGTAGTATGTTACACTACATATACACTGTGTCTCAGTAGTATGTTTCTCCCCATATGTAATATGTTAAACTAGATATACTGTCTCTCTGTAGAAAGTGTCTGCCCTATGTTGTATGTTAAACTAGATATACCGTCTCTCGGTAGTATGAAAAACTAGATATACTGTCTCTGTAGTATATTATACAAGATATACTGTCTCTCTGCAGTGTGTTATACTAGATATACTGTCTCTCTGTAGTATGTTACACGAGATATACTGTCTCTCTGTAGTATGTTTCTCCCCATATGTCAAGTGTTATACTAGATATTCTGTCACTCTGTAGTATGTTTCTGCCCTAAGTTATATGTTAAACTAGATATACCTTTTCTCGGTAGTATGTTATACTATATATACTGTCTCTCTGTAGTATGTTATACTAGATATACTTTCTCTATGTAGTATGTTATGCTAAATATACTGTCTCTCTGTAGTATGTTATACTAGATATACTGTCTCTCTGTAATATGTTATACTAGATATACTGTCTCTTTGTAGTATGTTATACTAGATATACTGTCTATATGTAGTATGTTTCTCCCCTATGTAGTATGTTATACTTGATATACTGTCTCTATGTAGTATGTTTCTCCCCATATGTTATATGCTAAACTAGATATATCGTCTCTCTGTTGTGTGTTATACTAGATATACTGTCTTTCTGTAGTAAGTTATACTAGATATACTGTCTCTCTGTAGTATGTTATACTAGATATACTGTGTTTCTGTTGTATGTTATACTAGATATACTGTCTCTCTGTAATATATTATACAATATATACTGTCTCTCTGTAGCATGTTTCTCCCCATATGTAGTATGTAATACTAGATATACTGTCTCTCTGAAAGTATGTTATTCTAGATATACTGTGTTTCTGTAGTATGTTATACTAGATATACTGTCTATCTGTAGTATGTTATACTAGATATACTGTCTCTCTGTAGTATGTTATACTAGCTATACTGTGTTTCTGTAGTATGTTATACTATATATACTGTCTCTCTGTAGTAAGTTATACTAGCTATACTGTCTCTCTGTAGTATGTTATGCTAGATATATTGTGTTTCTGTAGTATGTTATCCTAGTTATACTGTCTCTCTGTAGTATGTTAAACTAGATATACTGTCTCTCTGTAATATGTTATACTAGATATACTGTCTCTCTGTAGTATGTTTCTCCCCATATGTAGTATGTTATACTAGATATACTGTCTCTCTGTAGTAAGTTATACTAGATATACTGTCTCTCTGTAGTATGTTATACTAGATATACTGTCTCTCTGTAGTATGTTATACTAGATATACTGTCTCACTGTAGTATTTTATACTAGATATACTGTCAAAGCATTTACTGTACATACATTACAGTGTACACAAAATCACGAATTAGGTAGTGTTTCTGTAGTATGTTATACTAGATATACTGTCTCTCTGTAGTATGTTATACTAGATATACTGTCTCTCTGTAGTATGTTATACTAGATATACAGTGTCACTGTAGTATGAAATACTAGATATACTGTCAAAGCATTTACTGTACATACATTACAGTGCACACAAAAACATGATCCCCCCTCCAAACACGCACGCACGCACACGCACACACACACACACACACACACACACACACACACACACACACACACACACACACACACACACACACACACACACACACACACACACACACAGACAGACAACTGTCTCTCAGTAGTATGTTTCTCACCATATGTAGTATGTTATACTATAAATTATGTCTCTCTGTAGTATGTTATACTAGATATAGTGTCTCTCTGCAGTATGTTATACTAGATATAGTGTCTCTCTGTAGTATGTTATACTAGATATACTGTCTCTCTGTAGTATGTTATACTAGCTATACTGTGTTTCTGTAGTATGTTATACTATATATACGGTCTCTCTATAGTAAGTTATACTAGCTATACTGTCTCTCTGTAGTATGTTATGCTAGATATATTGTGTTTATGTAGTATGTTATACTAGTTATACTGTCTCTCTGTAGTATGTTAAACTAGATATACTGTCTCTCTGTAATATGTTATACTAGATTTACTGTCTCTCTGTAGTATGTTTCTCCCCATATGTAGTATGTTATACTAGATATACTGTCTCTCTGTAGTAAGTTATACTAGATATACTGTCTCTCTGTAGTATGTTATACTAGATATACTGTCTCTCTGTAGAATGTTACACTAGATATACTGTCTCACTGTAGTATGTTATACTAGATATACTGTCAAAGCATTTACTGTACATACATTACAGTGCACACAAAATCACGAATTAGGTAGTGTTTCTGTAGTATGTTATACTAGATATACTGTCTCTCTGTAGTATGTTATACTGGATATACTGTCTCTCTGTAGTATGTTATACTAGATATACTGTCTCACTGTAGTATGAAATACTAGATATACTGTCAAAGCATTTACTGTACATACATTACAGTGCACACAAAAGCATGATCCCCCCTCCAAACACGCACGCACGCACACACACACACACACACACACACACACACACACACACACACACACACACACACACACACACACACACACACACACACACACACACACACACACACACACAGACTACTGTCTCTCAGTAGTATGTTTCTCACCATATGTAATATGTTATACTATAAATAATGTCTCTCTGTAGTATGTTATACTAGATATAGTGTCTCTCTGCAGAATATTATATTAGATATACTGTCTCTCTGTAGTATGTTACGCAAGATATACTGTCTCTCTGTAGTACGTTACACTTGATATACTGTCTCTCTGTAGTTTGTTTCTCACCATATGTAGTATGTTATACTAGATATACTGTCTCTCTGTAGTTTATTTCTCCCATATGGTGTATGTTAAACTAGATATACTGTCTCTCTGTAGTATGTTATACTTGATTAACGGTCACCCTGTAGTATGTTATACTAGATATACTGTCTCTCTGTAGTATGTTACACTAGATAAATTGTCTCTCTGTAGTATGTAATACTAGATATACTGTTTCTATGTAGTATGTCATACTAGATATAGTGTCTCTCTGTAGTATGTTATACTAGATATACTGTCTCTCTGTAGTATGTTAAACTAGATATACTGTCTCTCTGTAATATGTTATACTAGATATACTGTCTCTCTGTAGTAAGTTATACTAGATATACTGTCTCTCTGTAGTATGTTATACTAGATATACTGTCTCTCTGTAGTATGTTATACTAGATATACTGTCTCACTGTAGTATGTTATACTAGATATACTGTCAAAGCATTTACTGTACATACATTACAGTGCACACAAAATCACGAATTAGGTAGTGTTTCTGTAGTATGTTATACTAGATATACTGTCTCTCTGTAGTATGTTATACTAGATATATACTGTCTCTCTGTAGTATGTTATACTAGATATACTGTCTCACTGTAGTATGAAATACTAGATATACTGTCAAAGCATTTACTGTACATACATTACAGTGCACACAAAAGCATGATCCCCCCTCAAAACACACACGCACACACGCACACACACACACACACACACACACACACACACACACACACACACACACACACACACACACACACACACACACACACACACACACACACACACACAGACTACTGTCTCTCAGTAGTATGTTTCTCACCATATGTAGTATGTTATACTATAAATAATGTCTCTCTGTAGTATGTTATACTAGATATAGTGTCTCTCTGCAGAATATTATATTAGATATACTGTCTCTCTGTAGTATGTTACGCAAGATATACTGTCTCTCTGTAGTATGTTATACTAGATATACTGTCTCTCTGTAGTACGTTACACTTGATATACTGTCTCTCTGTAGTTTGTTTCTCACCATATGTAGTATGTTATACTAGATATACTGTCTCTCTGTAGTTTATTTCTCCCATATGGTGTATGTTAAACTAGATATACCGTCTCTCTGTAGTATGTTATACTAGATATACTGTCTCTTTGTAGTATGTTATAACAGATATACTGTCTCTATGTAGTATGTTATACTTGATTAACGGTCACCCTGTAGTATGTTATACTAGATATACTGTCTCTCTGTAGTATGTTACACTAGATAAACTGTCTCTCTGTAGTATGTAATACTAGATATACTGTTTCTATGTAGTATGTCATACTAGATATACTGTCTCTCTGTAGTATGTTATACTAGATATACTGTCTCTCTGTAGCATGTTATACTACATATGCTGTCTCTTTGTAGTATGTTATACTAGATATACAGTCTCTCTGTAGTAAATTATACTAGATATACTGTCTCTCTGTAGTATGTTACACTAGATATACTGTCCCCTTGTAGTACATTATACTAGATATACTGTCTCTATGTAGTTTATTTCTCCCCTATGTTGTATGTTAAACTAGATTTACCGTCTCTCTGTAGTATGTTGTACCAAATATTCTGTCTCTCTTCATTATGTTATACAAGATATACTGTCTCTCTGCAGTATGTTATACTAGATATACTGTCTCTCTCTGGTATGTTACACGAGATATACTGTCTCTCTGTAGTAAATTATACTAGATATACTGTCTCTCTGTAGTATGTGACACTAGATAAACTGTCTCTCTGTAGTATGTTTCTCACCATATGTAGTATGTAATACTAGATATACTGTCTCTCTGTAGTATGTTATACTAGATAAACTGTCTCTCTGTAGTATGTTTCTCACCATATGTAGTATGTTATACTAGAAATAAAGTCTATCTGTAGTATGTTATACTAGATAAACTGTCTCTCTGCAGAATGTTATACCAGATATACTGTATCTCTGTAGTATGTTATACTAGACATACTGTCTCTCAGTAGTATGTTTGTCACCGTATGTAGTATGTTATACTAGATATACTGTCTCTCTGTAGTATGTTATACTAGAAATAATGTCTCTCTGTAGTATGTTATACTACATATACTGTCTCTATGTATTATGTCATACTAGATATACGGTCTCTATGTAGTATGTTTCTCCCCTATGTGGTATGTTATACTAGATATACTGTCTCTCTGTAGTATATTATACAAGATATACTGTCTCTCTGTAGTATGTTATACTAGATATACTGTCTCTCTGTAGTATGTTTTACTAGATATACTGCCTCAATGTAGTATGTTTCTCCCCTATGTAATATGTTATACTTGATATACTGTCTATCTGTAGTATGTTATACTAGATATACTGTCTCTCTGTATTATGTTATACTAGATATACTGTCTCTCTGTAGTATGTTATACTAGATATACTGTCTCTCTGTAGTACGTTATACTAGATATACTGTCTCTCTGTAGTACTTTAATCGAGATATACCGTCTCTCTGTAGTATGTTTCTCACCATATGTATTATGTTATACAAGATATACTGTTTCTCTGTTGTATGTTTCTCCCCATATGTAGTATGTTATACTAGATATACTGTCACTCTGTAGTATGTTTCTCCCCTTTGTTGTATGTTATACTAGATATACTGTCTCTCTGTAGTATGTTTCTCACCATATGTAGTATGTTATACTAGAAATAAAGTCTATCTGTAGTATGTTATACTAGATAAACTGTCTCTCTGCAGAATGTTATACCAGATATACTGTATCTCTGTAGTATGTTATACTAGACATACTGTCTCTCAGTAGTATGTTTCTCACCGTATGTAGTATGTTATACTAGATATATTGTCCCTCTGTAGTATGTTTGTCACCATATGTAGTATGTTATTCTAGAAATAATGTCTCTCTGTAGTATGTTATACTATATATACTGTCTCTATGTATTATGTCATACTAGATATACGGTCTCTATGTAGTATGTTTCTCCCCTATGTGGTATGTTATACTAGATATACTGTCTCTCTGTAGTATATTATACAAGATATACTGTCTCTCTGTAGTATGTTATACTAGATATACTGTCTCTCTGTAGAATGTTATACTAGATATACTGTTTCTCTGTAGTAAGTTATACCAGATATACTGTCTCTATGTAATATGTTTCTCCCCATATGTAGTATGTTATACAGATATACTGTCTCTATGTAGTATGTTTTACTAGATATACTGCCTCCATGTAGTATGTTTCTCCCCTATGTAGTATGTTATACTTGATATACTGTCTATCTGTAGTATGTTATACTAGATATACTGTCTCTCTGTAGTATGTTATACTAGATATACTGTCTCTCTGTAGTACGTTATACTAGATATACTGTCTCTCTGTAGTACGTTAATCGAGATATACCGTCTCTCTGTAGTATGTTTCTCACCATATGTATTATGTTATACAAGATATACTGTCTCTCTGTTGTATGTTTCTCCCCATTTGTAGTATGTTATACTAGATATACTGTCACTCTGTAGTATGTTTCTCCCCTTTGTTGTATGTTATACTAGATATACTGTCTCTCTGTAGTATGTTATACCAGATATACTGTCTCTATGTAGTATGTTATACTAGATATACTGTCTCTCTGTAGAATGTTATACTAGATACACTGTCTCTCTGTAGTATCTTATACTAGATATACGGTATCTATGTAGTATGTTTCTCCCCTACGTAGAATGTTATACTTGATATACTGTCTCTCTGTAGTACGTTATACTAGATATACTGTCTCTCTGTAGTATGTTTTACCAGATATCCTGTCTCTATGTAGTATGTTATACTAGATATACTGTCTCTATGTAGTATGTTTCTCCCCATATGTAGTGTGTTATACCAGATAAACTGTCTCTATGTAGTATGTTATACTAGATATACTGTCTCTCTGTAGTAAGTTATACTAGATATACTGTGTTTCTGTTGTTTGTTATACTAGATATACTGTCTCTCTGTAATATGTTATACTATATATACTGTCTCTCTGTAGCATGTTTCTCCCCATATGTAGTATGTTATACTAGATATACTGTCTCTCTGTAGTATGTTTTTCTAGATATACTGTGTTTCTGTAGTATGTTATACTAGATATACTGTCTCTCTGTAGTATGTTATACTAGATGAACTGATTCTCTGTAGTATGTTATACTAGATATAGTGTCTCTCTGTAGTATGTTATACTAGATATACTGTCTCTCTGTAGTATGTTATACTAGCTATACTGTGTTTCTGTAGTATGTTATACTATATATACTGTCTCTCTGTAGTAAGTTATACTAGATATATTGTCTCTCTGTAGTATGTTATGCTAGATATACTGTCTCTCTGCAATGTGTTATACTAGATATATTGTGTTTCTGTAGTATGTTATACTAGTTATACTGTCTCTCTGTAGTATGTTAAACTAGATATACTGTCTCTCTGTAATATGTTATACTAGATATACTGTCTCTCTGTAGTATGTTTTTCCCCATATCTAGTATGTTATACTAGATATACTGTCTCTCTGTAGTAAGTTATACTAGATATACTGTCTCTCTGTAGTATGTTATACTAGATATACTGTCTCTCTGTAATATGTTATACCAGATATACTGTCTCTCTGTAGTATGTTATACTAGATACTCTGTCTCACTGTAGTATGTTATACTAGATATACTGTCAAATAATTTACTGTACATACATTACAGTGCACACAAAAGCACGAATTAGGTAGTGTTTCTGTAGTATGTTATACTAGATATACTGTCTCTCTGTTGTGTTATACTAGATATACTGTCTCTCTGTAGTATGTTATACTAGATATACTGTCTCTCTGTAATATGTTATACTAGATATACTGTCTGACTGTTGTATGAAATACTAGATATACTGTCAAAGCATTTACTGTACATACATTACAGTGCACACAAAAGCATGACCCCCCCTTCAAACACACACACACACACACACACACACACACACACACACACACACACACAGAGGGTGTAATAGATAGGGGGTGTGTGAGGGCGTCTGTCAGGGGCGTCTGTTCTAATCAGAGCGCTGGGGAGAGAGATAAAGGAGAAAATAATGAGGGTGGCATCAGGCCTTTCATACAACAACAAAAGACCACAGGATCAGATAGACAAACACAATGTGGAGAGGAGAGGAGGGAGGGACGGAGGTAGGAGGGAGGGAGGCATGGGGGGAACGACAGGCCTGCTATCATATTCAACCTGATCAGTCACTATGTAGGGGAAGGGGGGCAGAAAAATTTACAGAAATATATACCGACATCTCTTCACACCCCTCCCCTAAACCGGCCCCCATTCATTTGTAATACTCTAATAAGCAGGTCCCTAAGGAGGCCTGGGACACACAGGTGAGATCATGTACTGTATAGGTAATGTAAGCCTGTTTCTCTCTCTGTTTCGCTCTCATTATACATTTCTATTCCGTCTTCCTTCTCTTCCCTCATTGTCCCACCACTCTGTCTTCTTCTCTCTTTCCCTTCCTCTGTCTCTCTAGCTCCCTCTCTCTTTCACTCCTTCACCCCTCCCTCCCTATCCTCTCTTTCCCTTTCTCACCCCTCTCCTTGCTGATTAGTACTGCTTCATTTGCTACCAGTGTATTCATTTCCAGTCGTCCTTTGATTATTAATGCCTAATTTAGACTGATGATGACTTGAATCAATTAGGTAGTGCCTAAACTCAGCGCAAACAAGCACCGTGTTGAGTCACTCAACAAAATCCTAGAGCCTCTTTTACGACTAATTATACCATACAGAGAAACATATCTGCTTGGGTAGTTAAATCAATGCCTGACGTTCTATTAAAAAACCTCTAGGAGTGTTTAGATGAGACAAGGAGACAGAAACAGAACACTCAAATCCCATGCCCTACTGTAAATAACAAGTGACTTGGTCGATGGGGAAACGTAGGTGCTTAGGTCCAAGCTGACAAAGATACTTGTAGATGGAAATGTTATCAAGTGGTTATTGGGAGCATATTCAGTGTGTGGGCCTTTCTGTTCTTTTCAACTAGCTTCATTTCTACCAAAAAACAAACTCCCATCAAACATTAAGAGAGGAAAAATAGACAGTAATTATAAACTTTAAGCCAGGAGTGGTGAGATGAGTAGGCAGAAACAGTAAACGGTTAAATCCCATTCACAGTCTTAATGAGTTTGTCCATGTTCAATAATTGATTTCTAATTCCAGCCTGCAGCTGTTGACCGAACTTGGTGGGTATTCATTAGGCACCAAACTGACTGAAACATGGACGGACTTACTCAACTTGGGCTTTGTTTTCTATTACAAAATGTTTTGATACAGTGTTCCCTATAATACAAACCTTAACTGGGGATCTTTTTGGTTGCTTTAAAGTAACTGTCCAGTGTTTTCATAATTCTATGAAATATTACCTATAATTATTTACAATATGAGTTAAATACTTTTTAACATACTTAAATTGTAATTAAGTATGTTAAGCAGCTTTTCTGTTTTGGAATGGTGTGGGCGTACCCCAACAACAGAAGGGTGTTTTTTTACAACGACATTATTTGGGTATGAGTTAACAGAATATGAACTTTTAAAAGTGACATTTTCACTGGACCATGATAGCTATTACTGTGTACATAAAGGTAGCTGATGATACACTGCTTATCTTTAAGTACATGAAGTAACTGTTTCGGTTTATATCGTTGTTCACTAGATCATATTAGATGTAACAACACTATTTGTTCCCTGTATATCATTGGATCCAGCTAGAGCCCCAGAGGGTAGTGCAGGAGCACAGAGCACCCTGTGGGAACCACAGCCGTACAGCTTCCTTGTAAGATGACCTCGCGGAAAATTGGCCTCATTCCTCACAAGCCTGCTATCATAGTCAACCTGATCAGTCACTACTGTATGTAGGGGGAGGGAGGTAAGGCAGAAACATGCACAGAAATATATAGCGACATTTCTTCACACCCCTCCCCTAAACCGGCCCCCATTAATTTGTAATACTCTAATAAGCAGGTCCCAAAGGAGGCCCAACACACACAGGTGAGTCAAGGGGAGAGGGGGGTGGAGGGTGGGGAGAAGAGAGGAAGGAGAAGGAGATGAACAGGAGCGGGGGTGCATGTTTGCCCAGACAGACAGACAGACAGACAGATAGATAGATAGATAGTCTGACAGTCATCGTCATCATCATCATAGGAGGCCTATTTGTCATGTACAATACACACACACACACACACACACACACACACACACACACACACACACACACACACACACACACACACACACACACACACACACACACACACACACACACACACACACACTACCACTCTCTCTACCTCTCTCTCTATGTGTATTGTATAATAGGTAGGGACAGTGCATGGTCGGGTCAGTCACTCTGTGCTCCTGTCTAATAGAGGCTAAGGCTCCAGGCTTGTCCTGCCATGTATACTCCCTGCTCTGCAACATGATTTATTAACCCCTTGCTCTCCAGCCAGATGTGACATTCAGTTAGCTAGGTTTGCATGGGCGTGAGAGGGACAACTATGTCATCCTAAAAGTGGAGCAAGAGTTTACAGGTGTTTGGAACATGGACTATACTGGATTTTACAACATAGTCTATACATAGACTACAGCATGCTACAGACCTTACTGGTTCAATAAATATGAATACAATTGATCAACTTGATAAAGTAAATCAAGTGATGATTACATTACAAGGATGGGTTTGTAGCCTGGGCTGACCAGAATTGAAATAGAATCACACCATCCCAATTCAATCATAGCTAGATCACAACCCCCACCCCCTACTCTCTCAAGTCGGAAACGGCTTGATCTGTCGTGGTGAACCCTCAAGTGCACTCCTCTGTTTCAACTACATTCACTCTGCCTTCCCTGCTCTCTCCTGTCCGTTCACCTCTCCTCTCCTCTGCTTCCTCTCCGCTCCCCTCTCCTCCCTCTCCTCTCTTCCTTGCCGATGCCTTTGAACTGCTGCTTTTCAAAAACGCTGCTATTTGAATTAATGAATCATTTTTGCCAGGTGCCGTGGGTGGAGGAAAGGAGAGGGGAAGGAGGAGGTTGAAGGGGGAGGCTACCAACCCCCTGGTCTAAAGAGGGTTGTTGTTGGTGGTGGGTGGGGTATGGGGGCTAATAAATACAGAGTGGTGTTCTGAGTAAACCTACCGCTCCCCCATCCCTTCCTCCTCCCCCCTCCCTATGATGAAAGGCCTGGCTCGTCCCTGTACCTTTATTAAGAGCTGAAAGGGGAAACGAGAGCGGGGGTGAGAAACGAAATGAACGGACGCTTATGAATATGGAGAAAATTGAATGAACGCCGCGTCCCTTTGAATAAATCAGCTGTATAGCTCCAGGCCTAGCAGGAGAGAAGGTTGACTGAGAACCATGGAGAGAGGGAGGGGGTGTGTGTGTTCTTGCATGTGTGTGTGTGTGTGTGTGTCAGCTATATGTTCATGAGCTTGATAGTTAGTCTAGAGCAGAGGTACGATATGCCTGCTACCTCTGACTGGGCAACCTCTCTGACTCCATGCATGCATGTCTAACTTTCTCTGTAACCCAACTTGCACTTCCTCCAGCTGTCTTATAGCACTTTGGTTCTTGCCTAATCTTCCACTTAATACACTGAGAATAATTATGGTACGGAGCAACAGTGTATATAGTGTATAATATAGTGTATAACAGTGAGTGACAAGGGTGGAGGAGAGAGAGGAGAGTGACGAGAGAGAGGAGAGAGAGGAGAGAGAGGAGAGAGGAGAGAGGAGAGAGGAGAGAGAGGAGAGAGAGGAGAGTGAGGAGGAGAGTGAGGAGAGAGAGGAGAGAGGAAAGAGGAGAGAGAGGAGAGAGGAGAGAGAGGATAGAGAGGAGAGAGGAGAGAGGATAGAGAGGAGAGAGGAGAGAGGAGAGAGAGGAGAGAGGAGAGAGGAGAGAGGAGAGAGGAGAGAGAGGAGAGAGAGGAGAGAGGAGAGAGAGAGAGAGAGAGGAGAGAGAGAGAGAGGAGAGAGGAGAGAGAGGAGAGTGAGGAGAGGAGAGAGAGAGAGAGAGAGAGAGGAGAGAGAGGAGAGTGAGGAGAGAGAGGAGAGAGAGGAGAGGAGAGAGAGGAGAGAGAGGAGAGAGAGGAGAGTGAGGAGAGAGAGGAGAGGGAGAGAGAGAGAGGAGAGAGAGAGGAGAGGAGAGAGAGAGGATAGAGGAGAGAGAGGAGAGAGAGGAGAGAGAGGAGGAGAGAGAGGAGAGTGAGGAGAGAGAGGAGAGAGAGGAGAGAGGAGAGAGAGGAGAGAGGAGAGAGAGGAGAGAGAGAGAGAGAGAGGAGAGGAGAGAGAGAGAGGAGAGAGAGAGAGAGGAGAGAGAGGAGAGAGAGGAGAGAGAGGAGAGAGAGGAGAGAGAGGAGAGAGAGGAGAGAGAGGAGAGAGAGAGAGAGAGAGGAGAGAGAGGAGAGAGGAGAGAGAGGAGAGAGAGGAGAGAGGATAGAGAGGAGAGAGTGAGAAGAGAGAGGAAAGTGAGGAGAGAGAGGAAGAGGATAGAGAAGAGAGTGACGAGAGGGGAGAGGAAAGAGAATGAAGAGAGAGAGGAGAGAGAAGAGAGAGGAGAGAGGGGAGAGAGGAGAAAGGAGAGAGGGGAGAGGGGAGAAAAAGGAAAGTGAGGAGAGAGAGGAGATAGGGGAAAGAGAACAGAGCACTGCTCACAATTTACAACCTGTATCAATGATTTCCTTTCAAGTATATTCACCCCAAACCTCCCTGACATACATTTGTCTGTGAACAAATTAAATGAGATCTATCATAATGCAGCCACCAAAGCAAATTTATACAAAATAAACAACTGTTCTAATTCGAAACCTCAAAAAGAGAAATGATTTGATGCCGAATGTAATTTGATAAGGAAAACATTTAGATCTTTATCAAATACAAAACGTCACCAACGACAAGATAGAGACGTTGGGCAACAATATTGTGACAAATTGAAAGAATACAAACAAAACCTAAGATGTAAGAAACATAAGCACTCTGAAAGAGATTGAAGTCTCCATTGATGGAAACCAGTTCTGGGAGAAATGGAATGGTCTAAATGGAAAACAGAGGAATGACCTAGCCATTCAAAATGGCAACGTTTGGAACGATCACTTTGAAAGTCTCTATGGAATAATACCATCAGAAGACATTACTTTAAACGCAAGAATATGCAAGAAAAATTCAGCTCCCTAGAACACACAATTCAAAATTACACAGACTGAACTTTCAAAGAAAATACAAAGCCTTAAACCTGGAAAGGCATGTGGCCCTGACAGCATCAGGAATGAAAGGCTTAAACACAGTACTAATGAGCTGCAGGATGCCTCATTAAAACTATTCAACCTGGTTTTGGAGAGTGGGCTGCTTCCCTGATATTTGGAACCAGGGGTTCATAAACCCCATATATAAAAAAAGGTGACAAATTAGACCCTAGTAATATAGTGTCACCAGTAACATGGGGAAACTGTTTTCTGGTATTCTGAATGACTGAATACAGACCTTCCTCACACAACATAACGCTCTCAGCAAAAAACGAAGTGTCTTTCACCCAAACACAGGACAACAGACGACATACACACATTACACACACTAATAAACGAGCATGTTCATCAGAACAGCACAGGAAAACTATTTGCATGTTTTGTTGATTTTAAGAATGCTTTCTATTCCATATTGCATGATGGATTATATTACAAAACCCTCCAAAGCGAGGTTGGAGATAAAGTATATTACATCATAAAATCTATTTACTTGAACAATACATGTAGTATTAACTGAACAATAAAACAACAGTGTTTTGCACAAGTGCGAGGGGTGAGACAAGGGTGCAGTTTAAGTCCAACCCTGTTTACTGAACCCTAAAAAGAGTCCCCTATGGCAGCTGTTAAGAACACTCAACAACCCTATCATCCAAACAAACAGGGAAATCCATGAAATTGTTACAGAAATGTAAAACTTCTATTTGACAAATCTGGAAAATGAAACAAAAACACAGAATAAACAAAATTGCTATATGCCCCTCAAAAGAGAATACAAATTGGCAGGATATCTCAAAACAGAGACAGATCCTGACCAAATAATGGCTCAGCGACCACCAATTGGCTATAGAATAAGGGAGACACAAAGGAGAGAAAGGAGCGAGGAGAGAGAGGAGAGAGAGGAGAGTGACGAGAGCGAGGAGAGAGGAGAAAGAAGAGAGCGAGGAGAGAGAAAAGAGCGAGGAGAGAGGAGGCGAGGAGAGAGAGTAAGGAAAAAGAGGAGAGCGAGGAGAGAGAAGAGAGCGAGGAGAGAGAGGATAGTGAGGAGAGAGAGGAGATTGAGGAGAGTGAGGAGAGAGAGGAGAAGAAGGAGAGTGAGGAGAGAGGAGAGAAGAGGAGAGAGAGGAGAATGACAAGAGTGACGAGAGTGCGGAGAGAGAAGAAAGAGGAGAGCGAGGAGAGGGGAGAAAGTGGAGAGAGGAGAGAGAGGAGAGAGAGGAGAGCGGAGAAAGAGGAGAGAGAGGAGAGCAAGGAGAGCGAGGAGAGAGAGAGGAGGGTGAGGAAAGAGGGAGGGAGGAGAGATAGGAGATAGAGGAGAGAGAGGACAGTGAGGAGAGAGGAGAGAGAGGAGAGAGAGAGGAGAGAAGAGAGAGACGAGAGAGAGAGGAGAGAGAAGAAAGAAGAGAGAGAGGAGGGTGAGGAGAGGGAGGGAGGAGAGATAGGAGAGAGAGGAGAGAGAGGACAGTGAGGAGAGAGGAGAGAGAGGAGAGAGAGAGGAGGGTGAGGAGAGTGAGGAGAGAGGAGAGGGAGGAGAGAGGAGAGAGAGGAGAGAGAGGAGAGGGGAGAAGAGAGAGCGAAGGGTGAGTAGAGTGAGGAGAGAGAGGAGAGAGAGCACAGTGAGGAGAGAGAGGAGAGAGAGGAGAGTGAGGAGAGAGAGGAGGGTAAGGAGAGCGAAGAGAGAGTGAGGAGAGAGAGGAGATGCGGAGAGAGGAGAGAGAGGAGAGTGAGGAGAGAGAGGAGGGTAAGGAGAGTGAAGAGAGAGTGAGGAGAGAGAGCAGAGAGAGGAGAGAGGAGAGAGGAGAGAGGAGAGAGAGGAGAGTGAGGAGAGTGAGGAGAGAGGAGAAAGAGGAGAAAGAGGAGAGCGGAGAGCGAGGAGAGAGGAGAGCGAGGAGAGAGGAGAAAGAGGAGAGCGAGGAGAAAGAGGAGAGAGGAGAAAGAGGAGAGAGAGGAGAGAGAGAACAGAGAGAAGAGAGAGGAGAGCGAGAAGGAGAGCAGATTAATTGTTGGAAGGAAGGCCTCCTTATTATCTCGAGATCTGCCCAGCCCTAGTCTCTGTCTATTGTGAGTTTGAGGCACAGGAAAAAATCTCATCAGCACATGTCTCTCTCTCCCTCTCTGTGTGTGTGTGTGTGTGTGTGTGTGTGTGTGTGTGTGTGTGTGTGTGTGTGTGTGTGTGTGCGTGCGTGCGTGCGTGTGCGTGTGTGTGTCAGTGCAGAGAAACGCCGAGTGGCTGCCTCTCATGAGTTAAACACTAATTGAAGGCATCAGGAGCAGCAGTAGCAGTTTGGACGTGGGCTCTGAGAGGGCTGCAGTCTGAATAGCACGCGTCCTTGGGCTGAGAATGCCACAAAGGAGAGAGCTAACAGCTGTGTGTATAGGTGTGTGTATGGTGTGTGAGTGTGGGGGGAGAGAGTGAGAGAGAGAAAAAGAGACTGAGATACATACACAGAACCACAGACGGGCTAGGCTGGTAGGCAGGGGTTGAGTATCTCCTAGCTAATTAGTTTTAGAGCAGAGATACAAAGAAGCCATTTTACAGAAGAGCCTTCCATCCATCTATCTATCCATCTGTCTCTGACCCTCTCTCATAGTCCACCACCCTGGTCTGGTGTCAATACGTAACTGCTCTTCTGACTCATCTCCTTACTCCTCTTCTATCCCCTCCTCCACTACTCCTTCCCCTCATCATCCACACTTCCTTCTTCTTTTGCTCCTTTTCCTTCTTCTCCTTCTTCTCCACTCTTTCTCAAATTCCTCTTCCTCCTGTTCCTCCTCATGTTCCTCCTCCTCATCTTCAACTTACTTATCTTCCTCCTCTAATTGTAGATTCATTTTATTAGTTGAATCACTTGTGGCGTCTTAACTTAACTCTCTCCACCGGTGGACAGAAAGAGGGGAGATCTAAAGATGCAACAACTATAATGAGTTGCTGATATGACTAGGATAATGCTATTGGCTGCTAGACAATGAAATAAAATAAAACCAATAGAACAGGAGAACGCATATGAGGAAGTTTCTATGGTGAGATTTTGGCTATAGGCTACTATGAAGCAAGGCAAGACATGCCTCATATGAAGTAAAACACCCAGGTTTCAAACAATTAAGGAACAGGAAAAAGATAGCGATGCTAATGATAGGCCTACCCGTCTTCTGGTAGACAGAAAGGCTTTCCCAAGAACCTTCTCAATTAAATATTAAATATCTACCTGGCAGAATGATAATATCATAATTTACACCAATCCAGTGGCCATTTGTCTTGCAAACTCCAGCTCATGCTACAGAAACACTGATAACCAAACAACAGTGCTAGGTGCCTGCACACTTAAATTAAAGGGTAACTACATAAAATAATCTACATTTCCTAGATTTTTCCCAGACCTCAAAAGTGCTCTCCTGATGTGGTTTAAGCATTGTTATGGACTTAGAACACCCAATTTGTTATTTTTCTATTAAAAGAGTTTGACTCCTGATAAACCTGATAAAACCTGATAAAAAAAAAAAACTGCTAGTTTCTGACTCATTTGACAGCCTAATTTATCTGTTTCAATAGTAGGCCTACTATTAGCCTACTTGCACAGTACAGCTTGGGCTGGCCTGACTGTGAAAGACCAATATGGGATTTATAATTTTAGGTCATTCAGTGTGGATGTCACTTTTTCTCATTTAATTTTTCACACAGGGAACCTTTCCTTCGCTGGGTGGGCCGTTTGGGAAGTATTTTGCAAAATTAGAGTACACCCACTTCTCCAGGCAACACTACACCACTGCATATAGACACACACACCACACTGTGGAAATAAATACTGGATGGATAGGGGCTTTGAGTGGAACTTGAGTGATCTTAATGTAAGATGGGAACAAAATGCCAATCTCCATCCATCCCTCCTTCCCTATCTGTATCCTCCACCTCTCCAATTCTCTCTCATTCCCTCATTCTCCATCTCCCTCTCAATCTGCCTTTCCCTCTCTACCTCCCACTCTCCCTCTCTCCCTCCATTTCTGCCTCTTCTCCCTTTCCTCAAACAAGCTATAGATGTACATTTTCTTTGGGGTATTGGCATTACATGTTCAGTGTATGAATGGAGATGCTTGTCACAAAGACACACACACACATAAGAACACACACCTCTCACTGCTGTGCTAATGAGGGCGTTATTTGCTAGGCAGGACACTTCTTCAGTGGGGAACATCTGCAGCTGACAAAAGCAACAAGGCCGTGGCACCAGACTTAATGGTTAAACATGAACAAACAGAAGGCTTCTCTCTCACATTCATTAGTACTGAATAGAATGAATCCCAGCTTCTTTTTGTTGTCGTATTCTGCATGATATTGTCTTTAGATCAGGTTTTTAATCACCTCCTCAGCACTCAAACAAACCCATTCACCTACACCCACACCCGCACACAAACCCGCACACACACACACACACACACACACACACACACACACACACACACACACACACACACACACACACACACACACACACACACACACACACACACACACACACATATACACACACAGAGTAAATGAGATCAGCTAAAGAAGCAATTTTGGTTGCCGTGTCGGGGGTTAACCTTAACAGGGCCAGACAGACAGATGTCTCACTCTGCTGGCTTCAGAAGGTAAGTTAAAGCAAACAAGGCATGTAATGTGATTTAGATATAATGCTTCCAGGTCAGGGGTCAGGGATAGACTGCTGGGCAGTGGGAGAGCAGCTGACAAGCGTGTAACTAACCATGACGGATAGGAATTCAATGGACTGCCTACCTAGACACACTGACAGATATTGTGTGTGTGTGTGCATGTCTGTGCCTGCAAGCCTTGTCAAATCAAAGTTTATTCAAAGTTTATTTGTGCATACAAAAGGTTAGCAGATGTTAAAGCAGGTGCAGGGAAATGCTTTTAGCAAATATTGTAAGAAATAACACAAAACAAGTTAAATGTGCCTGTGTGTGTGTATGTGTGTGTGTGTGTGTCTGTTTCTCCATTTATTCTAGGATCAACTACCTACTACCCATGTCAAATCACAACTCAACAATAGATTGACTGATGAGAAAAAGATGAGGTGTAATTCTATGGGATTATGATGATGACAGAACTACGGGAGTTTGTATTTTACATTTTGTGGTCGTACATTGAGGTTTGTGGTTGCAAGTACGATTCGCAAATGTGTAATTTAATTTCAGAAGCTTGTATCATGATGTGTGAAAGATTTAACAACAGTCACAAACTTGTAACTTGACATTTGAATACATTCAATTAGATTTGCAAGTATAATTTATTTTCAGAATTTTTAAGAGTATGAATATTCTGCTGTGAATCAAAAATACACTTGCAGATTTTGAATCTGCATAAACTCAGAGTTCTATCACTGTTGTCACGTTAGCAAAAGATTCGTAAACTTTTGTATGTTTGTAGACAGAGATTTGCAAGTAAAAATGTGATTTGCGCTCTGGGGGCAGGACCTTTAACTCCTGACCAATCAGTTCCCTCTGCCAAAACCACAGCCGCCTAACCATTGACTGGATTGTTCCATCAATCACATCTCAGGAAGTAGCTACCCACATTAGCAAGAGAGGACGAGGTAAATAAAACCCAAATTATCTACTTGAAAGTAACATCTCTTTTATCTGTGTTCATAGATTTTATTTTGTTAAAAGGCATGACAGTAGTTTTCTTATCATGTGAAATATAGTGGTACATTTCAGACAAACTCCAGACCAACTATTCAATTGACAGCTGCTATTTTGTTAGCTAGCTGACCTCTGACATTCATCCTAGCTTTACTATCAACTGGCTAGCTTTATCAGGCAGCTTTAGATGCAAGGGGAAAACAAATATATTTGCTAGTTAACCTACTGATTGATAAACTTGACTACATAGCTAGCTAAATTGAAACTGCTGGGGGAAGCTAGCTAGCCTACTCCCACCATCATCACTGCAGTGTAGCTAATGTTAGCTAGGTTTCTATATATTTGCTCGCCATATTTTAAAGACTTGTTACTGACTTTTCAACACTTGTCTAACTATTTAATTCCAGTGCCTGTTAATTGATTAATTGGTGACTGAAAAAGTTGGCAAGAAAAATGCCCCTCCTAATTTCACTGCAAATAGATTGTTAGGCTGGTTGGGTATCATTTGGCTGATGTGCACATTTACAGTCCCTTCAGAACTTATTCAGACGCCCTTGACTTTTTCCACATTTTATTACGTTTTACAGCCTTATTCTAAAAACATTCAGCATTCTACACACAATACCCCGTAATGACAAAGCAAAAACAGGTTCAGAAATGTTTATTTATAAAAAATGTATAAAAAAATGAAAACAGAAATACATTATTTAAGTATTCAGACCCTTTGTTATGAGAGTCAAAGGGTCTGAATACTTTCCGCATGCACTGTACATTAGTGTTTAATTAGCCTAGTTAACCAAGTTACTGACTGACTAGGCTTATTGCTATTCATGTTTTTGTTGTTATTGCACTTCAAGTGGAGAGGGAGTAAGATTACTAGTAAGCAGCATGCTGCCAGACCAACACAGGACCATAGAGGTATTAGAGTCAATGCTTATGAACTGGATATTGTATTTGAATTGCCCATTCATAACAAAATGGTCAGATTGTTCAGTAAATGCCAACACGGCTTTGGTGGTGAAACTTACATACTATATTAATTGTCATCTCCCTATCAGGCCACTGCATGCTGTGACAAGGGCTTGGATGGTGACACACATGTGCTTCAAGATGACTGCCTGAGTACTGGGGCCTTCAGTGGTACCTCCCCTTTGATTACAGCAAGAGTCTCCTTATCTCTGTCTTGTAGCCATTTAACATGTAGTGTACAGTTGAAGTCGGAAGTTTACATACACTTAGGTTGGAGTCATTAAAACTCGTTTTTCAACCACTCCACACATTTCTTGTTAACAAACTGTAGTTTTGGCAAGTCGGTTAGGACATCTACTTTGTGCATGACACAAGTAATTTTTCCAATAATTGTTTACAGACAGATTATTTCAGTTACAATTCACTGTATCACAATTCCAATGGGTCAGAAGTTTACGTACACTAAGTTGACTGTGCCTTTAAATAGCTTGGAAAATTCCAGAAAATGATGTCATGGCTTTAGAAGCTTCTGATAGGCTAATTGACATCATTTGAGTCAATTGGAGGTGTACATGTGGATGTATTTCAAGGCCTACCTTCAAATTCAGTGCCTCTTTGCTTGACATCATGGGAAAATCTAAAGAAATCAGCCAAGACCTCAGAAAAAAAACTGTAGACCTCCACAAGTCTGGTTCATCCTTGGGAGCAATTTCCAAACGCCTGAAGGTAGCACGTTCATCTGTACAAACAATAGTACGAAGTATAAACACCATGTGACCACGCAGCCGTCATACTGCTTAGGAAGGAGACGCATTCTGTCTCCTAGAGATTAACATACTTTGGTGCAAAAAGTGCAAATCAATCCCAGAACAACAGCAAAGGACCTTGTGAAGATGCTGGAAGAAACAGGTACAAAAGTATCTATATCCACAGTAAAACGAGTCCTATATCAACATAACCTGAAAGGCCGTTCAGCAAGGAAGAAGCCACTGCTCCAAAACCGTCCTCTGGTCTGATGAAACAGAATAGAACTGTTTGACCATAATGACCATTGTTATGTTTGGAGGAAAAAGGGGGGAGGCTTGTGACGCACGGGAGTGGCAGCATCATGTTGTGGGGGTGCTTTGCTGCAGGAGGGACTGGTGCACTTCACAAAATAGATGGCATCATGAGGAAGGAAAATTATGTGGATATATTGAAGCAACATCTCAAGACATCATTCAGGAAGTTAAAGCTTGGTCGCAAATGGGTCTTCCAAATGGACAATGACCCCCGAAGCATACTTTCAAAGTTGTGGCAAAATGGCTTAATAACAACAATGTCAAGGTGATGCTGCCACCATTGATGCTGCCACCCCCGTGTTTCACGGTTGGGATGGTGTTCTTCGGCTTGCAAGCCTCCCCCTTTTTCCTCCAAACATAACGATGGTCATTATGGCCAGTTCTATTTTGTTTCATCAGACCAGAGGACATTTCTCCAAAAAGTATGATCTTTGTCCCCATGTGCAGTTGCAAACCGTAGTCTGGCTTTTTTATGGCGGTTTTGGAGCAGTGGCTTCTTCCTTGCTGAGTGGCCTTTCAGGTTATGTCGATATATGACTTGTTTTATTGTGGATATAGATACTTTTGTACCTGTTTCTTCCAGCATCTTCACAAGGTCTTTTGGTGTTGTTCTGGGATTGATTTGCACTTTTCGCACCAATGTACGTTTATCTCTAGGAGACAGAACATCTCCTTCCTGAGCAGTATGACGGCTGCGTGGTCCCATGGTGTTTCTACTTGCGTACTATTGTTTGTAAAGATGAACGTGGTACCTTCAGGCGTTTGGAAATTGCTCCCAAGGATGAACCAGACTTGTGGAGGTCTACCATTTTTTTCTGAGGTCTTGGCTGATTTCATTTGATTTTCCCATGATGTTGAGCAAAGAGGCACTGAGTTTGAAGGTAGGCCTTGAAATACATCCACAGGTACACCTCCAATTGACTCAAATGATGTCAATTAGCCTATCAGAAGCTTCTAAAGCCATGACATCATTTTCTGGAATTTTCCAAGCTGTTGAAAGGCACAGTCAACTTAGTGTATGTAAACTTCTGACCCACTGAAATTGTGATACAGTGAATTATAAGTGAAATAATCTGTCTGTAAACAATTGTTGGAAAAATGACTTGTCATGCACAAAGTAGATGTCCTAACCAACTTGCCAAAAATATAGTTTGTTAACAAGAAATTTGTGGAGTGGTTGAAAAACAAGTTTTAATGACTCCAACCTAAGTGTATGTAAACTTCCGACTTGAACCGTATATGTATAACTTACTGACACTGACATGGAGTGCTCCATTTTCCTGCTGGTAGCAGGCTTCAAGCTGGAAGGAGTATGGTTGTATCCATCTCCACCAGGCTCATCATATGACAAACCTCCATAGATTAACAAAAGAAAATGGTAACTGTATTTAGTCAATTGAATTCATGACAGCCATACGTTCTTTACACAGGAGTGAACAGGTTTTTGTTGTCTAAACTGAATAAAGAAATTGCACACAGTTCAGTCCCCTGGGACAGAAATTACCCATGTCTATTATGGAATGAGCATGATAGAGAACTCTGCATGATGTGGATCTATTTCTATCTGACCTTGTGAATAAACTCCAAGAACAAGATGATTTTCCTGATGGCTGGGAGGTTCCCAAGTTCTTTAGATCTGTCTGGGTGTTAGGGATGTGCTTCAACCTGAGGAAAAGAGCAAAGGGAGGGAAGAAATTAACCTCACTGCTCAAATTTCAATGCTGGTTCAAGTTGCTCAGAAACACAACTACCTTTAATGTGCCATCATTTTGTAAACAGTTTTATATTTTCATAAGCTTGATCAAGTTGTCACCATCTTACTTTATCTATTATCTATTTGCAGTGAAATTGAGAGGGGTGTTTTTCTTGCTGCCTGATAAAGCTAGCCAGTTGATAGTAAAGCTAGGATCAATGTCAGAGGCCAGCTAGCTAACAAAATAGCGTCTGTTAATGTAATGGCTGGTCTGGAGTTTGTCTGAAATGTACCATTATATTTCACATGATAAGCAAACTACCGTCATGCTTTTTCACAAGAAAATCGATGGACACATGAGAGATCATTTGTTTTATTAACCTCATTAACCTCAATCATTATAATCCCACATATTGCATTGTTCTCTAGTTTGATTTGATTTAAAGCAGGAATCTTCAGGTCATTTGCAACCCTATGCCGCAGTACTTCTTGTGTAGTGTTTTCACTTTAGGGATCAATAACATGGAGGGTTTGTAACGTAGACGCTGGGAGTCGAGAAGCAGGTGCAGGTGGTAAGTTTAATATAAAAAAAATAACATTGAACGATACAGCTTAGGAGTTGCATCTAGACATGAACAACAGAAACAGCACTGCCTGGGGAAGGAACCTAAGGGAGTGCCAGATAAAGGGGAGGTAATGGAGTCCAGGTGTGCTTAATGATGAAGCGCAGGTGCACCATCTTCACTCCTTGCGGGCTGATTTGGTAGCCAAGGAAGGAGACAGCCTCCTGATGAAACTGGCACTTCTCAGCCTTGGCAAACAGTTGGTTAGCCAGGAGGCGTTCCAGGACTACTCTGACGTGAGCGATGTGATCCTCCAAGGTAGTCGAGTAGACCGGGATGTCGTCGATATACACGACCACATGGCGTCCGAGCATGTCCCGGAACACTTCGTTGACGAATGCCTGGAACACTGACAGAGAATTGGCTAAGCCAAATGGCATCACCAAGTACTTATAGTGACCAGACATCGTGCTAAAAGCTGTCTTCCATTCATCCCCCTCCCGGATGCAGATGAGATTGTATGCACTATGCAGGTCCAACCTGGTAAAAGAACGGGCCCGAGGAGCTGTTCGATGGCTGCCGGCACCAACTGGAGAGGGTAACGGTACTTGGTGGTGATTTCATTGAGTCCTCTGTAGTCAATACATGGGCAAAACCCTCCTTCGTTCTTGTCCACGAAGAAGAAACCTGCCGACGCAGGAGAAGTGGACGTGCGGATGAAACCTTGTTGGAGCGCCTCATGGATGTACTCCTCCATGGCCTGGGTTTCAGACACCGACAGAGGGTAGATGCATCTGCGCGGGGGCGCAGAGCCTGCAAGCAGGTCGATGGCACAGTCCCAGGGGCGATGAGGAGGTAGATGGGTGTCGCAGGTTTTTGAAAATACCTCCCGCAGGTCCTGGTATACCTCCGGGATGTTGGGCTGAAGGGCAACCACAGAACTCTCAACCGACGGGGGAACGGGGAAGCAGGTCCTCCGGCATTTGGGAAGCCCATTCTGTGATTTTCATCCTCGACCATGAGATGGTGGGGTTGGGGCGTTGAAGCCAAGGGAGGCCAAGGTGATGAAGAAGGGGATGTTCTAGTGATGGATGGACTCCACGATGAGGGTGAGTGGTTTGGTGATGTGTTTGATGGTCCCGGAACCTAATCGCCAATTATCGACAGCTTGAACTGGGAAAGGAGAGGAGAGCGGGTATGAGGTAATGTTGAGAGAGGAGGCAAGGATCTGGTCAATAAAGTTCCCCACGGCACCAGAATCCACTAATGCTGTAGAAACAGTACATGAGGGACAGTCAACTAGTGTGATCAACACCAAAAGGGTTTGGCAGAAAGTGATGAAGAGGGGATACTCACACCTGCCCCAGGAGGTGGAAGATCACGTGACTGTCCCTCTGCTCTCGTGGATCCCGAGTTGGGACATACCGGACACTGCTGGAGCTGGTGCCCTCCTTGACCACAATAGAGACAGAGCCCAAGCTGTCTCCATCTGCGTTGCTCCACCGTCGGAAGGCATGTGACCCCTACCTCCATGGGTTCAGGTTCCGATCCAAAGTGTTCACCGAGGGGTGGAGAGAAGCGATGAGAGTGCCGACGCACTAGTAAACCGGCGACATCGAACGCCGGAAGGGAGGAGCTGGAGTAGACGTGACAGGGTTCTTGGATTGGCAGAGATAACTGACAGATTTCAAGTGATGTTGGCCATTAGGTTGTTCTTATGAAAAGATAGCACCTGTTGATATACTGTGCTGTAGTTTATGTTTTACACCATGGTACCAGACAGGCAGGCAGACAGGACACATATGCACACACCCTTACAAAAAAAAAACATGAAAAGATTTAGTGAAAAACACGTGATTTTCGGACACCTGTGAACACACGTGTGTACAAATCACGTGAAAAATTGAAAATGTAAAAAATAATACTAACATTAAAAACATTCACATAACAAATGGTTATCAGACACAGTATCACAGGAATTTTTCATATGACTCAGATGTGGTTTCTCAACATTTCACGTTTTTGTAACTAGCAGGATTATAACCCGGGTCCCCCCCCTAGAGGACCAACACTTATTTTAAAGTCGCAGTTGGGGCTACCTGATCATGTGACCATAAGCAACCATAATCAACTCATGTCCATTACACTTTCACATGTGTATTTTCACATTTTAATGTCAACTAGGGCTGTCAAATGATTTAAAAAAATGTAATTGAGTTTATCGCAGGATTTGCTGTGATTAATCACAACTAATCGCAACTTCATAATTTGCTCAAATTGAGCTGTAATTTCAGATTGTTTTATACAAAAAGCATTACAAGAATATTGGCATCTTGATTTTGTCCAAGGTAATGGTTAGCAAAATCAGGTAAATGTATAACACTTTCTTTAACCTCAAAGTCAACTTGTTTTGAAATCACGTTGTTTTTAGGTGTATAGATTATGTATTTCGGTTGATTTCAGTGTATTTCGAACACTTTCAGACAATGCAAAAAAAACTTGAGTTAACTGATTAGCTCCGACAGCGCTAATTGTAACATGTTAAACATGATAAATAAGGAGACACAGAGTGCTAGCTTCTCTGTTCTTTTCACTGGGCTTCTTCCAACGGTCAATGACCAACATGTGAAGAAGAGAGAAGTGCGCCTGCAGCAGTAACACTCTGAATGGATGGCTCAGAAAAATACATTATTATTTTTAACGCACTTTAATTATTATACTCAGGTAGGCTAAGTTACCTTTTTACAGAATGGCATTACAGAATGAGCAATATCATTTGTGGAAACATTTCTACTGCAACATGCTAACACCACCTTTTCACATGTGAGGAGAATACCACTATTTCTACACCACATGTGAACTTGCAATGCCATATGTGAAAGATAGTTTATTTTACAGTACCAGTCAAAAGTTTGGACACGCCTACTCATTCAAAGGTTTTTCTTTATTTTTACAATTTTATACATTGTAGAATAATAGTGAAGACATAAAAACTATGAAATAACACATATGGAATCATGTAGTAACCAAAAAAGTGTTAAACAAATCAAAATATATTTTATATTTGAGATTCTTCCATTGCCTTGATGACAGCTTTGCACACACTTGGCATTCTCTCAACCAGCTTCATGAGGTAGTTACCTGGAATGCATTTCAATTAACAGGAGTGCCTTGTTAAAAGTTAATTTGTGGAATGTCTTTCCTTTGAGCCAATCAGTTGTGTTGTGACAAGGTAGGTTTGGTATACAGAAGATTTGCCTATTTTATTTGGTAAAATAGGCAAGAACAGAAAAATAAGCAAAGAGAAACGATAGTCCATACTTTAAAACATGAAGGTCAGTCAATGCGGAACATTTCAAGAACTTTGAAAATTTCTCCAAGTGCAGTCGCAAAAACTATCAAGCCCTATGATGAAACTGGCTCTCATGAGGACTGCTGCAGGAAAAGAAGAGCCAGAGTTACCTCTGCTGCAGAGGATAAGTTCATTAGAGTTAACTGCACCTCAGATTGCAGCCCAAATAAATGCTTCACAGAGTTCAATTAACAGACACATCTCATTATCAACTGTTCAGAGGAGACTGGAGGAATCAGGCCTTCATGGTTGAATTGCTGCAAAGATACCACTACTAAATGACACCAATAAGAAGAGACTTGCTTGGGCCAAGAAACATGAGCAATGGACATTAGACTGGTGGAAATCTGTCCTTTGGTCTGATGAGTCCAAATTTGAAGTTTTTGGTTCCAACCGCTGTGTCTTTGTGAGACGCAGAGTAAGTGAATGGATGATCTCCACATGTGTTGCTGCCACCGTGAAGCATTGAGGAGGAGGTGTGATGGAGTGGGGGTGCTTTGCTGGTGACACTGTCTGTGATTTATTTAGAATTCAAGGCACACTTAACCAACATGGCTACCACAGCATTTTGCAGCGATATGCCATCCCATCTGATTTGCGCTTAGTGGGACTATCATTTGTTTTCAACAGGACAATGACCCAAAACACACCTCCAGGCTGTGTAAGGGCTATTTGACCAAGGAGAGTGATGGAGTGCTGCATCAGATGACCTGGCCTCCACAATCACCCGACCTCAACCCAATTGAGATGGTTTGGGATGAGTTGGACTGCAAAGTGAAGGAAAAGCAGCCAACAAGTGCTCAGCATAAGTGGGAACTCCTTCAAGACTGTTGGAAAAGCATTCCTCATGACGCTGGTTGAGAGAATGCTAAGAGTGTGCAAAGCTGTCATCAAGGCAAAGGGTGGCTACTTTGAAGAATCTAAAATATATTTTGATTTGTTTGAGACTTTTTTGGTTACTACATGATTCCATATGTGTTATTTTATAGTTTTGATGTCTTCACTATTATTCTACAATGTAGAAAATAGTACAAATAAAGAAAAACCCTTGAATGAGTAGGTGTGTACAATCTTTTGACTGGTACTGTATGTGAAACTGCAAATGTGATCTTCACATGTGATAGTTGTCAACATGTGAAAATGCAATTCCATATGTGAACGTGACATTTTCACATGAGAACCTTTTTCACGTGAAACCGCAAATTTCACATGTGCAACTGCAATTAACATGAGGTGAATGTTTTTTCCTCACATGTGAAAACGTTGTGTTAACATGTGAACTCTAAATTGAATACATGCGAAAAAATTGTTCCCCATGTGAGTTTAAGCTCAATATGTGCAAACAGCAATTTCACATTTGAAAATGCTTTTTTTGCAATTTGACATGTGTATTTTTTGTAAGGCATAGCCACAGTAACCAACGATGAAAGGTGAGTTGCTAAAAGCTTTATTCTCAAGGACATACTACATAGTGGCAAGTTTCTCCTCAACCAACAACAATGGAAACCCACTTGTCTTGTTTGTCTCACAAATCCCTGTGTTGGAATGTCATGTTTTGGTTGTTTTTCCTGAAAGTTTGTTGAAAGCATACTCTGCCTTTCAGGCGGAGTCAAGATCAATTCTGTTTCAATTATTCATACTCTAATAAATATATCTATTGAAATCTCACCAAAATGTCCAAAACATTACTAGGCTACACTACTGGTTCACTAACTGTATGTCTCTTTCTCTGCATCTTTCCTTTTTTCTGCAGTGGGCTAAATCAGGGTCACACAGAGTGATTATTGGTAGTCTTAAACAAATCTACTTTGAAACAAAAGTATACACCTCACACACATGGTTATGGGCTTAAAAAAAAGAAGGCACCTGTACTATGTCAGATATAGAGTTGAAATGAAATTACATTTTGAGTTCGCATCCCAATTACACTTTATATACATCACAGAAGACTGAAATATAACAAAACTGTTTGAAATAGAAACACACGTTGTTTTTAAATATTTGTGAAGAATATTAATAACATTCCACCCATGAGGTCAAAGAGGGTTCTTTTGGTCATTGACTGCAGGAAAGGGTTAAATGAAGCAGTCTGGTAACAACCTACTCTGAGAGAAGGACAAGACAAAAGGAGACTTTTGGAGACTCCATAGAGAAATCGGTTGGGGGTACAGATGGGCATGGGGGGCGGAGAGGAGCTATTCAAAGAGAGAAAGAGAGAGAGAGAGCAGAGGAGAGGGAAAGAAGACAGGAGGGAGAGGCGAGGGGTTAAAAATGCTGTGCCTATTATGCTATCACCCTCTGAGCACCCAGAGAGAAATTAACAGGGGGAATTAGCGAAGCAATTACACATTTTAATTGGACTAATTCTTCTGGTCTTGTCACGGCTGCATCCAGAAGAACACGTTGAGGCTTCGCCTCGTACAGTATGTGTCTCTTTCTCAACAGCCAACTGTGTTATTAATTTCTCTCATTTGCATCGGCCCCCTCTTTCACCTCTCTGACACCTGAGTCACGGAGCGTGAGCTGCTGTCAGCTAATGCACAGATTATTATCCTCTCTTTCTCCTTCTCAAACACTCACTGTATCTCTCTCTCTCTCTCTCCATCATCTCGCACCTCCTCTTTTTCTTTCTATCTATCTCTGCCCTCTTGATGTTTCCATTGTTCGTACAGTACACAGCTCACACAGATAGGACTCAGCTGACAGGAGGGAATTATAGTAGGACGTCTTTGTTGAAGAAAGGAAGATGGCAGCAGTCAACAAATGAACTGAAATTATGTGTAAGCGAGCTTGATCTTTCCAACTAATAGGCCCATCACTGTCCTACCTTTTACCAAGGTTGGGCTTTTAGGTTGCTAAAAGTCCTACACTGTATAGACAATATATAAAATATGGAGATGTGTAAATGTAGAATATTGATTGTTGTGTGAATTCTGTCTTAATTTTGAGTCTGTCTCAATTGGTTTAACCAATGACTTCATTGTGCTTCTCCCAATCTCCCCACTCTACCCCTCTTCTCTTCTCCTCCTCTCTCTGGTAACCGTTGCTTTATTCGCTGCGTTAAGAGGTTGGAGCAAGATACCTAATTCACATAAGATTAGCGGTATGTTGCCTGAAAAAAGCATTGGGCAATGTTTATATGGTCCCATTTCAAACAGACAATTTTTTCCACATTCTTGTCGGCATTCACCTTTTATATCGCCATTGCTTGCGGCAACTGAGCAAGAGACATTCAACTTTGACCCCGTTGTTGCGATCGTTGTCATGGTAACCTGACATGAGCGCAAGCTAAATCTGACAGAAATGCCCTGCTTTCATTTCATCACATTCACAACAGTATGTTAGCAGCTTGGCATAGGGGGAATGGGGTAAGTTGAACAATGTTTTACATTCAGCATCACTCCGTCAAGGGAAATATTGTATTTTTTCTAACAAAACTATCTACATATATTTCAGGATGTTGTGTATCCCTGGAAATAATCAGAATTCATGTAAACATTAAAGTTTTGAAAAATATAGCTTGTCCCAAAAAAAGTGGCCTCTCGGCACAACTTACCCTGAGTATGTGGTAAGTGGAGCAGCTGGACAGGGTAAGTTAAGCCCCCTACAAATGTCTGTACTGAATTAAATATTACCCCTACCTTTATAAAACATGTCCATCTTTATTCCCCAAACACAATTCAACACAATCACTTTTTTGTATTTGAATCATTTTAAGCATCTTTAACACAAACTTCACAACTAACAAACATTTTGTACTTTTTTTAAAACACTTTTAACATAGCCCAGGCCCTGTTGTTACCTCATATCCCAGTGAAAATGCCTTGAATTACACCTGGGAAGAAAAATTTCAATTTGCTCAACTTGCCATTGGCTCAACCAATAGCTTAACCCATAGCCATTGGCTCAAATTACACCAAAGCAAACATTTTGACTATATTAGCCAAAAACAGCTACAATGATGCACTTTTATTGAAGCTTATAGAGACCCCAACTGATGTATAGAAGAATCTTAAAATTATCTACTTTGGTTTAGATACAAGTATCATGAAACCTCTAACACAATAAATGAATTTGGTCAATAAATTAAATTGGACTTGGTGAAAATAAAATTTTTGGACCTAACTTGCTTATCATGTGGTTTCTTCCTTGACAGACTCAATTAAATGATGACCTTTTCCTAAACATTTGAATAAATTATACATTTTGTGTATGGTGTCCAAGAAACAAGGGTGGCTCAACTTACCCCACTCTTCCCTACTTGTAAATAATTTCTAAATAATTACCTTGTAATGTGTTAATTTTCCTGTTACGGTGAATAAAATAATGTCTACAGTTAAACCCAAAACGTAGTCAGATATGTTCTATTAATTATATGAGCTGGCTACGCAGCTAGATAGCTAACAAGCTAACGTTAGCAACCAACCCAAATATTGTCTAGAGAAAGTGGCTTTTAGTTGCCTGGCTTGCTAGATTGACATATCCTAAATACATTTTTAAACAGTTTTTTTGTGTGTGAAAGAAATAGAGCAGGTAACATTGCCATTTGGACAAGGCTGCTTCGATGTCATGCAGACTGTCCTTTTGATGTTCATACCAGGTTTATACTTGTCATAATGACAAGGATACGTTTGATGTCAGACAACAACAATAGAATGTTCATGAATTAATTAGTGCCAAAGACGGTAAGATGTAAGGTGACGTTTATATTGAGGGGTTGGCGGGACTTCTAAATACATTACTGCTATCATGACTAGGTCGGTTGCAGGAAATAAAAGTACAGGCTTTGTTGCCGGCAATATCTTTCAGATATTAAGAAAAGTTAGCAAAATGTTGGATGCTGACGTTGGCTAAAAGCGTCCTGATTTGAAAGGTGTAAGAGAGAAAGAGAGAGTCCCCCTCCACTGTTGCTCGGCATTATCGACGGACTGATCAATGGATTAGTTATTAATCCAGGACCGTTTGACATGTAGAGGGAGCTAATTGTATTTCCAAGAAGGATGGGGGATTGGAGGTTGGTCCAGGAGCATCTTTGACTTATTTGACTCTATCCTGATAGGGAGTGATAGGTGTCTCATTTGACGCTTCAGAGATCTCCTACAATGTAATACCTGAGCTGGGAGCTGACAATCCCCAGTTTGTGTGTGAGTGTGTGTTCCCCAGAGAATATCTGTCCTCTGATGGGGATCGGAGTGGATCAATAAGCAATGATAGACTTCTGCCTTCCATTCAGCTAATCCTGTTAGTGATAGCAGTGGATGTAATCGAATGGTTACACACACACAGAGAGACAAGGTAGATGTGTGGACACACAGCACGCACAGAGGCAGGCAGGCACACAAGCATGTACACACACACACACACACACACATACACACATATCATGATCATAAAACACAGGAACCTTTGATATGGAGATCAGTTAAACTATGGGAGGCACTGCAGAAAGGGACAACCTTGAAATAACACATCTTGACACATGTATCAGTGATAACCACGCGCAGCCTATGAGTCTCACACATATCTGTAATGATTCCGGATTCATATTTTGATCTCCATTTTGGAGAGGGAGACATAATAAAAGTGAACACCAACTGTTCCTGTATGAAGATACATCAAGGGAACACTTCTGATATGACATAATCCTCTCCTCTCTGTGTCTCTCCTTAATCTCTCTCTTCCATACCTTACGCCTGAGAGACTCAAAGCTCCCTTCATCTTCTCCTGGGGGTTGATGGGAGCTGGAGACGAGACCACATGCTGTAAGAGAGAGAAAAGAGAGAGGTATTGGAAAGTGATGATTGAATTAACTGTGATGCAGATGTCCTTTTTTCTCCTGCATGTCTCATCATCGTTCTCCCAGTCAGTCAGCCAATTATGGACTGTGTGTGTGCGTGCATGAGTGTGTTAACATATGCTTGAAATTCACTGTGCTTGCCAGCTCCAGACTCATCCATGTGTGATCCATTACTTGTGGCGCTGACCAACGTGAATAACAACCTCTTACCCCCCGTCACCACCACCACCACCCCAACCTTCTCCAACCCTCCCAGGCACTCTCCATCCCTTCTCCCTCTCCCTCATCTCCGTCTTCCAGATAAACAGTGATCCTGGTAGGAACATGTTAATTAAATAACCCTCAGCCTTCTCTATACTGTGAGGTTTGCCTGAGCCCTCTGACATTCAGAAACAATTGATGTTTTCCCATTCTTTCCCTCTTTCTATCTGAGTCATGCAGAAGCCACGTGGACGTGTTGGCTCCCTAAATGCATTGCGGTTTCTAGGCCTCATCCTCTGGATAAAACAACAGTGATGAAGTTTGTTCTGTTCAACAAACTTTCCCAGAAACTCAGTGGAACCCGGTGCAGACTACATTGATTAAATTATATCTATTGAGGCTAATTAATCGCCTTCTATTGTGTCTATATCTTTATTATAAAGGTGCTTAGTAGACATTCTAATTCATACATTTTTCCCATAGACTGGATGGATCTGTACAATGTGCCAACATTAGCAGGAAATAGTATCTTTGCAAGGTGTTCATTCAATTAATAAGGTATGTAAGGAAAGAGAGCATTACATGTACTGTATAATCTAAATTAATTTCACTTTTTTCTAAACTGTAACTATTAAAATCTTTGGTTAGGTCAAGAACAGCGGCAGCATTTGGGACAGACTCAAAAACGTACACGCACACTTGGTTTCATCTCTCTCTTCTCAATACATTTCTAATGCATGCTGGTTTTCCATTGGCTCTGTCAGGATGGACATAATCATAGACGTGTGTGTGTGTGTGTGTGTGTGTGTGTGTGTGTGTGTGTGTGTGTGTGTGTGTGTGTGTGTGTGTGTGTGTGTGTGTGTGTGTGTGTGTGTCAGTCAGGGTGAAGGAGAATAGATGGAGGGTGGGTGGAGGGAGGGGGTAGAGCCAATTCGATAGCCCGATAATCAAGCGTTGAAAATGAGAGAGTGGAAATTCTATGCAAACTAATGTGTTCTACACAATTACTCAATTAATAATTCTTATTCTATTACCACCACACCACAGAGACTCTGAGAGGGGGAGAAGGGCCAGAGAGAGACATACAGGGGGAGGGAGAGAGAAGGGGAGAGAGAAAGAGAGAGAGATGGCAAGGGGACGAACACACCAGGCTAAGAGATCTGCAGTAGCTGTACATTTCCCATTGCCTAGTTAAAGCTGTGAGACTGGGGGTCAGCAAACTTAATTATAGCGTAAGTGGATGGAAACGGCAGAATGATAGAGAGAGGAACATCCAGCCAGATTGGGAGTGGAAGGTTTAATACTACTATCTCATCCTGCTGCCTGCCTGCCAGCTCTTTCCCCACAATGCAGACCAGACCTGCAATCACAGCACCCTACACACCACACACCCTCCAGGACAATAACAGTAACACATATCAAAATGACATACTCCATAAAAGGCAAGGCACTTTGCATTAATACTTTTCCAATTTTCCCTATCCTGTGTAATGGTGATGTCGGAGAAACAGTTTACCATTCTGTCTGTCTTCCTGTCTACCTCTCCTGCATCTGTCTGTCACCATGAAGCAGCACTTTTAGGGAATGCTTCATTTCTATTCATGAACATACATATGTAGACAAAGTGACAGAGCTGATTTGTAGTTAAACTTGGTCCCACATTGAAGTTTGAGGTCCCTAACTGGTTAGGTATTCAAGCCATGTGTATTAAGTTTCAAGTTGTATTGTCACATGCACAGGATACAGCAGATGTAAAACAGTACAGTGAAATGCTTAACTTGCGAGCTCTTTCCCAATAACGCACAGCCAGACAGACAATAATCAGTAGGGTGGCCCAACGCACAGCCAGACAGACAATAATCAGTAGGGTGGCCCAACGCACAGCCAGACAGACAATAATCAGTAGGGTGGCCCAACGCACAGCCAGACAGACAATAATCAGTAGGGTGGCCCAACGCACAGCCAGACAGCACACAGAACTGCATTCCAACTGCTCTGCATGTCATTAGCATATCTCCACCTCATGGACCAAGCCTTTCATTTCCTCCTAGAGATGATAAGGATCTCCTTGTTTAACCAGATGTGATGACTGGGGGAGGCACGACACATACACACTACTAATCATGAAAACTTTCACCAAAAAACTTTAACACAGTAAAAGCCTCATCAGTTCTAATGAAACATATTGAAATCAGCCAACAGAAAGGCCTACATACAGTATTAGAGAACAGCAGTAAGTGCGCAACCTCCCTGCTGCGTACATCCTTCTGTGTCCTGTCCCAGTGATGGAGTGAGACACCCTCGTAGGATTAAAGGAGAAGAAAGGAGGGATTATAACTTGGTGACCTTTCAATCCGCTGTCTGTCAAGGTGTACTAAAGCCACATATGCTTTAGGAGAGCTAATCTCCTTCTCTCTTCCGCTTTCTCTTTTTTCACATCCCTCTCTCTCTTTGTGTTCTTAAGGGATGTATCATTTCTTTATCCCCCTTGATCCAGATTTACTCCAGAAAATAAACTTTCTATCCTGATCTGATAAGAAGCCAGTCTCTATCCTGGGAAAAGGTCCGGCTGTCTCCAGTTTTCTCGTATTTCGGAGCGTCTGATAATTCTAAGGGTGACGGTGACAAAGGCCTGTTTCTGATGGAGACCGTGTGTGTCAGGGAAACAGTATAAAGAGTCTGCTCGTTCATTAGCTCCACCACGTAACGTTACCTTAATTAATAAACAAACAACGTTTTGATCCTGTTTAGGATCTTCCTCACGTCATTTCACAGGAAGTGTCCCACACCCATATTTATAGACATAAGACAAGCAATAATTAGAAACGGTGACACCGAAGCGACAGTGACACTAATTTCCCTACATTATTTTTCTCTCTCTTTCTCTCTCTCCCATGTACCATCTATCCCAATTCATTGTGGTTATTCTGATAGCAGTTTGAAATGTCTGGGGAAAATGGAAATAGAAAGAAATAGCCTCTTAAATAATCTGGTATGGTATTCACATACACACACACACACACACACACATACACAGTGTTTGGTTAGCGTAACAATCATTGTGACAAATATTGTTGTTTTGCTATTTACATTGGATTGATTGACATAAGCTAATTGTGGAAACCTGTGGAAGACTAAGAAATATCTAACTGAAGGTGTAGCAGCCTATCTATCTAATGGGAAGGAGGGAGAGCTATCTATCTAATTCAAAGGACTGCCTACACTATTCTCAGGCAGATTACTGTTATAAAGAAAATAGAGGGTTTTTGTCAGGTTAAGAGGGAAATTATTGAGAAAAGAACTAAATATGGAAAAGAATATATACATGGTGGTATAATTTTTTTTTTTAGGCTAAATAAGGCTTAAAGTTGCATTAGATTAAAAGCTAATATTAAAATTAAACTAATTTTAGATGAATGATGTGTATGATTTTGCCTAACAACCACTTTAATTTGATCTAGCTTAGTTAAGAAAAAAAACAATTAAAACAATTCTCACAATCATTAGGGTATAGGTTATTTTTAACATTCAACGTGCATCTTCATTTTTTGTCGAATTTGTTGAGAACAAAAAGGCTATATTTGTATATTATTTCATTCTGTTTCATTATCGGCCAAACAAATAAACCTATAGCTACAGTTCTTCATGCACTCCACTGACAGCACTTTATGTCCCTCTCGTGAACAAAAAGACGGACAGTAAATGAAAAGGAGAGAGAAGAGGATAGTTTTTTTTGGGAGCACCGAGAACCTGTAATTCACAGTAAGTGGAAAACAGTGGTGCAGTGCTACCCTCTATTTCACCCTAAATCCTTGTGTTGGAAATCATTAAATTGCAGCGCGCACACCGCAGTTGTCCAGGGCCTAGGAGATGAACCCCGCAATAAAATCATCGGAATAACCGACACCAACCCGTGAGTGCTGCTCGTGCCTAACCAGCTAGTGTCAGCGCCACTCCACTGGGACTCAGTTGGGAGCGCCCCGCCGGTCCATGATCCCGCAACACGCTATAGCTAATCACTGCTTGCTTGCGTGCGAGCTCTCCATCCGTCTCATTCTCTCTTTTATTCCCCACTCTCTATCCGCCGTTTTTCTCCTCTCTCAACATGCAATACTGCAAAGACCGACAATATTTTACACAACAACTGACTCATCTTCATAATAATAATAATGTTTCTCCCATTATTTTTTTTAAACTCTAGGCCAAAATGCACGGATACATTTTAAAGGTAAAATAAATCCCTTTTATGTTGGCATGTGCGCCCAAAATAGCAAGCCTCTATATCACTTAAAAGTAAAAAAATAAATAAACATTTATCCCACAAAAATTAGTAGGCCTATTTCATATGAAACAAGCTTACATAGCCTAAATGAAATAAAATGAAACACTAACAAAAAAAATGTAGTGTTCTAAGAGCGATAAGAATCGTAGAATATGAGTCTCCTGGGGAGACTTAGGTAAAAGCCACTAATTACCCCGTGGACGGCTGTGATAGTGACGGAGATGAAATTAGAGGAACAAAAATACGCAAACGCGCATCTGAATAACGAGCCACATTCTCAATAGAATTTTTAATTTGATTTTGTTGCAGGTTTTTTTTCTCCTGTGCAGAAGACAGGGAAATTACAGAAAGAATAATACACTGCAAAACAAAGCCTCGCGCGCACCTATTCACAGGATGGTTACACGCCTAATTTGGTCCAAAAATGATAATAAAAAGAGCTGACAAAACCGACTACAATCAGCCGCACGTGCATGTGTGCGCCCACGGTATCATGACAGGGCCCACGGTATCATAACAGGACGTAGGCTAATTTGACAGGGGCAAAAACACTACAGCAAAAACTGGCACAGAAACTGTGTATGAATATAATGCAGTAACATTATCTTGTGGGACATTTATCAGTGTCCAATAGAAGTTGGTCTGATGTGAGAAACATTTACAAATAATGAGTCTTTAAAATTAAACTTTAATATCTTTCATTCCTTGATGTTTGATTCCATAAATACACTATATTTACTAATCATAATTTATTTACATATGATTCACAATGTAAATAGTTTTGCTGTTATAAATTATCATCAAATTATTATATCTTGAGCTCAAAAGAACAGAAACTTCCATTAATGTAAAAACAATTTTATCCAGTAATGTACATTATTTATCAATGTTTATGATCATCTTTTGAAGAGTGCATGTCTCAAAGAGAACATAAAATTATCGGAATTGAAAAGCACAATTAAAGATATTGAGAGGGGAGGGAGAACAGAGAATACCTCCTTAAGGTAACCCTACAGTATCGGAACACTTCATGCTACTTACATAGCCTACCATTCATACAGGATGAGATTTAGAGTTCAGGACAAACTATACCTGGGAAATGAATGAACCCTCTGCAAACCATCTCTGTGTATATTTGTGTGTTTTTACTGTCTTGCCTCTGATCCCAATCTGTGGATCCAGTTGATCATGAATATATCCCACATACCACAGCTCTTCATCTCCAATGGCATATAGTGGATCCCATGTTCTGTACAGCAATACACAGATCCAACATATAGAGAATATCTTAAAAAGTATGTATTGTATAAGGGGATCAGCTATATTTCAAACAAGTCGCTTGCTATACAGAACCAAGAACGTCAGAGAGGGAGGCCAAGACTATTTTACAATTGAATCTGATCTATTTCACAACAAGGAAGTGTGCGGCGTATTTCAAACATACATTTCAAAGACAGGATCCATGGAGGGACATAAAAGGCGTACAGGATGTGTGTGATCTTTACCTCAAAGCGTTAACATCCCTGCTCTGTAAACTACATTACAGCTAGAGATGAACATGGTTCCTTTATTTCACAAGCTAACAGTAGAACCTAGAATATATGTAGAATACTGTAAATACATCAAATCATGGCATATATCATATCAATTCACTCTTTTTAAAAACCTTCTAAACCACTCAATATTTCAGTAAGAAAGAATCAAACAACGACAAACTATAAGTTTGCATTCATTGGGAAATAAATGATATCTGAGAGACTTAGTCAACATGTACCCTAACAGATACAATATGCCATCTCTGTGCAATAGCTTATACCTATACAACATGAGAATGAGCCTACCTATGATATTAATATATTGGAATCAGTTAGTGGGAGAAAAGCTGTGTTTTCACCTCCAGCCTGTCTGGCCCTACTACAGTCCTCTACATCACTAGCCATGAATAGAACCCCCCCAAACATGTTCTCCATGTTCAACATCTTAATCCTTTACCTCTTATAGAGATCTAAAGCGGTTTTAACACTGTCACTTTCTCTGTTTGATTCTCTTCTGTTTCATGTTCATCTGCAGCTTCAGGCTCTACACACCCACTTAGGACACTGAGAGAGAGAGAGAGAGAGAGAGAGAGAGAGAGAGAGAGAGAGAGAGAGAGAGAGAGAGAGAGAGAGAGAGAGAGAGAGAGAGAGAGAGAGAGAGAGAGAGAGAGAGAAGATAAAAACATACAATTCATACTCTTCAGCTTACAATATTTTCAACACATCCACACACAAAGACAGTCCAGATTACCATAGATCAGAATGTTTCTCTGTGATTCCTTACAGTGGAGGGAGAGGAAGATGTTTGCAAAGACATGTCTCAACTCTCATTGTCTACTGTAAGACTTGAGGCGATATAGAATAAGATGTGTAGGTACTCTCATATGGACAAGGACACCGGACAGGATGCTGAAGATTTGATTGACAGTATGCACATAGTATAGCAGTACAAAAGGAATATTGTCCCCCACCCACATATTGTCGCCCCCTCCCTCCCTGTCCCTACTTCTTACCATCTCATTCTGTCAGTATCTGTCTCTATATCTGTATCTCTCTTTTTCTTTCAAACTCCCTCTCGCTCTCCCTCCTTCCCAAGGCCTTACTGCATTCCTCTCTCTCTCTCTCTCTCTCTCTCTCTCTCTCTCTCTCTCTCTCTCTCTCTCTCAGCAAGAGTCCACCACTGACAGCTAATCACCAGGGGATGGGAAAAGAGAGGGGGGCTATAGCTGTACACACACACCATGATTGACATACAATGGTCATGGAATCTACGGCTCAACTCATCTCCCTCGTCCCCTCCCAACAATCTTCCCTCTCCCTCTCTCTGTGCTGAAAAGACACTTGGAAGAGAGAGGGAGAAAACAGAGCGAGAGAGAGAAGCAGTCATCTCTACTACACCAAAGCCAGAGCCAGTGGAGAATGTAAAGATCAGCTTCAATCTTTGCTAATGCTCTCTCTCTCTCTCTCTCTCTCTCTCTCTCTCTCTCTCTCTTCTCGTAATCCTCCCTCCATCAGGTGCAGGCATGGAAGGGGAGGAGGGAGGGGGATTGTGATCTGGAGAGAGAGACTCCTCTCATATCATCCCTCCGTTGGCTCCGTCCCAATGCTCCCAGCCAGCCACTGATCCTGTTATCATACCACTATAGAGAGAGACAGAGAAGAGTGGAGGAGAGAAACAGAATGAGAGTCATGTATTTCTTCATTGTTTAAACAGGTCTTTGACACCATCCCCCTATACCCAGACACAGGGATGGTCAGGTGAAGGCTTACTATTGACTGGTTTCATTGGGTTAAACAGATAGTCAAACCCCTGTCACCTTGGTATCATTATACAAATATTCTACTATAGTCATTCTCCATGAGAGATTTCAGCTGGCTGGCTTACACAGTGATGGAAAAAGTACACATACTTGTGGAAAAGTAAAGATTCCTTAATGGAAAATTACTTAAGTAGAGTGAAAGTCACCCAGTAGAATACTACTAGAGTAAAAGTCTAAAAGTATCTGGTTTTAAATGTACTTAAGTATCAAACGTAAAAGTAAATGCTATAAATCAAATTCCTTATATTAAGCAAACCACATGGCACGATTTTCTTGTATTTAAAAAAAAAAATTACGGACTGCCAGGGGCACACTCCAACATAATTTACAAACCCAGTATTTGTGTTTAGTGAGTCTGCAAGATCAGAGGCAAAAGGGATGGCCCCACGTTCTCTCGATAAGTGCATGAATTCGACCATTTTGCTGTCTGGCCTGAGCATTTTGGTTTTATTTATTTGCACCTAAGAATACAAGTGAAAGACAAAACAGTACAGATTAATAACAAGGTAAAAAAGGTGTGTAGGTGAGGTTGAAAACCCAAAAGGGCTTATATGATAATCTGTAAACCCATTTGAAATGTAACAATGATTTTGGGTGTCAGGGGAAATGTATGGAATATGGATTTTCTTTCGGAATGTAGTGGAGTAAAAGTAAAAGTTGTCAAAAATATAAATATTCAAGTAAAGTACCCCAAGAAACGACTAAGTAGTACCTCAAAGTATTTTTACTTTGTTCATTTACCCCAATGAAGCCACAGGATGTTGTAGGGCTGGACTGGACAGCACCACAGGCAATAACTCACACACCAACGCATGCACACACACACACACAAGTTTGCTGAATAACCCCTGCTGTTGACATGTTGGCTGATATGGAGCTTTGATTTAAAAAAAAAACATCCACTTTAAGCTGGACTCCATAGTGGTGAAACTGCCACGTTCGTTAGCAATATTACAACAAAACATGTATTACTTCATACAACCATTTCACATCATTGTGATAAAACAGCAGAGTATGTACTAGGATTTCTTTAAACATGATGCTGGATGCTCATTTCCTCAAAACAAAAACAACTGTTTCGCCTATCGCGGATCTCAATTTTACTAATACACTAGTTTGGCATATTGTAACTATCACAATAAGACCTTCATGTCTAATCTAACTTTTATATAACAACTTTAACGGTAAAACAATTGTCAGAAGCATGATTGGAACCCGAGCCTCCATTCATAGACCAGAATACTGCTTTCCAGGAAGGAGTTTTACTTTGAGTTTGTGCATTAGACCGCTCGGCCAACCCGACATTTGAGCAAAAACATGAGGTGACTTGTAAGAAAGTTGTGTTGATTATTAGATTATTGTATATTCTGGATATGTCAAAGGCTTTACTAATAGCCTTCATACTACTTGAGGAAGAACTCCCCCTACTGACTGATTTAGTACCTACAACTTTAGTTCCCGTGTGGCTCAGTTGCTCCCAGGATCATGGGTTCAATTCCCTCTGGATTAGTATACTAAAATGTATCCACTCACTGTACTGTTGTGGATAAAATCATCTGCTAACTGGCATGTATTATATACATGACCTCACATACTACATACCCTGGTTTACAGCACACAGCCAGACATAACTCCTCAGCCTTCTACAGCCACACAGACAACAGATAACGTTACTCCTGTCTGATGAGCCCTTGATTCATTCTCTCAGTTAAGGTGGGATGTTATCTTTCAAAATGGTCAGAGAAATAAGAACCCCCTTTATACATTACAAAGCAGTCACATTATTCCTTCTCCAAATTGTTATTTCTTAACAACAAAACAACAGACTGTATGCAGAGTAGAGTTAGAAGGACTGCGGAATTAACTAAGCTATAGTCCATTTCCCCTGATCAGTGTGACAAGATCCCACCAGTATACTGACAGCTCCTACATCCCTGTTGGGAAAGTTTGCCACTGTGACAAACACACACGTCGATTCCCTGTCTCCCAGGACAGAGTGGGTGTTCTTTTCTTTTATTCTCTCTCTCTCTCACTCCTTTCTTTCAGTTAGCCAATTAACCAGGGAGCAGTCGCCTAATGAGTTGTCTCTGGTGGGGAGACAGACAGACGGACTGGAGGTTGACAAGAGGGGGCAAGAGAGGTGAGTGAAGCCATAGAAGAGTAGAGGGGTGGAGAGAATGAGGAGAGAGGGCAGGAGAGAGGGGTGAGAGGAGAGGACACAGGGACGAAAGAGGGGTAAGTGGTGAGGGGATAGGGTGAGGGACAGAGGCAAGAGGAAGGAGGAGAGGAGAAACAACCATCCCGTCCCGTCTCTCAGCACCTTTCACCAGGACATTGTCAGGCCAGACAAAAGGCTTATCAGCCTCCTATTCACTACAGTCTGATGAACTGGGAGGATGGAGGGAATGGGAGGAAGAGTGGGGGGATGGGGGGATAGAGAAGGAAAAGGAGGGGTGGGGGGGATGGGAGGGGAAGGACATGTCGTTCCACTGGCCCACTAAATGTCAGAAACTGGGCCAGGGGACCAGCCTTACTGACATATAACAATGGGAAAATGCAAGAACTAAAACATACTTTTGGGTCTCAAAAGGGTTCTTCGGCTGTAGCCATAGGTAGGTACCCATAGGTCTAGGTAGAACCCTTTTGGGTTCCATGTAGAACCCTTTGTAAAAAAAGGATTCTACATGGAACACAAAAGGGTTCTACTAGGAACCAAAAAAGGCTTCTCCAAAGGGTTCTCCAAAGCATTTTTTTTTCTGTAGGAGTTTTGTACATAGGATAAAGTTAAGAGTATTTTGCAGACCAGGTCAAAAGTAAATAAATAAACCAGGTAAATCATTTTAAAAAGGAAAATTCCTGACAAACTGTATCCGATACATCTCATTGCTCCCGGCACATTCTCCGGACAATTCAAAAGGAGGGTGTTTTTAAAGCAATGCTTGAGGTAACAAGTGGTCATTTTCTTCTTTCCTCCCTCTCTCGTTCTTTTCTTTTCAGAAGAAAGGATGCAGTAATTAGAGGGTGGGCCAGGTGGATGGATGTAGACAACTCAAGAGCCTAACTCTACCTCACCTCCCCCCTACTGAGAGAGAGAAAGATGGAAGGAAGGAAGGAAGGAAGGAGGGAGAGAGTGGGAGGGAGAGAAAGAGGGAGAGAAAAGGAGTCTGGAGGAGGGAAGAAGAGGGTGAAGGGGGTGTATGGAAGGAGGGAGAGAGCAGGGAGGATGAATGAAGGGTAACAACAGAGAGAAGGAGGAGCAGAGAGGATGGATGAAGGGTAACAACAGAGAGAGAAAGAGCAGAGAGGATGGATGAAGGGTAACAACAGAGAGAGAAGAAGCAGAGAGGATGGATGAAGGGTAACAACAGAGAGAGAAAGAGCAGAGAGGATGGATGAAGGGTAACAACAGAGAGAGAAGAAGCAGAGAGGATGGATGAAGGGTAACAACAGAGAGAGAAAGAGCAGAGAGGATGGATGAAGGGTAACAACAGAGAGAGAAGAAGCAGAGAGGATGGATGAAGGGTAACAACAGAGAGAGAAGAAGCAGAGAGGATGGATGAAGGGTAACAACAGAGAGAGAAAGAGCAGAGAGGATGGATGAAGGGTAACAACAGAGAGAGAAGAAGCAGAGAGGATGGATGAAGGGTAACAACAGAGAGAGAAAGAGCAGAGAGGATGGATGAAGGGTAACAACAGAGAGAGAAGAAGCAGAGAGGATGGATGAAGGGTAACAACAGAGAGAGAAAGAGCAGAGAGGATGGATGAAGGGTAACAACAGAGAGAGAAAGAGCAGAGAGGATGGGGGCCAATTGGGTTACAGCAAAAGAAAATGTGTTGTTTAGACAGAAACGTGTGGGGGGGACTGTTAAATGAGGTGAGGGTCATGGGAGGCGGGGGTGGGGGTGGATACCCACCGTGAAACTAATGAAGGTCTCCAAGCGGAGGGGCCACCCACAGAACGACAAGCCCAACAAAGATGCTTCTGTCTGGGCTTCCCTTTCCCAGAGACCTCCTTGAGATGCTGGGGGTCCATTAGAAGGCTGCAAGGCCCAGGGTCTATTCAAGCGCACACACACAGAGGCATGCATGTACGCACACATACAGATATGGACACACACACACACACACACACATACAAACAGAACCGTTAATTAATCCTCAGATTACCCAGCCAATTATTACCACACTTGTACTAATTAGAAATTATTTAAAGCATTTCCCAATTAGGGTTTACATGCTCAGCCTGATAGGAGCTTGCATCGTTAAACCAACTGGTTACAGCAGGAGAGGACACACACACAAACACACACACACCTCTAGATCAAACTGCAGTAATCAGGCAGTCTAAGAGAGTGTCCCTGACAGGAGTAAAGGATGAGAAAGAAAAGGAGGAGTAGACTAAAGCAACAAAGCTGACAGTCCTCCAGTGCAGTATGTTGGGTCAGTGTTATTAGGCCAGGTAGTGGACTGGACGTTGATTAGGATAGACCATAATAAAACCAGCCTGGAAACACATGCCAATTAGGTTACCACAAGAACCAGGGGCCCTCATCGCTATGGAAACCCCCACCCTTCTTTTTGAACTCTCTATGACATGTCTCCCTCCCTATTCCTTCTCTCTCTCTCCCCTTCCCTCTCTCCCTCCCTCCCCCACTCTCTCTTTCTCTCTCTGGGTTTGTGTGCTGTCAGTGATGAGAATGAGGAATGAGGAGACGATGGAGTGAATGTAAGAGAGAAGAGGTGTGTAAACAGATAGATGTTCTGTGCGATGGGCTTATGGTTAAATAAACACATCAAAGTGCCAGTATCGCTTTAATGTGTGTAAGTGCATGTACAGTCGTGGCCAAAAGTTTTGAGAATGACACAAATATAAATTTTCACAAAGTCTGCTGCCTCAGTTTGTATGATGGCAATTTGCATATACTCCAGAATGTCATGAAGAGTGATCAAATGAATTGCAATTAATTGCAAAGTCCCTCTTTTCCATGCAATTGAACTGAATCCCCAAAGATCATTTCCACTGCATTTCAGCCCTGCCACAAAAGGACCAGCTGACATCATGTCAGTGATTCTCTCGTTAACACAGGTGTGAGTGTTGACAAGGACAAGGCTGGAGATCAATCTGTCATGCTGATTGAGTTCGAATAACAGACTGAAAGCTTCAAAAGGAGGGTGGTTCTTGGAATCATTGTTCTTCCTCTGTCAACCATGGTTACCTTTAAGGAAACGTGCCGTCATCATTGCTTTGCACAAAAATCACTTCACAGGCAAGGATATTGCTGCCAGTAAGATAGCACCTATATCAACCATTTATCGGATCATCAAGAACTTCAAGGAGAGCGGTTAAATTGTTGTGAAGAAGGCTTCAGGGCGCCCAAGAAAGTCCAGCAAGCGCCAGGACCGTCTCCTAAAGTTGATTCAGCTGTGGGATCGGGGCACCACCAGTACAGAGCTTGCTCAGGAATGGCAGCAGGCAGGTGTGAGTGCATCTGCACGCACAGTGAGGCGAAGACTTTTGGAGGATGGCCTGGTGTCAAGAAGGGCAGAAAAGAAGCCACTTCTCTCCAGGAAAAACATCAGGGACAGACTGATATTCTGCCAAAGGTACAGGGATTGGACTGCTGAGGACTGGGGTAAAATCATTTTCTCTGATGAATCCCCTTTCCGATTGTTTGGGGCATCCGGAAAAAAGCTTGTCCAGAGAAGACAAGGTGAGCGCTACCATCAGTCCTGTGTCATGCCAACAGTAAAGCATTCTGAGACCATTCATGTGTGGGGTTGCTTCTCAGCCAAGGGAGTGAGCTCACTCACAATTTTGCCTAAGAACACAGCCATGAATAAAGAATGGTACCAACACATCCTCCGAGAGCAACTTCTCCCAACCATCCAGGAACAGTTTGGTGACGAACAATGCCTTTTCCAGCATGATGGAGCACCTTGCCATAAGGCAAAAGTGATAACTAAGTGGCTCGGGGAACAAAACTTCAATATTTTGGGTCCATGGCCAGGAAACTCCCCAGACCTTAATCCCATTGAGAACTTGTGGTCAATCCTCAAGAGGCGGGTGGACAAACAAAAACCCACAAACTCCAAGCATTGATTATGCAAGAATGGGCTGCCATTAGTCAGAATGTGGCCCAGAAGTTAATTGACAGCATGCCAGGGCGGATTGCAGAGGTCTTGAAAAAGAAGGGTCAACACTGCAAATATTGACTCTTTGCATAAACCTCATGTAATTGTCAATAAAAGCCTTTGACCCTTATGAAATGCTTGTAATTATACTTCAGTATTCCATAGTAACATCTGACAAAAATATCTAAAGACACTGAAGCAGCAAACTTTGTGGAAATTAATATTTGTGTCATTCTCAAAGCTTTTGGCCACGACTGTATGGTTGTGATCATTCACACGTGTGGGGGCATGTGTGTGTGAACGTGTGTGTGAGTGAATGTGTGTGTTCAGGTATGTGTTTATGTATGTGCGTGCATGCATGTGAGTGAACGTGTGTGTGTGTTGGAGGGTTCAGACCCAGGGGAGCGTCATTAGAAGACTATTACAGGTTCATCCATGGGTGAAATGTAAGCTGTAACACTCAGCATCACAGCTATTTGCTCTCTCTCCCTGCAGCTGTTATCAGGGCTAAATATGTCAACATACTCATTACTGTACTTTACAGCAACCATAACAACAGTAACAACAACAGCAATGACAACAGACTGTGTGTATATTCATTAATGCAGACACACACACGTGTCAATGTATGAATGTCACCAGAAAACCTCTTCCTCTCTCTCCTCTTGTCCCCTGGTCTCATTCAACCACCTTTCCTCCTCCTCCCCTTCCCTAAATCCCTTTACCCATCTAGCTATCCTCCTCTCTTCTCCCTTCCCCTACCTACCCTTTACTCTCCCCTGTCTCTACCTCCTCCTCTCCCCTCCCCTCCTCCTCTCCCCTCCCATCTCTCCCCCTCCCTTCCCATCTCTCTCCACCTCTCCCCTCTCCTCCCCTCGCTCTCCACCTCCTCCTCAGGGATCCATGTCATAATTTTAATTAATTTCTAATCAGGCGAGAGTAAACTAATCAGGGGGAGGCTTTAAACAATGACGTCTCTGTCTGACTGCTCTGTCTGCTTCGCCAACACTGGGAGACACACACACGATGGGATACAAACTAACACTTTTACTGGCTTGATTTTCACAAAATGTGTCCTTGTGTGAGTCGTCTGCTTATGGTAAATACCGTGCTACTGTATATAATGTTTAAGATTGAAAATAATAAATGGGTTAGTGAATAAAGAAGCTAGCTAAATATGATTGGATGAATGTGATGGATAGATAAACAGGTAATGAATAAATGTGGCTAACCCGGAGTGAATGGTGTGTATCAGCAGCCCTAAACACTGTTAGAATGGAACACACAAAGGCTACAGTTATCTGTAGGCGGCCAGATCCATTCTGCCAAGGCTAAGGTATTGTGACAAGCAGACACAGAGCGACGGAGGGGGAGAGAGAGAGGGAAGGAGAGGAATAGAGAGAGAGGGAAGTAAAGGAATGGAGGGAGATGGAGGGAAGGAGGGGGGAGAGAGAAGAGAGAGAGAGGAGTGAAATGGAGAGAGGAAGAGAAATAACATGAGTAATAAGGGTAAGATGAGGTTACAAGACAGCCTTGATTAACCTTTGCTACACACACACACACACACACACACACACACACACACACACACACACACACACACACACACACATACACACCACACACACACACACACACACACACACACACACACACACACACACACACACACACACACACACACACACACACACACACACACACACACACACACACACACACACACACACACACACACACACACACACACACACACACACACACACACACACACACACACACACACACACACACACACAGGGACTTGACACAGTTAACCTGTAAGCTCCATGGGGGATATGAGGATCTGTCATTAAAGGTCAGGCTTGTGAGTGAATCAGTACTGAGAGAGAGAGCAAGTGTGTGTGTAGGTTCTTTCATGTCTGTCTCTCCTCAGGTGTGTAACAGTACCTGCCTCCCCCCATGCTGGTGCCATGGTAACCAGACTCCCAGGTGTCCCCTAAAGTGACAGTTGACCTGGAGACCACAGCCTGCCACCAGATCACATGACAGCATCACACGCATGCACGCAGGCACGAACACACACACACACACACACACACGTAAATACCCTATATATACAAAAGTATGTGGACACCCCTTCAAATTTGTGGATTTGGCTATTTCAGCCACACCCGTTGCTGACAGGTGTATAATCTGACAGCCATGCAATCTCTATAGACAAATATTGGCAGTAGAATGGCCTTACTGAAGAGCTCAGTGACTTTCAACGTGGCACCGCCATACAATGCCACCTTTTCAACAAGTCAGTTCATAAAATTTCTGCTCTGCTAGAGCTTCCCCGGTCAACTGTAAGTGCTGTTATTGCGAAGTGGAAACGTCTAGGAGCAACAACAGCTCAGCCGCAAAGTGGTAGACCACACAAGCTCACAGAACGGGACCAGGGTTTACTTTCCGGTAAATATGTGTATAGTTTTGTGTAAATTAGATGCAATGACATGTCATCTGCTTTGTATCATTGGAGGAAGTGAGAGCGGAAGAAAGAGAAGCAGAAAGTAGAAGTAGCCCAACAGCGTTTGAGAGGAGAGATACAGAGAAGGAGATGGTCAAATAGAGCGAGTCTTCCTTTCCTTCCTTATTGCCCTCTGTGCCAAGTATTAACAGCCCATGCCAGCCGCTTCCCTGGGATTGAATTAGGAATCTGGAGGAGGGAATCTGAAACGCTTCCATGATGTGTCAAACAACACTGGGATCCAAAAAGAGAGAAGGAGAAAGAGATGGAGAGAGAGAGATTTTAGCAGGAGAAAGAAACTGTCACATCATCAGAATGGTTTGTCTAAACGGGGAGATGTGGGTTGGAGTGGGGGGAGAGGGGGAAGATATGGTTGTGGAATCTGTCAGCTATGTTCGAGGGCGGTATTTAACAAAAATAAGCAGCCCCCAGGCAATGGAAGAGAGAGAGGGAGAGAGGTTAGAATGAAGATTGTAGGGGTGGGAGGGAGAGATGGGTAGTGGGAGACAGAGGGAGGGAGAGAGAGAGACGGGGAAAACGAGAGAGAGAAAATTAAATCTGGGAAGCTGACCAAGGATTTCCTGCTCCTCAGATATGCAGCTGTGGAATTAGAACTGGTTTTAAAAACAGGAGAACAAAAATAAACTTCACACTTCAGAAGCCTATTTTGGGGGGATGGGGGTAGGAGGGTGGGCTATGTTGGCACCAAATCCTAGGCCCAACGGGCAGACATCTATTCAGCTTATTTCTCATCCATCCTTAGTTGAAGGTGAGGGGGGCGAGTGAGCTGCCTTGGGTTCCCAGCGGGTTACAATATGAGCTCATATAGAAACATAACACAACATACCACTAAAAACCCCACTATAAAACCATTTCTACAGTCTGTGTCCCCTCTAGCACAGCGCTCTGAACGGAGACACATTGATTAAAGATCAAGCATGATCGTTACTCATATTGTAAATATACAGTAGTGTAGCAGCTCTCCTCTCCAGGCCAGGATTAGGTCTTTCTCTCTCCATAGGGGAGTGTTGATGCACCATGGTGGAAGTGAACAAAGACCTATCAAAGTCACAAGCAGCCATGACAACACCACAGTGAACAACAAATCAATTACTGCTCAATGTGGCAAATGAAATATATTAACAGCAACATCGGTGAATACTGTGACTGAGAATGACATTGTTTCTAATGACTGGAATATGGCTGGTTTATTACTAAGTTGACGAGAGAGAGAAAAAGGTGGTGTACAGTGTGCATTGGTTGGCTCACACACACACACACATACAGTAGGCCTAGAATACACACGATTTATAAAATCGTTATTCAAATATTGTCATCTTTATTTTTCAGATAAAATATTCCCTTTAATAAAACAGCAGATGATGGAACACTGAGACAGTGTAAATAGGTCTGTGTAGTACAGAGGAGCTTGTTGCAGTGCGGAAGCAACACAATGCTCACCCCTAACCCTCTACAGTGACGATGGAAGAAAATAGTATGTTCTTGGTCATCCATTACAGTTGATGATAAGTTTAGGAGGAGAAATCAAATCAAACTATTCAATAACTGAAAAATGAAGATGGCAATATTTGAATGATGATGCGGATTGTGTGTGTGTGTTTTACTCAGTTCATAACAGATGATACAGCAGGTAGAGAGAGAAATAGTTTCTTAGCCAGTTAGCAGAGATTGTTTGTGACTTTCATTTCAGTTCTATAGCTAGAATTCTCTCTCTGACATCACACCTCTACCTGAGAAGACAGAGACCGGCCACAGAGCTACAGTCACATCCAGGTAGCAGGATTAGGATAAGAAATATCATCCCATTTAAATGTGATCCTCTCCTCTTCTACTCCGTGGCCCACCGCACACACAAGGACAGTAACAAGGAATATTATGGCAGGAGTACCCACCCGCCTGTCACTCACACAAATACAAACACACACACAAAAACACACACACACCGCTCCCGCCGCCAGAGCTGCTAAATTGCAGTTTGAGAGACGACAGGGGAGGGAGGGGGCCGGGGGGCTCGAGGGACAACATACAATGGAGCGTGCGGCTGACCAGCGTTCAGGTGAAATTGAATTGGAAATCTTCCACGGCTGGTTAGCATAACAAAGGGGCCCGTGGCTTTAGACAAAGGCTGCTTCTCTAATGCCCAAAATCAATCTCTCCCTGGGCCCGCCGCCATTGTTCCGCTCCACCATACAGGTGTTCCTTCAATGGTCCTTAATCAAAAGTGTCAAAACAAAGTTAGGACTTATCTCTGCTCCTCCACAGATGGGAAAGAGAGAGAGGGAAGAGGGGGAGAGAGGGAGACTTGAGTGACTTGGGGGTATTGGTTTGTGTGTGCCTGTGCACTAGAATGTGCTATACTGTTCTGTGGACCTACTGTACTGTACCTATAGTGTAAGTGTAAAGATCTGTGCAATCCTTCCTTCCTTCCAAATGTGTATATGTGTGTGTGTGTGTGTGACCTTTTGTTAGAGAGGCTGCTCTTAAAGGAGAAGTTTCTCCAATATCCAGAAACTCCCAAGTGGTTCCATACATTGAACCTAGTTCAGTGGAGTTTGCCCTCTCCCCCCCTCTCTCTCCCTCTAGTGCTGTACTGAAACAGCTGCAAAACCGGGTCACGTGACTCATGACGTTGCTGGATGCAGGCCTCGCTCTGCTCTGTTACCAGTGAATTCATCATTCAGAAAAGTGTGGACAAATTCCTTGTTTTATTGAAAGATTATGGCTGAATGAGCTATTTTTGTCAAAAGTATCATTGGCTTTGAGTCAGGAAATGTGTACTTTTCCACCTAAAACATTTGCAATTATTTTATATCATTATTTGTAGCCGACCAGGAACTCAAAACTGATCTCTGAATGATGAATTCACTGGTAACAGAGCAGAGCGAGGCCTGCATCCAGCAACGTCATGAGTCACGTGACCCGGTTTTGCAGCTGTTTCAGTACAGCACTAGAGGGAGAGAGAGGGGGGGAGAGGGCAAACTCCACTGAACTAGGTTCAATGTATGGAACCACTTGGGAGTTTCTGGATATTGGAGAAACTTCTCTTTTAAAGGTGTTTGTTTTGATAAGGTTGCCCTATTCTATCTGTGCTCTCCCAGCCTCAGGGATTACCATAATAATAATCTCAGCCTGCTAATCCCAAACACTAATGAACAGCTCCATATTCCAGCAGCCCTGGCATTACCAACCAGCTGACAATTATCCAGCATCACACACACAAACCCACACACAATATATATATACACACAAACATACTGTACACAGAAAAACAAAAAGCAAATTCTGCTTTGTTTTCCTTGTCTCTAATGACTGTGGTTATATAAATGACCAGTCATAGGTCAGCCAGGTCATAGGTCAGCCACTCAAGAGCCACTTCGAAATTGGACATCCGTCCAGTTTCCCAGGAAGTCAGAAGATACCTTCAAAACCTACCACTAGGGGCCACGGGGAGCGCTATTACCATCAAATAGGCTCTACGGTTAGGCACTTGTTTAAGTTTTTTGTCCCAAACGTTAACCCTTAAGCCACGAGCTCAGGCTGCGAGGGTCGCGCATTAAATCCCAGTGTTAGCCACACATATTTCTTTGTTTTTGTTTGAACCCTATCCCAAACCTTTACCCTTAATCTTCGTAATTTGACTTTTATGGACAAATGTCGCATTCTGCAGTGATTCTCTGAGAGCTTGTTGCATAGCTAGGACTAGCAGATTTTTCTGGTTAGGTCACATGGTCAGGAAAAACTCCCGGGCCTAGATATTAATATTTTGTGGTCAAGAAAACCTGCTAGATTCATAGTGTATGAGACAACCCCTCACCCTATCTTTCTGATCCCCCCTTCCCCACACCAGCCCAAGGGAAGACTCCCATACAAAGCAGTTGATTAAAAATCACTTAGTGAGACAGACATATAAAGCTGTCAGTCATGGCTTGCCCAGGGGACAAGAGAGAGGAGAAGAAGAGGAGATGAGGGGAGGAGGAGGAGGGAAGGAGGACAGGAGGGAAGGAGGAAAAGAGGAGAGGAAGAAGAGGCGAGAAGGAGAGGAGGGGAGGAGAGGAGGGGAAGAGGAAGGGAGGAGAGGAGGAAAAGAGGAGAGGTAGTAGTGTTCACCACTAGCTGTAGCTGTCAAACCCACTTGCTCTTGCCTAATCATATAACATGGACTTGACTTCATACACATGGAGCCATTTATAAACCTTTACTTAACCTAAATTAAATAATAGAGAGGGGGATCAATTTGTTTTAAATTACATGTGTCACCACATGATGGTAGTTACACATCTGAGCATGGCCCACTGAGACCTCTGACACACACACACACACACACTCGGCAGCTGCCAGTGGCAGAGGTGAGACAGCATCCCTCTAACGGTCTCCTGCCCATCACAAACAGATGGTGGCCCACACACACACACACACATACACACACACACACTTTAAATACTTTATTTTAATCCACCAATAAAATTGACAAAAAAAGGATGCAAACATTTCAAAAGTCTCTGTATGCATGGCACTCAAGGGTACACAAACACACACAAAACAAATCCTTCACCAACTTGTCAAATCTACCACAAAGCCTCACTACCTACAATGTATATTACTCTCAGCCACCTAATTATACAAAACTTCTGACCCTTGATACAATAGATGTCAGACATATAATATGACAGAGACATCAGAAGGCATATAACATGACAGTGACAGAGATATAATCTCTAAGTAGAATTCACCCTTAGGCAAATACAGAACTGACCTTAGTACAGTGTCTGGGGGCCACTGCACATCAACTTCCTCTGAGATATCACTGAGTTATATAATCCACAGGGCAGGCGGTCATATTGTGTGTCTGATAATTTGCTGTTTGAAGATTACTGACAGACCCCTTCAGACCCCTCTGAAGATGAAGAGTCTATAGACACTCAGTCAGACAGATCACACCTTAAAGACCCCCTCTCCTTCTGTGACCTTTAACCTTTGATACTTGAGACCCCACCCCCCCCCTCACAATCTCAGTCTACACCAGTTTCTGCCTTTGACTTCTAGTGCAACTCTCACTCTGAAGTGGCAGAGTGCTCTCTCATCCAAGATTTACATGCTACAGTATGAGGAGAATGACAAACTATCAGTGGCAATTTTAGCATGTAAATCTTGGTGGGGCTAACTCCCCAAAACGTTTTTAGATGCACGCCAGCAAAGCCACTACACAACACAACACTAAACAATATATTCATTGCACTATAACGGTGACAAGAGGTGCACACAAACTGTTAGGGCCTGCATAAATCTGTCCCAACAGCAGTCCCAACACCTTACCACCGCTACACCTGGCTATCAGCAGAGCCTTGTCTGGCAGCGAAACAGTTCATTGAGCCTCATTTACTGCCTTTTAAAAAAAACATAGCTGATATGGCCGACTTGCTTAAACAAATGTGGTTTCTACTGACAATTGAGATGTGCAAACTATGGCATAAGGGGACGACGAGCGGATAAGAGGCAATCTGTGATTTCGCTTAAGACATTAATAAGCAAGCTAGAATGGACGTAGTCAATAACTATTTGTTAAGCACTTTTGAAATGTACAGCGACAGAATTCAGAACACGGGTAGTTCTGACATTATTCTCCCTGTACACCAAGTCAGAACCGTAGGATAAATAAAGGGGGCATATAAGCAGACAATGAAACTCTTGCAATATTCGATGATGACATTTCTCTAAAACAGGCTATAGGCTACATGTAAACCAAAGAGTCAGAACAGTAAACTAAGTTATTTTTTAATAGCATTTTTTTTGTTAACCTTTATTTAACAAGGCAAGTCAGTTAAGATCAAATTCTTATTTACAATGCCCCATGGGACTCTCAGTCACAGCCGGTTGTGATACAACCTGGAATCGAACCATGTCTGTAGTGACACCTCTAGCACTGAGATGCAGTGCATTAGACGGCTGCGCCACTCTGGAGTTATGAGGGGAAAAGGGACCAAATTATTAGGGTGAGGCCCATGGGTTACTAACAGCTTACTACACAACATACACTTAGTATTACTTTCTTAGCTACAGTATACATATCTACCTGACATATTACATAATTTATGCAGCAGCATACAATACATTTTTTCACTCACCTTGTTGTGCTGTGCTAATTTAGCTTACTGTTCTGACTTGGTGGTGCACATGCAGCCTATAGCCTGTTTTAGAGAAATGTCCTTATGGATTGGCAGCATGGCCGATGTTGATTATTTATCATTTTTAGCTTGGAAAAGAGACCCTTAAAACCAGACTTGGACCACACACCCACTCCACTGAAAATCAGGCTAGTGATTACTTTGCTATTCTTGCAGTTAGCCACTGATTCCTTACAAACCACTCATTGTTGAACTTGCGATTTCCAACTTGTTGTGTAATATTTATGTCCAATGGCCGATGAGCACTGATACGTTTCATCTATAATTTCTCTTCATTAAGACAAAGACAGAAAAGGATTTGCCAATAGATTATCGACTTTATTCATGATGACTGCTAGCTAAGATATAGAAAGTATGATGTTGACATGATCAGTCCAATCAAAGCTACGGTAGATATAACGTGACTTGACGTAATTTTATCTGTGGCCAATGACCTTGAGCCTTCTTGGATAGCACTTTTAATGTAACTCTATGGCAGCTCCCAAGGGGCTTGAATTTTCGTGCTCTCCCCGTAGATTTTTCAGTGACGTAGTGTCCCCATGAGTGACAGAACACTGAGCCAATCAGGGCGCAACTAGAGAACATTACCAACACCTACACTGCGTATTTTCCGCTAGCTGCCCCACCACCACAGAAAGCACTGAGCTGGGCTGAAACACCTGCATTTTGGAGATGCAATACTCAAGAAAGTAAAAAGAGACATGTTTGTATGGGGCTTTATTAACTTAAAGTTGTTGTATTGTTTTTACATTGTTTGAAACTGATATGTGACACATTTTAATGCCAAAAAAACATGCAAAACAGGCAACCCAAAAATATGTTATAATAGATATATATTGTTTTTTAGCTAAACAGGTGAGGTTCAAAACAGGTGGCTCTGCCCCACCTGCCCTGAATGACGGGTCGCCACTGCAAACAATCACTATGTAAGCCACTTATAGACATGAGCTGTGATCGAGTACTCATACTAACCGCACTAATCATACTATTTGTGATGTAAATTTAGTATGTAGTATGCTTTTTGGTCAGAGTATGGATATAGTTAGCTGTCATGATTATCTCCTCTCGGGAATGACCAATGCGCAGCGACGTAACCAGAATACATATTTATTAATAAACGGGACGAGACGGAACAAAACAATAAACGATGAACAAGACGTGAACCCTAACGCTAAATCCTAAACTGGACACTGTGATCTATACCTGAAAGACTAGAACCTGACTGAACACGATAACCATAACATAAGCAATAACCCACAAAACTAAAGTGCAAATCCCAAACATATATATGGTTCCCAATTAGAGGTAACGAGACTCAGCTGCCTCTAATTGGGAACCATTATCCCAACATAGAAATAGACACCATAGAACACAAGAAACCCCTACACCAAAGCAAAACTAAACACTCCAGCCTGTGCACTCAGGCCTGGACATTACAGTACCCCCCCCCCCCAAAGGCGCGGACTCCGGCTGCGCCCAAAAGTCCGTGGGGGGGTCTTCGGGTGGGTCCCTTTGTCCCAGGTGGGGGCTCCGGCGCCGGCCGTGCTGGCTCGAGTTGACGCACCGGAGGCCCTGGACCATTCCCTGGAACTCTGGTGCGTGGAGCAGAAGCTGGGCGTACTGGACTCATGATGCTCACGGGAACTCTGGTGCGTGGAGCTGGAACTGGCCGTACTGGACTCGTGATGCTCACTGGAACTCTGGTGCGTGGAGCAGGAACTGGCCGCACTGGACTCATGATGCTCACGGGAACTCTGGTGCGTGGAGCAGGAACTGGTCATACTGGACTCGTGATGCTCACTGGAACTCTGGTGCGTGGAGCAGGAACTGGCAGTACTGGACTCGTGATGCTCACTGGAACTCTGGTGCGTGGAGCAGGAACTGGCAGTACTAGACTTGTGATGCTCACTGGAACTCTGGTGCGTGGAGCAGGAACTGGCAGTACTGGACTCGTGATGCTCACTGGAACTCTGGTGCGTGGAGCAGTAACTGGCAGTACTGGACTCGTGATGCTCACTGGAACTCTGGTGCGTGGAGCAGGAACTGGCAGTACTGGACTCGTGACGCGCACTCTGGTGCGGGGAGCGGGAACTGGCCGTACTGGGCTCGTGACGCGCACTCTGGTGCGGGGAGCGGGAACCGGCCGTACTGGGCTCGTGGACGCGCACTCTGGTGCGGGAGCAGGAACCGGCCAAACTGGGCTCGTGACGCGCACCCTGGTGCGGGGAGCGGGAACCGGCCGTACTGGGCTTGTGACGCGTACTCTAGTGCGGGGAGCGGGAACCGTCCGTACTGGGCTCGTGACGCGCACTCTGGTGCGGGGAGCAGGAACCGGCCGTACTGGGCTCGTGACGCTCACTCTGGTGCGGGGAGCGGGAACCGGCCGTACTGGGCTCGCTAAGCGCACGGGGAGCCTGGTGCGTGGAGACGGAACAGGACGTGCTGGACTCTCTAAGCGCACGGGGAGCCTGGTGCGCGGAGCCGGAACAGGACGTGCTGGACTCTCTAAGCGCACAGGGGGCCTGATGCGTGGAGCAGGGACAGGACGTGGCGGGCTCTGAAGGCGCACTGGGGGCCTGATGCGTGGAGCAGGGACAGGACGTGTTGAGTCCACAACACGGACATGGATCGTGGAACATGGAACAGGTACAGGGCGTGTTGAATCCACAACACGTACTGGGATCTTGGAACGTGGAACAGGGACTGGACGTGTTGAATCCACAACACGGACTTGGATCGTGGAACATGGAACAGGTACAGGGCGTGTTGAATCCACAACACGTACTGGGATCTTGGAACGTGGAATAGGGACTGGACGTGTTGACTCCACAACACGAACTGGGATCTTGGGACGTGGAACAGGGACTGGACGTGTTGAATCCACAACACGAACTGGGATCTTGGAACAGTGACAGGACGTGTTGAGTCCACAACACGGACAGGGGACCTGATGCGGAGGGCAGGCACCACTCTTCCAGGTAGCACACTGACCTTGACCTGACCGATGAGTGGAGCTGGAATCTCTCGGACTGGGCTGTGGATTCGCACCGGAGATTCTGCCCGTAGGACCGCAGGATATCTTGGTCCCAAAAGGCGCACAGGAGACCTGGCGCGCAGAGCTGGCACCACTCTTCCAGGTAGCACACAGACTTTGGCCTGACCAATGAGTGGCGCTGGGATCTCTCGCACTGGGCTGTGAACACGTACCGGAGACACTGCACGCAGAACCGGTGCAGGATATCCAGGTCCCAGGAGGCGCACTGGAGATCTGGCTCGCAGAGCTGGCACCACTCTTCCTGGCTGCACACTCAGTCTAGCCCGACTGATGATTGGAGCTGGAATCTTTCGCACCGGCCTCTGAATTCGCACAGGAGAAACCGTGCGCAAAACTGCATAGCATGGTGACCTCTCCGTGCGACGCTCTCCCCAACGCTCTCTCCACAAAGCACGAGGAGTTGGCTCAGGAGTCCCTCCTGAACCGGCCAACCTCCTCGTGTGCCCCCCCAAAAGTTTTTGGGGCTGTCTTTCGGGCCTCCGTGCCAGGCGAGTTCCAATGAGCTGTTCCCTGGTCCAGTACTCCCGGGTCTCTCGCTGCTTGGTCTTCTTTTGGTGGGTTATTCTGTCATGATTATCTCCTCTCGGGAATGACCAATGCGCAGCGACGTAACCAGAATACATATTTATTAATAAACGGGACGAGACGGAACAAAACAATAAACGATGAACAAGACGTGAACCCTAACGCTAAATCCTAAACTGGACACTGTGATCTAAACCTAAACACGACTGGCAAAACCTAACTAAACACGAATGGCAGAACCTAACTAAACACGAATGGCAGAACCTAACTAAACACGAATGGCAGAACCTAACTAAACACGAATGGCAGAACCTAACTAAACACGAATGGCAAGAACCTAACTAAACACGAATGGCAAGAACCTATCTATACCTGAAAGACTAGAACCTGACTGAACACGATAACCATAACATAAGCAATAACCCACAAAACTAAAACCCCAAACATATATATGGTTCCCAATTAGAGGTAACGAGACTCAGCTGCCTCTAATTGGGAACCATTATCCCAACATAGAAATAGACACCATAGAACACAAGAAATCCCTACACCAAAGCAAAACTAAACACACCAGCCTGTGCACTCAGGCCTGGACGTTACATTAGCATGCCAAAAGATCCCGGATTTCGTACTACATTCATTATATCTGTGCTTTTAGGGCCCATAATGCAATTCTTCAGAATGGCTTCATAACATTTTCAGATTTAAGAAAATGGCGGAAAATATGCAGCCGAAGTCCGACGATAGCGGATACAAATTCATTGCTTTACCAAATTATGACAAATATTAAGAAAATGTTGAGCAATGTAATAAAGTAATGACTTTCAAATAAGTTACGTTACATGTTATGTTAGCTGACAATTTGTTACCTACACTAGCCTTACGAACCGCATAGTATATCATTACAGCAGTATGTACCGGTATGTTAGCTAGCTACCTAATGTTAGTTGGCTACTAATACATGGAACTTGCCAGTACAGTGCCCTTGGAAAGTATTCAGACCCTTCTCCAGAGATGTTCGATTGGGTTCAAGTCTGGGCTCTGGGTGGGCCACTCAAGCACATTTAGAGACTTGTCCCGAAGCCACCCTGCGTTGTCTTGGCTGTGTGCTTGTGTTTGTTGTCCTGTTGGACGGCGAACCTTCGCCCCCAGTCTGAGGTCCTGAGCGCTCTGGAGCAGGTTTTCATCAAGGATCTCTCTGTACTTTTCTCCGTTCATCTTTGCCTCTATCCTGACTAGTCTCCCAGTCCCTGCCGTTGAAAAACATCCCCACAGCATGATACTGCCACCACCATGCTTCACAGTAGGGATTGTGCCAGGTTTCCTCCAGACGTGACGTTTGGCATTCAGGCCAAAGAGTTCAATCTTGGTTTCATCAGACCAGAGAACCTTTTTTTCTCATGGTCTGAGAGTCTTTAAGTGCCTTTTGGCAAACTCCAAGCGGGTTGTCATGTGCCTTTTACTGAAGAGTGGCTTCCGTCTGGCCACTGCTATAACGGCCTGATTGGTGGAGTGCTGCAGAGATGATTGTCCATCTAGAAGGTTTATCTCACTTTTGTTTATTATCTATTTCACTTGCTTTGGCAATATTAACATATGTTCCCCATGCCAATAAAGCCCTTAAACTGAAAATGGAATTGAATTGAGAGAGATAGGGAGATAGAATAGAGAAATTAGAAATGAGAGGGAGAGCAGAGAGTGGGAGAGAGAGACAGATAGATAGAGAGAGGAGAGGGGGAGAGAATGAGAGAACAAGCAGAAGCAGGAGAGCATTCACTGCAGTCAGCTTGGCAACATTACCCCTACCCACAACCACCCTGATATAAACCACAAACAAATAGATAAACTATATAGGCAGTAAAAGTGACTGACAGCTGGAGAGGAGACAAAGTGAAGGAGGGGAGTGAGGAAACAGGAGAGCGAAATACAGAGAAAGAGTGAGACAAAGGCAGAAAGAGAGTGAAAGAGGGAGAGATAGCACATTCTATTGTGAAACAAAAAAGAATGAACATGGAGCTCCCCTGGGTCAGCTAGCAATGTCACCTCCCACAGGGTCCTTCAGGGTCAGCAGAGACACACACGGCTGGCCAACACACTGCCTGTCTACAAACCACACACAACAAGGTCACATATGACCAGAGAAAGGAAGAGGGAGAGAGAGGGGGAGAGAGTGAGAAAGTGGAGCTGGGTCAGAGAGGAAGCAGAGAAAAGCTAGAGGTAGACAGGACAAGGAAGTTAGAGGAGATGCTGAAAGTTAATTGGATAAAGGAATGACGACACACAACAACAAACCCCAAAACGTAACTCCCAAATGTATTCTACTTCCAAGAACACACCCACCCCTCCCCCACAAACACCAATCACCAGTGTATTTGTCCCACTGTTATTTGTCCCACTGCATTGTATTGTGCTGACATCAGGAGAACGTCAAGACAATCTCCCAGCGCCCAAACACATAGCATTGAATCACCTCTGAGGTACCCCCCCCCCTTAGATTTTTACAGATGTCTGTAATTATCTCTGGCCCTTTGTGTGGCCTTATCACATGTAAAATATATGAAATAACTAAATAAGATGATTTTCAAAAAAATAATTAATGACAAAGCTGTAAAACATTATCCTAAATATAAAACATCAACTTAGTGAATATCTTTTGTTTAATATGAGGGTTTCAGCATGACACATCCTTTATATATATATACATACTTATTTATTTTACTATGTCAGTATGTATTTGTTGTCAATGCTTCAGCATCAAACTGGTATGAATTGTGACATAAATAAAACTGTAAAAAAAATGTTTTATATTTATTTCATGCTGAACCCCTCATATTAAACACACAAGGTATTCACAAAATGTATGGTTTATATTTAGGATAATGTTTTACAGCTTTTTCATTCAACATCTTATTTAATAGTGTAATATATTTTACACTTGATCAAATCAAATTTTATTTTTCACATGCGGCGAATACAACAGGTGTAGACCTTACCGTGAAATGCTTATTTACAAGCCCTTAACCAACAATGCAGTTCAAGTTAAAAACTAAAGTAAAAACTAAAGTAATAAAATAAAATAAGGGCACACAGAGGGCCAGAGATAATGACAGACACTTATGATAATCTGAAGTACCCAAAAGGGCCACTAGATGTCTTGTGATAGATTACATAAAATCCTTGAAAGTTACAGTACCAAAATTCTGGTAGTTTACTGGTAGAATTTGAATGTTTCCAGTAATATACCCTCCCTTTGTAACCCTACTTTCAACCCTACACACAGCACATTAACACATTACCACAGTCACACATAAACACACACACACACACACACACACACACACACAGACACACACACACACACACACAGACACACACACTTCCCTGTTCTCATGAACTGTCACGACTTCCGCCGAAGTCGGTGCCTCTCCTTGTTCGGGCGGTGTTCGGCGGTCGACGTCACCGGTTTTCTAGCCATCACCGATCCACTATTCATTTTCCATTTGTTTTGTCTGTGTTTTCCACACCTGGTTTCAATTCCCTCATTACATGTTTTGTATTTAACCCTCTGTCCCCCCCATGTCTTTGTGTGGGATTGTTGTTTTAGTGCTTGTGCACATGATTTTGGACTGGTGCGTTTAGGGTTATTTTGTGCCCATGTACTCTTGTGTTGTTTAACCGTTGGGTGATTTATATTAAACGACTACGAACATTACCAAGTTTTGCTGTAATGGGTCTCGGTGATGCAGGTACAGCGGAGTCAGGCGCAGGACAACAAAGATGACTATTCATCAACTTTACTCAAAATAGGACTAACAAATAAACGTAGTGATATAATCACACAAAACAACGGACCACGATACAACGAATAATCACGCACAAAAACATGGGGGAAACAGAGGGTTAAATAAGGAACATGTAATTATGGGAATGGGAACCAGGTGTGTAAAAAATGAAGACAAAACCAAAGGAAAATGAAAGATGGATCGGTGGCGGCTAGAAGACTGGTGACGTCGACCGCCAAACACCGCCTGAACAAGGAGAGGGACCAACTTCGGCATTTGCTCTCCTGCGCCTGACTTCTCTGCCACCAGTTAAGTATCCTTACGTGAACAAGCTAATTATACAAACAACTTTCTCTAATCATAAACTAATCTGACGCAGAACAACAGAAAAACAGCTGATTGGTTGAGGATTACAGGTGATGATGGTATTTACTCATAATATTTATTTCATCCGCTTTAGTAAAGTTGATTAAGAACCAACAATATTCTAAGACAACAACATCGTCAAAGGTTATGATCATTTTGTTACTTTGTCCATTCTAGAATAGCCATTAAAGTTCTGTGATACCCACACGGATATCATTTAGGATTGGGGCCCTAGAGACCACTGTCCAACTAAGCCTTCACACCAGTGGCGACACATCATTCAGGGCAGAGCCCCACCTGTTTTGAACACCACCTAAAAATAAAAAACAAATATATATATAAAAAACGTTGTGCCTGTTTTGCATAGTATTTTGGCATTAATACGTGTCACATATCAGTTCGCAAACTATCACGTCTCAGGAAAATACCCAGATGCAGACAGTTCGAATAACGGACGTTTATTATATAAACAGGGGGCAGGCAAAGGACAGGTCAAGGGCAGGCAGGGGTCGTTAGTCCAGGGCAGAGTCTATAAGGTACAGAGCGGCAGGCAGGCTCAGGGTCAGGGGCAGGCAGAGGTCAGTAATCCAGGACAGTGGCAAAAGGTACTGCTTTTACAAAAAGTTGGTTCTCCAGGAGAAGCTGGAGGACCTGTCGGACGTGGAGCATGTGTTCTTGGGCTGAGCGGGAGAAGACGAGGATGTCGTCAAGGTAGAGGAACACGAGCCGGTTCCACATGTCGCGGAGAACGTTGTTAACCAGGGCCTGGAACACAGCTGGAGCGTTGATCAGACCAAATGGCATAACCAGATATTCATAGTGTCCGCTGGCTATGTTGAAGACTGTCTTCCACTCATCCCCTTCCTGTATCCTCACCAGATTGTAGGTCCTCCGCAGGTCCAACTTGGAGTAAATGGTGGCCCAATGGAGTGGCTCAAAGGCCGAGGCGATGAGTGGTAGCGGTTAGCGGTTCTTAACCATGATGTCATTGAGGCCCCGGTAGTTGATGCACGGGCGCAGGGTTTTGTCCCTCTTCTCCACAAACAAGAACCTTGCGCCGGTGGGGAAGGAAGAAGGACAGATACACCCTGCAGCCATGGAGTCCTCGATGTAGGTCTCCATAGCCTTGGTTTCCGGACGCGACAGTGAATACAGTCATACCCGGGGTGGTGTTGTGCTCGGGAGAAGATCAATCCCGTAGTCATAGGGTTGATGTGGCGGAAGCAAAGTGGCTCTGACCTTACTGAAAACCTCCCGGAGGTCCTAGTACTCCGCAGGAATGGCAGAGAGGTTACTTCCGAGCCCACAGGAAGACGTCCCGGGGCGTTACGTTGACTTCAGGCAATGGGCGTGGCAGAATGGCCAAGAGAATCCCAATACCACGGGAACCTGAGAAAACTTAATCAGTATGAACTGTATAGCCTCACTGTGGTTCCCTGACACTCGCAGGTTGATGGGGCTGTGAGTTCCCGGGCTGCGAGCTCGTCCTTAACTTCCTCCGATAATCTGAGCAGGAAAGTGTCGAACAGGGATTCCGGATTCCAGGCACTATCGGCAGCCGATGTGTGGAAATCCACTGCATAGTCTGCGACACCGTGGGAGTCTTGCCGAAGCTGGAGTAACTTCCGGGCAGCCTGTCTCCCAGACAACGGAGAATTGAAAACCTTCGTCATCTCAGCCACGAACTCCTCCAAACTGAAGCACACAGCAGACTGTTGTTCCCACACTGCCCGTAGCCCAAGCGAGAGCCATCCAGGACATCAGCGGGATGAGGTATCTTCGAGCAGTCCAAGGGGAAGGAGGAGGGCTGCAGCTCGAAGATGAGGGAACACAGAAAGAAAGCCTGACAGGTTCCCGAACTCTCTAGCGAAGCGTTCCGGGGGAGGTAAGCAGGGTTCTCAGGGTAGCCGGGAGAGACACGCTGCTGACAGCTGGGTTACTGAGGGGCTAGGGGGTTACCGTCGTGGTAGGCTGCCTAGTCGACAACCTGCGGATTTGCTCCAGCAATGTATTCAACGCACAGTCATGGCGTTCTTCCAGAGTCTGGAAACCTTCCATGAGACCACGAAGCAACTCCTCGTACCTCCCAATGGTGGCTCCTTGGGAGGAGGCGGCACTGCGGAGCTGGTCCGAGTCTGCTGGGTCCGTCATGGCCAGTTTGTACTTTCACGGCTCAAGAAAAGACCCAGATGCAGACAGCTTGAATAACAGACGTTTATTATATAAACAGGGGGCAGGCAAAGGATAGGTCAAGGGCAGGCAGGGGTCGGTAGTCCAGGGCAGAGTCCGTGAGGTTCAGGCGGCAGGTAGGCTCAGGGTCGGGGGCAGGCAGAGGTCAGTAATCTAGGGCAGTGGAAAAAGATACAGAACGGCAGGCAGGCTCAGGGTCAGGGCAGGCAGAATGATCAAACCCGGGATAACTAGAAAACAGGGGCTCAAGATAACAGGAGTACGAAAAACAAACTGGTAGACAAGACGAACTGGCAACAGACAAACAGAGAACACAGGTATAAATGCACAGGGGATAATGGGGAAGATGGGTGACACCTGGAGGGGGGGTGGAGACAAGCACAAAGATAGGTGAAACAGATCAGGGTGTGACACAAACAATGTAAAAAAAAAAAGTTAATACATCTGCATACAAACATGGTCTCTTTTTTGATTTCTTGAGTAAAGCAGCTCCAAAATCCAGGTGTTTCAGCCTAGCTCAGTGCTTTCTGTGGTGGTGGGGCAGCCAGCGGAAAATACGCAGCGTAGGGGTTGGTAATGTTCTCTAGTTGCACCGTGATTGGCTCAGTGTTCTGTCACTCATGGGGACACTACTTCAATGCAAAATCTACAGGGAGAGCTAGAAAAGTCAAGTCCCTTGGGTGCTACCATAGAGTTACATTAGAAGTGCCCATCCAAGAAAACTCAAGGTCATTGGGCAGTGACCAGTGGCCACAGATAAAATTATGTCACGTTATACCTACCGTAGCTTTGATTGGACTGATCATGTCAGCATCATACTTTCAAAATCTTAACTATCAGTCGTCATCATGAATCACATCGACAATCTACTGGCAAATCCTTTTCAATCCTAAAACGTATCGGTGCTCATCGGCCATTAGACATAAACATTACAAAACAAGTTGGAAATCGCAAATTCAACAATGAGTGGTTTGGAAGGAATCAGTGGCTAACTGCTAGCATTGCAAAGCAATCACTAGCCTGCTATTCAGTGGAGTGGGTGTGTGGTCCAAGTCTGGTTTAAAGGTCTCTTTTCCGAACTAAACATTTATGCTGTCAATCCAGAAAGATTTCTGCCGTGTTCAAAACAACTAGAAACTCGTAACTGGGAAATCTCAGACTTCAGCGAGTTAAGGACAACTGGGAAAAAAGAGCCCCCTGACTGGGAAAAAACGTTTTGGTCATCGAACTTGAAATTCCAAGTTGGGAACTCTGGCCTCTTTTTAGAGCTCCGACCTGACATCATGATTCAACCTTGTTTTTGTCCGAGTTCCCAGTTGTCTTGAAAGCACCATAAATCCAGAGAATGCCAGACTTTGATGACAAAATTTGATGACAAAATTTGCCCACAAAGGACCACCGCTCCACCTTCCTGTTCAAGTGAGCACAACACAACAAGGTGAGTCCGAAAATGTATTGTATGCTGCTGCATATATGCATATATATGCCAAGGAGATATGTATACCATAGCTAAGAAAGTAATACTAAGTGTATGTTGTGTAGTAAGCTGTTAGTATCCCATGTGCCTCACCCTAATCATTTGGTTCATTTCCCCCTCATTAATTTGGCCAACTGTTCTGACTTGCTGGTGCACATGTAGCCTATAGCCTGTTTTAGAGAAATGTAATCATTGAATATCGTAAGAGCTTTCATTGTCTTCTTATACGCCCCTTTTATTTATCCTACGGTTCTGACTTGGTGTACTGTACAGGGAGAATACAGTAAGAACGGCCCATGTTCTGAATTCTGTTGCTGTACATTTCAAAAGCGCAGAACAAATAGTTATACTGACTACGTCCGTCCTAGCTTTCCCATTTATGTCTAAATCGAAATTACGAATTGCCTCTTATCCGCTCGTCGTCCCCTTATGCCATAGTTTGTACATCTCAATTGTCAGTAAAAAACACATTTGTTTAAGTAAGTCAGCCATATCAGCTATGTTTTTTTTTAAAGGCAGTAGGGTGGTAAGGTGTTGGGTTCAGTATATAGCAAGTAGCCCTACCTCAGAACACTAACCAGGGTTGTGTTGAGCTCAGTTTATAGCAAGTAGCCCTACCTCAGAACACTAACCAGGGTTGTGTTGAGTTCAGTATATAGCATATAGCCCTACCTCAGAACACTAACCAGGGTTGTGTTGAGCTCAGTTTGTAGCAAGTAGCCCTAACTCAGAACACTAACCAGGGTTGTGTTGAGTTCAGTATATAGCAAGTAGCCCTGCCTCAGAACACTAACCAGGGTTGTGTTGAGTTCAGTATATAGCAAGTAGCCCTACTCAGAACACTAACCAGGGTTGTGTTGAGCTCAGTTTATAGCAAGTAGCCCTGCCTCAGAACACTAACCAGGGTTGTGTTGAGTTCAGTATATAGCAAGTAGCCCTATCTCAGAACACTAACCAGGGTTGTGATGAGTTCAGTATATAGCAAGTAGCCCTACCTTAGAACACTAACCAGGGTTGTGTTGAGTTCAGTATATAGCAAGTAGCCCTACCTCAGAACACTAACCAGGGTTGTGATGAGTTCAGTATATAGCAAGTAGCCCTACCTTAGAACACTAACCAGGGTTGTGTTGAGTTCAGTATATAGCAAGTAGCCCTATCTCAGAACACTAACCAGGGTTGTGTTGAGCTCAGTATATAGCAAGTAGCCCTATCTCAGAACACTAACCAGGGTTGTGTTGAGTTCAGTATATAGCAAGTAGCCCTACCTCAGAACACTAACCAGGGTTGTGTTGAGCTCAGTTTGTAGCAAGTAGCCCTAACTCAGAACACTAACCAGGGTTGTGTTGAGTTCAGTATATAGCAAGTAGCCCTACCTCAGAACACTAACCAGGGTTGTGTTGAGCTCAGTTTATAGCAAGTAGCCCTACCTCAGAACACTAACCAGGGTTGAGTTGAGTTCAGTATATAGCAAGTAGCCCTACTCAGAACACTAACCAGGGTTGTGTTGAGCTCAGTATATAGCAAGTAGCCCTACTCAGAACACTAACCAGGGTTGTGTTGAGCTCAGTATATAGCAAGTAGCCCTACCTTAGAACACTAACCAGGGTTGTGTTGAGTTCAGTATATAGCATATAGCCCTACCTCAGAACACTAACCAGGGTTGTGTTGAGTTCAGTATATAGCAAGTAGCCCTACCTCAGAACACTAACCAGGGTTGTGATGAGTTCAGTATATAGCAAGTAGCCCTACCTCAGAACACTAACCAGGGTTGTGTTGAGTTCAGTATATAGCAAGTAGCCCTGCCTCAGAACACTAACCAGGGTTGTGTTGAGTTCAGTATATAGCAAGTAGCCCTACTCAGAACACTAACCAGGGTTGTGTTGAGCTCAGTTTATAGCAAGTAGCCCTGCCTCAGAACACTAACCAGGGTTGTGTTGAGTTCAGTATATAGCAAGTAGCCCTATCTCAGAACACTAACCAGGGTTGTGATGAGTTCAGTATATAGCAAGTAGCCCTACCTTAGAACACTAACCAGGGTTGTGTTGAGTTCAGTATATAGCAAGTAGCCCTACCTCAGAACACTAACCAGGGTTGTGATGAGTTCAGTATATAGCAAGTAGCCCTACCTTAGAACACTAACCAGGGTTGTGTTGAGTTCAGTATATAGCAAGTAGCCCTATCTCAGAACACTAACCAGGGTTGTGTTGAGCTCAGTATATAGCAAGTAGCCCTATCTCAGAACACTAACCAGGGTTGTGTTGAGTTCAGTATATAGCAAGTAGCCCTACCTCAGAACACTAACCAGGGTTGTGATGAGTTCAGTATATTGCAAGTCTGAAAGATTCAGTCTGATCACACACACCTCTAATACTGCAGACTGTCTATCGCACCTTGCTCACGCCTTGCCCACAACAGACACACACAAACACACACACAGCCCAGACAAAAAAGATGCCCCGCTGAGAGAGAAAGAGCCCCAGTTCTCCCCGCATCAACAGCAGACTAGATTAACACAATGGATTGAGCACACCACAAAAGACTGAGCACATCCAAATAACCCTCCACCTCAACCATCACTACTGCATTTATCTGCTCATAAACATAGAGATCAATAAATTCTCTGGGAACAAACACATTTTCTCATGAAATTACAGCTCTGGGGATAAGAGGCAACATTTTAAGATAGGTCAAATACCCTAACCTCTCCTCTCCATGGCAACAGTTTTTCGCTTAAAAAGAACGCTCTCCCCGTGTTTGTTTGGTTGGTTGTGTGTGCATGTGTGTCCTTAACAGTGCGTGTGACAACCTCGCTATCTCAGCGTCTGTATTAGCATAGCCGAGGCACAGCTTTGTTTTACCATGACCTGTATAATCAGTGTCACATTAGCAACACAACAAATCAAATACTGGCCTGTAACTCCCCTCACCCCTCACTCACTCACTCCCACACACACACACACACACACACACACACACACACACACACACACACACACACACACACACACACACACACACACACACACACACACACACACACACACACGTGCCCCCAGCTGAGCCCCCACACACACGTGCCATGCTGTGTCAATCTGATGCTAATTAATATGATAACTAATACCTATTACACCACAGAGAGGTTCAGGCTCACTAATTTGATTTGCGTTTAAAATGGGAGGAGAGGGAGAAGGAGAAATAAATGACCAATGAGGAGGTGCCGTGAGCCAGTACTCAGCGGTAGGTTAGCTTCCCTGTACCCTCACTCTGTTCCTACCATCATGGCTTCTATCACAGCTGTTTAGGATGAGGACTTCATATGAGTGACGCTAGAAGGAAGAATATGCACATCGCAATATATGATAAACATTAACTTCCACAAACATAAATACACACACACACACTTTCTCTCCCTCTCCTTTCTGACACTCCTTCAATGTGGCAATGTTAACTACTTTAGTGTAACGGAGGAAGTCTTCATCATGGGCTTGTGTTTCCTTCTCCTCTCAACTCATCATAGAAGACGAAAAAGAGAGATGACGGAAGGAAGGAAGAAATAGAGAAGAGGGGATCGAAATGAAAAGAAAGAAAGGAATGAAGAGAGAGAGAGAGAGAAGACTGAGGAGACAGATGGGAAAATAAACAGAAAGGAAGAAATGGGGAGAGAGAGAGAGAGAGAGAGAGAGAGAGAGAGAGAGAGAGAGAGAGAGAGAGAGAGAGAGAGAGAGAGAGAGAGAGAGAGAGAGAGAGTAAAACATGAGAGGTGTGTAGTGTAGAAGGCCCAGCTGACATTATAAAGCTGGTGAGTTTATGAGTCGTGGTGATTAGCCAGATCTTACCAATCAATGACACATTCACATGGCTGCCTGCTCTGTTGCTAACCCCAATACACACTAATTGGTCTATTCCTGGCTTAACATGGAGACGCTGCCTTCCACTTCAGAGCAAGCTCTCTCTCTCTCTCTCTCTCTCTCTCTCTCTCTCACACACACACACACACACACACACAATCTGCATGCATACACTCATACATATCTGGTGAAGAGCATACTGCGTATATTTTCTTAAAAGGTCAAATTGATTCTGATTCAATTTGTGAGTGGATGAGGGCCAATGGATACCGCCACATCTGCACTAACAATAAGGAGAGAATGGGATCCCACTACGGACCAATCACACGACAGAATCTGGACGGGGGAAAAACTCACAAATGTAATTTAAGTTTGTTGAGTGTTTAGATAATGCAGCCTAATGTAATGCTGTGCTGTATGGGTCCAACAGGCTCCACCACATAGCAACAGCGCCACCACCCTCTCAGACTAGAAACTGCATGTTTTAACACACATGGTTCAAATCTGCATTACATTAGACCTACCGTATTATTATTAGATTATAAATATTATACATTTGAAATATGATTTAAACATACAGATGTGTCAATATTTGCAGAATTTAAAATATATTTAGGCATTTGGGGGATATAAATAAAACAAATCAAATGGTCATACTCTATTTGGATTTTCCATCTGTAGATGCTTTACAGATGGTCATACTATCAACAAACTATCTGTTGATAAGCAACTGCTTGTTAAAGGTTACGGTTAGGGTAAAGGTTAAGTTTAGAATAAGGGTTAGGATAAGGGTTAGGTTAAGTAGTTAGTTGAAATGTTACTGGTAGTCTGTAGCATCTCCAGATGAACTATCCAAATAGTGGTACCACTACTACTACTACAATACAACAGTTGGAACAGGGATGTGAAATATTACATGAGTGTGAGAGTTGCTCATTGGAGAGGGCATTTTAGTCATCGCATACATACACTTGGGTAGGGTCACCCATAGGGTACATTTCTCTCCCAGTGAGTGCTGGGAGCGAGCAGCACTTCTAGCTGAGAGGAGGACAAGAGGAGAGCTCACTTAAACGCATGACCAGTACTACCCAAATATTAGTGTGTATCTGTGTGTGTCTGTGTGTGTGTATCTGTGTGTGTGTATCTGTGTGTGTGTATCTGTGTGTGTATCTGTGTGTGTGAGTGTGTGTGTGTATCTGTGTGTGTATCTGTGTGTGTATCTGTGTATCTGTGTGTGTGTGTGTGTGCACACGTGTTGTTTATTGTGAAGCCATTTGTAGTAAACAACAATGCAATTACTCTTTTAACCAGAGAGAGTGAGTGAGCGAGAGAGAGAGAGAGAGACAGAGAGACAGAGAGAGACAGAGAGAGAGAGAGAGCGAGAGAGAGCGAGAGAGGGAGAGAGAGAGAGAGAGAGAGAGAGAGAGAGAGAGAGAGAGAGAGAGAGAAATGAGAGGTGTGTAGTGTTGAAGGGCCAGCTGACATTATACAGCTGGTGAGTTTATGAGTCGTTGAGATTAGCCAGGACTTTCCAATCAATGACACATTCACAGTACTTGACACATTGGAAAGAACTAACCAACATTTTTTATTTTATTTGGTCCTAAACAGAAAGTACACAGTGGCAGAATACCTACCACTGCGACTGACCCTAAATTAAGGAACACTGACTATATACAGACTCAGTGAGAATAGCTTTGCTATTGAGAAAGGCCGCAATAGGCAGACCTGGCTCTCAAGAGAAGACAGGCTATGTGCACACTGCCCACAAAATGAGATGGAAACTGAGCTGCACTTCCTAACCTCCTACCAAATTCATGGCACATTTCAGATTATACAGACCCACGAAGAATTTGATAAACTCCTATACCTATTAGGCGAAGTACCACAGTGTGCCATCACAGCAGAAAGATTTGTGACCTGTTGCCACAAGAAATATTCAACCAGTGAAGCACAAACACCATTGTGGATACAAACTCTATTTATCTGTCTATTTATTTTCCCTTTCGTACAACAACTGTTTGCACATTGTTACAACACTGTACATAGCCATAATATAACATTTGAAATGTCTCTATTATTTTGAAACCTTTGTGAGTGAAATGTTTACTGTTCATTTTTGATTATTTATTTCACTTTTGTTTATTATCTATTTCACTTGCTTTGGCAATGTAAACATGTTTCCCATGCCAATAAGGCCCTTTGAATTGAATTGAGAGGCAGAGAGTGAGATCCTCACCCACTGTCTCTCCAGCCACTCTTAACACATATTTGCTACATCCACTGAGTATACAAACACCCCTGACAAACACAACCTGACTATCATTCAAATGTCAACGCAAATTGCAGGGTCTGTTTTTCTGAATGGCTGGCGTTAGCTGGCCGCAATGATGGCAAGGAGTGGGTGTTCAAGAGGAACCATTTATGTGCAGTACATTTCAATGTCATATTTATTGTAAATAATGTTCTCTACAAAAGATCTACATACAAAATGTGGTATGTTAGCACTTTAGTAAAACACACACACACACAAACACACACACACAGAGGCTAACAATATTATCATCCCGGATCACTAACTCAGCAGATCTCACTCACGTCACCCCCGATAACACACACACACACCTCTATGTGTGTCCTGTCAATAGGACATGGAGGGGTTTGGCACTAATGGAGATAAGAGAGAGAAGGGTGAGGATGGTAAAAGAGAAAAGAGAAAGGGGGGGTGACGACACAAAGGAGCACACACACACACACACACACACACACACAAACAAAAAGGCCGGTCTTTTGTGCCACTGCCAATACCTCGCAAGATTAATACTGTCCATGCAGGTACAATAAGGTACTGGGTCAATTCTAGTTGGAATTGGAATGTAGGGCTAAATTAAATTCTTATTCTATTCTGCTGCCCTTCCCTACTCTATTGGTCTAATTCATACAAAATGGAATGTTCCTGTGTGTGTAGGTGCAGAAGTCTCCACTATGTTGAATTACTATAATTATAGTACTGTAATTTAACTTCACGGCCTCACTGACTTCCATGCAGCAAAATGGTTCACAATAAGGTAGGAGCCTTTTAAACATGCGCACACACACACACACACACCTAGTGAGTGTATGTGTAGAATATATTGGCTGGACCCTGGTCTGTCTGACATTTGGACACCTGTCAATCAAGTCTTTCAATGAGCCAGCGGCGGGAAACGAGGTGCTGGGGGTCAGCGACTCACGGCATCTCCATGGCAACGGCTTCAGGGAAGTTCATAGCCCGCTGGGACGTTGCCATAACCCTGCCGCAGTGTGTGTGCATCTGTGTGTGTGTGTGGTGTCTTGCCTCCATTGTGTTCAGTAAGTCAGGGGTTTTAGGTGAACTATCCTCGTCTCCTCTCTCACTTTGACCCAGGCAGTTTAGCCTCTCCTTCCCTACATCCCTCTCTCCAGCCATCCCTCCCTCCCAACCTCACTCCCCTTACGAAGAGCAGGCCAAGGAAGAGGAAGGACCAGCAGGAAGTCACAACACCCAGAAAGGTCCACTTAACCCTCTGAGCCCTCCCTCCCTCCCTCTGTCTCCATCCACCACTACCCCACTCTCTCTAGACAATCTTTTTCTGTCTCTAATTATAATACAGGTTTGTCATTCTTCCCCTCCACTGTTTTCTCCCCCTCACTCTAATTGTGCTGCAAACATAGTTGTTAGGAGGATTTTGTAGGCATAAAAATGGGACTGTGTACTAAAAGGTGGGGTGTGTGTGGAAGAGGGTGGGGGTGGTAGAACCATAGGGGTACAAGTGCCCAAATTATCCCACACTGGGGTTCACATGGACAGCATGCACTCAACCACACACAGAAGAGATGGGCACACACATACACACACACACACACACACACACACACACACACACACACACACACACACACACACACACACACACACACACACACACACACACACACACACACAGGTAGCTTGGGTACTCTGTCCCTTTATGAGAGTCTAACTGTATCTCCAGAGTTTGTCAAATCTGCTGCTAATTGCTGTTTGATTTGGATTAGCATGGTTCATTACTCCAACGTACCAACACTGCCAGACTCATTACACACACACAACACAACACACACACGCACCCCTCCATCCGACTTCCCCCTCCATCCCCATCCACGGACAAGTCCTCTCTCTCCGGCTGTAATTCTGGGGATAATTCTAGGGATCATTTTGGGATAATCTCCCACAAACGTCTCGGAGTGCTGCCACCCCGTTTGCCCAGTGCCTGATTACCAGCCTCCCTGTGCCAACCACTTCTGCTGACCGCTGTCACGCACACATGCTTCTAGGCACAAACACACATTTTCAAACCTGCCAACCATTCCTACTGACTGCTACTAAGCAGTCAGCTGCGTTCAAATAAACACACACTCTATGTAGCAAGGAGTCACCAACAGAATGTTTCTGTGGTTTGATTGCCACCTAATGGTTGAATTTACAACACTCATTCTACACTCAGAGAAGGTTTTACATTGAATCCTAGGAATTTCATTTATTGACCAACACTGCCATCTAGTGCCAAGATATTAATGTTACTACATGAATGGCTTCAGATACAAACCTAGGATCAGTGCACCCTCCTCAAGTCCTAATCATAACCATTAGGATGTGACACGTACAAACGCAGATAAGAGAATGCTTGATCCAACTTCATCACACACACTGGCTGTTTAAAGACATACTCAGATGTCACATGTCACTCACACATAGAACCCTTAGAGACTCTTTATTCCGGACCGCAATGTTGCTTTCTTCTCCTCTCCTCTCCACCAGTAATGAAAGGTAAAGTCCCTGGTGTCGCTCTATTTCTTTCAGCTGCATAACACTTTCAAAAAGACTCTTGTCCTCTCTGCATCCAAGGAGAAAAGGTAGAGTGAAAATTCTCTCTGTAACTAAAAGTACGCAGATCTAATAAAAGCACATCCACAGGTGCAGGGAACACCAAACACCATGCGGGAAAAAGAGACATACCTGGAGAATTGGGATGCTCCGCTCCCATTGCTGCACTCCCATTTCAATCAGAGTCTTTGTCAGATTTAATTCCCGCTGATATTCTTAGTGAGAGAATTATCCCATCAGTGATTGAGGCATTGAAGCTTCTTGAATTGAGGGAGTCACGTTCCAAAGCAAGGAGAAACAGGTCCAGTTATAAGCACCTCATCAGCTCACCTGCCTCTCCCTATTGCCCTCTCAGTTTGCTCTGACAGACTACACTCACCACTACAGACCACAGAGCTGACTCTGCCCTAAAGTTGAGCTGGAGAGAGAAATGGCATAGAGAGAGAGAGAAATGGCATAGAGAGAGAGAGAGGCAGAGAGAGAGGGGCAGAGAGAGAATGTAACTGCCAGCAAGTAGTGACAAACCACCAGCTCACAAATCTGTAATCCATTGAGCTTTCTGAGTCAAATTAGTCCTTCTGTTATCCTCCACCCTCCTCCTCTAATCCAGCCACACACCGTCTTCCCCATTTCCCCTCTCTGCTCCACACTTAACATCATCTAGTACTGCACCATTATCCTATCGCATTCCCCCAAAATCTTTCAGTCTTCTCTCCTCTCAACTCCTGACTGAGCCAATGTCTGCCCAGAGCCACTCACTCACTGCCCATCCCTCTCTCTGTCCCCATCTTCATCTGTCACTCCTTTCCCCATATTTCATATCACTCCTAGAATTTCTCTGCCATCTCTTTCCCATCGCTCTTCTTCTCTTCCTATCCTTATACACTCTCCACCAGTGTTCTGCTGCCTTCGCTGCGTCTCCAGCAGACTGCATGTATTATTATACCCACAATGGCCTCCCAGCTTATTGTTTATGAATTACCAGCGCTGCAGGCCAAACAAAGGCTATTTTCATAAAGAAACCTCCATTTCATTTCAGCTCCAATTAGATAGGAGGCTAAAGAATAGAAGTGGACTGGCCGCGGCCTCTAAGGATGGCAGGCCCCATTCAGAGCCATTCAATGGGGCCTTATTGCTTTCCTTGACAAAGGGAGCTCGTGGATGGGCTTTCAGACTAAAAAACACAGAGTAGAAATGACTGGGAAGAGAAGACAGTCTCCTGTACAATAACAAACCTTTAAAGGGAAGGATAGTGTCTTTCGCCTATCCTTCCATCAATTTATCCTTCTGTTTCTTCTCTTTCTTCTTTTTGGTGTGTGTATATTGGCCTGGACATGAATGACAGACAGTTGAAAGAGAAAGGAGGAGAGAGTAAGAAAGAGCAGCTCAGTTCTTCACAATACATGTCAACTCTAAATGATCACTGGCCGTTGAATAGACAGAGAGGAGAGGAAAGTGTGTGTTCCCACAGCTGATTGATTTACAGCTTTGAAAATAGAAAGAGAGAAAAAGAAAGAAGGCGCGAGCGAGAGACACCTTGATGCTTTTACAGAACTCTACAATAGTCAAGGGCACATTGTGGCCCTGTCAGTGACAAGCTGTCACTTTCTCTCTAAGAAAATATAGAGGGAGACCGAGAGAGAAAGAAAGAGAGAGAAAGATAGATAGAAAGGAGAAAAAGAAAGAAAGTGAGAAAGAAAGGAGAGAGAGAAAGGACTATGCCAGGTCAAAGATGAACAATGTGACTAAGACAATTTCTTCAGTTTCTTCCCATGTGTAAATTGTAAATACACTGAACAAAAATATAAACGCAACATGTAAAGTGAGCTGTTAAAAAAGATCCCCTAAATTCTTCATACGCACAAAAAGCTTATTTCTCTTTGTGCACAAATGTGTTTACATTCCTGTTAAGTGAGCATTTCTCCTTTGCCAAGATAATCCATCCACCTAACAGGTGTGGCATATCAAGAAGCTGTTTAAACGGAATCATCATTACACAGGTGCACCTTGTGCTGGGACAATAAAAGGCCACTTTAAAATGTGCAATTTTGTCACACAACACAATGCCACCGATGTCTCAGCATGTAATTGGCATGCTGACTGCAGGAACGTCCACCAGAGCTGTTGCCAGATAATTTAATGTTCATTTCTCTACCATAAACGTCCGACCAGTCTCACAAACGCAGACCACGTGTAACCACGCCAGCCCAGGACCTCCACATCCGGCTTCTTTACCTGCGGGATCGTCTGAGACCAGCCACCCGGACAGCTGATGGAACTATGGGTATTCACAACCAATTTATACATGAGTATGCTATGGGTATGCACAACCATACTATGGGTATGCACAACCACACCGATTTCTGCACAAACTGTCAAAAACTGTCTTATGGAAGCTCATCTGCGTGCTCGTCGTCCTCACCAGAGTTTTGACCTGACTGCAGTTCGACATCGTAACCAACGTCAGTGGGCAAATGCTCACCTTCGATGGCCACTGGCACACTGGAGAAGTGTTTTCTTCACGGATGAATCCCGGTTTCAACTGTACTGGGCAGATGACAGACAGTGTGTATGGCGGCGTGTGGGTGTACGGGTTGCTGATGTCAATGCTGTGAACAGAGTGCCCCATGGTGGCAGATGGGTTATGGTATAAGCTACGTACAACGAACACAATTGCATTTTATCAACGGCAATCTGAATGCACAGAGATACCGTGACAAGACCCTGAGGCCCATTGTCGTGCCATTCATCCACAACCATCAGCTCATGTTTCAGCATGATAATGCACGGCCCCATGTCTCAAGGATCTTTACACAATTCCTGGAAGCTGAAAATGTCTTAGTTCTTCCATGGCCTGCATACTCACCAGACATGTCACCCATTGAGCATGTTTGGGATGCTCTGGGTCGACGTGTACGACAGTGTGTTCCAGTTCCCGCCAATATCCAGCAACTTCACACAGCCATTGAAGAGGAGACGGACAGCATTCCAAAGGCCACAATCAACAGCCCGATCAACTCTATGCGAAGGAGATGTGTTGTGCTGCCGTAAATTGTGGTCACACCAGATACTAGCTGGTTTTCTGATCCACGCCCCTACCCGGTTTTTTTTTAAAGGTATCTGTGACCAACAGATGCATATCTGTATTCCTAATCATGTGAAATCCATAGATAGGGTCTAATTTATTTATTTCAGTTGACTGATTTCCTTATGAACTGTAGCTCTTTGAAATTTTTGCATTTTGCGTTTATATTTTTGCTCAGTGTAGAATAGAAAGTAAACTTGTCCTGGCTAGCATCAATCTGAGTGTTAGATCTGGGTGTTACAGAGGGAAAATCTAGGTTTTATGTTCCTTTGTATTTATGCAGGTAGAGTTAAACAGAAGACAAGGTGTGCCAGTACTAATCAGGGAACAAGGTGAAGGCGGGAGGTTGATCAAGGAGGCCATTTGAGCCTTTGAGGCGACACCAGCAGAATTAGTGCGTTTCCTTCAGAAACCAAAGCAGGAGAGTCAGACCACACAAAGGTCTTTGATAGGCTTGTCACATCGATAAGGTGGGATATAATCACACACACAACTTACTTGCCAAAGGAGTGAGAGAAAGGAGAAAATATCTTCATCACCCCATGCTTCCCTGCTTAAATTGTTGGCAGTGTGTGTGTGTGTGTGAGAACCAACCTTCCTTCCTTTGGATCACCATCATGGTTGTTGTTATCATCCTGCTCCCAAGCCTTCATATCACGTTGCCTCATAAATACCTGTAGAATGTCATGTCCTGATCTCCCCCTTCAAATGTCATTCTTACCTTTCAACCAGGCAGACTACAGCCCCCCACCCCCACACAACATGATCAGATCTCCTAGAGGCCCCTAGCACCCAGCCTGTACTCAGACATGTTCGCTGTTGTTTATCAGAGAAGATTACATCTAAAATGGCACCCTATTCCTTTTATAGTGCACTACTTTTGACTAGAGCCCAGAGTGCCACTTGGGATGGATGCTACATGTGGTCCTGAAGCATCACCCTGGTTCATTACCTGCTTCCTGATAAGCTGGGTGACAGCAGAGAGGCTATGAGACACTGATACTAGTTAGAGATATAGTACACAGACGGATAGTAGCGGATGTACGGTGAGATCCTGCCGCAGAGCGGCTAGCGTGGCATCACCTAGGTGGGTGTTGCACATTGGTGGTAGATGACGTGTGAATGTAAAGTGCTTTGAGCACCTGGAAAAGCGCTACGTAAATCCAATTCATCATCATCATCATCATTGTCATCATCAGCCTTTCCAGAGTCTTCCTGCAGTACAAGGACGAGGTTTGGAATCGCTAAAAACACCTTTTATTTCATACCTCAGCAATGTTCATATTTACATCAAAGCGTACCAGTACCAGTCAGTACCAATACCAGTTAGTACCAATACCAGCCAGTACCAATACCAATATCAATACCAGCCAGTACCAATATCAATACCAGCCAGTACCAATGCCAGAAGGTACCAATACCAGTCAGTACCAATACCAGCCAGTCCATTTCTGTACAAATCCCTTCTGACCCACCGGTCAATGACAACACAAGGCCCAACCACAAGGCAGGCCGCTACAAGTCCTGACACAGAAGACCACAAGACAATGGAAATATAAGACATCAAAATTGATAGATTACATAGTAATTAAATAACAGTAGAGAAGAGGTGAATGAGGAGTTGTTTTTGTACAGTCCCATTAGAGCTGTAATGCTTTGCTGAGTATCATTTGTAAACAGAGACGGAGGGAGGGAGAGAGGGAAGACTCCAGGTCCATGTTGGTTTAGGGATAGATCCACAGACATTCCTCATTGTTATAGGTGGAGCCACAAGTTTTTCCTAGCCATGTGTCCTAACCGGGAAAACCTCAGGGTCCTAGTTCTACACACACACACACACACACACACACACACACACAACCACGTTTCTGCAAGCAAACACTCATTCACACTCACACACGTTTCTCCATCACACACTAGCACACACACACACACCACACACACACAATTCACTCTCACACCATCTCATATGCACACACACACCTCATAAGTTAGTCTCGTCCCAGGTGGGGTCGTTCATAGTCTTTAAGACCCTCCTGACCACTTTCTCCAGATCTTTCCGTGCCCTCTGCTCCTCCTCCAGTGACCTCTTCATCTTCTTATTGTCCTGTTGAGGGGTCAAAGGTCAGTTTGAATATGCCACAAGCATTCGGTTGTAGTTTTACTACTTCATCCGTCATAACAGTGTAATGTCAGGTGTAGTAAGCGGTCATGAGCTGTCATAGGCCCGTTAAAAGCCAGTGGGATGGTGACACAGCGTGGACATTCACCTGTTTGAGCTCCTGTACCTCGTCCCTCAGGGCGTACACTACATCCTCCAGGCTCCTTCAACACAACACACATGGTTAATACCATCCTAGAGGCAAATACATGACTATATACAGGGCCTTCGGAAAGTATTTAGACCCCTTGAATTTTTCCACATTTTGTTACATTTTAGAATCAGGCTGTAACTTATTAAATATGTACTTTTTTAGCAATCTACACACAATACCCCATAATGACAAAGCGAAAACAGTAAAATTAATAAAACATTTAAAAGAGAAATACCGTATTTCAATAAGTATTCAGACTATGAGACTCGAAATTGAGCTTGTGCATCCTGTTTCCATTGATCATCAACTTGATTGGAGTCCACCTGTAGTAAATTCAATTGATTGGACATGATTTGGAAAGGCACACACCTGTCTATATATGAGCAAAAACCAAGCCATGAGGTCGAAGGAATTGTCCGTAGAGCTCAGAGACAGGATTGTGTCAAGGCACAGATCTGGAGAACGGTACCAAAAAATGTCTGCAGCATTGAAGGTCCCTAAGAACATAGTGGCCTTCATCAATCTTAAATGGAATAAGTTTGGAATCACCAAGACTCTTCCTAGAGCTGGCCGCCCGGCCAAAGTGAGCAATCGAGGGAGAACGGCCTTGGTCAGGGAGGTGACTAAGAACCCGATGGTCATTCTGACAGAGCTCTAGAGTTCCTCTGTGGAAATGGGAGAACCTTCCAGAAGGACAACCATCTCTGCAGCACTCCACCAATCATGCCTTTATGGTAGAGTGGCCAGACTGAAGCCACTCCTCACTAAAAGGCACCTAAAGACTTTCAGACCATGATAAACAAGATTCTCTGGTCTGATGTAACCAAGATTGAACACTTTGGCCTAAATGCCAAGCATCACGTCTGGAGGAAACCTGGCACCATCCCTACGGTGAAGCATGGTGGTGAGCTTGAGAGGATCTGCAGAGAAGAATGGGAAAAACTACCCAAATACAGGTGTGCCAAGCTTGTAGCGTCATATCCAAGAAGACTCAAGGCTGTAATCGCTGCCAAAGGTGCTTCACCAAAGTACTGAGTAAAGGGTCTGAAAACTTATGTAAGTGGGATTTCAGTTTTTTATATTTAATAAATTAGCAAAAATGTCTAAAAAACTGTTTTAGCTTCCTTTAGCTTCCCCTCGTTATGGGGTAAAGGGAAAAAAACTATTTAATACATTTTAGAATAAGGCTGTAACAAAATGTGGAAAAAGTCAAGGGGTCTGATTATTTTCTGAAAACACTGTATGTATGCACACAGTACTGCACTAGTCTACATACTAACTAGTACTTAATCATTCAGAAACAGAAGCATTCTTATGAGAACACCATCCCACTTTCATTTGGGAATTTCCTCCAGCACATGATGACAGAAACTGTCAGGGGTTACCAAGATACTCATCCCTGACCAAAATTAAGAGGAGGAGGGGAGGAAGTGTGGGAGAAGAAGTAGGGATTAGGAGGAGGAAGAGGAGGGAGAAGAGAAGGAGGACGGAAGGCGGAGGTCTTACTTCTCTCCGACCACAGTCTGTCCGTTGCTCGTGGTCTCCTCCACAATGATCTTCTCCTCTCCAGGGATGATGACTTGCAGCCCTGTGTCCCTCTGCATTGCCCCTGTTCCAAACACAACACAACACGCTAGATACGCTGATCAAAGGTCAGTTTGGACTTCCAACCCCTAATGGCTGAGGTTAGAATTGTGGGATCCTAGCTCTGTAACCTGATCCTAGATCTGTGCTTAAGCCAAGGGCAACTTCTACCCACAGTTTAACTAACAGAAGTGATTGAGCTCCTGATTGGTGCTGATTTGTGAGCGGCTACATGGTAACGGAAGCAAAATGGACACAACAGAACACAAACACAGGAGACGGTGGAGAGGCTGTGGGTTAGTTAGGCATACACAGAGCCACAACGACAGAGGAGACAGAGGAGCCATGATGGAGAGGAAGAACAAAAGGACGAAAAGAGAGGCACACTACATCCAGATCATCCTGATCCGTTCACCCCTCATTGGTTTTACCTCACCACACCGCTCTCTGTTGCAGACCAAAAACAACAAGGATACAGCGTATATTCATGAGAGAAAAGACACCATTTTGTTTTCACATTTCCTGTTCCAATGGTTCAGCCTGGAGTCTTGTTGACAGTGACACCCAACACAGTGAAATAAAGTGTGCTTCTGACAAAACACCCAAAATACCAACAGCTAACAAATGACAGATTTATTCAAAACTCAAAGACACAGCGTTTGGGAACTCTTGTCATATACGTCAATCTGTATATATATAACAAATACTCTGTAGGTGCTGTTTGTAGGTAGGTCAATAGGTAATCACAGGTGTAGGACAGGTCATATACAGCATTGGAACACACAGAGGACACAGTTGGACATCGCAGTCACCCTGCCTCTCTGTATTCATTTTTGTTTTGTTTTTTTCAACCCCAGAATATACCGCAATCACAAAGTAGAACACAAAACATAAGGACAGTCATATTCTTAGCTCAAATACTCATTAAACAACTGTTTGGCTTCTTATTTTGTTCCATTTGCATCCACTATGTACAAAAGGGACACTTGTCCATTATTTTTTGTTCATGTCCATCTGTCTTGATGAATAAGTATCGCACATGACTGCTCCCGCAAGACTAGGTTTCTCTTTCAGTTGACACTATCTGAACACTGAAATGGTAGATTTACACAATGGATGAGCTGTACTGTACAGGCACACTTCATATCTATGGTAAGCTTGATAACTAGGCTACATCATACAGTATGATGTCATACACACACACACACTGGGGGTAGTAGGCCGGTAAGGGGGTGTGTGGGTGGTACAGAAACAGAACTGTTCATATTGAACACATTTCATGCTCTGCCACAGAGATTGTGCAAAAATGTATCCCAACAACCCACGCTCAATATCCAGTGTAAACTAAACTTTAGTGATACCATTTCATCAAATGTAGAGAGAGAGGGAGAGATCGACTAAGTTCACCAAATCAGTTGTAAACATTTACATACACAATGAAATAAAATAATAAAAATCACATACGTTATACAAAATAATTTCAGGACAATAAACAAATCATTTTTATAAATATATAAATAACACAAACCAGTATATTCCATATATTGTAACAATAACAGCGGGGAGAGAGGACTGATTTGAAGTGGACAGTAAAATAGGGATTTGTAATGTGATACTAGGAAATACTTTCTCACAAAAATAGTTATTAGCATGGAAGAGCAAGGCGGGATATGTGGTAAAGGATATTGGTGTTGTTTGAAACAAAGGTTTCCTACTTGGGATACAGAGACCGGACCTGCCAGGTTTGATGACACTGGCATTGAAGACTGTGAGCCTCTGCTTAGGGCCTGGCGTTTTTACTGGTCATGTGATGTGATCAGGAATAACCTGGTCCTACATGACGCTGCCTGCAGTTGAGTTTTAAACACAGATTTGTGTCCTAGAATACAGAGGCTTGACTGTTTAATTTAAACCATAGAACTCTAATTTCATCATTACCTTGACTAATTCATTGAGGTTTCTAAAAGCGGACTTCTATGTTGGCTTGTAGGCAGTAGATTTGTTGATACAAACTCTAAATACTAAATAGTCAAGTCTGACACTCGGTCTTAGTGAGGTCCAGAATGCATGCTAAAGACAACCCCCTGTATTTGAGAATATATCTTTTTTTTAGCTGTTGAAGGAATATTCTAGTGTATCTCGTAATGGGGAAAATCTGAGGCTAAAAGTTTAAATCGTCACCCTGGGAATGAACCATACATGCTGTTGAGAAATAGTAGAACAGGCATCTCATAATCCTATACAATATTCTATTAATACCTATATACTAGAAATACTACTGATGATGCTGTTTTTGCTTGGCATGCTGTGTCCTGTGTGTAAAATACAGCAGGGTGTACTGAAACAGTGGTAAGAGCCATAAGACAGTCATAGTAATACCAAAAAGATATAATGAATTAATTGGATGTCATAAGGAAATGTCAAAGGTCACCATGACATTTGCATGCTACTGTTCATATGTGGGAACAGGAGTTAAGCTAGAGAATATGGTCAATCGAATACACTCCTTCCTGAATCCTATCTGAATATCAGACACAGAGAGTCCCCATCGCTCCCTATCTGCAACCCCCCAACAACCTCCACAAACTCTCTCTGTCATAACCCCACACCCCCCTTCACAGGGTTCCCAACACGTCAGGGCTAAACATAGGAAGGGGGTACATTCAAGGAAAAATGAACAGACACTACCCAACACAAGCTACCTCATAACTACGGAAAGAGAGGAGGCACAAAAAACAGGGGAGAGTGGTCCGGGCAACAGGGAGATTTTCATAAAAAGAGGACAATCCAAAAAAGGAACAACAACAAATAAAAAAAATATATAAATAAAAACAAAAAATGCAATACAATTAAATAATTAAAATAAATAAAACCCTTAAAAATCCTTTTGTTTTGTTGTAGACCACAGGTTAAAAGCGCGCTGTACTGTGCTGTATAGCGCGGTATGGTAAGGTACGACCACGGTAGTTTTGGGGGTTTAGTTCTGGTGAGAGATGCAGCTCTTACGCGACACTGAGCCCATCCTGTAACTGTGGGCCGTCCACACAGAGTCGTAGTCAGAGTCCTCCGACAGGTCTGAGCCAGTCACGTCAGGCCGTGACACGCTGCTACGGTGGCCTGGAGAGTCCACACAGGACCGGTCCATGTCCCCCAGCACGTGGTTGTGCATCAGGTCAGTGCCCTGCCAGGCTGATGGGTGGAGGGTGGCGCAATGTTGATGACGAGGGTAAACCATAATCAATGAGGAGTGGATGGAGAGGGATGAACGATGGAGAATTCATAATAATAACACGTAATGGAATTATAGTGAGGGGAACAAACAAACCCAACAAACAAATGGTGAAAGAAAAAGAAAACGGGAAACGAACGTCAGCGGAAGATTGAAGGAGCGGTGAGGAGAGAGAGACAGACAGAAAAGAGAGAGAAACTGTTAGAAAGAGAAGTACTAACGACAGGGTTAAGGATAGCATTGGACTACTGTGATCCAAGAATGACAAGAGACAACATGACCTGATCAGTGTGTGAAGGTGTGTGTGTGTTCTTACTGGAGTTGAGGGTCTGTCTGGTCTTGGCGCTGGTACAGTAAGCTTCTATCACCTTTAGGATCTGAGCATCTTCCTCTAGAGCAGCTGTACCTGGGGACGAGAGGAGAGCAGGGGGTTAGAACACACACACACATACACACACACACACACACACACACACACAGAGTAAACTTACTCTTCCTCAGGGCAAACTCCTCGTCTGACTGTTTTCGCTCTGGTTTACGCTTAGGAAGAAGTTTCTTCACACTCTTAGGGCTTTTACTGAGGTCCTGGAGAGAGAGAGAGAAAGACAGACAGACAGACAGACAGACAGAGAGAGAGAGAGTGGGTGGAGAGAAAAGGTAAGAGAGAGTGAGAGACAGGAATGAATGACACAAATAAGCAATGACACCCAACCTCACCATACACATAACACCATTTCTATCAATGCCATCACACACACATCCTCCCACCCCATCCACACACAGTCTTCCTCACCTCCTTGTAGGAGAGTGCTGCAGAGGGCCTGAGAGGGGGTGAGGGGCGCAGGCAGCTGAGGCTCCAGGGCTTGGGGGTGTTAGGGGGCTCCAGGGGCCCCCACATCATGGTGCTGTGTGGAGCCCCGTGGGAGGAGGGGTGGGGCAGGGTGTGGTAGGCAGGAGCCACCGTCATCGCCCGTCCCTCCGCGTGACGGGACGGTGTCAGAGGGTGGGAGGGCAACTGGTGGAAGGAAGGAGAGAGAGGGGGACAGAGAGGGAAGAGAAGGAGAGAGGGAGGAGAGAGAGGGAAGAGAAGGAGAGAGGGGGAGAGAGAGGGAAGAGAAGGAGAGAGGGGGGAGAGAGAGGGAAGAGAAGGAGAGAGGGGAGAGAGAGAGAAGAGAGAGAGAGAGAGAGAGGGAAGAGAGAGAGAGGAGAGAGAGGGAAGAGAGAAGGAGAGAGGGAGAGAGAGGAAGAGAAGAGAGAGAGGGGGAGAGAGAGAGGGAAGAGAAAGGAGAGAGGGGGAGAGAGAGGGAAGAGAAGGAGAGGGGGAGAGAGAGGGAGAGAGAGAGAGAGAGAGAGAGGAAGAGAGAGAGGGGAGAGAGAGGAGAGAGAAGGAGAGAGGGAGAGAGAGGGAAGAGAGAGGAGAGAGGGGAGAGAGAGAGGGAAGAGAAGGAGAGAGGGGGGGAGAGAGAGGGAAGAGAAGGAGAGAGGGGAGAGAGAGGAAGAGAAGGAGAGAGGGGGAGAGAGAGGGAAGAGAAGGAGAGAGGGGGAGAGAGAGGAAGAGAAGGAGAGAGAGGGAGAGAGAGGGAAGAGAAGGAGAGAGGGGGAGAGAGAGGAAGAGAGGAGAGAGGGGGAGAGAGAGGAAGAGAAGGAGAGAGGGGGAGAGAGAGGGAAGAGAAGGAGAGAGGGGGAGAGAGAGGAGAAGAGAGAGGAGAGAGGGGGAGAGAGAGGGAAGAGAAGGAGAGAGGGGGAGAGAGAGGGAGAGAGAAGGAGAGAGGGGGGAGAGAGAGGGAAGAGAAGGAGAGAGGGGGAGAGAGAGGAAGAGAAGGAGAGGGGAGAGAGAGGAAGAGAAGGAGAGAGGGGGAGAGAGAGGGAAGAGAAGGAGAGAGGGGGAGAGAGAGGAAGAGAAGGGAGAGAGAGGGAGAGAGAGAGAGAGAGGAGAGAGGAAGAGAAGGAGAGAGGGGGAGAGAGAGAGGAGAGAGAGAGAGAGAGAAGGAGAGAGGGGGAGAGAGGGAAGGGAGAGAGAGGGAAGGGAGAGACAGAGATTAGTTTTAATTGTTACATTTATATACAGTGTATTTCCCACATAGCTTAGTTAGTCTAGATGTGGGTACATGTGTGAGCGTGTGTGTGTGCATGCGTGCTTATATACACTGCATTTGTGTGTTGCTGACCGTGTGGCAGGGGACAGTGAGGGGTTTGTGGCTGGGGGCGGTGGTGTGTTTGGTCTGACGGGTCAGGTGGTCTACCCAGTCCTGCTGATCCTGCTGATTGTTACACACAACCTGGAGACACTCAAATAGACTGCCTGGAGGACACAATACACACATTATACACACACATCACATAATACACACACACACAACCTGGAGACACTCAAATAGCCTGCCTGGAGGACACAATACACACATTATACACACACATCACATAATACACACACACACAACCTGGAGACACTCAAATAGCCTGCCTGGAGGACACAATACACACATTATACACACACACACACATCAGATTATACACACACACACCCACACACATACGTTATTCACACATACACAACTTGGAGACACTCAAATAGCCTGCCTGGAGGACACAATACACACATTATATTATACACACACACTAATGTACGTTGTGAATACACCACAGTACCACAGTAGTCTTACCAGAAAGCTCAAATGAGTTTTTGTGGGCCTCACTGTCCTCTAGCGTGGTCACTGTCATACCAGTCAATGGCAGCTTCCCCTGTAGACAAGAAACCATCATAAACATCTGAACCCACACTAAACACGATAGTTAATCAACACTGGGTCCTATTGATTAGGGAACACAATAGCAAAACATTTTGAAACTGATAACTAAAATGAGCATTTCTTATTGGACAAGTTCATGTAGTCCCTCCGTCTTTCAGTCCATTTTCTTCCATTTGGCACCAAATCAATAAGACCCTGGTATAGTAGACTAAGGGGTCATGGGTTATACCTGGAAAATGAAGCCACTCATCCTTGGACTGGCAGACAGCATGAGGAGGACATGAGGGAAAAGCATGAGGTAGCGCTCACACTTCTCCTAGAGAGAGAGAGAGAGTTAATAGTTTTTGACTCATGTACATCAGTTATTATAATGTTTTTGTTCTAAGGTTTTCCTCTGACCTCTGCTCCAGGGCTGTTAACCAGAGCCTGACTCATGTAGAGAACAGAGCCCAGTGTTCTGATGTCGTCTCCCTCCCACAGCCTGATGGACTCAGTCACTATCTGCAGCTCCAGCTCCTTCCTCTTCCTCACCTCCTGGCACTGGGCCTGTCGCCGCGGAAACACCATCAGCACCACATTTATTACCACAGAAACAATGTAAAATTGTGTGTCCATAGATACACATCTATATACAAAAGTATGGGGACACCTCTTCAAATTAGTGCATTGGCTATTTCAGACACACCTGTTGCTGACAGGTGTATACAATTGAGCACACAGCTCACAGAACACTGACATTCCTGTCTTGCAGGAAATCACGCACAGAACGAGCAGTATGGCTGGTGGCATTGTCATGCTGGAGGGTCATGTCAGGACGAGCCTGCAGGAAGGGTACCACAAGAGGGAGGAGGATGTCTTCCCTGTAACTCACAGCGTTGAGATTGCCTGCAATGACAACAAGCTCAGTCCGATGATGCTGTGACACACCGCCCCAGACCATAACGGACCCTCCACCTCCAAATTGATCCCGCTCCAGAGTGCAGGCCTCGGTGTAACGCTCATTTCTTCGATGATAAGCACGAATCCGACCATCACCCCTGGTGAGACAAAACCGCGACTCGTCAGGGAAGAGCACTTTTTGATAGTCCTGTTTGGTCCAGCGACGGTGGGTTTGTGCCCATAGGTAACGTTATTGCCAGTGATGTCTGGTGAGGACCTGCCTTACAACAAGCCTACAAGCCCTCAGTCCAGCCTCTCTCAGCCTATTGCGGACAGTCTGAGCACTGATGGGAGGGATTGTGCATTCCTGGTGAAACTCGGGCAGTTGTTGTTGCCATCCTGTGCCTGTTCCGCAGGTGTGATGTTCGGATGTACCGATCCTGTGCAGGTGTAGTTACACGTGGTCTGCCACTGCGAGGACGATCAGCTGTCCGTCCTGTCTCCCTGTAGCACTGTCTTAGGCGCCCCACATCTGCAGTCCTCATGCCTCCTTGCAGCATGCCTAAGGCACGTTCACGCAGATGAGCAGGGACCCTGGGCATCTTTCTTTTGGTGTTTTTCAGAGTCCGTAGAAAGGCATCTTTAGTGTCCGAAGTTTTCATAACTGTGACCTTAATTGCCTACCGTCTGTAAGCTGTTAGTGTCTTAACGACCGTTCCACAGGTGCATGTTCATTAATTGTTTATGGTTAATTGAACAAGCATGGGAAACAGTGTTGAAACCCTTTACAATGAAGATCTGTGAAGTTATTTGGATTTTTACGAATTATCTTTGAAAGACAGGGTCCTGAAAAAGGGCCGTTTCTTTTTTTTCTGAGTTTATTTAATTTTTATTTAACTAGGCAAGTTAATTAATAACAAATTCTTATTTACAATGACGGCCTACCCCGGTCAAACCCTAACCCGGACGACGCTGGGCCAATTGTGCGCCGCCCTATGGGACTCCCAATCACGGCCGGTTGTGACACAGCCCTGAATCAAACCAGGGTCTGTAGTGACGCCTCTAGCACTGAGATGCAGTGCCTTAGACCGCTGCGCCCCTCAGGAGAAAACCAACTCCATATTAATGCCCATGATTTTGGAATGAGATGTCCGACGAGCAGTGTCCACATACATATTCATAATTACTAAATGATTATGTGTGCACAAGTGATGCATGCTCATATATTCAAGTGTACCATAACTTGTCGACTCATGACTCACACACACGTCACAGCTTGACGCACAGCATGCACTGCTAATGAGGTAACCATGGAAACAAGAGGCGATATGTGTATCGGTGTGACTCACCGAGAGACTTTTGAATGTTGTCATACACTTCTGGATGTCTGGCCAGTCGGGGTGACTCTCCTACAGGGAGCACAGCAGAGAGTATTTGTACAGCTGTACACACACACACACCAATCTCAGTGATTGACAACATCCCCTTACACAAAAGACATGCACACATACATCATCAGTGAATGAGGACACTCTTACACACACACCTGCACGTGACACACACACAAACACCAACACACTTGCAAACCCAGCATCTTACAAACACACACCTGTACGTGGCACACACACACAGCCTTACCTCCATGTGTCTCTCCAGTTCCTTTAGTAGTGTGGGGTATTTGTCCAGCCTCATGAAGGGTTTACTGAGGCCTGTGGTCAGGGTCAGGATACCTGGAATACTGGCTCCCTTCCCCTCCATAAACTCCCCCAGCTCCTCACTAGAGAGAGAGAGAGAGAGAGAGAGAGAGAGAGAGAGAGAGAGAGAGAGAGAGAGAGAGAGAGAGAGAGAGATTACATTGTCGAGTCTAATTATAGTCATTACACTACCTGCCTGTGTAAAATTGATAAATCATTGTTGTACAGTAAGAATGCTAGAACATCAGGTTCATGCTGTATTCACGTTTACCTGTGCTGGGTGAGCACGTTGACTGCCGAGGGGTGGTTGGAGCAGTAACCCACGTAGAGAGCCTTCATCTGGGGCATCAGGTTCATGAAAAAGCCCCCTACCCTCTGCTGGCTCTCTGGAAGTCTGCACATGTGGGGGGAAAAAACACACAAGCTGAGCGAAATCAAGGATCGCTGTATTACCACAGCCAACACCTAGACATTCCTATACCCTTTATTTACCTCGAAGTAAAACTGCTGTGAAATATCCCAAGTAGCAGCAGGACAGATCTAATTGGATTAGAACAGCAGTAACAAGCACTTTCTCTGATCCCTGTGTGCTGATTGGTGGAAAGTATGTGAGGGGCGGGACTTACTTGGTGCACTCCTCCAGTGATTGGACGAGCATCTGCTGGAAGGTGTTGATATCCTCCAGGTTCCCCAGGATCAGGTACACATCTGTACTGCTCAGTCTGGAGAGAGGGAGGAGAAGAGGAGAGGAGGGAGGAGAGGAGAGGAGGGAGGGAGGAGAGGAGGAGAGGAGAGGAGAGGAGAAGGAGAGGTGGAGGAGGAGGAGGGGGGAGTTTAGATGAGAAGGGTAGGAGAAGAAAGAGGGGGGAGGGAGAGAGAAAGAGAGAGGAGAGAGAGAGCATAAGTTTTGGAATGTGTCTAGTAGATCCAATCCAATCAGTGGCCATACAGTGTGTCATCAAACAGACAGTACAACCGACAGACAGCACGACCGACAGACAGCACGACCGACAGACAGTACAACCGACAGACAGTACGACAGACAGACAGACGGAGAGTTTACACCAGTACAATGAGTGGAGCTTACTTCTCTGTGGTCTGGAGTGATCGCAGGTAGTTGGTAAGAAGGCTTTGAAGGTCCTTGGAATATTCTGTCTCTGTTTCTAGAATGTTCTGCAGCACCTGGGGAAAGAGACAGATGGTGAGAGAGCGTGTGAGGGAGAGCTGTTCAAGTTTCTTGTTGGTTATTGAGGAATATCACTCTGTGGTTCAAGTTGTAATTTCATGTCTTTGTAACTCTGAACACTTTCACTCCCTCTGACCCCTGGACGGTGGTGTAGATGAGACTGGGTCTAGTCATGTCATGTAATGGATGGTAGTGTAGATGAGACTGGGCCTAGTCATGTCATGGACGGTAGTGTAGATGAGACTGGGCCTAGTCATGTCATGGATGGTGGTGTAGATGAGGCTGGGTCAAGTCATGTCATGGATGGTGGTGTAGATGAGGCTGGGTCTAGTCATGCTATAGACGGTGGTGTAGATGAGGCTGGGTCTAGTCATGCTGTAGATGGTGGTGTAGATGAGGCTGGTTCTAGTCATGTCATGGATGGTGGTATAGATGAGGCTGGGTCTAGTCATGCTGTTGATGGTGGTGTAGATGAGGCTGGGTCTTGTCAGGTTATGGATGGTTGTGTAGATGAAACTGGGTCTAGTCATGTCATGGATGGTGGTGTAGATGAGGCTGGGTCTAGTCATGCTGTAGATGGTGGTGTAGATGAGGCTGGGTCTAGTCATGTTGTTGATGGTGGTGTAGATGAGGCTGGGTCTTGTCAGGTTATAGATGGTGGTGTAGATGAGGCTGGCTCTAGTCATGCTGTAGATGGTGGTGTAGGTGAGGCTGGGTCTAGTCATGTTATGGATGGTTGTGTAGATGAGACTGGGTCTAGTCATGCTATGGATGGTGGTGTAGATGAGACTGGGCCTAGTCATGTTATGGATGGTAGTGTAGATGAGGCTGGGTCTAGTCATGTCATGGATGGTGGTGTAGATGAGGCTGGGTCTAGTCATGCTATAGATGGTGGTGTAGATGAGGCTGGGTCTAGTCATGCTATAGATGGTGGTGTAGATGAGGCTGGGTCTAGTCATGTTATGGATGGTGGTGTAGATGAGGCTGGGTCTAGTCATGTCATGGATGGTGGTGTAGATGAGGCTGGGTCTAGTCATGCTGTAGATGGTGGTGTAGATGAGGCTGGGTCTAGTCATGCTGTAGATGGTGGTGTAGATGAGGCTGGGTCTAGTCATGCTGTAGATGGTGGTGTAGATGAGGCTGGGTCTAGTCATGCTATGGATGGTGGTGTAGATGAGACTGGGCCTAGTCATGTTATGGATGGTGGTGTAGATGAGGCTGGGTCTAGTCATGTCATGGATGGTGGTGTAGATGAGGCTGGGTCTAGTCATGCTATAGATGGTGGTGTAGATGAGGCTGGGTCTAGTCATGCTATAGATGGTGGTGTAGATGAGGCTGGGTCTAGTCATGTTATGGATGGTGGTGTAGATGAGGCTGGGTCTAGTCATGTTAAGGATGGTGGTGTAGATGAGGCTGGGTCTAGTCATGCTGTAGATGGTGGTGTAGATGAGGCTGGGTCTAGTCATGCTGTAGATGGTGTGGTGTAGATGAGGCTGGGTCTAGTCATGCTGTAGATGGTGGTGTAGATGAGGCTGGGTCTAGTCATGCTGTAGATGGTGGTGTAGATGAGGCTGGGTCTAGTCATGCTGTAGATGGTGGTGTAGATGAGGCTGGGTCTAGTCATGTCATGGATGGTGGTGTAGATGAGGCTGGGTCTAGTCATGTTATGGATGGTGGTGTAGATGAGGCTGGGTCTAGTCATGCTGTAGATGGTGGTGTAGATGAGGCTGGGTCTAGTCATGCTGTAGATGGTGGTGTAGATGAGGCTGGGTCTAGTAATGCTGTAGATGGTGGTGTAGATGAGGCTGGGTCTAGTCATGCTATAGATGGTGGTGTAGATGAGGCTGGGTCTAGTCATGTCATGGATGGTGGTGTAGATGAGGCTGGGTCTAGTTATGCTGTAGATGGTGGTGTAGATGAGGCTGGGTCTAGTCATGCTGTAGATGGTGGTGTAGATGAGGCTGGGTCTAGTCATGCTGTAGATGGTGGTGTAGATGAGGCTGTTTCTAGTTATGCTATGGATGGTGGTGTAGATGAGACTGGGCCTAGTCATGTTATGGATGGTAGTGTAGATGAGGCTGGGTCTAGTCATGTCATGGATGTGGTGTAGATGAGGCTGGGTCTAGTAATGCTGTAGATGGTGGTGTAGATGAGGCTGGGTCTAGTCATGCTATAGATGGTGGTGTAGATGAGGCTGGGTCTAGTCATGTCATGGATGGTGGTGTAGATGAGGCTGGGTCTAGTCATGCTGTAGATGGTGGTGTAGATGAGGCTGGGTCTAGTCATGCTGTAGATGGTGGTGTAGATGAGGCTGGGTCTAGTCATGCTGTAGATGGTGGTGTAGATGAGGCTGTGTCTAGTTATGCTATGGATGGTGGTGTAGATGAGACTGGGCCTAGTCATGTTATGGATGGTAGTGTAGATGAGGCTGGGTCTAGTCATGTCATGGATGGTGGTGTAGATGAGGCTGGGTCTAGTAATGCTGTAGATGGTGGTGTAGATGAGGCTGGGTCTAGTCATGCTATAGATGGTGGTGTAGATGAGGCTGGGTCTAGTCATGTCATGGATGGTGGTGTAGATGAGGCTGGGTCTAGTCATGCTGTAGATGGTGGTGTAGATGAGGCTGGGTCTAGTCATGCTGCAGATGGTGGTGTAGATGAGGCTGGGTCTAGTCATGCTGTAGATGGTGGTGTAGATGAGGCTGGGTCTAGTCATGCTATAGATGGTGGTGTAGATGAGGCTGGGTCTAGTCATGTTATGGATGGTGGTGTAGATGAGGCTGGGTCTAGTCATGTTATGGATGGTGGTGTAGATGAGGCTGGGTCTAGTCATGCTGTAGATGGTGGTGTAGGTGAGGCTGGGTCTAGTCATGCTGTAGATGGTGGTGTAGATGAGGCTGGGTCTAGTCATGCTGTAGATGGTGGTGTAGATGAGGCTGTGTCTAGTCATGCTATAGATGGTGGTGTAGATGAGGCTGGGTCTAGTCATGTTATGGATGGTGGTGTAGATGAGGCTGGGTCTAGTCATGTTATGGATGGTGGTGTAGATGAGGCTGGGTCTAGTCATGCTGTAGATGGTGGTGTAGATGAGGCTGGGTCTAGTCATGCTATAGATGGTGGTGTAGATGAGGCTGGGTCTAGTCATGTCATGGATGGTGGTGTAGATGAGGCTGGGTCTAGTCATGTTATGGATGGTGGTGTAGATGAGGCTGGGTCTAGTCATGCTGTAGATGGTGGTGTAGATGAGGCTGGGTCTAGTCATGCTGTAGATGGTGGTGTAGATGAGGCTGGGTCTAGTCATGCTGTAGATGGTGGTGTAGATGAAACTGGGTCTAGTCAGGTTATGCTAGTGGATGAGGAGAGTATAGTGGGGAAGGGCGAGCGACTAGGGGCGGTCGAGGAGGGTGTCAAGCGGAAGAGGAAAAAGGGGGAGAACAAAGGAGGTGGGAGGGGAGAGGCTGGTGTGGTCAAAGGCACTAAGGAACCTTTGCCTGGTGCTGGGGTGGAGGCCCTGACTATCAGCAACCATTACTCGTGTGTTCCAATGGCACATTGTGTTAGCTAATCCAAGTTTATCATTTTAAAAGGCTAATTGATCATTAGAAAACCCCTTTGCAATAATTATGTTAGCACAGCTGAAAATTGTTGTTCTGATTAAAGAAGAAATAAAACTGGCCTTCTTTATACTTATTGAGTATTTGGAGCATCAGCATTTGTGGGTTCGATTACAGGCTCAAAATGGCCAGAAACAAAGTACTTTCTTCTGAAACTCGTCAGTCTATTCTTGTTCTGAGATATGAAGGCTATTCCATGTGAGAAATTTCCAAGAAACTGAAGATCTAGTACAACGCTGTGTACTACTTCCTTTACAGAACAGCGCAAACTGGCTCTAACCAGAATAGAAAGAGGAGTGGGAGGCTCCGGTGCACAACTGAGCAAGAGGACAAGTACATTAGAGTGTCTAGTTTGAGAAACAGACGCCTCACAAGTCCTCAACTGGCAGCTTCATTAAATAGTACCCGCAAACACCAGTCTCAACATCAACAGTGAAGAGGTGACTCTGGGATGCTGGCCTTGTAGCAGAGTTCCTCTGTCCAGTGTGTGTTCTTTTGCCCATCTTAATATTTTATTTTTATTGGCCAGTCTGAGATATGGCTTTTTCTTTGCAACTCTGCCTAGAAGGCCAGCATCCCGAGTCACCTCTTCACTGTTGACGTTGAGACGGGTGTTTTGGCGGGTACTATTTAATGAAGCTGCCAGTTGAGGACTTGTGAGGCGTCTGTTTTTCAAACTAGACACTTCTTTAAACTAGACACTGCTTCTTTAATCAGAACAACAGTTTTCAGCTGTGCTAACATAATTGCAAAAGGGTTTTCTAATGACCAATTAGCCTTTTAAAATGATAAACTTGGATTAGCTAACACAATGTGCCATTGGAACACAGGACTGATGGTTGCTGATAATGGGCCTCTGTGCGCCTATGTAGATATTCCATTAAAAATCAGCCGTTTCCAGCTACTACTCATTTACAACATTAACCATGTCTACACTGTATTTCTGATCAATTTGATATTATTTTAAAAAACAAGGACATTTCTAAGTGACCCCAAACTTTTGAACGGTAATGTATGTGAAACCAAAAAAAGTACATGTGTTGTTTCTGCAGGAGACGCATAGTGATGTGGTGAATGAAGTCGTTTGGGGGCTCTGGTGGAAAGGGGCAAGTGTGCTGAGCCTTGGAACAAATGTTAGTGCAGGGGTGGCAGTCCTTTTTGCACCGGTTCTGGACGTAAAAATTACACACCTCATAGGAGGTGTGTAAGGGTAGACTGCTTGTAGGTAAAGGAGAAATTAACAACAGGGCTTTTGTCCTTATAAATGTGTAGGCGCCTAACACAGGGAGAGAGAGGGGGCGTCTGTTTGGGTGTCTTAGACAGGAACTCTCACAGGTAGCGCCTGAGGAGACGCCGGTGGTCGTCGGGGACTGGAACTGTACGATGGATTTTACAAAAGATAGAATGGGGAGAAACCTCAATCAGGTTCAGTGGGGGGTGTTAAGGGACATCATTAAGCAGTTTGACCTAGTGGATGTTTGGAGAACTAGACATCTCAACACAAGACAGTATACATGAGTGGAGGTCTTTGGGGCTAGGGTGAGTTCAGCCAGACTAGATGAGAGCAATAGGCTGTTGGGCGCTACCATTCTCCCGGTGGGGTTTTCAGATCACCACATACCCACGGAACGGCTCTCTATTTCACCAGGGCCTCGGCAGGTATCCTATTGGAAGTTTAACGTAAAGCTCTTACAAGACGCCACTTTTTGCTTGGGTTTCCAGATTTTTTTGTGGAAGGTGGGGACAGCAAAGAGAGGAGTATGAGTCTCTGAGTCAATGTTGGGATGTGGGAAAAGTCCAAATTTGGCTTTTCTGTCAACAGTATACAGCTCTCTCATCCTCAGAGGCTAGGAGAGTATTGGGGGAACTTGAGCGCAGTATCAGTGAAGTGGAGGTAGAGATTGTGGGGCAAGACAATGTAGCCCTCCAAGCTAATTTAGCTGAAATATGTAGGGACCTGGGCAGTTTCTTCCAGGTTAAAGTAAAGGGAGCACTTGTAAGAGCTAGGTTCTCCATGCTCAAGGAGATGGATGCTCCCAGCTCCTTCTTCTTTGGTTTGGAAAGACAGAGAGGTGAAGCCAAGGGTATGCATTGTCTGCGGCTGTCGGATGGGCGGGTGACCTCTGTGGTGTGGGAGATGCGGGAGCGGACTGTGGATTTTTATACTGAGTTGTATAGGGCAGAACTGTGTGATCCTATGTGTGCTCAGGTTTTGTTTGCAGAACTCCCTAAGCTCTCTCTGGCACAGAGGGATGAAATTGACATTCCCCTGATGCACCATGAACTAGCAGAGGCAGTAAAACAGATGTCTCCCGGCCGTGCACCTGGGGAATAATTGGACTGGACTTATTTTGCGTGTTGCGTGAGTGCGTTGGGGTAGGAGAGTTGCCGATGAGCTGCCGTCGGGCTGCTCTGACTCTCCTGCTTAAAGAAGGGGACTTGTGTGAACTTAAGAACTAGAGGCCTGTGGCATTGCTCTGTGCGGACTACAAGATATTTGCCAAGGTCCTCTCTAACAGACTGAAGTCCCATCTGGACTCTATAGTACACATGGACCAGACATATTGTGTACCAGGACGCTCATCACGGACAACTTGTTCTTAATCAGGGACATGTTGGACTTGTCGAGAGTTTCTAATGTGAACTTTGGACTGGTCTCTTTAGACCAAGAGAAGGCTTTTGATAGAGTGGACCATGAGTATCTGTTTAATGTGATGTTTTTGTCCTGTGTGAAGTTGTTGTATGCAGGGGCGTCATGTATGGTCAAGGTGGGAGGGGGGCTCAGTAGTCCAGTCTGGGTGAGGCGGTGCATTAGACAAGGATGCCCGCTACGCAGGAGACTGCAGGGAGTGTGCTGGACAGGCATGGGTGTGGTGACAGGCATAGCAGTGTCAGCGTATGCAGATTACGTTTCTGTGATGGTCAGGGATGGGCAGGATATGCAGGCACTAGAGACCAGTCTGAAGGTGTACGAGGGAGCTTCGTCAGCTAAGGTAAACTGGGGCAAGAGCAAAGCCCTTATGTGTGGCATGGAGGGATAGGGCCCCCCTCTGCTTCCAGGGGGTGCGCAGTGGGGCTGTGAAGGGCTTAACATTTTGGGGGTGTACCTGGGCTCGGAAGAACTGGGAGGGGCTGTCACAGGCAGTGGTGTCAAGACTGGCTAGGTGGAGGTGGCTCCTGTCTCAAGTGGCGGCAATGCAAGCTGGTGGATTTTTTCTTGTCTGGCCATCACTGGCTAAGGGCGGCAGTGTTGTACATGTCCGTCCACGAAGGAGGCCAGGGCCTGGTGGAACTGGAGAGCAGGGTGGCTGCATTCCTACTAAAGGTGGCGCAGAGACTGCTGTACCATACTGATGTCGGCTGGAAAGAACCAGCATGCGCGCTGCTGAGGAGAGCTGAGTACAGCAGGTCTCTGATTTTTATTCTGTGGTGCTGAAGGCCTGGCAGCTGCTAAGGCCCATACAAGAAGGGGGTGTGGAGCCTGGGCTGTGGGTGTGGGAGGAGCCTATCTTCCACAATCCAGCCCTCCTTTTGAGATCGGTTCAATCAGCCACCCTCCAGAAGCGACTGGCCTAAGGCTGTGTGACCTGCAGCTCCTGGCACAACAAACAGGACTAACATCTCTTAGGCTACTTGAGATTCCTGGGGGAGGTCCAGGAGGCCCTGTCTGAGCCGGTAAGGGGGGTCTCTCTCTCTCATTCTCTCTCTCTCTCTCTCTCTAGTATAGCGTGTATTTACTTGTTCTCTCATCTCAGTAACCCAGAGCACTGAGATACATTAAAATGTCAGGAACACAACACACACACAGAACTAGGTCCAGCTATCTGAAGCGGCCATGGCACCTCAGGCCTACAGCGTTAAGAGTAATGTCAAGCTTTAAAAAGCCTGTTTTCTTTTATTGAGGATAGTTACATCAGTATTGAGAAAGACACGCACACAGAAAGAGAGAGAGAGAAAGAGACAGAGACAGTCAAAGGGAGGGAGAGAAAGAGCCAAAGAAAGGGAGGAAGAGAAAGAGATAGAGACAGAGAAAGGGAGGGAGAGAAAGAGATAGACAGAGAAAGGGAGGGAGGGAGAGAAAGAGCCAGAGAAAGGGAGGGAGAGAAAGAGATAGACAGAGAAAGGGAGGGAGAGAAAGAGCCAGAGAAAGGGAGAGAAAGAGACAGAGAAAGGGAGAGAAAGAGCCAGACAGACAGTGAGAGAAGTAAGTTGGATGACCAGGTCTTACCAGGTTGTAATAAGTCTTGCTAATGGCTGTAGTGTCAACGCCTTTTGGGGGGCTCTTGAGGGTCCCAGATTTGGGGGACACTTGTTTGTCTGAGAGGAAGAGTGAGAAATGATTTATTTCTCTCCATCAGACACTATCCTTTTCCTTCACGTCATTTCTGATATTCCTGGGTTATGTGATGTCCAGTAGCAGGAATAATAAGGGACACCTACCACAGCCTTTGATCTCACGGACATAGTTGCTAGGGAACCAGCCCGTCTTGCCGTTGAAGTTCCCCTCCCACCAGCCGCCCTCCTCCTGGCGTGTCACATTGATGACATCCCCCTTGTTGAAGGACAGCTCGTCCTCATTGGTTTGTTCAAAGTTGAAGCGAGCCTTGACCAATAGCTGTGTCCCGCTGCCCTCAGACATGTCCTATATGAGAGGTAGAGAGGTGAGGAGGGAGGTAGAGTGGGGGAGGTAGGGCGGTAGAGAGGGGAGGTAGAGAAGTAGGGAGGGGAGGTAGAGAAGTAGGGAGGGGAGGTAGAGAGGCAGAGAGGGGGTAGAGAGGGAGGTAGGGAGGCAGAGAGGGGAAGTAGAGAGGGGGTAGGGAGGGGAGGTAGAGAAGGGGAGGTAGGGAGGTAGAGAGGTGGGGAGGCGGGAGAGACGGGAGGTAGAAGAGGGGAGGTAGGGAGGTAGAGAGGGGAGGTAGGAGGCGGTGGAGAGGGGGAGGTAGGGAGGTGAGAGGGGGAGGTAGGGAGGCAGAGAGGGGAGGTAGGGGCGGTGGAGAGGGGAGGTAGGGGCGGTGAGAGGGGAGGTAGGGAGGTGAGAGGGGGAGGTAGAGAGGGGAGGTAGAGGCGGTGAGAGGGGAGGTAGGGAGGTAGAGAGGGAGGTAGAGGCGGTGGAGAGGGGAGGTGGGAGGCGGTGGAGAGGGGGAGGTAGGGAGGGAGGTGGGGCGGTGAGAGGGGAGGTAGGGCGGTGAGAGGGGGAGGTAGGGAGGTGAGAGGGGAGGTAGAGAGGAGGGAGGTAGGGCGGTGGAGAGGGGGAGGTAGGGAGGAGAGAGGGGGAGGTAGGGAGGTAGAGAGGGGAGGTAGGGCGGTGGAGAGGGAGGTAGGGCGGTGAGAGGGAGGTAGGGAGGTGGAGAGGGAGGTAGAGGAGGTAGGGCGGTAGAGAGGGGGAGGTAGGGAGGTAGAGAGGGGAGGTAGGGGGGCGATTGGAGAGGGGAGGTAGAGGCGGTGGAGAGGGGAGGTAGGGAGGGAGGGAGGTAGGGCGGTGAGAGGGAGGTAGGGCGGTGAGAGGGGAGGTAGGGTGGTAGAGAGGGGGAGGTAGGGAGGTAGAGAGGGGGAGGTAGAGACGGGGGGGTAGGGAGGTAGAGAGGGGGTGGTAGGGAGGTAGAGAGGGGGTGTTAGGAGAGGTGAGGAGGGTAGCGAGAGGGAGGGTTGGTGAAGGAAAGGACAAGGGGAGAGGGGGAGGTAGAGAAGGGAAGAGGGGAACAGTAGTGGGATAGGGAGTAAGAAAGGGTGGGCCGATGGCTCAGTAATGGACAAATAAGGGCTTGAATACTGACTACACGATAAGCCTACACAAATCTCCATTTGACATAGATGCACTTTGAGATACAGACATTTCAGAAGTTGGGCTTCAGCACTGAGGCTGATATGTGTGTGTCTGTGTGTGTCTACGTGTGTCTCACCAGGCTGCGGAACTGGTTCTGAAGCAGCTTGGAGGATCGACCCAGTGATGACTGGGAGGCCAGAGACTCAAACGACTTGATCCGATGGGCCGACGAGTGACGGGCACAGACACTGTCACTGCCCACTCCAATGTCTACAGATGAAGAATAGAGCAGTTACAGTGCATTCGGAAAGTATTCAGACCCCTTGACTTTTTCCAAAATGTTGTTACATTCTAGCCTTATTCTAAAATTGATTAAATAAAAGGTTTTCCTAATCAATCTACACACAATACCGCATAATGACAAAGCAAAAACAGGTTTAGACATTTTTACTAATTTATTACAAATAAAAACAAAAATAGCTTATTTATATAAGTATTCAGACCCTTTGCTATGATGAGCTCAGGTGCATCCTGTTTCCAATGATCATCCTTGAGATGTTTCTACAACTTGATTGGAGTCCACCTGTAATAAATTCAATTGATTGGACATGATTTGGAGGGGCACACACCTGTCTATATAAGGTCCCATGTCAGAGCAAAAACCAAGTCATGAGGTCGAAGGAATTGTCCGTAGAGCTCAGAGACAGGATTGTGTCAAGGCACAGATCTGGGGAAGGGTACCAAAAAATGTCTGCAGCATTGAAGGTCCCCAAGAACATAGTGGCCTCCATCATTCTTAAATGGAAGAAGTTTGGAACCACCAAGACTCTTCCTAGAGCTGGCCGCCCGGCAAAACTCAGCAATCGGTGGAGAATGGCCTTGGTCAGGGATGTGACCAAGAATCCGATGATCACTTTGACAGAACTCCAGAGTTCCTCTGTGGAGATGGGAGAACCTTCCAGAAGGACAACCATCTCTGCAGCACTCCACCAATCAGGCCTTTATGGTAGAGTGGCCAGACGGAAGTCACTCCTCAGTAAAAGGCACATGACAGCCTGCTTGGAGTTTTCCAAAAGGCATCTAAAGGACTCAGACCATGAGAAACAAGATTCTCTGGTCTGATGAAACCAAGATTTTAACTCTTTGGCCTGAATGCCAAGTGTCGTGTCTGGAGGAAACGTGGCACCATCACTACAGTGAAGCATGGTGGTGGCAGCATCATGCTGTGGGGATGTTTTTCAGTGGCAGGGAATGGGAGACTAGTCAGGATCGAGGGTAAGATGAACGGAAGCAAAGTACAGAGAGATACTTGATGAAAACCTGCTCCAGAGCACTGCGGACCTCAGACTTGGGTGAAGCTTTACCTTCCAACAGGACATCGACCCTAAGTACACAGCCAAGACCACATTCTCTGAATGTCCTTGAGCAGCCCAGCCAGAGCCCGGACTTGAACCCGATCTAACATCTCTGGAGAGACCTAAAAATAGCTGTGCAGCGACTACCTATCCAACCTGACAGAGCTTGAGAGGATCTGCAGAGAAGAATGGGAGAAACTCCCCAAATACAGGTGTGCCAAGCCTGTAGCGTCATACCCAAGAAGACTCAATGCTGTAATCGCTGCCAAAGGTGCTTCAACAAAGTACTGAGCAAAGGGTCTGAATACTTATGTAAATGCACTATTTCATTATTATTTATTTTTTTAATTTGCAAAAAATCCTAAAAAACTGTTTTTGCTTTGTCATTGTGGGGCATTGTGTGTAGATTGGTGAGGGGGAAAAAGAATGTAAAACATTTTAGAATAAGGCTGTAACGTAACAATATATGGAAAAAGTCAAGGGGTCTGAATACTTTCTGAATGCACTGTATATACACACACAATACACTGTATATACACACACACAATAGAATGGTTATACTGAACACATATACTCAATAGAATGGTTATACTGAACACATATACTCAATAGAATGGTTATACTGAACACATATACTCAATAGAATGGTTATACTGAACACATATACTCAATAGAATGGTTATACTGAACACATATACTCACATGGGCTGTGCACACAAACACACACTTTAGACTAACCTGCAGTCACTTTGTTGAGAGCCACCAAACTGCTGAGTATCTTGGAGAAGTTCAGTCCTAGGAGCAGATCACTGGGCTCAAACAGCTGTGGGAGACGAGAAAAAGACGGGTCAGTGTGTGTGTGTCAGTGGAGGCTGGTGAGAGGATCTATAGGAGGACAGGCTCATTATAATGCTGGAATGGAATTAATGGAACGGAGTCCAATATGTGGTTTCCATGTGTTTGATACCGTTCCATTTATTCCATTCCAGCTATTACAATGAGCCTGTCCTCCTATAGCTCCTCCCACCAGCCGCCACTGGGGTGTGTTTGTGTGCGTGTGTGTGTGCGTGCTTGCATGTATGCACATCATTCCTGTGTGTGACACGATGTTAGTGCCAAAACTAAAATACGTGGAAACATGCCAAAACGTAATTGGGGGAAAAAAACACTACTCAATTGGACAGCACTGGAGTCTGTCAATGCCAATCAATAGAACTCATTGTCACTAGCACAGTAGCATACAGACAGCTTCACAAACTACTGGAAACCAAAGGAGTTGTAGAAAACGGCAGGTGAGCAAAAATGTCCTGTGCAGCACAAGAAGAGGTAGTTGACTGGAGTAGAGTAGTTAGTTTGGAGTTAACGTGCCTGTGGGGTGAATTACTGTAATTTCATTCTCTCCCTGTAAAATGTCTGTTAATGTACGTCACTCTCTCCATCTCTCCCTCCCTCCCTCCCTCCCTCCCTCCCTCCATCTCTCCCTCCCTCCCCCTCCATCTCTCCCTACCTCTCTCCCTCCCTCCATCTCTCCCTCCCCCTCCATCTCTCCCTCTCTCCCCTCCATCTCTCCCTCCCTCTCTCCCTCCCCTCCATCTCTCCCTCCCCTCCATCTCCCCCTCCTTCTCTCTCTCCCTCCCCCTCCATCTCTCCCTCTCTGTGCAGTGGTTACTGTCGGGCCACTGAGGGGGAGTGACTGAGATGTGGCTCCCTTTTATCTTCCGCTCTGATTCCAGACAGTCTATGCCTTGAGAGAATGTGTGTGTGTGTGTACATGGCATGCACTGTGCTACTTCCAGAGTTCCAGTCCAGTCCTATAATCCTCCACTGTCCCATAGAGGTAGATATTACCTACACACATTCAATAATTGTGAGAAGGTTTTGGATGTCAAATAATGTGTGCAGAAAAACGTGAAAGTGACACAGCTCACACTACGCTCCAGTGTGGTTTATTGACACAATGTTTCAACCATTAGGGCTTAACCAGAACTGAACGCACAAGGACTGGTTTCACTGCGGCCCTTCCACCCCAGCCCTGACATGATACATGCAGTAGGTGAAATCAGGAGTTCCGCAATATGGCTTTAACATATCCAGAATATCAGGTCAGTGGCCAGTGGCCACTCCAAAAGTACTCTTAACTGGATCGATGACTACAGGGGGTGTGGACACTCTTAGGGTCACTTCCTGTTGTCAACAGGTCAGGGGTGAAGGGTCAGCTAACTGCTGCACAGAGTGTGTGACATTGCTCACAGTCTGAAGACATAAAAACACATTTCCTTGAAGAAGAGTGAAGATGCAAAGTTTGGTAACAGAATGACAGTTTGTGCTGCTGGTCATTCTGTTAACACATTTTGCATCAGCACTGTTCTTCAAGGAAATGTGTTTTTGAAAGGTTTTCTGTGGAAATTGTTAAAAGTAGTCATTGTGCATAGTTGTGTGGTTTGTTTAGCAGCATTTTTTGTTTGGCATACATTTTAAAGTGACAAATCTGAGTCTCAGCATCACTGATACTGTGGAATTGCCCATAGAATAATCCCAAGAAAACAACATTAACACGCACACACACAGCACCCACACACACCAAACAGTATACAATCATCTGCCAAACACACACCCATCAGAAGCAGGTCAGGGCTTAAAAAGCGCTGGCACACCAACGTGTGGGTACGTACACACACACACACACCCCTAATCTGCTGCCCCATGCTTGCTGCTACCTGTACTGGGAGCCATTTTTAATTTGGGGTCTGGAGAGGGTCCATGATGTCTGGCCATGTCCTACACTGTTATAATCCAGCTCTCTGCATGTTACACAAACACACGACTCGCTCTCCTCTCCCCTCTAAAGCAGCTTATAGGGAAACAGGTTTACGGTATGAGGGGCATGGAGGGCTGCTGTGAGGTCTGTCTGTCTGCCCACCTGGGAGGCTTAGTTATCCCAAAAACACCCCATGACTCGGAGAGAGGGAGACGAGCAGTCCACTTCGCAGAGATTGGAATCAGTCCAACCTCAAACATTAATTTACTACACCAGTGTTTTCCAAGCCTGGTCCTGGGGATCCAAACGGGTGCACATTTTAGTTTTTGCTCCAGCTCTCAGACACCTGATTCAACTAAGCAACTCATCAAGGCTTTGATTAATGGAAGCGTAGTGCTAGGGCAAAAAACTAAACTGTGCACCACTTTGGGTCCCCAGGACCAGGCTGGGAAAACACTGGACTAGATGCTTAGCATGTCTATTACAATGTTATTCTGTCTCAACATACGTGTTGTCGTAATGTGTCAGTGATATGCCTATTCAAATAAAGGCTTTTTAAAATCAATAATACCTACTCAGCGCTAGTAGATACTGGTACCCCGTGTATATAGACAAGTTATGGTTAATCATTGTGTATTTATTCCTTGTGTTATTAGTTTTCTATTTTTTTCTCTGTGCATTGTTGGGAAGGGCGCAAAAGTAAGAATTTAACTTTTAGTCTAGTTTACTAAGCATGTGACAAACAACATTTGATTTGATTTAGAAAATTCTTATCCAAGAAGAGAAGGCTTTGTGTTGACATTCAACACCAAGCACAAGTAAGCCATTAACAAAATCATATTCAGACCCCTTTATTCTACAGTGCCCTCCCTCTCTCTCTCTCTCTCTCTCTCTCTCTCTCTCTATGTCTTTCGCTCTCCCATCTCCTTCTCTCCTGCAGTCTCAGTGAGGAAAGTCAATAGTGAAGATTGAACAGTGAGCTGTATTGTCCAGACTGGGTGGGTTCAATGACTCCTCTATGCACTGACACAGTACCAAACTCTCTCTCTCTCTCTGTGTGTGTGTGTGTGTGTGTGTGTGTGTGTGTGTGTGTGTGTGTGTGTGTGTGTGTGTGTGTGTGTGTGTGTGTGTGTGTGTGTGTGTGTGTGTGTGTGTGTGTGTGTGTGTGTGTGTGTGTGAGCGATAGCCATTGCCCCCCAACCACACAGATCTAGAATCGGACTGTTCACCCTAATCATTATTGTCAAAGTCTTTGATATAACAGTCGACACAGACAGCATTGGCTGCTGCTGTACGAGAAAATACCAAAACATCCCAATAAAAACGAATGAGACTTTAGACTTCCTATATGGGTCAACTTGGTAGTGAGTTTGAAGACTACACCTTCTGACAACTCTGGGTGGATTCATTGGCCAAGTGTAGCCTAATTCTCGCTTGCGGAAATCTGGATAACTAGCTTGTGTTTCCAGATCTAGAATGGGGGACACAAGCGCAACGCCATGCACGTAGGCTATGGGGGCCAGCGAAGAAAGACGACGACGTACATAATGGAAAAGCATCAGTCTGATAACCAGGGCCAGACCGTTTAACAAAGTGTATACATTAACTAGCTATCTGCACTTGGAGCCTACAAGAGAATGTTACATTGTTACAGTTTTAAACGACTGCACCAAATAATTGCAACATGACTGTTACAATGTTGCGATTGTGGATGGGCCATTTCAGTGCAGGCGACAAACAAGGCAGCCTCACACCCGGCGATGGGTGATTGTTCTCGGCTCAGAGTCCAGCCTCCTCCTACTGTCAGTAGGCCTATCCCTCCGTCCACTTCGTGGCCCCATTGTTTATTGTGTCACATTGGAAATTGGTAGGATTTTACGTAGGTTCTTTATCTTTCTTTCTAAATGTTGGATGCATGTTTGGAGTGTTTGTGGGGTTATTTTATGGAGAACTTACCTCGACGCGAAACGAAGTGCAGCCTTTGAGAAACTCCTTTATGTTGCTCAAGCACTCGCCGTCGTTCTTCGGTTCTTGGTAGATCTGGGATAACAAAAATGCATATGAGAAACACGAATTTCGGTCAAAATGACATTTTTTTCCATAGCCTAGCTACTTGGACGCAGTCGAAAGTCGTATGCGCGTATTGATTCAGAGTAGAAGCCAACATTCCCTCTCCTTGGCTTGCTTCTACAATACAGCTACAAATTCTCTAGCAGGGAAGTAGGCATTGGATTGAGGGAAATGACGTTGGCGAATGGGAGCTGCGAGAAACAAAACAGCAGCAGTGAGGGGAGGACGCTGGCAACTCCTCTGAACAGAGAGGCGGGATGGATAAAATTGATCAAAACAGAGAAAATATCAAAGAACGGGTGAGAAATAAATAAGTGTCACTAACCACAATGCCAATGTGAATGGATGTAATACAGCCTATGAATCTAGAAGGACAGATCTGACGGCACACCTTTTATTACCAGTCTATAACCATAGGCTACATGAACTGCCAGTGAGATATAACAACAACAGAGAAACATTGGACTCTGGTTGAGGCTGGACATATAGATATTATACCACTGTAATTACCAGTTAAATTACCTGTAGCCTATCAGTCTAGCCCATGCTGTTAGAATATAATAGGATATAGAACAGAATAGAGTAATAACTTAATTTTTCATAGGGGGAAGACTTGCTACTTGCTACTGTTTGGTATTTTCTTAGAATACATAACACTGGGATATTACGCTTTCTCCTCCTTTGTACTTGTGGCCAATAGCTCATCATTAGGTGGTCATCGTGGGCAGATTTCAATAGCCTACTCTATCAGACCATAAGAACAGAATCAACGGTTGGTCAGAACCCTGGTTAGATTAGGCTATAGGTGATGTTCTCCTGTAAGGTGATGGAAGTGTCTCTCTCTTCCAGCACTAGGCTAGTTTGTTGTCAGGGAGCCATTTAAGATGAATAACGCCAGGGAACGCCCAGACTGTCTAAAGCCTAACAGGATTTGGGGTGCACAATATATAACAAGGCTAAAGTGACTGGGGGTTTTGGTGTTGTTAGACATACATTACAAATACCGCACTGTTGCTTTAAATGTGGAGAGGGTCTCTCTCTCTCTCTCTCTCTGTGAGCTTTTGCGGTCAATGGCGGCCCACTCTTGTGGTGTACCCTCATACATCCCCACTAGCTGGTGATCCGGATTATGTGTCAAACATAGGCTACATATTAACCATAGGCTATAGGCCTATAGATCCTGTGCATTAACGTAATACCACGTAATGCGCTTTGGATTCCAATCTCACAACGCATCTGTAGGCTATATGTGGCCTTTTCTGTTGCCTGTCTCCAGAAGAAAAAACTCAAATCCATAGGCTACACAATTCCCAAACCATAGAGCTCATAAATGTAAGAGTTTGTTTGACAACAACAACAAATGTCTTGGTTGAATAATATACAAAGGCTACTAATAATTGCGCGCAGAATAGATCGTCGTGACTCGCATCTGCCACAGCGAACGGTCTGGTCTGTCTGTCTGTATAAACCTATCACACGCGTGAGTGTAGGCCTACTGACATATGTGCAACCATTTGGAGCTGTTTTAGGAACAATAACCCACGCTCTCGTGACCTACAAACGAATCTCTTAATGGGCCAGTGGGCAAAGAGAAGCGAGATAAACCGCGTTATGTCACGGTTCTTGCCGCATAGACGGGCCGATGAAGCGGCAAGAGGGGAAGACAAGCGGCAGTTCTGTCCTTACTTTGTCCATGGAGCCCGGACTCAGCCGCTCCAGCAGTCTGCACAAGACCACCCCATCTTTGAGGGAGGTCTGTAAAAATGCCTCTGGATCCGATATAGTCTTTTTCGGCGACTCCAGTACCCCGAGTGTGATCAGCCAAGTGACCGTCTGCTCCGCGGAATTCATGGCCTCAGTCTCGGGGGAAAATCCAACGAAGCGGCTGGTTTTTGCGTATTTCAATAGCTACCCCTGGTACGCAATCATCTGGGGCGTTAAAACAAAAACATTATCATTCCATACATGCGAGCTTTGAGGGAGGACGGCAACCGCGAAAGATCCCTCCTTCCTTTTCTTTATTGTCTCTACCGGGTGGATTTGGATGATGCTCGGTTTGTGAAAATACAGCAGGTCTGTTCCACGGATCGGCTTTGCTCTCGTGTGTGGTGTTTTTTTCCCTGTTCCAACCTGGCAAGCTGTCAGATGCAGTTCACTGTGATGCGTTCGAGCAGCAGACTGCATATGCGCATCGGTGCCGCCAGCCCAGCCACTCTTCCGTCAGCAGATGACATCACAGCAACATTGGACAGAAGCTAGTCCAACCAGTTGTTGGCGGGGACATTTTTGTCTGAATAGTTCTGCATGGCTTTGCATAGCAGCATAATCCCTTTATCACACTGTATATTTGTTTTGGAGAGTGAAGGAGAAAGCAAAGTCGATAGCTTACAATGTATGTAGCCTGCAACTGGACGGATGCTTTTAGACGGGTCTTATCTTCGGTGTCTGATGGAGGAGGAATAGTTAGGCTGGACTCATATCCCAATGGAACTAACCAGCAGTATCAAAGTTGTGACCCTTTACATGGGACCATTTTGACGATTTACAAAATAATTCCCCATGAAGCCTATTAATATCGGTGAATTAACAATGAATAAATGTATTCTGAACGGCCCATTGTACCTGTCTACTAAACTAAAGCCATTGTCAGAATTTCCTATCCCATTAGCCTAGTTTGGAGAGCAGTGGTTGGACTCTCCTTCAGTTCACATATTGTCCACACGGTGGTGCTCCTTAGCCTCTATGTGCCCATTTTTATTTATTTATTTGCTTTATTGAGCCTTTATTTAACTAGGCAAGTCAGTTAAGAACAAATTCTTATTTACAAGGACGGACTACCAAAAGGCAAAAGGCCTCCTGCGGGGACGGGGGCCTGGGATTAAAATAAATAAATAAATACGATATAAATATAGGACAAAACACAAATCACAACAAGAGAGACAACACAACACTACATGCAGAGAGACCTAAGACAACAACAAAGCATGGTAGCAACACAACATAACAACAACATGGTAGCAACACAGCATGGTAGCAGAACAACATGGTAGCAGCACAAAACATGGTACAAACATTATTGGGCAGAGTCAACAGCACAAAGGTCACAAAGGTCAAGAAGGTAGAGACTACAATACATCACACAAAGCAGCCACAACTGTCAGTAGGAGTGTCAATGATTGAGTCTTTGAATGAAGAGATTGAGATAAAACTGTCCAGTTTGAGTGTTTGTTGCAGCTCGTTCCAGTCGCTAGCTGCAGCGAACTGAAAAGAGGAGCGACCCAGGGATGTGTGTGTGCTTTGAGGACCTTTAACAGAATGTGACTGGCAGAACGGGTGTTGTATGTGGAGGATGAGGGCTGCAGTAGATATCTCAGATAGGGGGGAGTGAGGCCTAAGAGGGTTTTTATAAATAAGCATCAACCAGGGGGTCTTGTGATGGGTATACAGAGATGACCAGTTTACAGAGGAGTATAGAGTGCATTGATGTGTCCTATAAGGAGCATTGGTGGTGCATATAGCATGCAATTGTCCTCCCTCTACCATGTAGCCTACAGCGAGGCCAAACTCCAACTGTGTTACCAATCACCCCACCAGTGTCAGAGTGTAGGTTACACAGCAAACAAACACACTCATGGCAATGTGTAAACGGAACACAACCTGTAACTACAAACACAGTAACTGATCACGCAAATAACCCCTTTCAGGCAATGCTCCTTAAGACAGTAATCCTTACCATAGTTAGTGGTCTAATGGCGTTAAACTGATATGGTCCTTAGATGATCTAAATGACTGAAGGGTTATACCAAATTAGGCGATCACTGAAATATCTGTTCTTGATATAGGTCACACAGCACAACAGGTACTCTCTCTGTCTCTGTCTCTGTCTCTCTCTCTCTCTCTCTGTCTGTCTCTCTCTCTCTCTCTCTCTCTCTCTCTCTCTCTCTCTCTCTCTAACACTCATGACCGATCACCTACCTGGAGGAATCTGGAATCCCTGAGGGTCTCCATGGATACCGCTGGAAGCTGTCATAGTCTGTAGATCTCTCTGGAGCACTGTGTGTGTGGTTAGGAGGTTGGACTCCTGAGGCCCAGGTGTTTATCGTGGTGTCTAAACAGGCATTGTTGAGGGACACACCAGAGCCTCTAAGGTCCTGTCACCACCAGCCTGTTACTGTGGAGACTGCTCTCTAACATCCTCTCTTTCTTTCCCTCCGTCTCTCACTCCTATCCTCCACTTCTGTCATTTCCTCTTTGCCTATCACATTTTCCACACTGTTTTTCATGAGCTCTCTCTAAAAAAAAACGGACTATAATATTTTATTAACTTTACTTACACATTTTTAACTTCCCTGAATTTGAACATTGGAAGTATTCTAGTGGTATAACATGTTATTAAAGCTCCTGTATGTGGATGGGAGGGAAACAGTCAGGTCTCATGACAGTCTGTGTGTGTGTGTGTGTGTGTGTGTGTGTGTGTGTGTGTGTGTGTGTGTGTGTGTGTGTGTGTGTGTGTGTGTGTAGAGAGACAGAGACAGTAATAAGAGTGTGTGTTCATGGTCAGTTCATAAAGGACCAGCAGAATTCACATCAGGGGAGGTCTCATTAGTACTATAGGAAGCAGACAGGACAGAGAGAGAAGAAGAAATGACAGCTGAGAGAAGAGCTTCAGTAACATCTGGAACACCTGCTGTGGGCAGACCAGGAGGAAAGAACAGACACTCAGCAACATAAATATGAGCTACTAACATGTCACACACTGAAACACCATACGGCCTGTTACTAATGATCCTGTCACGGCTCAAGTGTGTGTGTGTGTGTGTGTTTGTGTGTGTGTGTGTGTGTGTGTGTGTGTGAGAGAGCGAAGGAGAGAATAAGTGAGAGATAGAGAGAGCAATAATAGTGTGTGTTTTGGGGTAAGTCTCTGAGCTTAAGGGTGACACATTTCTCATAAAACCAATCTCCCCCTCTCTTTATCTCCCCCTCTCTTTATCTCCACCTCTCTTTATCTCCCCCTCTCTTTATCTCCCCCTCTCTTTATCTCGCCTCTCTGCAAGAAGAATATGTAAACAGCTCTTTATTGATTACTTTTACTATTTTATAACCAACTTCCACATTATTTAACATAATGCTTCATTGCTATTGTGTTGGAGAGATACTAACTTAATAACTTACAGTATGAGCCTCATAATAACACATAATAAAACATAATAACACACACACACATATGCATACATGCACACACACGGCCACCTCCTCCTCTTTCCCATAGTGCTTTAACTCACCCAGTGAAAGGGTCTATTTGACCTCTTTGTCATCCTCCATGCTCACAGGGAACAGAGAAGCCACACCTGGATCACAATCAGACATACGCACACATACCACACCACACACACACAGACACCGGGGCCTGCCCATGGTCTGATAACCGTAAACAGGTCACCATGGGTATATTAGCAGTGCAGTCTCTGAGGGGTTCAACCAAAACTCAACCACATTGAACCAGGAGAGGCAAGACACATCCCTGTGAAGCTAGCGCTTTCTCCCCAGTGTAGAGCAGGAGTTTCTCTTTAACCACTGGTTATAAGCAAATAGTATATGCATTTCTATACTATGTTATACTATACTACTATGCTGTTCTACTACAGTATACTGTACTGTACCTCTACACCACTATATTGTAATACTATACTACTATACTTTACTAGAAACACAAATGAAATACACATATACTATATTATACACATATGTATGTTTCTTACACATATAAACACACATGATTTATTTCTGTCAATGTGTGACATTTGTTTCCGATTTGACCAGATTGTTCAGTTCAATTCAGTTTTTTTCCTAGTGTCATAATTTCCTCAACAATGTTGAATCCCTTTGCAATTGCAGTTCATGACTGCCTTTGTGATCAAGTGGAGGCTGCTGAGGGGAGAACGGCTCATAATAATGTCTGGAAGGGAGCAAATGGAATAGCATCAAACACATGGAAACCATGTGTTTGAGTTATTTGATACCATTCCACTTATTCCATCCCATCCACTACCATGAGCCCGTCCTCCCCAATTTAGGTGCCACCAACCTCTTGTGATTCTCTCTGAGTGAAAATACTAAAATGAATGAGGGAGGAATAAGCAAATACAGTATCTGTGTTTCTGACACAGGTTAGTTGTTATTAGTTTATAGTTGTGATCAGTGGCACCTGTCTGGCTGTCTCAATGGCTGAGCAGGACAGTTTGCCATCAAAAGCAACACTTATACTGTAGAAGGAAAATAACTTTAAGGAATAATAACCCACCAATAACTCAAATTGCCTTACTAATGTTGTTCATGAAATAAAATAGAACATCTGTATAATCCCTCCTGGCTCCTTGCTTGTTTAGACCTTTGGTCTTATCAGGGTAGGGAGGCCATATTTGTCTTCCTTCGCCTGCTCTCCCTTTTCTCTCTCCACCTTTTGGTTATATTCTTCAAGTAGCCTCTTATTCCAATGTGGCATGCACTGTTGCTGTGCACCTGGAAACGGGACAGAGTATTATAACTCTTCAACCTCTACATCGTGATTTGGCTTAGGCTATTCTTTACCAAACCAACGATTCTGCATTATCATTCTAATTATTAAAATAAAAAAAAATATGCACAGCCTGACCTACCTGTGCCTCTTTTTCTTTCAGAATCTTCTTCTGGGCTATCTCCGCTTCCATGTGTCGCATCTGTTGGGCCCATCCATCTTCTCTTAAGCGCCAAACAATCTCCATCACCTGCATCTGGTCTGATAACCTGGCCTTGTCCTTGGCCCAGTCTCTCTGCTCATTTCCCCAGGCTTTCTCGGTCTGGACAATTTTCACCACCAGTCTCTGAATGATCTCCTGGAGTGCAGTTTTCTCCGTCTCTGCAATCTTGATCTCTGCCTCTGTTGTTTTCGAGGCACACTGGAGATCCTTGATTATCTTTTTAAAGCTCTCTGCTTCATCTATTAGAGCAGATTTCTCCCTCTTCTAACCCTTCTCCAGTTTTGACCACTGGTCTGAAAACATGGCTTTGGCCTTGTTCCAGTCTTCCTGCTTTTCCCCCCAGGCTTCCTCTGTCCTCACCTGTTTCTTCACCAGTCTTTGAATGATCTCCTGGAGGGCAGCTTTTTCTGCCTCTGCCCTCTCATTCCCTCTGGTCATCTCCTTGAGAGCTTTATCTTGGACTGCATATTCATTCTGCTCCCACTTTACGCTCATCTCCAACTCCTGAATGTTTTTTTATCAAGTGCTCATGCTCAACTCTCGTCTCTTTTTCAAACTTTTCCTTCAGACGCTCAAACCTTGACTTTTTTTCAGCCGTTGGAGTAGCATCAGAAGCAGCCTGCTCTGTCCTCACCTCTACCTTGGCCAGGGGGCGTCTTTAACCCACACAGCGTTAGAGACCTGTCGAGACAGACACTGTTCAGTAGTTAATAGCTTTCTGTCCTTGGTTGCAGATACTAAATGTTTTGCTCAGCCTGGCTGTGAACTGTGCTGCTCTCTGGAAATGTAATAGATGTCAAGTTCAGACACTGTTCTGTCTATTGTCCTAACATGGTGACATGGTCCAAAAATTAAATACTTTAATTAGCTATATGTAATTGAACTTATTCTCCATTCTCTCATTGAAGTGACAATCAAATGACATTTTAGTAGGCCTACACTGTCCTGGTGTTTATCAATATAGTCTACCAACAACCTATTCTACAATGCATGCTGTAGTAGTTACTACTTTTACTTTGAATGTAATGAGTCATACTTTAACTTGATCAGACTTACAGGTGGCTGTTCAGTGTCCATCACTTTGCCCTGCAAATAGGCTTCCTGTGCTGCTCGCTGGAAAAGCATAGATGTAGGCTATATTACAGGAATCCCCCTCACTAATGTCTATAGTCATGGCATAGAATTGCCCATAATATACTGTATTTTACAAATTCCAATCATATTTCTAAAAGCCATTTTAACCTAGCAGGAAATTAGTATCCAATTTTATCATCTGATGATCTTATTGGCCTGTATTATTGCCTAGCGCCTTACAGCATTGTCTAGGCTGGCCTACCTGTTCTTCCTTCCTCCGAGATTTTCGCTGCATGGCTGAAAAACAAATCAAAATAATTTTGTCAATATGGCTATGCTGAAAAACCTTGATAGGTGGTACGTTACACTATCCTACTGTTTGTTTTTGTCCAGGACATTCGCAGGCCAGGCAGGGCGCTCTGATTGCGCAATAATGGCTTTGGAGGTAAGCGATATGTGTCGTCACTGGGTATCAGTTCGATTGAAGTTGTCAACTACCGTAAAAATTTTTTAAAAATGAGTGAAAATCTATAAAAAATGGCAACAGCATTGATTCAACCAGTTTATGTAAATCATAATGCAGGTTGCCAAAATTCTAATCTCTAATATTGTACCCTACATAGCGGTACCCAGAGCCATATATAGTTACGTCTAAATACTTGGTACTGGTGGTACCATGCACAAAACTAGATTGTGATGTAAATGTATATGATAGTACCAACATCAGAAACTGTCACACCCTGATCAGTTTCACCTGTCCTCGTTATTGTCTCCACCCCCTCCAGGTGTCGCTTGTTTTCCCCAGTGCATTTATCCCTGTGTTTCCTGTCTCTCTATGCCAGCTCGTCTTGTATGTTAGTCAAGTCAACCAGCGTGTTTTTCCCCCCCGTACTCCTGTTGCTATTCTCTTTTTGATAGCCATCCCGTTTTTTTACCCCTGCATGACTCTGGACTTCTTTCCGCCTGCCTGGCCTTCGGTACCCTTTGGACTCTGAACTGGTTTTGATTGTTAGATTACTTGTTAGATACTACTGCATGGTCGGAACTAGAAGCACAAGCATTTCGCTACACTCTCATTAACATCTGCTAACCATGTGTATGTGACAAATAAAATTTGATTTGACCTTTTTGCCTGTCCACGACCATTCTCTTGCCTACCCCTTTGGAGTAATACATATTGTAAGACTCCAACCATCTGCCTCCTGTGTCTGCATCTGGGTTTCGCCGTGTGTCATAATAGAAACACCCAAATAAAACGAGTTGGCTGAAACCACGCAATTACAGATCCGTGCGTTTTTCTCCAGGGTCTTCTCTCGCACTAAACGGTTGGGCTCAATGACTAAAAAATAGCACATATAGACTAACCACTGTATTTCAGCTGCTGAGATACTCAATCGCTTGATCTGCCAGATGTTGACTGGTTTATGCCCTCCACTTCTCCTGGATAACTATTTTTCTCTCTCCCCTCTTCCTTGCTGACCCCATACTATTGTGAAAACTTTCACGTTAAAACCTAACTATCACAAGCGAAATTACATTTCCGCCTGTGAAAATAGAATTTGCACTTTCAAATCTAACTCTCACGTGAAACACGTGATCACATGTGCAATTAAAGTGATTTTTTTAACAATGATTGTTAATCCATCTTCATTTAAACCCGCTCATTCTCTCTATCTATCTCTCTCTCCCCGCCAGCGGCATCTGGGGCAGGAACATGAGTCATATTTCATTAGGACAACACCAACTCTACACAACACAGACCCGCTGCGTCCCCGTCCAGACCCCAGCAGAGTGCATTAGCGGTAATGATAGATCGCACAGGCATTCACTGGCAGGATGCAGAGAGGGTGAAAGAATAATTTAACAGTAAGTGACCCCTTTCACTTTTCAGAGATTGTACACTGGATGCATGGTGAGATTGTGCGCTGCACTGTGATTCCATTCAGATAAGCGCTGGAAGGAGTGTGTGCCACATTGTTTCCGTTTGTGCATGCGGGTCATTTGTGTGAGTGTGTGTGTAGGTCTGTAGTGTCTGGGTAGCAGCGCTCCCCGCGGATGTTTGAACTTCGTGCCTGAACCTATAACGGATGCGTCACGTCGGCTCTGTCATGCGAATCCCCCAGTACGCCAACGCACAGCGCACGCTCGCTCCCAAGACGACACCGACTCCGTGACACTCCATTTGAGCTGGTGACGCTGCTCGCTCTCTAGCGGTAGAACGGGATGTTTGGCATTTGTACCGATTTGTGCTCGCACGATGGTTCTTCTGTGAGATGGACGGAGGAGAGGACCAGTGACCAAACATGCCTACAGTCCTCCGCGACAAGGGAAAACTTTCCAACGTCTGTTTATTGCTTCGATGTGCTTTTCAGGTGAGAAAAGATAAATGGCTTTCTATTCAATCAAGTTTATGTGATAGTCAAGAAATACAATTTGGTTTAGTTTTTTGCTTTCTTTGTTTTACTTGAAATGCAGAATACTCTTTTGTAATAACATTTTTTTGTAGGCTATTGTATTTCCGTTCTCATTTCAATTTACTGTAAAGTGAAACCAAAATAAATTGTATAGAATAATGCAACAAAGCTATTTAAGGATTTTTTTGCAAATACAAAACAACAATTCATATGGTTTGAAATGTTATATTGATTTGTACAGTCTATGGTTTGAATAGTCACGATGAGATGTAAAATAAGTTGAGGAGTCTTGAGGTTAGAGACAGTTAAACCTGTTTCCGTCGTTTGACAGGCCAACCCGCAACCTTTCGTTTTCAGTTTAGATTGAAACATACTGTTCTAAATATAGAAACGGTAAGAGAACTATGAAGACATTTAAATCCAGCTGTACCACAAGTTCATCATATGAGATCACATCGGTCTATGGGCGCTGTATAGGTAACAGATGGTTGTAGAATAGTTGGCCTGTCTGCTGTTTGTTTGAAGGTGTTATGATGGGTTGAGGTTGGTTTGGGCCGCTGGAGACCGTGGTGTGTGTCTGGGGGATTGCGTCACCATTACTGTACCCTGCTGATGTGTTAAAAGATGTGTGAAATGCATTATGCATATTATGCACACATTCTACAGCTACACGTTCAGCATTGTGTTCAATGACAGAGGTGCACGTCCTCTCTCTCTCTCTCTCTCTCTCTCTCTCTCTCTCTCTCTCTCTCTCTCTCTCTCTCTCTCTCACACACACACACACACACCTCCATGCCAGTGCTTGATCACGCAGTCAGACAGTGGAGTGACTCATGGACACACACACACACGCACATGCACAGCAGAGAGAAAAAAAGAACAGTCTCAACAGCCAATTATTGCAGGATATCCAAGGATATGCGGTAACAACAACCACCAGTATTTCAGCAAGAAAGATAATGAGTAGAAAGAGGGACAGTAAAATGGGGACTAGAGATAGAGAGAAGGACAGAGGAAGGTAGGATGGGGAGAGAGAGAGAAAGGGGAAAGTGGGCGAATATATGAGCATCCCTCCCATCAACAGCTGTGATTGTTTAGATATGATTCACCAACCAACATCAACCTCCCCTCAACCGGGTGTGTCCATTTCATACGTGCAGTCCTGACGCCTTTTTTAAATCCACTGAATCATCTCTCTCTCTCTCTCTCTCTCTCTCTCTCTCTCTCTCTCTCTCTCTCTCTCTCTCTCTCTCTTTTTACTATTTTTCTCACTTTCTCTTTGAGACTATGTGCAACATCTGGATCAGGAAATGGTAGTGGCAGACATGTATATCTCACAGGTGTGTGTGTGTGTGTGTGTGGATGTGCACCCCTGTCAATGAACACAATGCTGAAAGTGTAGCCATATTATAAGCACAGATAGAACAAGGAGCCAGATGTTTAATACAATGTATAAATCTGATCCATCCAGTTGTAAGTTTAATTTAGTTATTTCACAGGGAATTTGCGATGCGTAGACCCTCTGGGTACATTGACTTCAATACAAAATCTAGGAGGCTCATGGTTCTCACCCCCCTTCCATAGACTTACAAAGTAATTATGACCACTTCCAGAGAACGTACTCAAAGCCATCAGAGATTTTGTAGCATGAACTGACATGTTGTCCACCCAATCAAACAATCACTGCTACTCTCTGTTCATCATATATGCATAGTCACTTTAACCATAACTACATGTACATATACTACCTCAATCAGCCAGACTAACCGGTGTCTGTATGTAGCCTCACTACTGTATATAGCCTCACTACTGTATATAGCCTTTTTTACTGTTGTTTTTATTTCTTTACTTACCTATTGTTCACCTAATACCTGTTTTTATAAGTATAAGCTACAGCTAGCTAGCACTGCAGTGCATAACATGTGGTGAGTAGTTGACGCAAAGAGAGAGAAAGACAATAGTTGAACAGTTTTTAACAAATTATGGAGAAGCAAGAGAGAGAGAGAGATTTAGCTATATTTCATATTTACTTTCACTTACTTAGCTAGCGAATGCAGCTAGCTAGTTTAGCCTACTCAAACACCCGACTCAAACAGAGAGGGATGCTATGTTAGCTAGCTGGCTATGGCTATCCAACACTGGAACTCTTCCATGTCAAGGTAAGCTTTTGGTAAGCTTTTGGATTTTTGCCTGTTCACAGACAGCCAATGTGTTGTGCACTGAAGTCCACAAGCAAAGGGAAAAGGTGAGAGGAGGAGAGCGCGTAGACGCGAAATAGAATAACACACAAATAGAATAACACACTTATAAAGAAGAGAATCTGATTTTTACACTATTGCACTTCAAACAAGAAACACAAACTAAATTGCACAACTAATTGCATTAGTACTGTACAAAGTTAGAGGTGCGCTATTTGATAGATTCCCCCGCTCCCCGAGGTAGTGGGGAGACCTGAGGTCAACCTACCCCCTGCCCACTCCCCTTCCCCCGCCCCATCTCGTACTAGAATCAGGGCGCCCACTCCGACAAGGTTAATTGACCCACAGTCCCACACGGTGACATGATATTATGGACGTGACGTGCAAATGAGCGATAGAAAACCGATCGCGCAAATGTCACCATTCGGAATATATATATATATTTTTTTTGTGCGGGCCACCCCCGGCAAGATGCCGCCCTGGGCGACTGCCCATGTCGCCTATGCCTAAATCCGCCACTGGATGTTACATTGAACTGGGTGAATGGATTATGAATGACAGTCATCCAATATGCTGTAATATAAGTAAGGCCATGCTCATACATTTTTTTATCGTCCTCCCTCATCTGAAACGCCCCCCACCGCCACTGGTAATAACATAATAAATATTTAACTTCAATAGTTCTGTTCAGTTTCTCTTGCACAAGGGTAAAACTGGTTGACGTGAGTTTTGCTAAATACACTGAACAAAAATATAAACACAACATGCAGCAATTTCAAATATTTTACTGAGTTACAGTTCATATAAGGAAATCAGTCAATTGAAATACATTCATTAAGCCCTAATCTATGGATTTCACATGACTGGGAATACAGATATGAATCTGTATGTCACAGATATCTTAAAAAGGGGGCGTGGATCAGAATAACAGTCAGTATCTGCTGTGACCACCATTTGCCTCATGCAACGCCTCATGCATCTCCTTAGCATAGAGTTGATCAGGCTGTTGTTTGTGGCCTGTGGAATGTTGTCCCACTCCTCTTCAATAGCTGTGTGAAGTTGCTGGATATTGACGGGAACTGGAACACACTGTTGTATACGTGAATCCAGAGCATCCCAAACATGTTCAATGGGTGACATGTTCAATGGGTGACATGTTCTTGTGACATGGGGCCATGCATTATTATGCTGAAACATGAGTTGATGGCGGTGGATGAATGGCATGACAATGGGTCACAGTCACGGTATCTCTGTGAATTGAAATTGCCCTCGATAAAATGCAATTGTGTTCGTTGTCTGTAGCTTATACCTGCCCATACCATAACCCCACCGCCACCATGTGGCACTCTGTTCACAACGTTGACAGCAGCAAACCGCTCGCCCACACGACGCCATACGATCTGTCTGCATCTGCCCGGTACAGTTGAAACCGTGATTCATCCTTGAAGAGGATCCAGCTTGCCAGCGGCCATCGAAATTAGCATTTGCTCGGTTACGACGCCGAACTGCAGTCAGGTCAAGTCCCTGGTGAGGACGACGAGCACGCAGATAAGCTTCCCTGAGACGGTTTCTGACACTTTGAGCAGAAATTCTTCGGTTGTGTAAACCCACAGTTTTATCAGCTGTCCGGGTGGCTGGTCTCAGATGATCCCGCAGGTGAAGAAGCCGGATGAGGAAGTCCTGGGCTGGCGTGGTTACACGTGGTCTGTGGTTGTGAGGCCGGTTAGACATACAGTCAAATTCTCTAAAATGCATTGGAGGCGGATTATTGTAGAGAAATTAACATTCAATTATCTGGCAACAGCTCTGGTGGACATTCCTGCAGTCAGCATGCCAATTGCATGTTCCCTAAAAACTTGATACATCTGTGGCATTGTGTTGAAAAAACTGCACATTTTACAGTGGCCTTTTATTGTCCCCCAGCACAAGGTGCACCTGTGTAATGATCATGCTGTTTAATCAGCTTCTTGATATGCCACACCTGTCAGGTGGATGGATTATCTTGGCAAAGGAGAAATGTTCACTAACAGGGAGGAATGTAAACAAATTTGTGCACGGAATTTGAGAGAAATACGCTTTTTATGAGCATGGAACGTTTCTGGGATCTTTTATTTCTGCTCATGAAACATGGGACAAAGACTTTACATGTTCTGTTTATATTTCTGTTCAGTATAGGTACAACGGTAGACCTGATTTATCAGAGTATTGGATATAGCCTCTGGTGGTAACCTGGTTCGTATGGGTATATTAGGGATGAAGTGCATGTATAGACCTAGTATATATGAATGTTGAGGCTTGAGAACTGGGGTAGACTTGTTTTATATGAGTGTCAAGCTTAATGCCCATGAATTGACCTGGTTTATGTAATGGGGTGTAGAGATGTACCAGGCTCCTATAGGTCATGGATTTGAACAGACATCTATTGCCCTTTCAAATCCTTTCTGATAATAAGTGTGTGGTAGAAAAACAGTGAAGGAGGCTGGGGAAAATGTAATATACCACGGTACTATGAGTTTATCTATGAAATGGTTAGAGTATAGAGGTCAGAGGTCACAGGATTAAGATATGCAATAAGCAGGGTTGGAGTGTGCAGTGGATAGCTGGATATAGGTACGTGTTGATGACTTGGTGGAATACAGGTCTTGGCAAAGTGAGTAACAGGGCTGAGGTGTTTTGGCAAAGGAACTAGAGTCTATGGATAATACATAAGGCTAGGATATGGGTGTATCAGGACTTGGTTTCATTCATATTAGGATATTGGCATGTGGGTGTTAGGGTTAGGGCATTGGGGCAATTGGGTTTAGATGTGTAGGTAAGTGGGCTGAGGTGTATAGATATCGGTGCTGGGGTGTGTGGGTATTTGGGTTTAGATGTGTGGGTAAGTGGGCTGAGGTATATAGATATTAGGGCTGGGTTGTATGGGTAATTTGGTTTAGATGTGTGGGTAAGTGGGCTGAGGTATATAGATATTAGGGCTGGGGTGTGTGGGTAATTGGGTTTAGATGTGTGGGTAAGTGGGCTGAGGTATATAGCTATTAGGGCTGGGGTGTGTGGGTAATTGGGTTTAGATGTGTGGGTAAGTGGGCTAAGGTATATAGATATTGGAGCTTGGGAATAGTGGTAAATACAGTTGAAGTCGGAAGTTTACATACACCTTAGCCAAATACATTTAAACTCAGTTTTTCACAATTCATGACATTTAAATCCTAGTAAAAATTCCCTGTCTTAGGTCAGTTAGGATCACCACTTTATTTTAAGAATGTGAAATGTCAGAATAATAGTGGAGAGAATTTTTTATATCAGATGTTATTTCTTTCATCACATTCCCAGTGGGTCAGAAGTTTACATACACTCAATTCGTATTTGGTAGCATTGCCTTTAAATTGTTTAACTTGGGTCAAACGTTTCGGGTAGCCTTCCACAAGCTTCCCACAATAAGTTGGGGAAATTTTGGGCCATTCCTCCTGACAGAGCTGGTGTAACTGAGTCAGGTTTGTAGGCCTCTTTGCTCACACACGCTTTTTCAGTTCTGCCCACAAATTTTCAATGGGATTGAGGTCAGGGCTTTGTGATGGCCACTCCAATACCTTGACTTTGTTGTCCTCAAGCCATTTTGCCACAACTTTGGAAGTATGCTTGGAGTCATTGTCCATTTGGAAGACCCATTTGCGACCAAGCTTTAACTTCCTGACTAATGTCCTGAGATGTTTCTTCAATATATCCACATAATTTTGCTTCCTTGAATTTTGGCCCATTCCTACTGACAGAGCTGGTGTAACTGAGTCAGGTTTGTAGGCCTCTTTGCTCGCACACGCTTTTTCAGTTCTGCCCACAAATTTTCAATGGGATTGAGGTCAGGGCTTTGTGATGGCCACTCCAATACCTTGACTTTGTTGTCCTTAAGCCATTTTGCCACAATTTTGGAAGTATGCTTGGGGTCAATGTCCATTTGGAAGACCCATTTGCGACCAAGCTTTATGTCTTGAGATGTTGCTTCAATATATCCACATAATTTTCCTTCCTCATAATGCCATCTATTTTGTGGAGTGCACCAGTCCCTCCTGCAGCAAAGCACCCCCACAACATGATGCTGCCACCCCCGTGCTTCACGTTGGGATGGTCTTCTTCAGCTTGCAAGCCTCCCCCTTTTTCCTCCAAACATAACGATGGTCATTATGGCCAAACAGTTCTATTATGTTTCATCAGACCAGAGGACATTTCTCCAAAAAGTATGATCTTTGTCCCCATGTACAGTTGCAAACCGTAGTCTGACTTTTTTTATGGCGGTTTTGGAGCAGTGGCTTCTTCCTTGCTGAGGGGCCTTTCAGGTTATGTCGATATAGGACTCGTTTTACTGTGGATATAGATACTTTTGTACCTGTTTCCTCCAGCATCTTCACAAGGTCCTTTGCTGTTGTTCTGGGATTGATTTGCACTTTTCTCAACGCGTCTCCTTCCTGAGCGGTATGACGGCTGCGTGGTCCCATGGTGTTTATACTTGCGTACTATTGTTTGTACAGATGAACATGGTACCTTCAGGCATTTGGAAATTGCTCCCAAGGATGAACCAGACTTGTGGAGGTCTACAATTTTTTTTCTGAGGTTTTGGCTGATTTCTTTTGATTTTCCCATGATGTCAAGCAAATAGGCACTGAGTTTGAAGGTAGGCCTTGAAATAGATCCGTGGGTACACCTCCAATTGACTCAAATTATGTCAATTAGCCTATCAGAAGCTTCTAAAGCCATGACATCATTTTCTGGAATTTCCCAAGCTGTTTAAAGGCACAGTCAACGTAGTGTATGTAAACTTCTGACCAACTGGAATTGTGATACAGTGAATTATAAGTGAAATAATCTGTCTGTAAACAATTGTTGGAAAAATTACTTGTGTCATGCACAAAGTAGACGTCCTACCCGACTTGCCAAAACTATAGTTTGTTAACAAGAAATGTGTAGAGTGGCTGAAAAATGAGTTTTAATGACTCCAACCTTAGTGTATGTAAACTTCCGACTTCAACTGCATCTGTTAATTTTATTATAGGCACAGCACTGTATGTTCCCATCGGTCACAATTGTGACAGAAAATAAAACATAATATCGAAAAGTATGTGAAACAGTATTTTTCAAAAAGCAATATGGCTTATAGGGGTTACTAATTGTATAAGATGTACATAGTGGGCATATCTGAAAGAAATGTGGGAACCAATGGGTTCACACTAGGATCAGCAGAAGGCTACGGTAATGGTGGTCAGTACCTCCAGACACACACCATGGAACACTGCAGATTAGCATACTTTACTTTGGCCAACACAACAAACAGACAAGTCTCAGTGAAGAATCTTTTATGATGTAGGCTCACATGTCCTGGTTGGGTTTCGCAACCTATATCTGTCAAGGCATTCTCATTGGTTACTGAAAGACCACCACTGTATAGACCTCCACAACACCTGTTTTATTTTACTGTGTGGATGTTGTCTCTATGACTTTTATCAAACCGTTTTTCTGTCCCCACACAAGTCATAGGAAGTGAGTGTAGCAGCTGTGTCAAAGATATTCTAGGGTAAGAGATGGTTGACTTTATACTCCCACCTGGCCATAACTACTGCACTGATCTACACTGCTCTGCACTAAATCAGGTTTGTAGTGCTGGGCTGGAACAAATGTGTGTGTTGGTAGACGTTACACTTTCTCCTGTCCTTTTAGTGGTGGTTGCCCTGAGGCTACCAGTAACAGGCCTTTGGGGGAATCTCTGTTGCTGTTGGTATCTGAAGCTGAACAGAGCATGTCTGACTGTATCCTGCCTACTGAAAAACTGTCCCAGTGTGCTGTTCACAGTCTACCTTTTCCTAGCCAAAAGACTAGCACAGGAGAGAGAATGCAGAAAAGGGATGGAGAGACATAGAGGGAGAGCAGACAGAGAGGAAGGAGAGAGGAGAAAAGGCAGAAGAAGAGGGAGGAGAGGGAGGAGGAGAGGGAGCAGAGAAACAGGGAGAGGAGAGATAGCGGCACACTGCTCACCTGGGAAGGCTTGTTGTTGTGAGAGGAGGGGAGTAAGGGATGAATCAGTGTCCTTGGTTACTGAGAGGGAGGATAGGAGAGATAATGAAGTGAAAGGAGGAGTAGAGAGAGGGAATACTTGCCTTCTGGGGTTATGGGGAAAGGGTTGTGTTTATGAAGAAGAGAGGGGAGAGGAAAAGAGTGAGAGAAGTGGAGTGTGTGTGTGTGTGTGTGTGTGCTTCTCAGACATGCTTCTCAGAGCAGATTCTCCTTACTCTCTTCAAGACCGAGCTCTTGCACTCTACTGTTCTATCACACGTCCATCTATTTCAACTCTCTCTCAATTAAATTTCAATTTAAGGGGCATTTTTGGCATGGGAAACATATGTTTACATTGCCAAAGCAAGTGGATTAGATAATAAACAAAAGTGAAATAAACAATAAAAAAAGAACAGCAACATTACAGAATAAAGACATTTCAAATTGTCACGATCTTCATGAGGGACAGACCAAGGCGCAGCGAGGCATCCAGTATACATGTTTATTTTACAAAAACGAAACTCACGTAACTGGGTAAACAACAAAAAGTAAACGTGACGAAGATCGTGAAGATGAACACACTAAACACAAACAAGCTATGTCCAAACAATCACCCACAAAACCTAAATGACAACCCCAAATATACAGTGGGGCAAAAAAGTCTTTAGTCAGCCACCAATTGTGCAAGTTCTCCAACTTAAAAAGATGAGAGAGGCCTGTAATTTTCATCATAGGTACACTTCAACTATGACAGACGAAATGAGAAAAAGAAATCCAGAAAATCACATTGTAGGATTTTTAATTTATTTATTTGCAAATTAGGGTGGAAAATAAGTATTTGGTCAATAACAAAAGTTTATCTCAATACTTTGTTATATACCCTTTGTTGGCAATGACAGAGGTCAAACGTTTTCTGTAAGTCTTCACAAGGTTTTCACACACTGTTGCTGGTATTTTGGCTCCTCTAGAGCAGTGATGTTTTGGGGCTGTCGCTGGGCAACCACGGACTTTCAACTCCCTCCAAAGATTTTCTATGGGGTTAAGATCTGGAGACTGGCTAGGCCACTCCAGGACCTTGAAATGCTTCTTCTGAAGCCACTCCTTCGTTGCCCGGGCGGTGTGTTTGGGATCATTGTCATGCTGAAAGACCCAGCCACGTTTCATCTTCAATGCCCTTGCTGATGGAAGGAGGTTTTCACTCAAAATCTCACGATACATGGCCCCATTCATTCTTTCCTTTACACGGATCAGTCGTCCTGGTCCCTTTGCAGAAAAACAGCCCCAAAGCATGATGTTTCCACCCCATGCTTCACAGTAGGTATGGTGTTCTTTGGATGCAACTCAGCATTCTTTGTCCTCCAAACACAATGAGTTGAGTTTTTACCAAAAAGTTATATTTTGGTTTCATCTGACATTCTCCCAATCCTCATCTGGATCATCCAAATGCTCTCTAGCAAACTTCAGACGGGCCTGAACATGTACTGGCTTAAGCAGGGGGACACGTCTGGCACTGCAGGATTTGAGTCCCTGGCGGCGTAGTGTGTTACTGATGGTAGGCTTTGTTACTTTGGTCCCAGCTCTCTGCAGGTCATTCACTAGGTCCCCGTGTGGTTCTGGGATTTTTGCTCACCGTTCTTGTGATCATTTTGACCCCACGGGTGAGATCTTGCGTGGAGCCCCAGATCGAGGAAGATTATCAGTGGTCTTGTATGTCTTCCATTTCCTAATAATTGCTCCCACAGTTGATTTCTTCAAACCAAGCTGCTTACCTATTGCAGATTCAGTCTTCCCAACCTGGTGCAGGTCTACAATTTTGTTTCTGGTGTCTTTTGACAGCTCTTTGGTCTTGGCCATAGTGGAGTTTGGAGTGTGACTGTTTGAGGTTGTGGACAGGTGTCTTTTATACTGATAAGTTCAAACAGGTGCCATTAATACAGGTAACGAGTGGAGGACAGAGGAGCCTCTTAAATAAGAAGTTACAGGTCTGTGAGAGCCAGAAATCTTGCTTGTTTGTATGTGACCAAATACTTATTTTCCACCATAATTTGCAAATAAATTCATTAAAAATCCTACAATGTGATTTTCTGGATTTTTTTCCCTCATTTTGTCTGTCATAGTTGAAGTGTACCTATGATGAAAATTACAAGCCTCTCTCATCTTTTTAAGTGAGAGAACTTGCACAATTGGTGGCTGACTAAATACTTTTTTGCCCCACTGTATATATGGTTCCCAATTAGAGACAACGACACACAGCTGCCTCTAATTGGGAACCATTACCCCAACATAGATATAACACCTAGAACAAAAAAAAACCTACACCAAAAACAAAGCAAAAACACGCCAGCCTGTCTTATCAGACCTGGACGTGACACAAATGTCATATTATGTCAATATACAGTGTTGTATACAGTCTGATGTGCACATAGTTAAAGTACAAAGGGAAAATAAATCAACATAAATATAGGTTATATTTACAATGGTGTTTGTTCTTCACTGGTTGCCCTTTTCTTGTGGCAGCAGGTCACAAATCTTGCTGCTGCATTTGCACACTGGTATTTCACCCAAAAGATATGGGAGTTTATCAAAATTGGATTTGTTTTCAAATTCCTTGTGCGTCTGTATAATCTGAGGGAAATATGTCTCTCTAATATGGTCTTATATTAGGCAGGAGGTTAGGAAGTGCAGCTCAGTTTCCACCTCATTTTGTGGACAGTGTGGTTGTGTCTAATTGTGTTGCTGTCCTGGGGCTCTGTGGGTCTGTTTGTGTTTGTGAACAGAGTCCCAGGATCAGCTTGCTCTGTAGGTGATGGCTTTGTTATGGAAAGTTTGGGAATCGCTTCCTTTTAGAATTTAACGGCTCTTTTCTGGATTTTGATAATTTGCGGTTATTGGCCTAATTTTTTGCTAATTTTGAAACAGTTTGTTTTAATCAATTATTTGGTGATGTGAATATATTTAGTATAGCTGTATCTAGAAAGGATAACTTTCAAAATGTTTCACTATTTGTCTTTTTTTTTTATTCACTGAGTAGGATGGTCCTCCCCTTCCTCCTCTGAGGAGCCTCCACTTACACACACACACACACACACACACACACACACACACACACACACACACTCCCACACAGCCATCAGAACAGATAAGGCCTGACCTTTTCCAGAGCCTGCTTCCTGTTTAATGGCGATGCAAAAGTCGGCATGGACTAGACACACTCACACGCTCGCACACACACACACCCCTTTCTCTGCCATGTTAATCATCCATACTAAACAACTGTATTATTCCTCTTCTAACATGGCTGTGACTTGCCTTTGTCAGTCAATCTAATCATTTGTATACGATGAGGATTGGCGCAAAGATCTCTCTCTCTCTCTCTGGCTGGCTTCCTATTCAGAGCTGGGCTCCTGTACCCAGATAGAGCAGATAACAGATAGCAGATAGGATAGTTCACTGGGCACTGTCTCATAATCGCCCTGACGATTATCACCTCGATCATCAAAACCCCTGTCCTCCCTCTGGTAGACCAATGCCTCAGGGACATCACTTGCAAACACACACGCAAGCAAGTACGCACACACACACACACACACACACACACACACACACACACACACACACACACACACACACACACACACACACACACACACACACACACACACACACACACACACACACACACACACACACACAAAGACACTCTTAACAAAAGAGAGATCACAAAGACAGCTACAAATATGCACAAAATACACAGAAGTTGATGTACAATATACACAAAGCTGTAGGAACAAAAGACAGGTTGTCACTCAAAACACATCACAGCCACAATAGAGCAGAAACCTGTTTCACACTGTATACGCTGTATCATGACACCTCTGAATTCACACAGACACACACAAACACGCAGCCACACACACACACAGACACACAGACATGCACACACAGACATACACACAAATCATGGACAATTTATCCTTTTTTTTACCTACATCTTTCACAGACACATCTTTTTACAACCCCCATCCCCATCCCTCACCCTCATGTGTTTCACAGACACCCTACAACCCCCATCCCCATCCCTCACCCTCATGTGTTTCACAGACACCCTACAACCCCCATCCCCATCCCTCACCCTCATGTGTTTCACAGACACCCTACAACCCCCATCCCCATCCCTCACCCTCATGTGTTTCACAGACACCCTACAACCCCCATCCCCATCCCTCACCCTCATGTGTTTCACAGACACCCTACAACCCCCATCCCCATCCCTCACCCTCATGTGTTTCACAGACACCCTACAACCCCCATCCCCAACCCTCTCCCTCATGTGTTTCAGACACCCTACAACCCCCATCCCTCACCCTCATGTGTTTCACAGACACCCTACAACCCCCATCCCTCACCCTCATGTGTTTCACAGACACCCTACAACCCCCATCCCCATCCCTCACCCTCATGTGTTTCACAGACACCCTACAACCCCCATCCCTCACCCTCATGTGTTTCACAGACACCCTACAACCCCCATCCCCATCCCTTACCCTCATGTCTTTCACAGACACCCTACAACCCCCATCCCCATCCCTCACCCTCAAGTCTTTCAATGGCTAGAGTTAGATTTGCATGTTCTTTAGCTTAGCCAATGATTGTCTCAGAAAGGAACTGAAGCCCATAGTGATGTGGTCCAGGCTAGAAGCAGCCAGTGGTGGAAAAGGTAGCCAATTGTCATACTTGAGTAAAAGTAAAGATACCTTAATAGAAAATGACTCAAGTAAAAGTCACCCAGTAAAATACTACTTACGTAAAAGTATTTGGTTTTAAATATACTTAAGTAACAAAAGTAAATGTAATCACTAAAATATAGTAAAGTATCAAAAGTAAAAGTATAAATAATTTCAAATTCCTTATATTAAGCAAACCAGACGACACAATGTTCTTGTTTTAAAAATATACGGATAGCCAGGGGCACACTCCAACATTCAGACATTATTTACAAAAGATGCATTTGTGTTAAGTGAATCCTCCAGATCAGAGGCAGTAGGGATGACCAGGGATGTTCTCTTGATAAGTGCGTGAATTGGACCATTTTCCTGTCCTGCTAAGCGTTCAAAATGTAACGAGTACTTTTGGGTGTCAGGAAAAATGTATGGAGTAAAAAGTACATTATTTTATTTAGGAAGGTAGTGAAGTAAAAGTAAAAGTTGTCAACAATATAAATAGTAAAGTACAGATACCCCAAAAAACTACTTAAGTAGTACTTTAAATAATTTTTACTTAAGTCATCTGAGCCACTGTTTCAGAGGGAGTAATGAGTCATGATAAATAGCACAGCACTCCCTCTAGTGCCATACACGTTCTATTGGCAAACATATCCTCATAGGGCACTTAAGCCTGTACTATGAGTCAACCCCAGAAAACTCAAATGCTTATACTTTGTGTGTGTGTGTGTGCAAATGCTTGTCAGTAATGTTAGTAAAGTCTATCCAATCTCTGTGACCTCTGACCTCTAACCTTCATACCCCCAGGACATGAACCACTCCTGGCTGTCCCAGCAACCCTCAGGAGGTGGCCAGGCCCAGTGCTTCCTCTACAACCCTAAAGTAGGCCTGTGTGTGTGTTTGTGTGTGTGTGTGTGTGTGTTTGTGTGTGTGTGGGGTGGGTGGGTCTTTAACCTTCTCAATCTATCTCTCTCTCTCTAGGACACAAAGCAGCACGCTACTCAGCACAAGCAACGTATGTATTCACAGTCTAAGGTGTGTGTATTTGTGCGTGGGTGTATCTGTGTGTGCCTGTGTGTGTGTCTGTAACCTTTCTCTGTCAGGCTGCTCAGGATTATGTTATAAGAATGTTTGTCATGCCTGTGTGTGTGTGTGTGTGTGTGTGTGTGTGTGTGTGTGTGTGTGTGTGTGTGTGTGTGTGTGTGTGTCCTCACCCCCTCTCTCTCTGGCAGCTCAGGGGGATGACCCACCCTCACCTGGCGCCTCACAAATCGTAAGTGGGACACAAGAAATATATTCTACCTAAGGTCACCGAACAAAGCCGGGGATCTAATCGAAACACACACACACACACACACACACACACACACACACACACACACACACACACACACACACACACACACACACACACACACACACACACACACACACACACACAGGGAGAGTAGTACTAATCTGTCAGTTTTACTTGTGCAACAAACATGACATAAAAACACCAGGACACCAGGCCAAAGGTGATCTGACATTTGTGTGAACTTTTCCAGTAGCAGAACAAAGAGTCTCTTAGCTTATTAACCCTTTATATCCTCTCTCTCAGTCAGAGGTGGCATGTACCTCATTACCCCCTCAAACTAGACATTATAGCCTTTGTATACTGTACTTCATACTTTTACTTTACTTTAGAGTACCATTACTTTACTTTGGTCTTTCTCTTACGTATGTTTTTCTAATTTTTCCCAGCATGCTCGCTGATGACTTGAAGCTCAGCAGTGACGATGATGATGCTGACAAGGTAGGGAACCCCAGGAACATTCTACAAACCTTTTCGAACATGTTTACAACATTTCAGAATGTCTCTCTCTCATGACCTGAGATAAATGTTTCCTTACTTCCATCCGCCCTTTCTCTTTCCTTCCCCCTCCACCCTTCCTCCCTCCTCCCTCCACCCTTCCTCCCTCCTCCCCTCCACCATTCCTTTCTGCTTCCTCCAACCCTTCTTTATGTTCATCCTACTGCACAGTAAAAAAAAGGAAGCCAAAATATTTTGGGGGGTAACTAGTAACAGGACTTTGTAACTGAGTAAGTTGGCTACATCCCTTATTTGAAGTTGTATGAACAACATAAGAAGGAGAGGAGAGAAACAGTTAGTTGGAAGGGGTGGTAGGAAGAGAGGGGGGGAGAAGAGTGAGAGGGGCTCCCTGCAGTGAGTGTGGTTCTGGGCCAGGGCTGGAGTAAAAATTGGAAGGAGAAGGAGAAGGAGAGAGAGAGAGAGGCTAGAGAGTTGGCAATAGTTGCTCTCTGAGGGAGCTGTTTGTGCTCTCTCTATTAGAATGGAGATGCATTTCGCACACACACATGTCTTAAGTGACTTCCCCTCCTTGTTTCCATTTCTCAATCTACTGTGTATTGATTTGATAGAACTGAAAGCTGAAATTGTCTGGCATGCTTTTGCCATATTGTTTTCACCTATCCAATAGCACTTCAATATGATCAGCAGGAGTTCCACTGCTTGCTTATTGTTAAAAGATCACTCTTTTGTTGCGGATAAATGCTCCTGCACCGTAGGAAATGCAGATGAGCTTCGTGATTTACATAAATTAACAGAAAACCCGCATTTACACATGGTTATATTAACAGTATTGCAGTATAACAGTATAACAGTATAACAATATTGCAGTATAACAGTAATGCAATATAACAGTATAACAGTATAACAATATTGCAGTATAACAGTAATGCAGTATAACAGTATAACAGTATAACAGTAATGCAGTTTAACAGTAATGCAGTTTAACAGTATAACAGTATAACAGTAATGCAGTTTAACAGTAATGCATTTTAACAGTATAACAGTATAACAGTAATGCAGTTTAACAGTATAACAGTATAACAGTATAACAGTATAACAGTAATGCAGTATAACAGTAATGCAGTTTAACAGTATAACAGTAATGCAGTGTAACAGTATAGCAGTATAACAGTAATGCAGTATAACAGTATAACAGTAATGCAGTTTAACAGTATAACAGTAATGCAGTTTAACAGTATAACAGTAATGCAGTTTAACAGTATAACAGTAATGCAGTTTAACAGTATAACAGTAATGCAGTATAACAGTATAACAGTTTAACAGTATAACAGTAATGCAGTTTAACAGTATAACAGTAATGCAGTTTAACAGTATAACAGTAATGCAGTTTAACAGTATAACAGTAATGCAGTTTAACAGTATAACAGTAATGCAGTTTAACAGTATAACAGTAATGCAGTTTAACAGTATAACAGTATAACAGTAATGCAGTTTAACAGTATAACAGTAATGCAGTTTAACAGTATAACAGTAATGCAGTTTAACAGTATAACAGTAATGCAGTTTAACAGTATAACAGTAATGCAGTATAACAGTATAACAGTTTAACAGTATAACAGTAATGCAGTTTAACAGTATAACAGTAATACAGTTTAACAGTATAACAGTAATGCAGTTTAACAGTATAACAGTATAACAGTAATGCAGTATAACAGTATAACAGTAATGCAGTTTAACAGTATAACAGTAATGCAGTATAACAGTATAACAGTAATGCAGTTTAACAGTATAACAGTAATGCAGTTTAACAGTATAACAGTAATGCAGTTTAACAGTATAACAGTAACTCCTGTTGCTGCAGATTCATTTTTTCCTCGACAATACTGGTGAAATGAAGATGCCATACATAATGAATGACACCAGTCTCTTTGATCTCCCTTCTCTGTCATGTCTCTACTAGGGCCCTGAACAGTCAGCCCCCTGGGTTGGTAACAACAGGTACTAGATGTGTCTACTGCATTATGTGTATGTGTGTTTGTGTGCGTGTGTGTGTGTGGAAGCAAATGAAAGGTCAGGATGTGTGAAATGTGACAGTTGGAGGATTTCTCTCTCCTGGTCACTCTTAAACACACACACACACACACACACACACACACACACACACACAGACACAGACACAGACACACACTGATAGTGATAAATTAAATGAAGAGGGCCTACAAGTGTGAATGCCCACATATTGTTTGAGTGTGGTCGTGCATCTGTGTGTTTGTGTATATGTGTGTAAGCTGACCCCTCTCTGGTGTGTGTGTTGATTTACAGTCTGTCGGAGCAGCACACACACACACATGGTGGGAGGGTGAGACATTCCAGCTCAGACTCTTCAGTCTCAGACTCCTACAGTGAATTGGAGGAGGAGAGCAGTAGCCAGCGATCCCTTAGCCCAAGCCCAGAAACACACTCCGATCCTGGGACACCCACCGACGCTCAGGCCCTTGGCTGCACCAAGGAGGTAGTACCCCCACGCTCACTTTCTGTCACACTGCTGTCTGTCTGTCTGTCTGTCTGTCTGTCTCTATACCATATATCTCTTTAGCGGCTCCTCTTTCATGGTATTTCTCAATCTCTCTTTTACAGATTTCTCTCTCACCCTTTAGCCTCTTATACCCTTTAGTCTCTTATACCCTTTAGTCTCATGCCCTTTAACCTCTTATACCCTTTAGCCTCTTATACCCTTTAGTCTCTTATACCCTTTAGTCTCATGCCCTTTAACCTCTTATACCCTTTAGCCTCTTATACCCTTTAGTCTCTTATACCCTTTAGCCTCTTATACCCTTTAGCCTCTTATACCCTTTCATCTCTTATACCCTTTAGCCTCTTATACCCTTTAGTCTCTTATACCCTTTAGCCTCTTATACCCTTTAGTCTCTTATACCCTTCAGCCTCATATACCCTTTAGTCTCTTATACCCTTTAGTCTCTTATACCCTTTAGCCTCTTATACCCTTTAGCCTCTTATACCCTTTAGTCTCTTATACCCTTTAGTCTCATACCCTTTAACCTCTTATACCCTTTAGCCTCTTATACCCTTTAGTCTCTTATACCCTTTAGCCTCTTATACCCTTTAGCCTCTTATACCCTTTCATCTCTTATACCCTTTAGCCTCATACCCTTTAGCCTCATACCCTTTAGTCTCTTATACCCTTTAGTCTCTTATACCCTTTAGCCTCATACCCTTTAGCCTCATACCCTTTAGCCTCATACCCTTTAGCCTCTTATACCCTTTAGCCTCTTATACCCTTTAGCCTCTTATACCCTTTAGTCTCTTATACCCTTTAGCCTCTTATACCCTTTAGCCTCTTATACCCTTTCATCTCTTATACCCTTTAGCCTCTTATACCCTTTAGTCTCTTATACCCTTTAGTCTCTTATACCCTTTAGCCTCTTATACCCTTTAGTCTCTTATACCCTTTAGTCTCTTATACCCTTTAGTCTCTTATACCCTTTAGCCTCTTATACCCTTTAGTCTCTTATACCCTTTAGCCTCTTATTCCCTTTAGTCTCTTATACCCTTTAGCCTCTTATACCCTTTAGTCTCTTATACCCTTTAGTCTCTTATACCCTTTAGCCTCTTATACCCTTTAGTCTCTTATACCCTTTAGCCTCTTATACCCTTTCATCTCTTATACCCTTTAGCCTCTTATACCCTTTAGCCTCATACCCTTTAGTCTCTTATACCCTTTAGTCTCTTATACCCTTTAGCCTCATACCCTTTAGCCTCATACCCTTTAGCCTCATACCCTTTAGCCTCTTATACCCTTTAGCCTCTTATACCCTTTAGCCTCTTATACCCTTTAGTCTCTTATACCCTTTAGTCTCTTATACCCTTTAGCCTCTTATACCCTTTAGTCTCTTATACCCTTTAGTCTCTTATACCTTTTAGTCTCTTATACCCTTTAGCCTCTTATACCCTTTAGTCTCTTATACCCTTTAGCCTCTTATTCCCTTTAGCCTCTTATTCCCTTTAGCCTCTTATACCCTTTAGCCTCTTATACCCTTTAGCCTCTTATACCCTTTAGTCTCTTATACCCTTTAGTCTCTTATACCCTTTAGTCTCTTATACCCTTTAGCCTCTTATACCCTTTAGTCTCTTATACCCTTTAGCCTCTTATTCCCTTTAGTCTCTTATACCCTTTAGCCTCTTATACCCTTTAGCCTCTTATACCCTTTAGTCTCTTATACCCTTTAGTCTCTTATACCCTTTAGTCTCTTATACCCTTTAGTCTCTTATACCCTTTAGCCTCTTATACCCTTTAGTCTCTTATACCCTTTAGCCTCTTATACCCTTTAGTCTCTTATACCCTTTTACTCTCTTTTTTTCTCTCTGCCTCATTCAATTAAATTCCATTCAAAGGGCTTTATTGGCATGGGAAACATATGTTTACATTGCCAAAGCAAGTGAAATCTATCTGGGGAGGGGAAGGGGGAGGGATGAATTAGGAATGCACGTGAGCTAGTCAGTCTAGATGGGGGAGAGGGGTGAGACCAGGGGGAGTAGGGGGATGGGTATGCAAGGGGAGAAAGGCGGAGGAGTTGCTGTAGGAATTAGAGTCTGGGTGTCATGTCAACAAGCCCAGTCCCAAATAGGAAAGCCCACGGGAGGTGGGAGTCCCGGAGATTCGGTTTCACGCTAACATTTCATTAGCAGTTAGCATGACAGTGTCCCGCACTAATAACCAACTGTAGACTCTCTATGCTACGCCAGCTTATTCCCAACTAAGCTAAACTGAAGGTAAGGGAAGCTTTCAAATGGAATGAGAGAGAGAGAGAGAGAGAGAGAGAGAGAGAGAGAGAGAGAGAGAGAGAGAGAGAGAGAGAGAGAGAGAGAGAGAGAGGAGATCTCTGTTTATAAACAGTGGTGAATAATAGGTCTTTATTTGAGGAGGAGTTGGTGGTGGGGGGATATTGTCGAAGGAGGGGGACAGTTGAGTAGGGGAAACCTGCTTCTACTGCATGTATGCATAGAAGGCCTTATGTGTCTGTGTATGACCATAGCTGGGTCTATTACTGAACATGCAGTATATCAGGCCCCAATAGAGGTGGTGAGGCTGTGGGGGGGGGAGTGCTCCGGAGTTCCAGGTAGAGGGAAGGAGGGAGGGAGGCAGGAGGCAGAGAGGGTACAAGAGATGCAGTGTCTTCTCTGGAAAAGGGAATGAGGGAAGGGGGGCAGTGTTTGAGTAGAGGAGTAGAGGTTTAAATAACTCTGGTCAGCTACGGGAGAGAGGGAGATAGAGGGGGAGGAGAGAAACATAAAGAATAGAGAAAGAGCAGGAAAGCAGTGAGTATATCCTCTTCTTTTTAAAACTCTCTTCTTCCCTTTCTGGGTTACTGAGTGAATTGTTAGGCAGAATAAACAGCCAGTGTGTGAGTCATTAGATAAATGGGAGGGGCTTTAGCCTCTGTCAGGGCAGATGTGTGTGGATTCCAGTGGTAGTAGGAAATGAAGGTGGGTTGAAGAAGTAGTCAATTTAAAGGGCACTGTTCAAAGTTTGAGCTTCTTAGACTATGGTTGAACGAGTGGCCATTTTTTGTGTTTTCTCAATGTACTCTACATGTACAGTGTTTTCTCTATGTACTCTACATGTACAGTGTTTTCTCAATGTACTCTACATGTACAGTGCTTTCTCAATGTACTCTACATGTACAGTGTTTTCTCAATGTACTCTACATGTACAGTGTTTTCTCAATGTACTCTACATGTACAGTGCTTTCTCAATGTACTCTACATGTAGTGTTTTCTCAATGTACTCTACATGTACAGTGTTTTCTCTATGTACTCTACATGTACAGTGTTTTCTCAATGTACTCTACATGTACAGTGTTTTCTCAATGTACTCTACATGTACAGTGTTTTCTCAATGTACTCTACATGTACAGTGCTTTCTCAATGTACTCTACATGTAGTGTTTTCTCAATGTACTCTACATGTACAGTGTTTTCTCAATGTACTCTACATGTACAGTGCTTTCTCAATGTACTCTACATGTACAGTGTTTTCTCAATGTACTCTACATGTACAGTGTTTTCTCAATGTACTCTACATGTACAGTGTTTTCTCAATGTACTCTACATGTACAGTGTTTTCTAAATGTACTCTACATGTACAGAGCTTTCTCAATGTACTCTACATGTACAGTGTTTTCTCAATGTACTCTACATGTACAGTGTTTTCTTAATGTACTCTACATGTACAGTGCTTTCTCAATGTACTCTACATGTACAGTGTTTTCTTAATGTACTCTACATGTACAGTGCTTTCTCAATGTACTCTACATGTACAGTGTGGTTTTGACTGTGGTGGTAAGAGTGAAGCTGGGACTGGGAGTGAGTAATGTGTGTTGGTAGTGTTTGTTCTATGGGTTGTGTGTTTTGAAATAGTCCAGTGTGTGTCCTGGTTTTCAAGGAATCTACTGTTTACGCATCAAATCAAATAAAATAAAATTGTATTAGTCACATGCGCCGAATACAACAGGTGTAGACCTTACAGTGATATGCTTACTTAAAAGCCCCTAACCAACAATGCAGTTTAAAAAAATATGGATAAGAATAAGAGATAACAAGTAATTCAAGAGCAGCAGTAAAAGATTTACAATATATACAGTGGGGTGCCGGTACAGAGTCAATGTGCGGGGTCACCGGTTAGTTGAGGTACTACGTACATGTAGGTAGAGTTAATTAAAGTGACTGTGCATAGATGACAACAGAGGGTGGCAGTGGTGTGGAGAGGAGGGGGGCAATGCGAATAGTCTGGGTAGCCATTTTACTATATGTTCAGGAGTCTTATGGCTTGGGGGTAGAAGCTTGGCCCCAGTGATGTACTGTCATGTCACTGTCACTTGCTCTTTTCCCCTTAGTCTCTCTCTCTCTCTCTCTCTCTCTCTCTCATTCCATCAGTCTATCGCTCCCTCCCCCTTAGTCTCTTTCTCTCTTCACAGAACAGTGTGACCATAAGACAGACCCTCCTCATCTTTCTTTCACCATGTTCCTCCCTACACACTTTATAAACATTTGTATTTTCAATTATCTTTTTTTATTGCACTGGCCTTCATTCAACATATCAATATTTTTGTGGGAAGAAGCTTATCTGAATATATATAAATCATATTTTTTCTCGCTGATCAGGACGATTGTTGTTTTGGGCTTAACCCCAAGACCAGGTTATATGTTTTGATTGAATATAGTCCAAGCACCTTCTGCAAGTTAATTATAGTGCAAGTTAGTGTTTAAAACCAATGTGGATGTATCAGAGTCAACCTTTATCACATGATCCTTCTCTTTTGTTGATTCTACCTGACTGTTACTCCCCTTATCCCTCTATCCCTCTCTCCTTAAAACCGTTTTCTCAGATATATCACCCCTCCACCACTCAGTGGCAGCTGGATAAGTGGCTGAAAAAAGCCCCCAAAAAATCCTCTTCTTGCGACCAGGATCCCAGCAATCACGACCACGCCCAGAGAGCTACAGAGCACCGGTCGCTCTCCCCAGATCCCCACAGAGCCCCATCTCCATCCAGACCCTGGGGGATCAGAGAGGACTACAGCCCCAGCCAGAGCCCTGTTCCCAGCCCGCGCTTCAACTACAGCCCAAGGCATAGCCCTCGGCATAGCCCTGGCTACAGCCCCTGCCCCAGCCCCAGCCCCTGTTCCAGTCCTTGTCCTAGCCCCACCCCAAGACACAGCCCCATCCCTAGCCCAGTCCCCGGTGTCTGTCCGAGCCCCTTCCCAAGCCCCAGAGCCACCTGCAGCCTTAGTTCCATTCCCCAGCACCCCCCTAGGAGTCCTAGTCCTAGCCTTACTCATTCTAGCCCCCACCGCTATCCTCAGGTTCGGAGTCCTCATCAGGAAAGCCTTCAGGCCTCCCACGCGGCCTAGCCTAACAACCAGCCCGAGCCATAGACCCAAAATCAGGCCCTGGATTGCCCCTGTACCCAGCACTGAGCCCAAGAGCAAGCCAAGACACAATTCATATCCTCAACCTTCGCCTCAGCACAGCTCCAGGCCTAAATCCACACAGAGCCAGCCTGTTCCCACTCCCAAGACCACAGCCAAGGCAGCCCCTGCTCAGGGCACTGAGCTGAGCCACAGGCAAAAACACAGACCCAGGCCTAGTCCCAACTCGAGTCCCAAGCATCATTCTCAGCCTAGCTCGAAACTCCCACGCACTCTAGCCCCCAAAAGCCAACACCTATCAACCTCTGGACAAAGGTCCAAGGAGAGTAGCAGACACAGCCATAATTCCAACTCCAATCCCAGGCCCAGTAATGGGCCTAGTTTGACAACCAGACTCAGTACCAGTCTCAGTCCCACACCCAGGGACAAGCACTTACCCACCACAGACCCTAGTAGAGAGACCAGCAGCAGAGTTGCTCACTGTTCCAAATCAAGCCCAAAGCCACATTCTCTGCCTAACTCCAAAGCTAGTTCTGAGCCTCGTGCTAAATCCAGCCCCAGCCATAGACCCAAAGTCAAGTCCTGGGAGGCCCCTGCTCCCCACTCAAAGCTTCCACAGAGGAAGCCCCAATCCAGGGAGAGAGAACAGGAGGTGGACAACCGGAGAGAGACCCATGCACCAAAGAGGAAGGTGGACAGGCAGACAGAGGGAAAGAGGGAACATGAGGTAGAGAGACAGACAGAAAAACAAGGAGAGAGGCAGGAGAAGAAACAGAAGGAAAGAAAGGGGGAGAGACAGGGAGAGAGAAGACTGGCGGAAGAGCAGTTGCTTAGACGCCCCTGGGTCCAGAGCTCAGAGGAGGTAGAGGAGAGAAAGAGGAGAAGGGAGGAGAGAGAGAAGGAGGAGAAGCGCAAGAGGAGGTGGAAAGAGCAGCAACAGCAGAGAGGTGAATGGCAAGCGGTCCAGCCCAAGCAGAGACCTCACACCAACAGTGAGAGCCGCCGCCATCCCATCGACCCACAACGCCACGGGACCAAGGAAAACAGGAGGAGGAAGAGTGAGGAGGAGGAAGAGAGACAGTCTCAGCCGGACCCTTCCCCTCCACCGTCACCCTCCTCCCCCACTCCTGCCGTCCCACCCACGGACTCCTCCTCCTCTTCAGAGTCCGACTCGGAACCCGATCTGCCTCCCAACGTCACCAAAGTCCCGGCCGACTCGACATCAAGCCAGCGTCCCATCCCCAGGAGAGGGTACCAGGGCCCGGGGAGGCCCGCGGATAGCAGGCCCAGAGTGCTCTACCCCAGGCGCACCACCGCATCCAACCCAGGCCAGGGGAAGCAAATCCAGGGGAAGCAGAAAATCTTCACCCTGGTCCCGTTTGGACGTCGTGAGCTGGCCGCAGCCTCCCATCGAGGCCTGAGAACCTTGGTGGTGCAGATAGACCTCTCCCTGCTCAACAGAGTGCCTGATACTACGACAGGCACCCCAGCCTCTCACAAACACTCTTCCTCCTCCTCTGCCTCTTCCAAGCAGAAAGAAGCCATGAGACACCTGTGCATTCCCGAGACAGAGAGAGGAGACAGCAAGAGGAAACGCAAGGTAACACACACACACTCCTTTTTTTTCCTCTATAGACCTCCAGTGTAAACAAGATTGTTGCACTGTAGCTAGTTTATCATGGAATACTAATGTCATCCTTTACTGAGACCTGAAGTCACTGTTACTTCACAACTACAATAGCCTGGTGTACGTGGTTATTCCATAATATGCGTGTTTCCTCCCAGTCAGAGAATGGAGTCCAGCACCACAGAGAGAGGAAGAGGAGAAACTCCCACACAGAGTCCAAAACTCACCGACGTCTAGACCATCACTCAGACACCAGACACAACGGGTGAGACTGGAACACACACTCTCATACACACGTATACACACTGTCATACACACTCTCATTGACACTTATACACACTCTAATACACACACACACACACACACATATATATACACTGAGTTTACAAAACATTAAGGACACCTGCTCTTTCCATGACATAGACTGACCAGGTGAATCCAGGTGAAAGATACAGTATATATACACACTCTGATACATACATAAACACTCTAAAAAGTATTGACTGTGTATTTCCGGGGTTTGTATGCGTGAGCAGATTCTTGGAGGACTATCTGGACAGTAAGAGGCCAATGTCCCCCCTGTCCCCTCTCTCTGACACCCCCGACCCCACCAAGCCCCCCATCAAAACACAGAACCCAGAGCCTAAGATGGAGGTTGAGTGTTGTGTTGGGGTGTCAGGGCAGCCTCAGCCAGAGTGTGAACCATGGGGACCTCCTTTACAACGGGCAGGGGGACAGAGAGGAACCGTACCCAACCATGAACCGTGAGTGCCTGACTGAGAAATAAGGCCACTGTCAGTCTTAATGACCACATTCTACAGCCCAACCTAGATTGTCAGAAGCAGTCAGTAGCTGCCACATAATAATATATTTGTCTGCTCTTTCCTATTGACTTCCTCCCCCTTTCCATCCCTCTGTAGCCCACATCATGCTGAGTACTACATGCATGAAGCCAAGAGGCTGAAGCACCGTGCAGATGCCATGGTGAGACTGGTTCAGGACTGGGTTAGGACCAGAAGGACTGTTCTAACACTGAGTTAGGAATGTTAAAAATCGCACTGCCATTTTCTGGTTGCTAAAACTCCGATAGTTTGCCTAATTTCAGTTTATGTGACAAAATAAGCTAGTATAGTGTAGAGAATCAGTGTACCATCTAAACCGCTGTGAAATAGATATTTTTCATAAGCAAAAATATTGTTGTTTCAGCTGTTTGAAGCTGGTGTAATAAAACCGAAAGTGAAAGAAACAAAAACAAAACTGAAGACCAGGAAGCATAGAAATAGCGCACATAGAACAGATCTACCGCTACTTAGACTTTCAAGTAGAATGATCTATAACTCACATTTCTATGTGAATTTGGTCGGTTCCCCCAAAATGTTACATATTGCCACTTTAAGACTGTTTCAAAGATATCAGTAACATTTTTAAGATAAGTTGGCTAAAATGATAAGGACCTTTTTACACGATTAAATGGCTCGTGCGCTCTTCCAACTTTCCTTTCCTATCTCACTTACCCAGTATCTCTCTCTCTCTCTGTCTCAGGTGGATAAGCTGGGGAAGGCAGTGAACTATGTGGATGCTGCTCTCTCCTTCATGGAGTGTGGAAAAGCTATGGAGGAGGGACCACTGGAGGCCAAGTCTCCCTATACCATGTACGCAGAGACAGTAGAGCTTATCAGGTGAGACAAACACACACTCACACGCACACACACACACACATTCACACAGACACTCTCACACACAAACACAGACAGACACACACACATGCACTGTAACAGTGATCCTCTGTGGTTGTCAGGTACGCTATGAAGCTGAAGAACCACTCTGGCCCAGGGGCCAGACAGGAAGACCAACAGTTGGCCGTACTGTGGTATGTAACTAGCAACGATTGTCCAAATTGGTGAAAGGTCAAAAATAAAGTTCTGATCAATGTCAAAGCTGCATAATGGGGTAAGATACTCAACGCTTTTTGAATTTTAAAAACCCATCAAACATTGACTGAACCATTGTTTAATGAGATCCAGAAAATCTATGGAATCCAGACAGTTTAGGTGGCAATTTCAGTTTAATGTTAAATATCAAATGTTTTTTTCTTTGAAACAACCATGCCAACATTTTTTAAAACCATATATGGCCTATTTATGCGTTTTATTATTACATTGATAGAGTAAACTTTTGGAAATACCAACTCATTTGGGCATAATTAAAAAGAATAGCATAAAATTAGGCCTACTCTCTATACAATCAGCATCTTTCTATGGTAGGCCTACCAACCCCTCACAATCTCACAGCGTTCACCATGGTTTTAATTTGTAATCATGATTGTTTTTGTCAAATCCTCATGTATATTCAACATTAGATGGAGACTGTGTTTAAGAAAAGGATAGTCACCTAACCTAAAAGCCCTGCTCTAGAATTTTCAAGCACAGAAATAGTTGATGATTTTTGGGAGCGGCTTCCATTGTGGCTGAGTTAGGCCTACTTTGTAAACGTTAAAACTCAACTTTTTCAAACTCTACAAAAATTAACACCCACCAGTGCAACAATCGCTTTCTTGTCTTTCTTGTGATATAAATATTGTTTGTGCCTTTAATCCCTGTCAAATCAAATGTTATTTGTTATATGCTTCTTAAACAACAGGTGTACACGAACAGAGAAACGCTTACGTCCCTTCCCAACAATGTAGAGAGAAAGAAAATAGAGAAATAATAAAAAAGTAAAACCCATAATAATAAAATGTATAATAAATACACATTGAGTAACGGTAACTTGGCAATATACAGGGGGTACCAATACAAAAGTCAAAGTCACCATTATTAGTCAGTTGTACAACTGAATGCCTTCAACTGAAGTGTGTCTTCCGCATTTAACCCGGGGACAGTGGGTTAACTGCCTTGTTCAGGGGCAGAACGACAGATTTTTACCTTGTCAGCTCTGGGATTCGAACTTGCAACCCTCCGGTTACGAGTCCAACGCTCTAACCACTAGGCTACCTGCCACAGAGTTGATGTGCAGGTGTACGAGGTAAGTAAGATAGATATGTACATATACAGTGGGGAAAAAAAGTATTTAGTCAGCCACCAATTGTGCAAGTTCTCTCACTTAAAAAGATGAGAGAGGCCAGTAATTTTCATCATAGGTACACTTCAACTATGACAGACAAAATGAGGAAAAAAAATCCATAAAATCACATTGTAGGATTTTTTATGAATTTATTTGCAAATTATGGTGGAAAATAAGTATTTGGTCAATAACAAAAGTTTATCTCAATACTTTGTTATATACCCTTTGTTGGCAATGACAGAGGTCAAACGTTTTCTGTAAGTCTTCACAAGGTTTTATTTTGGCCCATTCCTCCATGCAGATCTCCTCTAGAGCAGTGATGTTTTGGGGCTGTCGCTGGGCAACACGGACTTTCAAAGATTTTCTATGGGGTTGAGATCTGGAGACTGGCTAGGCCACTCCAGGACCTTGAAATGCTTCTTACGAAGCCACTCCTTCGTTCGGCGGTGTGTTTGGGATCATTGTCATGCTGAAAGACCCAGCCACGTTTCATCTTCAATGCCCTTGCTGATGGAAGGAGGTTTTCACTCAAAATCTCACGATACATGGCCCCATTCATTCTTTCCTTTACACGGATCAGTTGTCCTGGTCCCTTTGCAGAAAACAGCCCCAAAGCATGATGTTTCCACCCCCATGCTTCACAGTAGGTATGGTGTTCTTTGGATGCAACTCAGCATTCTTTGTCCTCCAAACACGACGAGTTGAGTTTTTACCAAAAAGTTATATTTTGGTTTCATCTGACATTCTCCCAATCCTCATCTGGATCATCCAAATGCTCTCTAGCAAACTTTAGACGGGCCTGAACATGTACTGGCTTAAGCAGGGGGACACGTCTGGCACTGCAGGATTTGAGTCCCTGGCGTAGTGTGTTACTGATGGTAGGCTTTGTTACTTTGGTCCCAGCTCTCTGCAGGTCATTCACTAGGTCCCCGTGTGGTTCTGGGATTTTTGCTCACCGTTCTTGTGATCATTTTGACCCCACGGGTGAGATCTTGCGTGGAGCCCCAGATCGAGGAAGATTATCAGTGGTCTTGTATGTCTTCCATTTCCTAATAATTGCTCCCACAGTTGATTTCTTCAAACCAAGCTGCTTACCTATTGCAGATTCAGTCTTCCCAACCTGGTGCAGGTCTACAATTTTGTTTCTGGTTACTTTGACAGCTCTTTGGTCTTGGCCATAGTGGAGTTTGGAGTGTGACTGTTTGAGGTTGTGGACAGGTGTCTTTTATACTGATAACAAGTTCAAACAGGTGCCATTAATACAGGTAATGAGTGGAGGACAGAGGAGCCTCTTAAAGAAGAAGTTACAGGTCTGTGAGAGCCAGAAATCTTGCTTGTTTGTATGTGACCAAATACTTATTTTCCACCATAATTTGCAAATAAATTCATAAAAAATCCTACAATGTGATTTTCTGGATTTTGTTTTCCTCATTTTGTCTGTCATAGTTGAAGTGTACCTATGATGAAAATTACAGGCCTCTCTCATCTTTTTAAGTGAGAGAACTTGCACAATTGGTGGCTGACTAAATACTTTTTTTTCCCCACTGTAACTAGGAATAAAGTGACTGATAATAAACAGTATAAGCAGCGTATGTGATAAGTCCCAAAAGTTATTGCAAAAAGGGTCAATGCAGATAGTCCGGGTAGTTATTTGGTTAACTATTTAACTAACTATTTAGCAGTTTAATGGCTTGGGGTTAGCTGCTGTTCAGGGTCCTGTTGGTTCCAAACTTGGTGCATCGGTTGCCATGCGGTGGCAGAGCAAACAGTCAATGGCTGTAGTCTTTTTACCATTTTTAGAGCCTTCCTCTGACACCACCTGATATAGATGTCCTGGATGGCAGGGAACTCGGCACCAGTGATGTAGCGCCTTGCGGTCGGATGCCAAGCAGTTGCCATACCAAGCGGTGATGCAGCCAGTCAAGATGCTTTCAACGGTGCAGCTGTATAACTTTTTGAGGATCTGAGGGCCCATGCTAAATCTTTTGAGCCTCCTGGGGGGGAAGAGGAGTTGTCGTGCCCTCTTCACGACTGTGTTGGTGTGTTTGGACCATTATAGATCCTTAGTGATGTGGACACAGAGGAATTTGAAGCTCTCTACCCGCTCTACTACAGCCCTGTCGATGTGAAGGGGGGGCGTACTTGGCCCTCAAATTTCCTATAGTCCACAATCAGCTATTTTATCTTGCTGACGTTGAGGGAGAGGATATTGTTCTAGCATCACACTGCCATGTCTCGAACCTGCTCCCTATAGGCTGTCTCATCGTCATCTGGGATCAGGCCTATCACCATTGTGTCGTCTGCAAACTTAATGACGGTTTTGGAGTCGTGCGCGGCCACGCAGTCGTGGGTGAACAGGGAGTATAGGAGGGGACTAAGTATGCACCCCCTGAGGGGCCCCCATGTTGAGGGTCAGTATGATGAATGTGTTGTTGCCTACCCTCACCACCTGGGGCAGCCCGTCAGGAGAGGGAGGTGTTTAGTCCCAGGAACCTTAGCTTAGTGATGAGCTTTGAGGGCACTATGGTGTTGAATGCTGAGCTGAAGTCAATTAACAGCATTCTCACATAGGTGTTCCTTTTGTCCAAGTGGGAAAGGGCGATGTGGAGAGCAATAAGGATTGCGTCATCTGTGGATCTGTTGGGGCGGTATGCAAATTGGAGTGGGTCCAGGGTGTCTGGGATGATGGTGTTGATGTGAGCCATTACCAGCCTTTCAAAGCATTTCATGGCTACAGATGTGAGTGCTACGGGGAGATAGTAATTTAGACAGGTTACCTAGGTGTTCTTGGGAACATGTAGGTATTACAGACTGGGTCAGGGAGAGGTTAAAAATATCAGTGAAGACACTTTCCAGCAGGTCAGCAGCATGTTCTGAGTATGCGTCCTTTTAATCCGTCTGGCCCTGCGGCCTTGTGAATGTTAACTTGTTTAAACATCTTACTCACATTGGCTACGGAGTGCGTGATCACACAGTTGTCCTGAACAGCTGGTGCTGTCACACATGGTTCAGTGTTGCTTGCCTCGAAGTGAGCGTACAAGGCATTTAGCTCGTCTGGTAGGCTCGTGTCACCGGGCAGCTCGTGGCTGAGTTTCCCTTTGTAATCCGTGATAGTTTGCATGCCTTGCCACATCTGACAAGCGTCAGAGCCGGTGTAGTAGGATTCAATCTTAGTCCTGTATTGATGCTTTGCCTGTTTGATGGTTCATCAGAAGGCGTCTAAGGGTCGGCGTTGAATAGATTCAGACCAAAAACACACTTGCTTGTGTTTGAGCCAGCTTAATGCACGTTTGCACAATCATAACATCAACAGGGAAATGCTTTTTGTACAAGCAAGAGTTAGAATGTGCGTTGCTTTTCTTTTTAAATAAATCGGTCCGGCAACAATTATTTGACAAGTGAATTTACACCTCACAAAAACAGGTATAATGGCGGGCGGGGCATGCACATTGCTAATGTCACTTTCTCTTTGTCATTTCCTGTCTATTATTTCCTGTCCATTTCCTGTAATAAATGTCTTTTTGATATTGCAATTTGTATGCATCTCCATGTTTGTTGGTATATGACCTCCTAAAGCCTAACAACAAGGATTTATTCCCAAATAGAAAATGTTTACTGACACCTAGTAATCGCTCAGATAAATTCTATTAGTGTCCCCACTCAACTTTCAATATTTAGATGAATCTGTGTGTGTGTGTGTGTGTGTGTGTGTGTGTGTGTGTGTGTGTGTGTGTGTGTGTGTGTGTGTGTGTGTGTGTGTGTGTGTGTGTGTGTGTGTGTGTGTGTGTGTGTGTGTGTGTGTGTTCCCTAGTTTCCGGTGCCTTGCTCTCCTGTACTGGCAGATGTTTCGTCTAAAGAAGGATCACGCCCTGAAGTATTCCAAAGCTCTATTGGACTACTTTAAGGTACAAACCTCACCAGCAGCTATTTTAACTTCTGGATTTAGTGTGATGCAATTAAAATCAGACATGTTAGATTAGATTGGTTAGATTGTAAACGTGTTTTATCTGTCGTCCCAGAGTTCTCCAAAAGTGCCTACTACTCCCCCAATCTGGAGCGACTCGGGAAAGTAAGAAAGACTCGCTCTCTGTCTCTCTTATCCCCTCCCCCCCTCGCTCTCTCTCTCAATCGCTCCAATGTATTTGTGAACGTAGTATTACGTTGATTTGACTCTCCTTAGCGAAGTATCATTGTGTTCTTCTCATTGACAGGGGCACAGGGGGTCCTCGCTCATCCCTCTCCCCCAGCCCCTCAGCCCTCAACCTGGGCTCTCACACTGGCATCTCCCCCTCCTCCCTCATCAGCATTCCCCAACGTATCCACCAGATGGCAGCAAACCACCTCAACATCACCAACAGTGTCCTCTACAGCTATGAGTACTGGGAGGTAGCAGATAGCCTTGCCAGAGACAACAAGGGTAAGAGAGACTACCTCTTTATTAGCAAATGAATAGATGGACTGAAATTACCTCTTTGTTTTTTTTAGAGAGAGAGATAGATAGTGAGAGAGAGAGATCAGTGTTGAGACTAGGTTTGTGTTTTATTAGATGTTATCTAACCCCCGCTTTCTCTCTATCTCCTCTCTCTCTCTCCCTCCCTCTCTCTCTCTCTTTCCAGAGTTCTTTAACTACTTGAACACCCTGTCGGGGCCGTTGACTCTCCACAGTAGTATTGCTCATGCAGTCCAGTACACCAGACAGGCTCTACAGTGGATACGCATCAGTGCCAATGTGGGTTAGTGGAGGGAGGGGCGAGACCATAGAGAATGATAGAGGAAGCATCCCTATATAGTTCCCATTATGGCGTCTGTGAGGGCACCAGCAGCGCCATCTCCATTTTGAAGTAGTCAATTTTATTCTTCACAATTGGCTGATCCCTCCCGTTGAGCTGATTGGACATGAATCCAACAGGAAGTTGACTGTCACCCAGTTGACTACATTAAAATGGTGAAAGCCCTCAATGGTTCTGCCCATGCTAACACGGCCTTTTGGCCACTAGAGGTCTCTATCATTCTTTATTGGTGAGACCCAACAACCTGGCCTAAGGGAAGGAGGGAGAGAGACACAAGTGATTAGAAATTGAGGATTCCCTCTGTATTCTACGTTTTAAGGATGAATACTTCAATTAATACTTCAATTCTCAGCATGTATAATAAATTATGGATTGGATTTATACACAGTAGAGCCTTTCCTGGTGCTTAAGTGCTTCACTTTGTATGGGGGAAGGCGTTGTTAATCCTCCAAACAGGCAAAGGAACTGTTTGAGTATATCTTTACTCTTCCTCTTGGGATTCTCTGTGCAGATCTTTAAAGTTCCACATGGATTCAATGCCTTCAAACTCGCTGCTTTGCCAAACGTGCCACATATGTAATGACAAAACACACACAGAAACTGTAAAAAGGAAATGGAAGAGAAACATCGTACACTGCACCTGTGAAGACTTTAGGATTTCTCTACTGTACAAAAGGACAACAGACATATGACCTGGACTACATCTCCCATGGGCCTTACCAGGACAAATGGTTTCATTAGGGGAAAGGTGAAGTTGGGATTTTGAGTTTTATTTTGGACTGTCAGACCCCTCATCCTGAAATGCATCTTTTTGTATGCCTACACTGTGAGATGGCTCTTTTAAGAACATTTTGAGATGCCTTTCACTTTTTGATGTCTTTTTATGTGCAATAGGTGTATCAGATTATTTGTTTTTAACAAAAATACCAAAACGATGCATTTTGATTTGGTTTTGTTGCCATAGTGGATGGGCCAGCATTCATGTTCCTGTCTATGCAAAATTATTATTTATAAAATGGTGTAATGTAATTGTCAAAAGTTGCATACTGAATTGTATTTCATAAATGTCTTTTTGATATTGCAATTTGTATGCATCTCCATGTTTGCTGAAGCAAAGTTGGTATATGACCTCCTAAAGCCTAACAACAAGGATTTATTCCCAAATAGAAAATGTTTACTGACACATTGTAATCCCTCAGATATTTACTAAATTCTATTAGTGTCCCCACTCAACTTTCAATATTTAGAGGAATGTGTGTGTGTGTGTGTTCCAGTTAAATGTATTTGTGATCAGACTGCTTCTCTCCTTCATCTCTCCCTGTCTGTCTGACTCTCTACCCACCTGGCACACACTGGTTGAATCAACATTGTTTCCATGTCATTTCTATGAAATGACTTTGAACCAACATGGAATCGATGTTGAATTGACGTTTGTGCCCAGTGGGTAGCCTCTCTTCCTTTCTGCTCCGTCCCTCTCCCCTATCTTTCTTTCTCTGAGTAGGTTGTTTGATAGAGCTCGTTTTTTTTTCGACATCACTTATTACCCTGATGCCCTTTGCACCAATAGGAAGACTGCCATGGCAAGCCTCAGCATCCGCTGTCTGGAACCATAGCAACAACTCGGAATAGCCAATGAGACTGGGGAGGATGTAGCCTAGCCTACATCTGTCCGCGTGACAGGTGCAACGCAATGAGACCACGAGAGGAATTTTTAAAAAGCATCAGTCTATATTTAGAATTGGCTACTGTAGATGAAACATGACAGTGGAACAAACCTGAAATACATCACATATCCTTTGACTTCATGCATCGGATTTCCCGGACTGGCTTCTGTGGGGTTAACGGGTTTATACATTAAATAACGAATGGGCATTGCACCCGATGATGTGCGTGGGATCAAACTGCCATCCATTCAGTGAGATCACTGGAGCAGAGATTGGAATTGAACTGATTTTTAGATGTTGCTGTTGCTGTTCACATCTGCATAATATTGGATAGACTAAAATATTAGGGCCAATCATCATAGGCCCACTAATGTTCAGCGGCTGATAACATATATTGCCACACGGTTACAACAGAGACTTTTGAGATAACAGTAAACCCAGTATCAGTAGGCCTACACTGGACTGAACTGAAGTATCATAGCTCCACCGCGTTTCGGTATTCTCCGCATGTATGTCGCCCGTGCGTCATTTTATGTAGTCTGTGCGCGTGCAGGAATAATGCTGGAATAATAGCGCCATCTGCCGGCCGGTTGGGCTAGGGTTTCTGAGGACACTGGCTGGTGGACAGTCTGCATCAAAGCACGAGACAAAATATTAAAAAGTATTCTTTCTCTGTCGCACTATCTGTCACACACTCGGCCTAGTCAACACGCAGCCCTATATTTGGACTCTGGGACTCTAGTCCTCTTCTTGGCTGCATGCATGGATTGTTTTGCCAGAAAGCCATGGCTACCATAGATTATATGCAGATTGTATATCGCGTTTTTCAGTTTCCAAATCAAATTGTATTTGTCACATGCACCGAATACAACAGGTGTAGACCTTACCGTGAAATGCTTACTTACAAGCCCCTAACCAACAATACAGTTCAGTAAATATAATTAAGAAAATATTAACTAAATAAACTAAAGTAAAAAATACTATAAAAAGTAACACAATACAATAACAATAACGAGGCTATATACAGGGGGTACCGAGTAAATATGCGGGGGTACATGTTAGTCGAGGTAATTTGTGTGTGTGCGTGTTTAGGGGGCCAGTATGCTGGATGCAGTAACAGTAAAATGACAGCCCAGTCAGAGATCTGTATTTAATGACGAGTGCGCGTGTCTCCGCCTTAACAATGGGAGTCGTTGTCCCAAAAGCGGGAAAGCAGGCAGGTCCAAAATAAACCCATACAAACGCATTAGGCTTATTTTTGACATGTTTGACACTTCCTCTCTGGCCCAGTCAATGAGGACGTGACATAGACATTAAAGCGTGCGTGCGATAGTAGCCCACCACATACCATCGTCACTAATCTCTTTGATCCAATTCCATTTAAATTTTCAGACCCTTTTCCAGTTTAAGTGGCGCGATAACTACTCCTTTATGCGGTGGAGGCCGATGAGGTATTAAAGGCTAGGGAAAATTGGCAATGAAATGGAACGTGGCCCTTCACAGCGCTGCGTCAAGTGTAGTGTTGTTGACTCGCCACGGGGTGGCACGATAACCCCAGCCAGCGGCAATGGGAGCTGTCACTGACCCAACAGGGAGGACGGTTTAAGGCGCTAAACAGTGAGGGGAGGAGCCAGGGAGTTGAGAGAGGGAGAGAAGGGAGGTAGAGAGAAAAAGCAGACGGGCTGCTGAAAATGGAGAGCACACGGAGAAAGGTGATCGGAGATTATTCAAGAACATGTCAAGATAGGAAGACCGCAACAGTTACACTAAACTCAAAATTAGGGAATAACTCCACCGCATAGACCCTGTAGAAGAAGAATTCCGCCTGCGAGAACAACATTTAGCTGCTTGATTTCAGCACAACATCAAGTCAGGAAAAGAGAGAAGGTGAGTAGTAAAGTGACTTCCGCTTGTACAATGGGAACAGTACAGTGTGGACACTTTATAGCACACACTGTAGCACCTACTGTTTATTCATTGTTGGGCAATTATGTAACATAATTTAGACATAAGCAACGTGTCCTCACTGCACACATAATTTGTGCACAGTCTGAAATGATACTCTGTAGCGCTGCGACACGATTCATTCGGTTACATTTGTTATTTACTAGCTAACTCTGCAGCTAGCTTGATTTTTGCATAATATGTCTTTCTGCTTGCCTTTTTTGGCAGTTCATTCGAGGGTAACGTGGCTAGTTGAGTTTTTTAGGTCTGTGGTAGTCAAAATCACATGGGACCACACTAGCTGACAGACATGACGAAGCAAGCAATACATTTCCCACATAGAATCAGGCGTGGATCTAGCTAACAAGCTTAGCTACACACATAGTGGACGTGATTGGGGTCAGCTGTCTTTTCATTTAGGAAATCGTCAATGCTAGTCCGTATGCATAGCTATATCTAGCTTAAAGTAAAAATCAAGCTTAGTCAAATCAAGCCCATTCGTGTGTCCAGGCAGTGCTCGCCATGCAGGTCGACCACAAATCTTTGTTTGTGTTCTGCTCGAAGAGGGAGAGAGCAGGGAGGGGGCTAGCTAGACCTGTAGCCAACTCCAGCAAGCATGACTCCTGCAACCTGCTTACTTTAGAATGTTCTGTCCAGTAAGTACAGCCAGCGAGGAGAGCAGTGGTGGTGCTGTACAAAGCATGCTCCCAAACAGCTCTCTGACAAAAAGAGGCTGCGGTTAGACTGGTGTCTGCTGCTCTGCTCTTTGTACTGATTTAGATTGTCTTTGTAATGGAAATCCAGTAATAATTGTTCTGACTGTCTGCTTTAGTAAGTACACTCTCTGTCCCCTCTCACCCCCAGCATCTCTCTCATATTTAACTGTCTATGCCTCTGATGAATTATTGGTACCAGCCGTTGAAGTTGACTTCAGATGGACTCCCCTGGAGGCAGGAACCAATTTGGCCCCTTTGTACCACAATACTTTGGAGCCAGGTTACACTGTGACACCTGCAGTCCACCAGCTGTGGGCCATTTGTGCTTCTGTGGGGACTCATTTGAGCGTGGCACAGCAGGACAGACGGTCTGGCAGGTGTCCAGCCCATAGAGAATGATAGAGGCCTCTAGTGGCCAAAAGGCTGTATTAGCATGGGCAGCACCCTCCTGGTGACCCTGTTGGAGTCATGTCATCAGGCAGGATCAGACAATCTTGAAGAAGAAAATGTACTCCAAAATGGAACCTCAATGACGCTGTCCAAGCTGTCACGAACACTATAATGGCACATATACAAATATGAGTCCTCTATCTATGTCTATGGTCCAGCCATCCCTGCTGCTTTTATGCTTCTGCAGAGTCAGGTAGTAGTAATAGAGCAGGAGGCCTGTTAGAACTGTTCTGGAGACAGGTGTATTTTTAGCTCTAATGTTAAAGGTCATAACAGTGCCAGATAAAGCTGATCCTAAACCAGCAAATGTTGCAGGGCTAGAATAAAAAGACTGACTATCCTACGCCTGTCTGTCTTTCTCAGATGCTTTCTCTTTGTCTGATTACCTGTCCATGGATGGGATGTAGTCTTAGATTTAACCCCATATCTCCACCTCTTCCTTACTGCTTTCTACACCGTATAGGTTATCTGCCGATGTCATTTTCTGTCTGTTCCCCCCTCTGTCATTTTTAATGTGCCTTGCTTTGTCCATAGCATTTCTACCCAAGGCTACATCCATCCTTTTTTTCATTCGGCTTCCTTAATTTTCTCTTTCTTGGGAGAATTTAAATTGCATACTCCTTGCGTCCTCTACTCGCCTCCTTCTCAGAAACCCATTGGAGGAGAAGGGCAGTGGGTTGGGACCTCTGGGTTTTCTCATCCAATGGGTTTTGAGAAGGTGAGGATGCGAGGAGTATGCAATTGAGATTCTCCCAATGTTTGATGTCACCTCCCTTTGAACTGACCTGAGTGTGTTCTTCCTGCTCATGCTCATTTGCATGATTGGAGCACCTGGCCCTGGCAGGATATAAGTCACACGCTGCAATAATGGCAGCCAGCTACAGGTGATGAGCAGATTGGGAACACAGACAATCAGTGTAAACCTGACACTGTCTGCCTGTCATTCAACAGATGTTCCTTTCTCTGCTTTGGGTTTCTTGATGGCAGGCGTTCAGGCTCCCTCTCTCAGGGCCTATATTAGGCTTACTGGCCTACTCCCTCCGGTTGAGACATGGGTCACAGACCGAAGCTAGGGTCAGTGCTAAAGGGAGAGTACACTCCAAAATCAAAAGTTGCTGATCTCTCCTTGAGCTAGGAAACACCCTCCTCATGTCAAGTTGGACGACAGTCTGATGGATTGAACTCAGAAAGCCCAATAGGAGAGGGTTTGACGATAAATCTGTTTTGAGAGGAGAGCCACAATGGTCAAGGCCAGAATTGAAGGGTCCAGACGGATAATTAAAATAATGTAATAAGAGAGACGATGAGGATTGTTTCATCATAATCACACCGTCTGAGATAGAGGCACCCACAGGATATAGGGTGAGAGAGGGAGAGCATCAAGTGTGAGGAAAAATACGATTTTCTAGAGTGTGTGTTTGAGGGACAAAATTACAAACCAAGGAAGGTAAAATTGTATGGTAAATAAGCATTGGTCACCACACTTTCCCACACACACTGTTGTACTGTTCTTCTAGGCCGGGGCCTGATTTAAATCTCCCTGTATCGATCACTAATTACAATACAAGCCTAATTAGTGTACTGAAGTTGGATGATCGATCACCTAAAAACCTGAACAGTGTATCTGTGGGTTCTCTTTTACACGGACTGACTCATCGTCATAGATATGGCTACTTAAAACACACTATTTTTCTCTGTCTTTCCCTCTCCCAGGTGTTTCTCAGTATGAGTCGAGATGGGCGGAGGAAGAGGGACAGGGATGACAACGGTTGGGCTTCCAGGGTGAGTAACTTCCTGTTTCCGTTGCCATGGAGACCGGTATTATCCGTTACATTGGCTCACTTTAGCTCAGTGTGATAATATGGTACTGCTAGTGCATAATGAATTATGCAAACAACTTAGGTTGATACCTGTGTGGTTATGTATACTTATGACTGCTGATGAGAAAGGAGAGGCTAAGAATTATATAGTGTATATATAGTAAGAGAGTGCGTGCTCTGTATATGTCATGCATGATAAGCCGACCCAGGTTTTCATCCTTAATTTGGCACTTCATTAGCTTTGCCTGGAGGCCTGTTGCATGTGACTCTGTCTGCAGTGAGAATGTCATGGTTTCTTGTTAGAACAAATTCTAAAATGTGTGTGTGTGTGTGTGTGTATACCGGCGGCATGAAGCCTGGCGGTTACGAGCGTTGGGCTAGCAACCGACTAGGTGAAAAATCTGTCTGTGCCCTTGAGCAAGGCACTTCACCTTAATTGGTCCTGTAAGTCGCTCTAGATAAGAGCATCTGCTAAATGACTTTAAATGTAAAATGTGTGTGTAGGGTGGCTACATGGCAGCTAAGGTGTCCAAGCTGGATGAGCAGTTTAAGATGGATGCGCCCAGAGAGAAACAGAAAGATGGAGCCTGCTCTAGCATCTTCACTGGGGTGGCCATCTATGTCAACGGGTACACAGGTGAGACACATGGCCATTAAGGCGTCAGCATGGTCTGGCTAGGCGACCCGAACGAGTGCACTCGCATACTCCCTTAAAAGACCTTTGCTTGAAAAACGAGACAAAGCTGCAATAGTACTGATTGTCCATCTTGAGATGCTGTAGCAAGCACACACTTCCTCAAAATAGTCAGAATTAATCTAAGATAAATCAAGAAATCTGTCATTTATTTTGATGTTTTTGCAGAGTTCTTAGTCGCACAATTTTACATATAACTAAGATGTTTGGTGCAGTATTTCTCAAGTGGAAAAATAGGCCTCGTTTTCATGCACATCTCATTGATTGACAATGAACACTTCATTGAAGAATCCCTACGGTTGACCAATCACCGGCGAAGGGGCGTAGACTTCAGCTACCGACTTCAGCCTGCCTCAATCATTTTGTGTGTGCACGAACAGCACCCAAAAAAACCTTCCCAAGATCAAAATGAACAAAAACGTCACAAAATGTCTTCATAATATATACCCTAACTGTTCCTAACTGTCTGGGATGGGAAGCATGCGCACGCCTTTACACCATACCCACCCTTCTCAAATTGATTCTATCCTTCTCCCTTCTATGGATACTAAAAACAGTCCTTAATGCTTTAATGGAGCTAGTAATCCATTTATACTTTCTAAGCAATTTTACTTTGAATTGCAATTATTTCTCTAGAGACTGGGCGGGTGTGTTACTGCAATGTATGGACTTTGTGCGTGTGGACCGTACAATAGACTGGGTTCAGTTGTTAGGTAAGCCATAGAAGGCTTTGTTGGGATTGCTGTGCGGTCGAAACACGTTCTACCTCTTTATTCTATTTTCCAACACTGCCTTCCCTTCTCTCATTTTATCCCAATCTCTGTCTTTCATTATTTTCTCTTTCCCCCTCTTATCTCCACTTTCCAATTTTTACCCCATTTCTTGTCTCATTCCTCTTTCCACCTTTCAGTCTTTCCCCTCATTTAGCTTTTACACTTTGTCTTTCCTCTTCCCTCTCTACTTTCTTTTCACCTACAGGAAATAGAAATTGGATATGTAAATTATTTCTAAGAATATCACAGGGGAGTACATGGAAATAATCTCCTCTCTCTCCCTACCTACTCATTCAAGGGTTTCTCTTTATTTTTACTATTTTATACATGGTAGAGTAACAGCAAAGACATCAAAACTATGGAATCATGTAGTAACTCAAATAGTTGGGTGATTGTGGAGGCCAGGTCATCTGATGCATCACTCTCATTCTTGGTCAAATAGCCCTTACACAGCCTGAAGGTATGTTGGGTCATTGTCCTGTTGAAAACAAATGATAGTCCCACCAAGCGCAAACCAGATGGGATGGCGTATCGCTGCAAAATTCTGTGGTAGCCATCCTTATTGAGTGTGCCTTGAATTCTAAATGAATCACTGACAGTGTCACCATCACACCTCCTCTTCGATGCTTCACGGTTGGAACCACACATGTGGAGATCATCTGTTCACCTACTCTGCGTCTCACAAAGACACGGCGGTTGGAACCAAAAATCTCGAATTTGGACTCATCAGACCAAAGGACAGATTTCCACCGGTATAATGTCCACTCCTCGTGTTTCTTGACCCAAGCAAGTCTCTTCTTATTGGTGTCCTTTAGTAGTGGTTTCTTTGCAGCAATTCGACCATGAAGGCCTGGTTCACGCAGTCTCCTCTGAACAGTTGATTTTGAGATGTCTGTTACTTGAACTCAGTGAAGCATTTATTTGGGCTGCAATTTCTGAGGCTGGTAACATCTCTTTAAAATCTTATTGGTCACATACACATGTTTAGCAGATGTTATTGTGGCTGTAGCATAATCCAACAGTGCAGTAATATCTAACAATTTCACAATGCAAACATCTAAGTAAAGGAATGGAATTACAAATATATGGACGAGCAATGTCAGAGCATCATAGACTAAGAGAATAGAATACAGTATATACATGAGGAGTAATGCAAAATATGTAAACATTTATTAAAGTAACTAGTGTTCCATTATTAAAGTGGCCAGTGATTTCAAGTCTATGTATATAGGGCAGCAGCCTCTAATGTTCATATGATGGCTATTTAACAGTCTGATGACATTGAGATAGAAGCTGTTTTTCAGTCTCTCGGTCACAGCTTTGATGCACCTCTACTGACCTTGCCTTCTGGATGATAGCGGGGTGAACAGGAAGTGGCTTGGGTGGTTGTTGTCCTTGATGATCTTTTTGGCCTTCCTGTGACATTGGGTGCTCTAGGTGTCCTGGAGGGCAGGTAGTTTGCCCCCGGTGATGCGTTGGGCAGATCGCACCACCCTCTGGAGAGCCCTGCGGTTGCGGACGGTGCAGTTGCCGCACCAGGCGGTGATACAGCCTGACAGGATGCTCTTGATTGTGCATCTGTAAAAGTTTGAGGGTTTTAGGTGCCAAGACAAATTTCTTCAGCCTCCTGAGATTGAAGAGACACTGTTGCGCCTTCTTCACCATGCTGTCTGTGTGGATGGACCATTTCAGATCGTCAGTGATGTGTACGCCGAGGAACTTGAAGCTTTCCACCTTCTCCAGCGGTCCCGTCGATGTGGATAGGGGGGTGCTCCCTCTGCTGTTTCCTGAAGTCTACAATCAGCCTGTTTGTTTTGTTGACCTTGAGAGAGAGGTTATTTTATATTTTCCTTATTTTTTTCACACTCCCAGAGCCCTCACCTCCTCCCTGTAGGCTGTCTCGTCATTGCTGGTAATCAAGCCTACTACTGTGGTGTCGTCTGCAAACTTGATGATTGAGTTGGAGTGCATGGCCACGCCGTCATGGGTGAACAGGGAGTACAGGAGGGAGCACTCACCCTTGTGGTGCCCCATGTGTTGAGGATCAGCGAAGTGGTGTTGCACAGGGCGGGGGTTCAGACCCAGGGCCTTAAGCTTAATGATGAGCTTGGAGGGTACTATGGTGTTGAATGTTGGGCTATAGTCAATGAACAGCATTCTTACATAGGTATTCCTCTTGTCCAGATGGGATAGGGCAGTGTGCAGTGCGATGGCGATTGCATCGTCTGTGGATCTATTAGGATGATAAGCAAATTGAAATGGGTCTAAGGTGACAAGTAAGGTGGAGGTGACATGATCCTTGACTAGTCTCTCAAAGCACTTCATGATGACAGAAGTGAGTCCTTGCGGGGCGATAGTCATTTAGTTCAGTTATCTTTGCCTTCTTGTGTACAGGAAAAATGGTGGCCATCTTGAAGCATGTGGGGACAGCAGACTGCAGCAGAGGCAACTCTGGGTCTTCCTTTCCTGTGGCGGTTCTCACGAGGGCCAGATTCATCATAGCGCTTGATGGTTTTTGCGACTGCACTTGAAGAAACTTTGAAAGTTCTTGAAATATGGACTTGGTCTTTTACCAAATAGGGCTATCTTCTGATTGGCTCAAACGCATTAAGAAGGAAAGAAATTCCACAAATGTACTTTTAACAAGGCACACCTGTTAATTCAAATGCATTCCAGGTGACTACCTCGTGATGCTGGTTGAGTGAAGAGTGTGCAAAGCTGTCATCAAGGCAAAGGGTGGCTATTTGAAGAATCTCAAATACAAAATATATTTTGATTTGTTTAACACTGTTTTTGGTTACTACATGATTCCATGTGTTATTTCATAGTTTTGATGTCTTCACTATTATTCTACAATGTAGAAAATAGTACAAATAAAGAAAAACCCTTGAATGGATAGGTGTTTCCAAACTTTTGACTGGTACTAAATGTGTGTGTATGCTTTACCCTGCTCTTTGATGTCTGTTCCTGTTCTTCCTCTCTGGCTTGTGTGTGTGTGTGTGAGCATAGGATTATAAAGAGTAGAATGTGGATATCAGCGCTAGTCCAATTCTATTGATTATTTCTATTCCTAGACCCTACTGCGGACGAGCTGCGCAGGCTGATGATGCTGCATGGGGGTCAGTTTCACATGTACTACTCCCGCTCCAAGACAACCCACATAATCGCCACTAACCTGCCCAACAGCAAGATACAGGAGCTGAGGGACCAGAAGGTGGTCCGGCCGGAGTGGATTACTGACAGGTGGGTGTAGTGTTTTGTGTTGTGTAATGTAATGTAATCTACGTATAGTGTTTGAACATTCCTCTTTCCCACCTTCAGTATCAAGGCTGGCCGTCTCCTGTCCTACCTGCAGTACCAGCTCTATGCCAAGCAGAAAGGCCTGAGCTTCCCCAGTCTGTGTGTTCACCAGGGCCAAGAGGCTGCAGGACCCAGCCACGGGCAAACCCAACCCAGCCACAGCCTCCCTATACCCAGCCTCAATAACCTCATACCTGGACTCAACAACCCAGCCCCCAGCCACCACACTCCCACATCCAGCCACAGTCATCTACACATAGACAATCTCCTCCTCCAGCCCAACCAGTATAACCCGCTAGCTGGCCACCTCAATCCCCAGCCCAGCCACTCGCTCCCCCTTCCCAGTCACCTTAACCCTCAGTCCAGACACGTTAGCCCAGGACATGGCTTCCTCAGCCCCTACTCCTCCAATCACCTCTACTCTGACCCAGGACACATCCCCCACCACCCACCCAGCCAAGGGCAGCCCAAGCCAGGCTGCATCCGGCCTCTTGCTCCAGTCGACACCCACTTACCGACCCCCGGTCCTGTCCCAGCTCACCCCAGCCATGAGCACTCTAAACCTGGACATGCACTACCTCAGTCCAGCCTCTCCTTCTCCAACCACCTCCAGCACAGCTACCGGGATCTGGACTTCAGACTGTGAGTGTGTATGTGTGTATTGATATATGTACAGTTGAAGTCGGAAGTTTACATACACTTAGGTTGGAGTCATTAAAACAATTTTTTTTTCAACCACTCCACAAATTTATTGTTAACGAACTATAGTTTGGTCAAGTCGGTTAGGACATCTACTTTGTCAGTCAGGAAGTTAAAGCTTGGTCGCAAATGGGTCTTCCAAATGGACAATGACCCCAAGCATACTTCCAAAGTTGTGGCAAAATGTCTTAAGGACAACCGTCAAGGTATTGGATGCCCTGACCTCAAGCCTATAGAAAATATGTGGGCAGAACTGAAAAAGAATGTGCGAGCAAGGAGGCCTACAAACCTGACTCAGTTACACCAGCTCTGTCAGGAGGAATTGGCCAACATTCACCCAACGTATTGTGGGAAGCTTGTGGAAGGCTACCTGAAACTTTTGACCCAAGTAAACAATTTAAAGGCAATGCTACCAAATACTAAGTGAGTGTATGTAAACGTCTGACCCACTGGGAATGTGATGAATGAAATAAAAGCTGAAATATATCAATCTCTACTATTATTCTGACATTTCACATTCTTAAAATAAAGTGGTGATCCTAACTGACCTAAGACAGGGAATCTTTACTAGGATTAAATGTCAGGAATTGTGGAAAACTGAGTTTAAATGTATTTGGCTAAGGTGTATGTAAACTTCCGACTTCAACTGTATATTGGTGCTGGCATAACATACAAAAGTAGGGTGCTCATAAAGAACATTGGTTCCAAGTTGTGATTCTAAATTCCCACTTCTCTCTCTGTCCTATAGAAATGGATCATTACTGACCTCCTATGACAAGATGAGGACCGCCCAAATAAACTGGGTGCAAGAGGGGGGCGGTGAGGACCCCTGTCCTATCAGGCCCACCAGAGGGGGAACGGATCCCCCTTTGACCAACGGTCATGCCCACCCTGTGAATGGTGCCTTAAAGCTTCTGGATCTCTCCCCCAACCCCACACGACCCCCCACGGACAGACCCCTGAACCCTGACAGCAAGTCCACAGGGGTGTCTGTGTCCCTGCATCCTGCCAGCCCCCTATCCAACTCCCCTTTGAAATCTGACCCCCCCAAACTTCTCCACAGCCCCCCCAGAAACCCAACCCCTCCCCTTGTGTCTCACCACAGACACCATGCACAACTGGCTAATGAACAGAGACCCAAACCCCCGCCACCCACCTATCAGGAGGCGACGGCTGCCTTGGCGTCCCACCCCCTGGATCTCCCACCTCCAAAGCCCCGTCAATCAGATTCCCCTCCGGAGAAACCCTTCCCCCTTGATAACCCAAACTCCTACACTTCCCCTGTCCGTCTGAATGGCAGTCACCACAATGCCTTTACTCCTAACCCCTCCCCTCTTGAAACCAACAGCTTATCAGCTATTCCCTCAAATCCCGCCCCTCCAGACAGCGACCACCAATCAGCACTGGCGAAGACCGGGGGGATCATCTCAGAGTTCTACTCCCACTCTCGTCTACATCACATCTCCACGTGGAGGAGTGAGTTCTCTGAGTATGTCAACACGCTGCAGAGCAGGAGGAGGGCCACAGGGGCCGCCACATTCCCCGGGAGAGACCGGCTCAAACGCCAGAGGAGAGAGGGTAAGGAAGAGGAGTGTGTGTTTGGAAGGGATGGATTGGATGGTCTCTGTCTGATGGCATGTGATTTCTGATTACTCAGTCCAGTCATGTCTCTCGCTCTCTCTCTCGCGCTCTCTCAAATGTCAGTGGAAACATTCTTCATGTTGTTAATGTCGTCAGGGTTTAATGGAAGGGTGAGTCTGAGTGTGACGTGTTTTGCTGACCTTATTACAGGAGTAGCTGTGTACATTTACTTCTGTCTGTACATGTTAGTGTGTGTGTTTCTTATTCTGTGTATGTTACAAGTCTGTCTCTCTCCTGATGTGTCTGTCTGTTTGTTGTTCAGGTTCGTCAGCTGCTCCTGGCCCTCAGTCCTGTATCCTGCATGTGGACATGGACTGTTTCTTTGTCTCTGTGGGGATCCGACACAGGCCAGACCTCAAAGGCATGCACGCACGCACACACACACACACACATACATACATACATACAGGGCTGTGACGGTCATTAAATTTTGGGTGACAGTTATTGGTCAGCCAAATGACCACCGTCACCGTAATAAGCGTTTGAATAGCACAAAAAAAAATATATATATATATATATAAAACTCGTTTTTCAACCACTCCACAAGTTTCTTGTTAACAAACTATAGTTTTGTCAAGTCGGTGAGAACATCTACTTTGCATGACACAAGTAATTTTTCCAACAATTGTTTACAGACACATTGAATTATAAGTGAAAGAATCTATCACAATTCCAATGGCTCAGAAGTTTACATACACTAAGTTGACTGTGCCTTTAAACAGCTAGGAAAATTCCTGAAAATGATGTCATGGCTTTAGAAGCTTCTGTTAGGCTAATTGAAATCATTTGAGTCAATTGGAGGTGTACCTGTAGATGTATTTCAAGGCCTACCTTCAAACTCAGTGGCTATTTGCTTGACATCATGGGAAAATCAAAAGAAATCTGCCAAGACCTCAGAAAAAAATTGTTAGACCTCCAAGTCTGGTTCATCCTTGGGAGCAATTTCCAAACGCCTGAAGGTACCACATTCATCTGTACAAACAATAGTATGCAAGTATAAACACCATGGGACCACGCAGCCGTCATACTGCTCAGGAAGGATACGCGTTCTGTCTCCTAGAGATAAACATACTTTGGTGCGAAAAGTGTAAATCAATCCCAGAACAACAGCAAAGGACCTAGTAAAGATGCTGGAGGTAACGGGTACAAAAGTATCTATATCCACAGTAAAACGAGTCCTATACCGACAACCTGAAAGGCCCTTCAGCAAGGAAAAAGCCATTGCTCCAAAACCGCCATAAAAAAAGTCAGACTACGGTTTGCAACTGCACATGGGGACAAAGATTGTACTTTTTGGAGAAATGTCCTCTGGTCTGATGAAACAAAAATAGAACTGTTTGACAATGATGACCATCGTTATGTTTGGGAGGAAAAAGGGGGAGGCTTGCAAGCCGAAGAACACCATCCCAACCATGAAGCACGGGGGTGGCAGCATCATGTTTTGGGGGTGCTTTGCTGCAGGAGAGACTGGTGCACTTCACAAAATAGATGGCATCATGAGGGAGGAAAATTATGTGGATATGTTGAAGCAACATCTCAAGACATCAGTCAGGAAGTTAAAGCTTGGTCGCAAATGGGTCTTCCAAATGGACAATGACCCCAAGCATACTTCCAAAGTTGTGGCAAAATGTCTTAAGGACAACAGTCAAGGTATTGGAGTGGCCATCACAATGCCCTGACCTCAATCCTATAGAAAATATGTGGGCATAACTGAAAAAGTGTGTGCGAGCAAGGAGGCCTACAAACCTGACTGTTACACCAGCTCTGTCAGGAGGAATGGGCCAAAATTCACCCAACTTATTGTGGGAAGCTTGTGGAAAGCTACCTTAAATGTTTGACCCAAGTTAAACAATTTAAAGGCAATACACTCAATTAGTATTTGGTAGCATGTAAACGTCTGACCCACTGGGAATGTGATGAAAGAAATAAAAGCTGAAATATATCATTCTCTCTACTATTATTCTGACATTTCACATTTCTAAAATAAAGTGGTGATCCTAATTGACCTAAGACAGGGGATTTTTACTAGGATTAAATGTCAGGAATTGTGGAAAACTGAGTTTAAATGTATTTGGCTAAGGTGTATGTAAACTTCCGACTTCAACTATCTACAGTGAGGGGGGAAAAGTATTTGATCCCCTGCTGATTTTGTACGTTTGCCCACTGACAAAGAAATGATCAGTCTATAATTTTAATGGTAGGTGTATTTGAACAGTGAGAGACAGAATAACAACAAAAAAATCCAGAAAAACGCATGTGAAAAATGTTATAAATTGATTTGCATTTTAATGAGGGAAATAAGTATTTGACCCCCTTTCAATCAGAAAGATTTCTGGCTCCCAGGTGTCTTTTATACAGGTAACGAGCTGAGATTAGGAGCACACTCTTAAAGGGAGTGTTTGGAGGAGGAGGAATGCTGCCTATGACCCCAAGAACACCATCCCCACCGTCAAACATGGAGGTGGAAACATTATGTTTTGGGGGGGGGGTTTCTGCTAAGGGGACAGGACAACTTCACCGCATCAAAGGGACGATGGACGGGGCCATGTACCGTCAAATCTTGGGTGAGAACCTCCTTCCCTCAGCCAGGGCATTGAAAATGGGTCGTGGATGGGTATTCCAGCATGACAATGACCCAAAACACACGGCCAAGGCAACAAAGGAGTGGCTCAAGAAGCACATTAAGTTCCTGGAGTGGCCTAGCCAGTCTCCAGACCTTAATCCCATAGAAAATCTGTGGAGGGAGCTGATGGTTCGAGTTGCCAAACGTCAGCCTCGAAACCTTAATGACTTGGAGAAGATCTGCAAAGAGGGTTGGGACAAAATCCCTCCTGAGATGTGTGTATACCTGGTTGCCAACTACAAGAAACGTCTGACCTCTGTGATTGCCAACAAGGGTTTTGCCACCAAGTACTAAGTCATGTTTTGCAGAGGGGTTAAATACTTATTTTCCTCATTAAAATGCGAATCAATTTATAACATTTTTCACGTGTTTTTCTGGATTTTTCTTTTTTTTGTTATTCTGTCCTCACTGTTCAAATAAACCTACCATTAAAATTATAGACTGATCATTTCTTTGTCAGTGGGCAAATATACAAAATCAGCAGGGGATCAAATACTTTTTCCCCCTCACTGTGTGTGTGTGTGTGTGTGTATATCTCTCTCTCACACACAAAGCAATAATGCCCGAGGTGGTGTGGTAAGGGCTGTTTGTATTTTGGCCATGTCTCACAAACCCCCAAGGTGCCTTATTGCTATTAGAAACTGGTTACCAACATAATTAGAGCAGTAAAAAATAAATGTTTTGTCATACCCGTGGTATACGGTCTGATGTACCACGGTTGTCAGCCAATCAGCATTCAGGGATAGAACCCACCCAATTTATAAATCTATAAACAGTACCAGTCAAAAGTTTGGACACACCTAATCATTCCAGGGTTTTTCTTTATTTTTACTATTTTCTACATTGTAGAATAATAGTGAAGACATCAAAACTATGAAATAGCACATATGGAATCATGTAGTAACCAAAAAAGTGCCTTGATGACAGTTTTGTACACTTTTGGCAAAGGGTGGCTACTGAATAATCTAAAATCTAAAATATTTTGTTTTTTTTAAGACTTTTTTTGGTTACTACATGATTCCATATGTGTTATTTCATAGTTTTGATGAAGAGAAAAAAAAGTATTCAGATCCTTTGCTATGAGACTCGAAATTGAGCTCAAGTGCATCCTGTTTCCATTGATCATCCTTGAGATGTTTCTACAACTTGATTGGAGTCCACCTGTGGTAAATTCAATTGATTTGGATATGATTTGGAAAGGCACACACCTGTCTATATAAGGTCCAACAGTTGACAGTGCATTTCAGAGCAAAAACCAAGCCATGAGGACGAAGGAATTATCTGTAGAGCTCAGAGACAGGATTGTGTCGAGGCACAGATCTGGGGAAGAGGGGCAAAAAATATATTCCGCATTGAAGGTCCCCAAGAACACATTGGCCTCCACCTCCATTTTTTTTTAAGGGTTATGACAGTTATTTTATTTTCATGACGCACTTCATGCATAACCGTCGGTTATACGGTAATTGTGCCAGTCCCACACCTACGGGCGCACACACATTCTGATGTATTTGTTCCCCCCAGGGAAGCCAGTAGCTGTGACCAGTAACCGTGGTCCAGGCAGAGTGGCCCAGAGGCCTGGTGTTGACCGCCAGCTGGAGCTGCAGTACTACCAGAGGAAATGCTCCCATGCAGGTGTCTCAGAGAGGAAGGATGGAGACCTGGAGGAAATGACCTCGGCCGAGAGTCACGTCTCCCACGGCAATGGCGTGGACCCGGACACAACTTGCCTCTCTATGGCTGAGATTGCCTCCTGTAGCTACGAGGCCAGGTAACTCTCTATCTCAGGCCAGGTCACTCTCTCTCTCTCACACACACACCAGGGTTGGGCTCAGTTCAGAATTGAATTTGAATTTGTTGAATTTCAATTGAAGTAGTAAACATGATACAGAATTGTTTGAATAATTTAATTAGGTGAAATAAAATTCATCTTCAATATTAGGTGTAGTCTATACAAATTAACATATTGTACATAAAACCTCAATCATGTCATTATATACATGCATATAAGATAATGTTGAAACAATTGATTTTCAGGACAAACTTTTTTTTTAAATGAATGATCAAGGAAAAAACCTGTGAAAATATTCTAAATTTATATTAAATTATTTTAATTTAGTTCAATATAGGGGAAATACTACATTTCATTTACATTTATAGGGGAAATACTACATTTCCCAGAATGCATTAGTTTAACCCTCAAATTGACCCTAAGGCCTTCAAAAAGAAGCCAAACAAATGAAATGTTTTTTGGAAATATAATTGGCTGTTCTAAGCACTAAGTTTAAAATAGTATATTAACATTGTTTCCAGAGAAAAGGGATATATTCTTTGGTATCTGGAAGTGTGCCTATCTAATGTCCTTTGTGCATTCCTGATGGGGCAGAATTGCATTCCAATGAGGCCAGGTTCCATGCACACCCTCTACCCTATAGTAATCTGTGTTTTTTTTTTCTGTCAGGCAGGCAGGAGTGAGGAATGGGATGTTTTTTGGCCAGGCAAAACAGCTGTGTCCTTCCCTGCAGTCTGTCCCTTATGACTTCCAGGCTTACAAGGAGGTGGCACTGGCTATGTACGAGACCCTCGCCAGGTACGGATGTAGGGATTTACAGATACTCCCATCTCTTTTTCTCTCACCTCCCTCCCTTTCATCTGCTGTTAGTCAAGACCTCTGACTCCTGATTCCCCCCCTGTAGTTATACCCACAACATTGAGGCTCTGAGTTGTGACGAGGCGTTGGTGGATGGCTCTGCCCTGCTGGTTGAGTTGGGTGCTACACCTGAAGAGCTGGCCAGCGCCATCCGGACAGACGTCATTGAGAGGACTGGGTGCACTGCCTCAGTGGGCATGGGTGAGCAGGCACTACTACCTAGGTTGGCAGAAAACAGACTGAAATAGTCCCTCCCTGTTATCCTAGCTTGTCCAATAAGAAATGCTCCTTTCATTTTCCACTTCAAAATGTTTTACTACAGTGTGCTTGTGCTCTACTGAACACGACCCTGAACCTCTAGGGGAGCAAGGGGAGTTGACTGCCAGTGTTAAGCATAGTTTCCCTCTCACTCAGTCACACTTGTGACCTGTCACCTCTGACCTCTCCAGGGTCCAACATCCTGCTGGCGAGGATGGCGACCCGGAGGGCCAAGCCGGACGGACAGTACCTCCTGAGGTCAGAGGAAGTGGACGACTTCATCAGGGACCACACTGTCACTAGCCTGCCAGGTGAGGACACTACAGCACCACCTGGTGGACACTGCAAATGATCATCTTTCTGGTGGTGCATTTCACCACCTCTACCCATCCCTCTTCCCTTCACCAATCTCAGGTGTGGGCCGTTCTATGGGCGCAAAGCTGGCGTCTCTGGGTGTGAGGTCGTGTGGGGACCTGCAGCAAGTGTCTCTACAGCAACTTCAGAAGGAGTTTGGCCCTCGCACCGGGCAGACCCTCTTCAGGTTCTGCCGAGGTCTGGACGACCGGCCCGTACGCAGCGAGAAGGAGAGGAAGTCTGTCTCGGCCGAGATGAACTACAACATCCGCTTCACGCAGGTAAGGACCTGATTTGGTTTACAGTGGTTAGAGCTTGTTTGGTCTGGTCCACTCCACACAGGTCATAACTGGTTTATACTGGTCAGAACCAAGGCTTATTCAAGGAGGCAGAATACTCATTCAGAATGGAAAATGTTGTGTAGAGCCGATGTTCTTCTTTAACTGCTCAAGGTGAGAGGCTTTTCTATCACTCCATTCTGTCGTTCTCTAAATTCTCCATATTCTCTCACCAGGTGGATGAGGCGGAGTCGTTCCTGACCAACCTGTCCATGGAGGTGCAGAAGCGTCTTCAGGGGGCGGGGCTCAGGGGTCGCAGGCTGACCCTAAAGGTCATGGTGCGTAAGGTGGGGGCCCCGGTGGAGCCATCCAAATATGGTGGTCACGGCATCTGTGACAGTCTGGCCAGGTGAGAGAGCAATGGACAGGGTTACACACTGAGGGGACATAATTCACTCACCTCTTATCCATTTCTCTGTCCTTCTCTCTCCCTCTGTCATCTCCTCTCTCTTTCCTCCTCTCTCAGGTCAGTGACCCTGGCCCAGTCGACAGACAGTGGTCAGCTGATAGCCAGTGAAGTCATCAAGCTGTTCCATGCAATGAGGCTGGAGGTGCAGGACCTGAGGGGGGTGGGCCTTCAGGTGCAGCTCCTTGATGGGGCCCACTCAGCCCCCCATGGCCCCTCCGGCCCTAAAACGCGCTCCATCAGAGACATGCTTCTGGCCCAGCGGCCCCCCGCCCAACACAACCACACAGGTGTGTGTGTGTGTGTGTGTTTGAGATCTTGTTAGTGATTACCTCAAGGAGCCATGCATTAACCTATTCTCTCTCTCTTCAGATTCGCTACCTAATGCTCCTGTTGCTGACTCAACCACCAATCAGGAGAAGAGTTCCTCTGCCAGTGTCCCGCCCCCCTTCTCCACTCTCCGCCCTCCTTCGCCTGCTGATCCAATCCCAGGGACGAGTAAAGAAGAGCCGCTGCCCACTACACGCACACCTAACCATGTTCGGACGCGCCTCAACCTCAGCATCGAGGTCCCCTCTCCTTCACAGGTTCTCCACTCCTAGTTCACCAGTGCATTGCTGTCATTGAAAATCCATTGGGTTGGCTATGTTTTTGATGCATCGTTTTTGGCAGTTTGAAAGCGCCCTTACTTGTGTGTATGTCTGTGTGTCAGGTGGACAGGTCCGTGTTGGACGCCTTGCCTGCAGAATTGAGAGAACAGGTGGAGCGCTCCTGGACCCACAGAGACACCGAGAGATCCCACAACGGGTCACACCACCGCCTGTCTAGCCCTCACCCCTCTTCCCTTCTTTCTTCCCCCTCCTCTCCTCCTCCCCCAGCTGCCCTTCCTGTAGGAACACTGGTGCTTCAGATCCCCAACCAGCCTGGACAGCCTGGCTCCACGGGCATCATACTGGAACTGCCTGACTTTTCCCAGGTACACACACAAACATTGTCATTAATGCCAATACCCCCATTACACACACATATATTCCATGTGTCTCTCTGTCTCTCTCTGTCTCTCTCTGTAGGTTGACCCGGAGGTGTTTGCAGCGCTCCCCAGAGAGCTCCAGGAGGAACTGCGTTCAGCGTACGGCCGCAGAGAGACCGTCCAGGCCCAAGGGATGATCATGGGTAAGACCAGAGACGAAAGATGTAGAGCAGAATACAGTATATCCATACATTACACTGGAAAGAACCGTAGACGTTCGACTAATGATCAAATTCAACCCTCTTTGCATTGCCCCCTTATCGCTCCATCTCTAACTCCTTTCCTCGCCTCCTTTGTTCTCCCTCCTCTCTCAACCCCTCTTTCTCTGTAGCAGAGCAGAGGAACCCCCTGTTGCAGCTGAAGCAGGTTGGAGCGGGTCGGGTGAAGAGGCGCTACAAGAAGAAGAACGCCAACTCCAGCCCCACTAAGAAAGGCCCCTCCCCTCTAAAGAGGCCCCACCCACCAGGAAACAGCCCCGCCAAAGCCCTACAGCACCCGCTCAGACCGAGGGACCTATCCAACGGCCTCAAGGTGAGCCCCTAGACACTTATCCAAGGTCAGTTTTTATTTTTTTCTGAATGGATTTGTGGTGATGCTTAATGATTGGCTTGAACTGACCCCCAACCAGCTGGAGAATGGACCTTCCACATCCTCCCTAAAGCAGGATGTCCCAGAGACTCTGTCTAAGTTCACCCCTCGCCCTGAACCCACCCTGGCTGGAGCCTGTGATTTCACGGACATCCGAACACTACTCAGAGAATGGGTCACTACCATCTCAGGTACAGAAGGGGGAGTGGGTCGGTCAGTACCATCTCTGGGAATAAGGGGACGTTTGCTGTCATACAGTAGTAGTTTTTTACTGTTTGTTAATGATGTGGTTGTGTATGAAAATCCAGGTCTTTGTCCTATCCCCCCGCCCTCAGAACCCATGGAGGAGGACATTCTGCAGGTGGTCAAGTACTGCACTGATCTGATCGAGGACAAAGACCTGGAGAAACTTGACCTGGTCATCAAGTACATGAAGAGGTACGGTCCACTCATGGTTTAGCTCTCCCCTCTATTCAGTCTGACAGTCAAGGACCACTGGGCCAAGGTTAGTACTTTTCAGTTTTCTCCTCTGTTCCCATTCATTTATTTTCACGTATCCTATGTGATTGCAGGTTGATGCAGCAGTCTGTGGAGTCTGTGTGGAGCATGGCCTTTGACTTCATCCTGGACAACGTGCAGGTGGTGGTACAGCAGACCTACGGCAGCACTCTGAAGATCACATAGGAGAGGACACTGCAGGCTCTAGTCTCAAATCACACCCTATTAGGATAGGATACCATTTGAGATCCAGTTTTGCTCCTCCACACACTCTGCATCAAAGTGTTCTGTTTGTTGAACCACTGTTACATCATCAAACTATTACATCATAATCCTGACGGGAGGAGCTGTGTCCTAACCTGGAAACGTGTTCTCTTGTGACATCACAGTGAAAGAGTTCCTTGACATCAGCTCAGCAAGCTCCATAGAATTAGTAATAATAGGATCTATATGGCAAGCTTTCTCTCACTGACCTGTGTTCTATTTCAACTTCATTATGACATGCGGCAGCAGAACACAGCACAGAAATCAGCTGCACTACACCACAGCAGCCTGAATATCAACTTGGCCCAACACGCACTGTCCAACCTTCCATGAGCTGGAGGGGGGGGGCAGGAACACTCTTCCTGTAGTCCTTATTGGTCAGGACCCACTGAATCTCATGAGTGATGGCTGACTCGGCCATTAGGTGTGTGAATATGCCAAATATCACAGTCTGATGCCTAGAGATGGTTGCCATGGAATCTCCTTGCCATCTCGACGGTCTACTCTGCCCCCCCTCCCTCCCTTCCCCCCCTATTCTGTGACATCCAGGGTTTGGAGGCAGAAATAAGGAAACCATAGACATCCACCTTTTCTGTTTCTTTTCTCTCTGCTTTTCATCAGTCGTTCTGTTACTCTAAGCTCTGCCACCATAGCCTCAGAAGTATCTGCAAACTGACATGGTAACAAAAAGATGCAAAAACATCCTGTTTGGGAGATTTGTTTTTAAAAAGCAAGCAATTTTTTTTTGTACCTTTCCTCTGCAAAGAAGTGCCAAACCTTGCTATGGCATGTAAATGGTGTTTTCAACACCTCTTAAGTTTCAAAAGAAAATAACTTGTTTCTATATAGACATTCTTATGTTTTCTCTTGTATTGGTTACAAGTAGTGTGTTATTAACTGTTGTTAGTTCTTTCATCGTGGGTGTGTGTTTGTGATGGGATGGAAACCAACATTTGGCCAAAGCACTTATGTTACTTTTTTTTAATGCAACCTCTATAGGTTGACACAGAATTACAACGGTGTGAAGTGGCTTCCTCTCCTTCAACTACACTGATGAGGAAATATAGGAGAAAGCAATACTATATCGCTTTGGATAGCTACTATGTGACGTGCAGAGATATGAAAGGGGGTGAGGAGAGGAAGCCATTTTAGACTTGTGAGGCACCCACTCTCCTTATGAGCTGTCAATACTCTGTGACCTCAAATGAAATAATACTCTCTTATGACCTCACAACAATGTGACATTGCAGAATGAAATGTTATCTACTTGTGACATCGCGGGATACAAATGTTCAAGAGAACACACATTTGTTGCAAAAAAAAAGAACTGACAGTTTTCTCATTGTGACATCAGCAGAGTGGATTACATGGTGGTTTTGAAATGGTTTCTACTGCACCTGATCATATAACGGTGAGTATGCTGGGGAAATGAATGTAGTTCTAAACACAGGAGACAGACCGACAACCCTTTTGATTCTGAGTTTATTTCCTTAGAATTTGTATGCTGTGGTCTCTGAGTGAATGTATAATACTCACTTTTCCTCTCATCTGCCCTAACTCTACAAAAGGGAAGGGCCAGAAGGAATTATCTCATTGGTCAGTGTACCTGTCTATCACGACTGACCCGTGCCTGAAGACCTGAAGCTGTGACATCATTTGTATGTTTTCTAAGAACTTGATAATAAACTTGGAACTTGTAAAATTCTTGATTTTAAGTTGGTGTGTGATTTGGAGTTGGTGTTATTATGATCCTTTGGAAAGGATGATTAAACAAGGTAAAAGTATATGCGTCGTCCCCACAAATGATGCAGCGCTCCCCTTGGGCCAATCAGTGTAATTTTGTAAATGACAGCTCTCTTGCAAGACTCATTCAACCAAGTTCTGTCAAAAATGGGGCCACTGGTGTCTGAGATAATGTGTGTGACTAAGATGCATACAGTTGATTTCTATAGTGCCACCCCTTGGGCTAATCAGTGTACTTTTGTAAATAATGATGGCTCTCTATGGCAAGACTCATCATTCAACCAAGTTTCGTCAAAATCGGGTCAGTGATGTCTGAGATCGCGTGGGTTAGCCAGACTCTTATTCCTATCCCTGAGCATGTGTGCCAAATTTCATCACTCGAGTCAAACAGATCAAGAGATCTAAACGTGCACGTTATAGTACCACCGTGAGGTCGATATGAATGTTCTTGCATATGTTGAGTCTTGACAATGATTTGTGTCAGACCACATCCACGTGAATATTTATTGGCCAATAGTGGCCATGTTTTAGTTACAAGTTTGGAAAATATTGCATTGAAAGAATTTTGTCCATATCCTTTACAAAAAAGATAAGCAGTTTTGAAAGTGCAGTAACTGCAGTCGACTGGGATTTCGGACGCAGTAATTGCAGAATAACTGCAGAGTACTCAGTGGCGATTTAGCATGTAGATGTCCTAACCGACTTGCCAAAACTAGTTTGTTAGCAAGAAATTTGTGGAGTGGTTGAAAAACGAGTTTTAATGACTCCAACCTATGTGTATGTAAACTTCCGACTTCAACTGTACATACAAATATTTACACATGTTAAGTTTGCTGAAAATAAATGCAGTTGACAGTGAGAGGACGTTTCTTTTTTTGCTGAGTTTAGTAACTATGACTGTCCTGAGCTCTGTCCTATGGGACTTTGCTCTCTGTCTGGCCCTTACCTAGTTCACCGATGAATCTGGTATTGTGATACCATATTGGATTGATCCAATATAGTGCTACATAACGAAGGTTACATATGTAACCACGGTTCTGTGAGCTATTGAATTACTCCAATCCTATTTTTCTGTAATCTACTGAACCTCGAAAAGGACACGAGGTGGAAGTAGTGCGCTGGGGTAAACCGCAGCACTACCCGGTACATGGGAATAATCTGACATTCTTCTTTGGAATGTATCCTGCTGCGCGGAAGGATACCATCATTGAGTGATCCAATAGCGCACATAATCGTGGTTACATACGTAGGTTTCCACCACTTCTGAATTCACCAGACAAAGTTCCGCCGCCATTCATTTTCAACAGGAGCATGCGGAGCAATGCGCAGTGGATTGTTGGACGGTTAGCAGAAGGAATTTATGAAACTACTTCCACCACAGCTGCCGTTAACCAATTAAGTGAGGAGCAGCTGTTTGCTTGAAAATCTTCCGTTCATGAAACATAGTTCCGCCTGTCATTAGTTCCGGGCAAGCACAACGCTGTGTCTGGTTTTCAAATTCTATATGATTTTGCTTTGCTAGAATACAGAGACAAAATCATTAAGGCAATGGCATGGAGGAGGATTGCAGAGATTGTTGGTGTTGATGGTGGGTAAAGAGAGATTTGCACGACAATGTTTGCTTGTTCTACTAGCCAGCTATGAACATCAAGCAACTTAAACCTCAAAACGGTGATCAAAGCCACCAGTTGTGAAAGTGTTGAGTAAATTAAACTGAAATTTCCCCAACAAAGGATAAAAAATCATAAAGTAACATGCATTATAACATTGTAAATTATATACTAAGCATGAATTTCCCATGTAATATGCTACCAATTGGATTATACTATTTTAACATTATGATTCTCATATTATAGTTTATGGCTCTTTATACTTGTCATGACATTGATGATTATAGCTTACGTTCGGTAAAATACATTGGCCTACATTCACATGAATTGGTAATTTATGTAAAGGAAATTGTGGCTTTACCTACCATCAACACCAATCCTCCTCCATGCCATTGACTTTCTGATTTTGTCTCTGTATTCTAAAATCATTCTCGGCAAATAAACAAGGTAGAATTACAACGCTTCCCACGCCACATTGTTTTATTTTTTTATATTTTTAATAAGCCAAAAAGTTGTGAAGAGGAGTGTGGGGAAAACCTCATTCTGAGTGCCAATCAACCTGCTATCTGCCAATCACGTGAATGCCTGGAATGTTCTGATGCCGGGCATCCTGGTGGTTGGCAGAGTGGCATGGAGGGAGGTTAGGCAGGGGGATGGAGCATTGGAAGCTACGGCCAAAGAGTAGCCTGTGTTGAAGTTGGGTTAATAAACCGTAAATCCGTAACTCAAACCTCTGTCTAGACAATTGTTCCTTTTATGATCTAGTCAGGTCATTACATTGGTGTCAGAAGTAAAAACGTTGATAAAAGTTAGCCAGCTAGCTAGCTGACTTATGTGGCTAGCTACCGGAGGTGAGAACGGGGGTTGAAAATGCTTCGAAGGAATCCGAAAGTGAAGGTGGAGGTAGGGGACGATGATGGCCAAGGAGGTGCGTGTGCATGGACGTCGGAGGATCTGGCTGAGGAGATCGCCAAGGCGTCGGAGCCCAGAGGCCGCTTGCGGGAGGACGTTAGATTGATGAAGGCTGAAGCGGGCATGAATGCTTCGTCGACTGTGTTTCGCGCGGATTCTGGTAGGCGGACCGAAGGGGTGACGTCGGCGGGATGAGGAATATGTGGCTCAGGATGTAAACAAACATGGCGGTGCCCAGTGCCCAGTGCCCAGTTGCGTCCGTATCTGTTAAGACCCCGTTTGAACTGTTAGCTCATTTTATGGGGTGGTCGAATGAAGATAGGGCACTGCAGTTGGCTTTATGCCTCACGGATGATGCTCTGGCCTGTTTGATATTGATTAGCCCAGAGGACAGACATGATTATGGTGCTTTAGTGGGAGCACTGAGGAGGCGCTATGGACAGTGTGTACAGCCCGGGCTGCTGCGCTCCGAACTGAGAAATAGACGCAGGCAGCCTGGAGAGTCGCTACGGGTCCTAGCTAATGACATTGAGAGCCTCTCTCGGCGGGCATATGCTCACATGCCCCCCTCCGTGCAGAGCAAGCTAGAACGGGACCAGTTCATACAGGCGCTCTCTCCTACAGAGCTGCGCATACAGACCCAGCTGGCTCATCCTGAGTCCTTGCAGATAGCCTTGGAGATGGCTTTGGAGAGGGAGCTAGTGTGGGCTGGGGCTTCAGCTGGGGATTTGGTGGGGGTGCAGGAAGACAGACCCACTTTGCGGACGGTGGAGCAGAGCAGCCCAAAGCCGGAAAAGCCTGCGTGGGTGGCTGAAATGACTGAAGTCATTCGTGCTGTGTCGCTACAGGCGGCACGAAACTCACACCCTGGTCCCAGGGTCTGCTGGGGTTGTGGCCAGCCAGGCCATCTGCGCCGGGATTGCCCCATGTCCACCAGAGCTCAGGGAAACGGCTCGGGGTCCGCATAGACCGGGTAGTGCGGACCCCTGGCTTTCTTTCCAAACCACCATTGTCTTCAGGAGGAGTCCACCGGCACAGACGGGGGGAAACAAGGCTCCACTTCTCCCAGAAGCAGACGGGGGCAAGCGGATGGAGCCTGTCGTTGTGGTGGGCCGGACCTGTGTCGGGGACTTCTGTCATGTCACTGTGGGGGGGGGGGTGCCCTGCTCTGCCCTGGTGGACACTGGGTCCACAGTAACCCTGGTGAGGCCGGATATTGTGCCAGGTTGGACTCGGTGTGAGCCCACAACTGTGCAGCTCCGCACAGTCACAGGTGAGCTGGCACCCATGAAAGGGAAAGGAATAATGACTCTGACAGTAGGGGGCAGGTCTGTGCATCATCCTGTGTCGGTGGCAGCTGTTCAGGACCCGTGTATCCTGGGGTTGGACTTTCTTAGGAGCACAGGCTGCCAGTTAGACCTAAATGGGGGGCACAATGAGCTTCCAGGGAGGGCCGGCAGTCACCATGGCCCCCCCTAATGTCACATTCACTCAACCCAACAAACCCTTTACTCCAACAGTTAAAGCAGCAGAGACTCATGGCTTCCCCCCCTCCCCCACATCGGTGTGTGACTCTGTCACCTACGGCTGTGTGTTACATTCTCCCAGCTACCTCCACCACACATCCCTCCGTGAGCCCAGGCCGCGCCGCGCCACCCCAGCCCAGCTACCCCAGATGGGAGAGGAGAGGACACTGTCTGCAGTGAGGGAGATATGGGGGAGGAACTGTGTTGGTCTTGACCCCGAGCAGCAGGAACGGTTGTGGCAGTTGCTGTTTGAATTCAGAGACAGCTTTGCGCTGAGTGAGGAAGAGGTGGGTCAGACTCATCTGGTGCAGCATGAGATTGATACAGGTGATGCTTGACCCATCAAGATGCGTCCCCGCCGTATCCCCGCTGGCACGCCAGGAGGCGGCAGACAAGGCTATGTTGGAGATGCAGCGGGCAGACTTCATCGAGCTCTCAGACAGCCCCTGGGCGGCGCCAGTCGTCATGGTTCCTAAGAAGGGGGGCAAGCTGAGGTTCAGTGCGGACTACAGGCGGCTGAATGAGGTAACCAGGAAGGACTCATACCCCATACCACGTATCGATGAGTCGCTGGACCTGGTTAGGGGATCCTCCTGGTTCTCCTCACTAGACCTCCGCAGTGGCTACTGGCAGGTGCCCCTCTCCCCAGAGGCCAGAGCCAAAATCACAGGAGAAGGTCACGGTTGGTTTGTGGGGTATATTTCATTTAGTTGGCGTGGGCTACAGCCGAACAGTAGCCTGTGTTGAAGTTGGGTTAATAAACCGTAAATTCGTAACTCAAACCTCTGTCTAGACAATTGTTCCTTTTATGATCTAGTCAGGTCATTACAATATCTTGTGCCATGTTTTTTTTATATATATATCTTGTGCCATGCCAGTTATCCGCTCCGTGACGATTCTGAGACAAACTGACACGTTGGAACAATTTAACTTTGTCTGGTGCTAGCAACTCTTTTTACAAATTCTCCTTCCAAATGAGGCTTTAGATTCTTTGCGATAAACTCGCTCACCACAAAACTTTCTTGTTTCGTAAAGGCGGCTTGTTGGGTCACCCAAACCCTGCTGAAGAGCAATGACTTTATCCACACGAAGTTGTCCTTGCAACTCATTCAGTTTAGCATGTTTCGAGCTGTAATGACGCTCCAAATTTTAAGTAGAAAAAAATTATCTTTGTGGGAAAATGACATCTGGAGTTTTTTATATAAAAAATGTATTGATGAATTGGCTCGGGGGCCTGATCAAACAATCTCGTAGGCCGTATACGGCCCGGAGGCCGGACGTCCCCCAACCCTGGCCTACATACAGTGGACTGCTGTAGCTAGCCAGCTAACTCACATTTTGAAAATGTATTTACTTACTAGAATAGGTTCACGCCTACGCCCACGAAGCGGCCAACCTGTAGGGAAGAGTTGTCAAGCGGTGGCATGCTTCTGCTGGTCGAAATGTACTGTAATGAGACAGGCAGGGAGCAGGTCTCGAACCTTCGTTCTTCTAGCCCGAAGTCCAGCGCGCTATCGACTGTGCCGCAAAAACATGCTCGTGTGGCAGAGTCGATATCCGCACTTATAACTCCAGAGCCGTTACAGTACGGTTACGTTCCCTTTCTTGGGCCCAGGGATGATAGTGGACTTATAGCTAGCACTTGCTTATAATAACCCACACTGTTTGGTCTTTACACAATAAAATACAATACAATATAAGGAATGCAATTGAGGTACTACCTAATGGTGTTTAAAGAGCAACGAGACTTTATTTATTTACCTGTGACGTAAAGCCTTGGTAATACTGCGTAGTCTTTACGCGCGCTGCAGTCTGCAGATAGTGGATTCTGCCTTTTTGCACGGACCGCTGTTGGTAAGTAGGCTTGCCAGTTTGTTAGTCTGATAATATTGATAAAGTCATGTGCAAATAATACATTCAGTCGGCCCTATTAAAATAATATTAATATAAGAGGTTGTGATCTTATCATGGACGTATGGGCGAAGTCTTGGTCGTTTTTGACAGCTCGCTAGCTAGTTCTCTGACAGTTGTTAGCCTAGTTCCGATACAACCAATAAAGTTTTTAGAGTCCAGCACAATGTAAAAACTCTTGGTTTCATCGAAGCTATTGTTAGCCTAGCAGCTCTACTTATGGCAGGTCAGGCTTGATGTCGCTAGCAAGCCTAAAACGACTCCAGTGATTGTACCTTTTGTTCATTGAAGAACACTTTCTATTTCTCAACTTTGTCCGAAATATGATGCGATTAATAGTAGGCTACAGTGACTTAGCTAGTTAACAAACAGTGTTAGCTAGCTAGCTGACAGCTTGAACTCGGACTTTAACTTAAGTAACGTTAACTAACCACTATAGCGAGAAAGCTAACAACAGACAATGGTAATTTGTTAGTGGTGGGTCAGTAATCAAATGGCAAAACTTTCTAAATTATTTTAAGACTAGCTAGTTAGCTAACTTCCTAAATGGGAAAACTGTAGTTGGTTAGCTAGATATTTTCATCTATTGAAAACATCCAGGCATAAATATCTTTGATCAAGGTGTGTCGTTACCATGGTCACCAGCCAGGGTTACAGAATTAGCAAAGATTTTTATAACTAAACCAAGATTTGATATGACAGATGTGTCGTTTCCAATGGGAACAAATGAGTCATCGTGGGCAGAGCCAAGCACGAACTATGGAGGTCCTATTGGCCTGTTCAAGCATACATCTTCAAATTTCAGTTAGCCTACTCTGTGAAGTGCGCGTGTGCAATAACTCATTTCGTCTTTGCACTCCTTGTAAATAACGCGATTTTGGCAAAACAGTCTACAAAACTTAGTATACTCTGTTCATAACAGATTCTTTAATAATGAGAAAATGCAGAATGTCAGCGAAAATCCATCTCCTTCCATCTTCTCCGACTGCCGGCCATTGGGCTTCCTCTCTCTACCATATTTGGTAGTGTTTGTACACGCCAAGTGGATGTTTCACATTTATACATCAGGTGAAATATCTGTCTCATTCTTCTATCTGTGGTATTAGTTTGCCTTAATCTTTGGGCCAACCATATAAATTAAATCTCTGAAATGCAATCATTGTCTCATTCTATTCTACTTGTCCCCTTCCTCATCCACATTCTCCCTTCCTTCAGGAATATAGAGTGAGTGTCAGAAGTTTCATAAGGCTCTTCATCATGGCGAGTCAGTCGATGGAGATCATGGCCAAGGTGCTGGAGCAGCAGGTGCTGCAGTCAGCCAGGATGGTGGAGGAGCAGCTGGATGCAGAGCTGGGAAAGCTGGAGCGCATGGATGACGATGAGATGGAAAAGCTGAAGGAGAGGAGGATGGAGGCCCTCAAGAAATCCCAGAAACAAAAGCAGGTAAGAGGGAAAGGCAGAGTGGTCACATTGGCTGAGCCATTTGATGGATGCCAAACAAGCATTTTATTTAGTCCATCCAGTTATTTCATACCAGTAACACTCATCATGGTATGTTTGTGCTTTGTCTCCTCAGGAGTGGCTGGGTAAAGGGCATGGGGAGTACAAGGAGATTCCCAGTGAGAAAGACTTCTTCCCTGAGGTGAAGGAGAGCAATCGAGTGGTCTGCCATTTCTACAGAGACTCCACCTTCAGGTTTGCAACACAGCAATGTTTACTTCTCTACCTGTTTTTCTCCTGCCATTCCAGGCCAAAAACCTACTGCTGTTTTATTGCTGCAAATTAATTGAGATCTGGGGTGATCTTTTCCTCCTAAATCCTAAGAAAATTATTAGAAAGGGGTTTATTGCCCAGTAAATCTTTATTGCAGCTTCTACCAGGAGCTAACCCTGCTGTCTCTTCTCCCCTGCATTCTAAAGATGCAAGATCCTGGACAAGCACCTTAGCGTCCTGGCCAAGAAGCACCTGGAGACCAAGTTCATCAAGCTGAATGTGGACAAGGCTCCATTCCTGACGGATAGGCTGCGGATCAAAGTGATTCCCACGCTGGCGCTGGTAAAGGACGGGAAGACCAAGGACTACATAGTGGGATTCACAGACCTAGGAAACACAGACGAGTTCCCCACAGAGGTGCTGGAGTGGAGACTGGGCTGTTCCGACATCATCAACTACAGGTACACAGACAGGAGTGATTTCCTAAAGATAATCACACCTCTAGATAGAAAGAGGATCTGTCTAGGTATTTCCTGTTAGGCATTTGAGGCCATTGGTTCATTTGCAAAAGGAATAAAAAGCCTTACCAGTTCATGCACAAACACAGGTTGATTAGACATAAACAGTTCTACTTCAGTTCAGATCAAGTCTCGTAACACCCCTCCCTACACTTCGTCTTCTCTCCCAGTGGTAACCTCATGGAGCCCCCCACCCTAACACAGAAATCTGGTTCAAAGTTCAAAGTGGAGAAGAAGACCATCAGGGGGAGAGGACATGACTCAGACTCTGAAGACGACTAGAAGACCCTGTCAGCCTTCAACTTCCGTCTCTCTCGCAGGGCTACTAACCGGCAGAACCATCTCTTCCTGTTTTGTTCCTTTCCCATGTTTCTGTCATTTTCCTATTTATCCCAGTCTTCCATGCTTTGTTTTTTGTGTGTGTGGACATAATCATATGAGTTAATATTTAATTACATTCAAGTGCCTTTTGGTCGTTTATTTCCAACCTGCAAATAAAAGGATACCTATCTGAGCCAATGAACTCTTTCTGCCCTGACTGGCTCCTCTTGATTCCAATTGAAGTCTAGAACTGGAAACTCTCAGACCTAATGCTGTTACCATTTAAAGTTATAAAGAACCATCCTCGCTAACACTATAGCTAGCTATGTCATTTGGGGAAAAATTCAATCCAGCTTTTCATGAGCAACAACCAAGTGCCAAGGTCAGCTGCATTCCACAACCACCTCCTTTGTGTCGTCAGTGTGATTGGTAGCACAGGTTGAGTTTTTCAATAAAAATGTGCTTGATCTTAAAATAAGCTGATCATCACTGCCACTTTGTATTTTCCTCTGACTTCCTCGATTGCATGGATGTATTATTTTACATACATTAACATATTATACATGTTAATGTTATGTTTTTATTTGAAATATAATACAAAGGGGTGAGCTATAGAAGTGTTTCTCAGTCCAAGTCTAGAATGAACACAGGTCCAGGGATTTCACTAATACAGTAATTGGAATCACAGCTGATTTCTGGTAGGCCAGACTGTAAAATCATTCATTTGTGTTCTATACAGATTGGATAGGTGAAAGCATGGGATCCACTACACAGCCAATCCAGTCATGTCAGTGATTACTTTGAGGAAGGGAGGATGTATTTTCAGTATTTAAACAGGACCACTGACAAAATGGCTTGGGAATAGAGTAGTGCTGGCTATGACTCAATGGCTTTGGACTCTACAGGTTTGAGGAGGCGTCGTACGATCAGCTCTCCTTTGCTGTTCAGGTAGGTGTCGGCCATGTCTTCCTCAGCAGGGAGACCATGGGGAAGCTTCAGTGGCTGGATCCTGAACAGAGAGAATGACAGAGGAGAGATGAGCTGGAAATATTTGGTGAATATTACGCTGCTGCTACTCTCTGTTAATAATATGTGCATAGTCACTTTAACTATACATTCATGTACATACTACCTCAATTGGCCCGACCAACCAGTGCCCCCGCACAATGGCTAATTGGGCTATCTGCATTCTGTCCCACCACCCACCAACCCCTCTTTTACACATACTGCTACTCTCTGTTCATCATATATGCATAGTCACTTTAACCACATGTACATACTACCTCAATCAGCCTGACTAACCGGTGCCTGTATGTAGCCTCGCTACTGATAGTCTTTTTACTGGTATTTTTATTTCTTTATTTACCTATTGTTCACATAATACCTTTTTTGCACTGTTGGTTAGAGCCTGTAAGTAAGCATTTCACTGTAAGGTCTACACCTGTTGTATTCGGCGCACGTGACAAACTTTGTGGTCAGTTTTCAGGATCAACCAACCACGCACTCAATTGGTAAACAGTAGCATACGCTTGACAGGAATTAACAGATGTATTTAATAATAGCCATGCGCTAACAAAGTAATAACAGGTCTTGCAAACCCGAGCAGCCTTACCTCACAAGATGCTTGATAAATTTCAGCTGGTTGTTAACTGAAGGGATGTTCTTGTGAATTACAGGTACATATGCCTGAGGAGAGAAGGAGCAAAGAACAATTACAGTGCAACCAAGTTAGCAATCAGAATCGTTATTACAACTTGTTATTACAGCAAGAGCTAGCACAGCACACAACTGAACTCAATACAAGTCTTATCCGCTCTACTAGAGGCAAGCCTAGGGGTGGGCAACTTTCAATTAGCCGAATCAGGTGTGTTACAGTTTGGCTGGAGCAAAATCCTGCACCCACACAGCCTACACCCACGCAGGGTAAGATTGCCACACACTAGGCTAGCCCCTCAGATGTGAGGTTATTAATCCAAGCTGATAGGAGCCCCACCTTCTGCAAGCAGAGTCCCTCCACTAGCTTCTTCTCCCAGTAGGGCCGGCGCATGGTGCTCTTGACCCGCGTCACCACATGCAGCTTATGGGGCTGCTCCTGGTTTCCACCATACTTCTCATGCTCTTGAGACCGCTCATCTAGCAACTGTAGACACAGAAAGAGTCGCAAAGGTTTGTTTAAAAATGTAATTTCCATGATCATTGCCATTAGGCTATGACCAAATTGTTATAATATTATAAATAGGTGGTGCTTATACTTGTCCTGTTTCACACATGTACAAGTGTGTAACCTTAGTATAAAGTGTGTGGTGTGAAATGGGCATGCATATCACTCCCCCTGAAACACCCTCGGAGAGTGGGATAATGGCCAGGGATCAGCCATTATTGATGGTGACCCTGAAGCAATTAGGGTTAAGTACATAGGTAAGGAAATATTGCTTTTAGTTGAGGGATTCGTTGCATTTAGATTGTATGGGCCTGCCCTTGATCAAAGTCTGCAGCACCATACCTCTTGTGGGATCCGTGCTTTGGTAAACTTGCTTCGGAAGGAAATTAACCAAGGCAGAGGCGTAGTTTCTGTTAAAGCCTGCAAGAATGCAGACACATAATCAAATATGCAAGGTATGAAGAGAATAATAAAAAAAAATAATAATAATGTTATTCTAACTATGGAGGAACACAGTCGGATGATCCTACAAAATGTGTTGTTCTAACAACCATTCATCTGACTGATAGCTTTAATTTGAGTTACAACTGTCTGCCGGGAAGATAGTCTGCCTTTAATAATTTAGTCTCCTTACCTTAATTGGGGAAGGTATGTGAAGACCACGACATAGCATTGCCATATTTACTTGTTGGTTGATAAGTCTGTAGCAGGGAAGCCAAGGTTATAATACAAAAACCGTCAAATTCGAATGTGACGGGGAAATAGTGAATTCTAACGAAATGTAAAGTGTTGTTACTGTAGTGTCAATATATATTTTAAAATTATATTTTCAACAAACATCAAAATACAGATGAATAAACGCAAACAGAATTGCTAGAGTGTTTCAGCATTTACAACACTCACCGGAAGTTGTCAGCAAAGCAGTCACTTGCTAACATTACCGTGCTACTTCAAAACTTGGTAATTCCGTTCCTGCGTGGCTTTCATTTGTTTCAATTGACGTTGTGATTTTTATTTTTACAATGTGATATTGTATGATTAACTATATAGTTCGATTTTTTTTTTTTTTTTTACATGTGTATTTCATAATTCATTCATTTAAATTAAATTTAGGCATTTTCGCTTCCGTGGATATGTTGCTCAGGGGAATTATTATTATTGCGTACCTTTATATCGGCCAGCAGCAAACAAACCAACATCAGGAAGTTAGAGTTCCATCAGAGGTTGATTTTGATCAGATTACGTTTTAATTAATGGAATGAAATCCCGTCATCCGATTTTGATATGATCTAAGCATGAGGAGTTTAAACAAGGCTATTCGAGTTTAAGAAGGGTCTATTGATGCATTGTATTGTCTCTGAAGATGTGCCAAAGAAGACTTGAGACGGCAAGCTGACTCAGACGAATTTAACATTCCAGTCGCTGAGCTGTGGACGGACGAAGCATGTGCATACTCCTTTTCAGTATATGGCATACTTTAACCAGGTGAATTACAAATATCCACAACTTGACACATTGAACTCAAAATCTCAGTCCATTTTTACCAGATAGTGAACCATGACGCAAGTCCCTGGTATGGAGACCTCTGCCATCTCCGTCCTGAAACGAGCGGTGGAGCTGGACCAGAGCTCGCGCTTCCAGGAGTCGCTGGTGTGCTACCAGGAGGGGATCCAGCTACTGATGGACGTGCTGAAAGGTAACACACACACACACACAGTCACAGGGGTATGAGGGTGACATCTGTTTTACTGATCTACTCATCTGTTCACAGCTGTGAAAGATGACTCCAAGAAAGTCCACTACAGACAGAAGATAAAGAGCTACATGGACCGAGCAGAACAGATCAAAGTCCATGTCAGCCAACTAAAAGAAGGTAATAGATCTCAGAGAAATGATGTCACTTTCCCAAAGGAATCTTTCCTGCACCTTACTGCTGCCTTCCTCTTATTCCTCCTTCCAGGGATGGGCATTAATTACAAAATACAACTACAAAATAGCCTGAAGACCAATGTATTAAATACATGTATTTTAAAATACAAAAATACATTTGCAAGTAGCCAGCCGAACATCAACAACATTCTCAGTAACGGTTACACAAACGCCTTACTTGCTATGACTGTGATATGTTGTTGTTTATTTACCTTAGATGGATGCACTGTCACTGGATAAGAGTGTCTGCTAAATTACCAAAATGTATGTGAAAGTGAACAACTGCAAAGCACACTGGGTATTGTCATTGACAATTTTACCGGGCCTAGCTCATTAGAGTAAAACTGAGCAGGCTTTGCAATTGTTCATTTTTACATGTACATTTAGTTTATTTAGTAGACACTCTTATCACACCATAGTGCCATCATGTTTCCAATGTAGGGTGAAAGGGGGCCACAAAATTGTGAACCGCTATAAAGAAATGGTATAGAAAAGTATTTTGTTATTATGAAAATACAACTTGCAGCTTTTGAAAGTATCTTGTTACAAAATGCATTGGAGTGTAGTTTAGCATACAAAATACTCAGAAGTAATTAAAATACGTATACTGAGCAAAAATATAAATGCAAACATGCAACAATTTCAAAGATTTTACTGAGTTACAGTTCATATAAGGAAATCCGTCAATTGAAATAAATGTATTAGGCCATAATCAATGTATTTCACATGACTGGTAATACAGATATGCATCTGTTGTTCACATATACCTTAAAAGGTGGGGCGTGTATCAGAAAACCAGTCAGTATCTGGTGTGACCACCATTTGCCTCATGCAGTGCGACATCTTCTTCGAATAAAGTTGATCAGGCTGTTGATTGTGTCCTATGGAATGTTGTCCCACTCCTCTTCAATGGCTGTGCGAAGTTGCTGGATATTGGCGGGAACTGAAACACGCTTATCGATCCAGAGCATCCCAAACATTTTCAATGGGTGACATGTCTGGTAAGTATGCAGGCCATGGAAGAACATGGACATTTTCAACTTCCAGGAATGGTGTACAAATCCTTGCGACATGGGGCCAGGCATTATCATGCTGAAACATGAGGTGATAGCGAGAAAGATGAATGACACGACAATGGGCCTCAAGATCTCGTCACGGTATCTCTCTGCATTCAAACTGCCATCGATAAAATGCAATTGTGTTTGTTGTGCATAGCTTATGCATGTCCATACCATAAACCCACTGCCACCATGGGGCACTTCGTTCACAACGCTGACATCAGCAAACCACTCACCCACACAACGCCATACACGTGGTCTGCGGTTGTGAGGCCGATTGGATGTACTACCAAACTCTCTAACATGACATTGGAGGAAGCTTATGGTAGAGAAATGAACATTCAGTTATCTGGCAACAGCTCTGGTGGATATTCCTGCAGTCTGCATGCCAACTGCACACTGCGTCAACTTGAGACATTTGTGGGATTGTGTTGTGTGGCAAAACTGAACATTTTAGAGTGGCTTTTTATTGTCCCAGCACAAGGTGCACATGTGTAATGATCATGCTGTTCAATCAGCTTCTTGAAATGCCACACCTGTCAGGATGAGGATCTTGGCAAAAGAGAAATGCTCACTAACAGGGATGTGAACAAATTTGTGCACACAATTTGAGAGAAATAAGCTTTTTGTGTGAATGGAACATTTCGGGGATCTTTTATTTCAGCTCATGAAACATGGGACCAACACTTAAAATGTTGCTTTTATATTTTTGTTCAGTGTATTTCAAGAGCATATAACAGAAATACTGCCTATCTCTGCCTCTTTCCCTTCTTATCCCTGCCTCTCTCAACTCCTCTCCCACTCAGAGGGGAAGTATCATGAGCAGATCAGGATAGCAGAAGATGCTACAGGCTACAGTTATGAGGTTCTGTTCAGGCCTTACGTCACCGAGGGACTGACTGAGGTCTGGGTGGAGGACCCTTACATCCGACATATTCACCAGGTAATTTACTGGAAACACTATCAAACACATTCACCAGATGATATACTGCAGAAAGGTACTATTACCTCTGGGTGTTCTGCTACCTCAAAAGCTGGTTTGTCTATTAATATGATTGTGGAATCTGCCTTGAATGCCATTGCCATGCTGGTTTAGTCACGAGGTCTTGACTTTGACCCTTCTGCCCTCTTAGCTGTATAACTTCCTGAGGTTCTGTGAGATGCTGCTTAAGGCCAGCTGTAAGGTGAAGAGGATTCACCTCCTGACCTCTCAGGAAGAGGTAACTAACTATAGGCTAGTGGCAAGGCCCACAAAATGTTGAGATACCCCTACCCGAGGTGTAACGAAACACAACCATGTTTTTCCATATCTCTTAGGTGTCCCATATATGAAATGGATGGTTGTATAAAAATATGTTCCTGCAAAAGTGGTTAAGTTGATAGATATTGTGACAAACCCCCTTAACTCAAACAGTGCAGAATAATGCCTGGCTGGAGGGGGAGTGGGCCACATAAGCTCCTGTAACCCAATATTGCAAGCTCTGATATTGCTCAAATTTGGAATACAAATTGTCAATTGTCTGCCCTACATACAGAAACACACAACATTAGGATATCTTAAAGCATTTTGGAAATGTAGATCTGTAAACACACAGATGCGATAGGTGGAAATATTAACTATCAATATTTATGATGAATGTAAACTTCACTTTTTGGTCTCTGTTCAATAGACAACTTTCCAAGCCAAATAAATGTGCACTCATTCAGTGTTGTATGGTCCTGCCTGATGAATATGCATACAGGTACACATTTATTTGATGTTGTGGCTATTGTAATTGGCTCTAAGGAAAATATGTGGACATCGAAATGTATATTCTTTTGTGTCCAAGGTTCCTTAAAGGATTTTGTATCTTTAGCCCCTATTCTTGCAATTAAGTCAGGGGGCCATCACAGATTATCTTTATATTTCGCCTCAAATCCAATACGGCTACATTTGATGGAGGTTAAATCCCCTGTAAATTAGGCATTTTGTCAGAATTGTGCACAACACTCATGCCTATAAAGACTGTTGTGAATCAATTTGATTCTGAATCCAATATGGCCAACATGAGTACACTCAATCACCTTTGCCTGCATATAAGTAGCCCTTGTTAATTTTGTATTGTGTTAGGAGGTGACTTAAGAGCCCAACCTTGGAAGGGCAAGTTATACCACAGCGGTGGCAAATTGTAGAGGGTGGCAGAGTCAAGGGTTGGATTCTCTTTCCTTTATTTGGAGCCTCCCAGTTGCCTCATTGATCCTCAAAGAGGCTTGTGACTTGGAATACTTGGTGTTGCCATGCCAAGTAGTCTGTTGCCTCTTTTTATATATCCAGACAAAGGCATGTGAGTGTATATGGTGGGCATATTGGATTCCTAACATAGTTGAAGTACACAAAAATAGTCAGGTCAAATCTGGTCAAGTCTGAAAAAGGTATAATTTAAAATGTGTACATATACAGGTGATTAAACCACCATTTAATGGTAATGTGGCAGCCATGTTGGATTTTGAGTCAAATCTAGAGGGCCCCCCTAACATAATTGCAGGAGTGGGAGCTAAACATCAAATCCATAGAGAAACACATTTTTTGCAATATTATTATTATTATGCACTTTTTTGAGTTAAGAGGGTGTGTCACAATATCTATGAATTTAACCACTTTTTCAGTCAAATATATTTTATAAAACCATACAAAAACATGGTTGTGCTTTGTTATACTGTACCTCGGGTTGGGGTATCTCAAAAACTGAAGCCCTTTTAGAGGATTGGCCACTAGCCTACTAACCAACTAACTAAGCCTTCTCTGTTCCACCCCTCTAAAACCCGACTGATGTACATTTAGAATACATTTCAAAGATAAGAAAGAGCTTAGCTGAGAATTAATCAAGGATTCTAATATTTTCGCTAGGCAAGAAAGTTTAGAAATAGGCCGATAATTATTTAGGTCACAAGGGTCACCACCTTTGTGAAGGGGGAGTACATGGGCCGCCTTCCTAACCTTGGGGATAGTAACATATATAATTGTCAGGTCAGATAGTAAATTGTTGAAATGAAACAAAGATCCACTAGAAGTTGATGGGTTAACCGTCGAGTCAGCTAGAGGCTGGCAGAGGGAAGAGCAGTTGATTGACTGGCCAGGGTCAACTACACCACCGTTTCTCTCAAATATAAAGCATCTGAATGAGCTCAGATAACGCAGAAGATCGAATCCTTGGTTTTCTATCTTTGACTCTGAATTGTTTAAAAGGGACATGTTTATCTGCCAGTGGAATAAACATGGAATATACATTTTCTAGAGCCAACTCCGGGTTAGGAATATAGGAGACAGCTGCTAAATCAGAGTAGAACATATAAAAACCCTTGAGCAGAACTTTTAAAAATGTCTCTTCTTAATTAAACAAGGATTAGTGTTTTGCTGGTTCGTATCTCTAATACATACTATGGGACAATGATCACTGAGATCGTATGCAAATACTCCACTAGACCAATATTTATGGGGATTATTAGTAAGAATTAAATCAATCAATGAAGAGTTAAAAGGGTTTTTCACATTTATCCGTGTGGGTTTTGAGATCAATTGAGTCAGGTTAAAATCAATGCATATACTCTTAAATTGATCTGAGGCCGGGGATAGACAATCCAGATTAAAATCCCCTAAAATGACAAACTCTGAGGACATAAAATGTGTTAAACACTCAGATATAGTAGCAATTAGCATCGATATCATTAAGAATCAATTCCACAACTGAGTATTTGTATTGCACAAGTTCGAACTAGTAGTAAGAGGTTTATAGCTCAGTTGCTCCATTTGTTTTCTTTAGGGCTATTTATTGTACAGTTATAAACCTACTCAAAAGGCCAAGCTACTCTATCTCATGTGTTGTTTCCCTGATGCACCTGTCTATGTGTGTGTTGCAGGGGGACAATTCTTCTCAGCAGGCCAGTGCTCTGTCAGAGCTCAAACAGAGTTTACAGAGCCAGGATGTGTGTCTGGACCTCCAGTACTCCACTTTTCATGACAGGGAGATCAGGTACACCATCAATTTCAATCAATCCATTTCCACACCCAGAATGCATCAGTGGCATCAGCTAGCATCAGTGGCTTAGGTTGAATGAGATCTTTAATGCGCCATATGGCGCATGCACATTATGGAGTCTTTGATTTATGTAGGTTTTATAAACATGATGATGATGATCCCCTAAGGTTTGACAACGGCTGGATCATCAAGATAGGAAGAGGACTGGATTACTTCAAGAAACCAAAGGCAAGACTTCAACCAGGGATATTTCTCCCCTCTATGTTCAGTCTTCACTTTAGATTGTCATAAATATAGAACCAACAGAATAATAATCCTGTAGTATTTATTCAATGGTTTTTCTCTTCCCCCAGGGTCGTTTCTCCATCGGCTACTGTGACTATGACCTGAGGCAGTGCCAGGAGACCACAGTGGATATCTTTCACAGCAAACACACTAAGACATTATAACACCTTTGGAACTGGAGTCTATGGCTACACTCCAATATGCACACTAGCATACCACTTGGAACGCATGTCCAATACATTGCTCTTTTGGAAGTGAAATGCAAGGGTGGATAGGCCTATTGGAATAGAGGGGCTCTCTTTCTAAATGTCTCCCCCTCTGTCCAGTGTGTGTGTACCTGTAAAATACATACCAAGTGCCTTTTTTAAGTCTACATGATCAATCATGTAGTTTGGTCTAACGGGGTTGTTTTTTGGGGGCTCCTAATGCTTATTATGTGTATCTGAGGACATTGGACCTGAATGGTGGATCCAAATGATAGTTTGGTCATTTCTGAAGATTTTCTTAACCTGTTTTTTTTTATTAAACATATGCATATTCATTAAAAGTCTACATAACATTTAGAATTCTGAGAATTTCTTGAAACTGATTGTTTTTATTTCATTTTGTGAAAGTAAAGTACCAGTCAAAAGTTTGGACGCAGCGAGAAGGAAAAGCAGCCAACTGGTGCTCAGCATGTGTGCGAACTCCTTCAAGACTGTTGGAAAAGCATTCCAGGTGAAGCTGGTTGAAGGAATGCCAAGAGTGCAAAGCTGTCATCAAGGCAAAGGGTGGCTACTTTGATAAACAAATCAAAATATATTTATATTTGAGATTTAACACTTTTTTGGTTACTGCATGATTCCGTATGTGTTATTTCATATTTTTGATGTCTTCACTATTATTCTACAATGTAGTGGTGTGTTCAAACTTTTGACTGGTACTGTACATGGCGCCATCTAGAGGACATTGAAGTTCGTTAACCTTACAATAACCCTAGAATTGTACAAATATTATAATGATATATTTTAGACTAGAGGGTAGCCAAAATATAATCGCTAGGTGTTAACCTTTGATAATTTAATATCCTTAATTATTTATAATTTGTCCTGCTGCTTTGACTGGTGGATTTGATCAGTTTATAATTTTTTGGTCAATCTGATTTGACTTTGTTTTCAGTAGACTAAGGGTTAGTCCTGTTAGGATTGGAGAATAGCAAACGTTGGACAGAGGACAGCAGTGGTCGCTCGCAAGCAGTACTAGTATGCTATTATGCTATAGCCTCGAAGTGTAGGTCGTGAACTGACAGTGACACAGCTGTGAGCCCCCATCCAGGCTACACTAATAGTATGACATTTGGGTTAATTCATCTTCAACACCAGCCACGTCTGTACAGTAAGTATGATAACTACTTTTGCATTGACATAATATATAAATGCAAATAAGTAAAGAAAACATTTACCTTCTCTGTGAAAAATACATAGTGTATATCACAAACTGAATTACTTTATCCCATTCAAATAGGGTACCGAGTCACCGAGTCGTCATCTGAAGATAAATTACCTTCTCGTGTTTCATGAGCTTGACACTACCTACATTGTGGCCAACTTTCATCAAGGTGAACTGAACTGACTGAACAGTCTAGACATTGGTCTCAATTTCCAAATGCTCTATTTAAAATGTGAAGGTATAATGAGCAATGACTATAATTTGAGTTCTAGTACACATAGACCATTACCTAATGTAATACATTTCATATGTACAGTGCCAAAGGAAAGTATTCAGACCCCTTGACTTTTTCCACATTTTGTTACATTACAACCTTATTCTTAAATTGATTAAATTGTCGTCCCCCCCCCCATAAATCTACACACAATACCCCATAATGAAGCAAAAACAACTTTTTAGAATTTTTTGCAAATGTATAAAAAAAATAAAAATAATGAAATATCATCATATACATGCAGTACCAGTCAAAGGTTTGGACACACCTACTCATTCAAGGGTTTTTCTTTAAGACAAGGCGGTTGGAACAAAAATCTCAAATTTGGACTCATCAGACCAAAGTACAGATTTACACCGGTCTAATGTCCATTGCTCGTGTTTCTTGGCCCAAGCAGTCTCTTCTTATTGGTGTCCTTTAGTTGTGGTTTCTTTGCAGCAATTTGACCATGAAGGCCTGATTCATGCAGTCTCCTCTGAACAGTTGATGTCGAGATGTGTCTGTTACTTGAACTCTGTGAAGCATTTATTTGGGCTGCAGTTTCTGCTGCAGAGGAACTTATCCTCTGCAGCAGAGGTAACTCTGGGTCTTCCTTTTCTGTGGCGGTCCTCATGAGAGCCAGTTTCATCATAGTGCATGATGGTTTTTGCGACTGCACTTGACGAAACTGATTGACTGACCATCATGTCTTAAGGATCCGCCCCTTAATTTATTTTTGCATAAAATGACACACCCAAATCTAACTACTTGTAGCTCAGGACTTGAAGCAAGGATATGCATATTCTTGATACCATTTGAAAGGACACACTTTGAAGTTTGTGGAAATGTTAAATTAATGTAGGAGAATATAACACATTAGATCTGGTAAAAGATAATGCTTTTTTGTATTTTTTTGTACCATCATCTTTGAAATGCAAGAGAAAGGCCATAATGTATTATTCCAGCCCAGGAGCAATTTAGATTTTGGCCACTAGATGACGGCAGTGTATGTGCAAAGTTTTAGACTGATCCGATGAACCATTGCATTTCTGTTCAAAATGTTGTGTCTAGACTGCCCAAATGTGCCTAATTGGTTTATTAATACATTTTCAAGTTCATAACTGTGCACTCTCCTCAAACAATAGCATGGTATTCTTTCACTGTAATAGCTACTGTAAATTGAACAGTGCAGTTAGATTAACAAGAATTTAAGCTTTCTGACAACATCATATATCTCTATGTCCTGGGAAGTGTTCTTGTTACTTATAACCTCATGATAATCACATTAGCCTACGTTAGCTCAACCGTCCCGCGGGGGAACCACGGATCCTGTAGAGGTTTAAAGTAATGATGGATTGTTGTTTCTCTTTGCTTATTTGAGCTCCTCTTGCCATAATATGGATTTGGTATTTTACCAAATAGGGATATCTTCTGTATACCACCCCTACCATGTCACAACACAACTGATTGGCTAAAACGCTTTAAGAAGGAAAGACATTCCACAAATTACCTTTTAACAAGGCACACCTGTTAATTGAAATGCATTCCATGTAAGGATTGATGCTGGTAGACGAAAAGCAAGTACAGGGAGTGAACATTAATTAACAACAGACATGGAACAGGACAGGACAGCGTCTGGACATGAAAACATAACGACATAAATTCTGACACAGGGAACCAACGTAAGAACAGACAGATATAGATGGGACAATCAACAAAGTGAAGGAGTCCAGGTGAATCCAGTGAGCGCTGATGTGTGTAATAATGGTGACAGGTGTGCATAATGAAGGGCATCCTGGCGCCCTCGAGCGCCAGAGAGGGAGAGCGGGAGCAGGCGTGACATTCCAGGTGACTACCTCATGAAGCTGGTTGAGAGAATGTCAAGAGTGCGGAAATCTGTCATCAAGACAAAGGGTTGCTACTTTGAAGAATCTCAAATACAAAATATATTTTGATTTGTTAAACACTTTTTTGGAGACTACATGATTACATGTGTGTTATTTCATTGTTTTGATGTTGGCACTATTATTCTACAATATAAGAAATAGCAAAAATAAAGAAAAACCCTGGAATGAGGAGGTTTATCCAAACTTTTGACTGGTACTGTGAGTATTCAGACCCTTTACTCAGTACTTTGTTGAAGCATCTTTGTCAGCGATTACAGCCTTCAGTTTTCTTGGAAAAGCTTGGCACACCTGTATTTGGAGAGTTTCTCCCATTCATCTCTGCAGATCCTCTCAGGCTCTGTAAGGTTGAATGGGGAGCGTCGCTGCACAAATATTTTGAGATGTTCGATTGGGTTCAAGTCTGGGCTCTCACTCAAGGACATTCAGAGACTTGTCCCATAGCCACTCCTGCATTTTCTTGGCTGTGTGCTTAAGGTCGTTGTCCTATTGGAAGGTGAACCTTCGCCCCCAGTCTGAGGTCCTAAGCACTCTAGATCACGTTTTCATCAAGGATCTTTCTGTGCGTTGCTCCGTTCATCTTTCCCTCGATCCTGACTAGTCTCCCAGTCCCTGCCGCTGAAAAACATCCCCACAGCATGATGCTGCCACCACCATGCTTCACCGTAGGGATGGTGCCAGGTTTCCTCCAGACATAACGCCTGGCATTCAGGCCAAAGAGTTCAATCTTAGTTTCATCAGACCAGAGAATCTTGTTTCTCTTGGTCTGAGAGTCCTTTAGGTGCCTTTTGGCAAACTCCAAGCGGGCTGTCATGTGCCTTTTTACTGAGGAGTGGCTTCCGTCTGGCCACTCTACAATAAAGGCCTGATTGGTGGAGTGCTGCAGAGATGGTTGTCCTTCTGGAAGGTTCTCCCATCTCCATAGAGGAACTCTGGAGCTCTGTCCGAGTGACAATCGGGTTCTTGGTCACCTCCCTGACCAAGGCCCTTCTCCCCCGATTGCTCAGTTTGTCCGGGCGGCCAGCTCTACGAAGAGTCTTGGTGGTTTAAAACTTCTTCCATTTAAGAATGATGGAGTCCACTGTGTTCTTGGGGACCCTCAATGCTGCAAACATTTTTTGGTACACTTCCCCAGATTCCCTTCCCCAGATCTGTGCCTTAACACAATCCTGTCTCGGAGCTCTGCAGACAATTCCTTCAACCTCATGGCTTGGTTTTTGCTCTGACATGCACTGTCAACTGTGGGACCTTATATAGACAGATGTGTGCCTTTCCAAATCATGTCCAGTCAATTGAATTTACCACAGGTGCACTCCAATCAAGTTGTAGAAACATCTCAAGTAAGGTCAATGGAAACAGGATGCACCTGAGCTCAGTTTCGAGTCTCATAGCAGGGTCTGAATACTTATGTAAATATGTTTTTTTTTTTTTTTTTTATACACTGCTGTTCAAAAGTTTGGGGTCACCTAGAAATGTCCTTGTTTTTTAAAGAAACGCATGGTTTTCTAATGATCAATTAGCCTTTTAAAATAATAAACTTGGATTAGCTAACACAACGTGCCATTGGAACACAGGAGTGATGGTTGCTGATAATGGGCCTCTGTACGCTTACGTAGATATTCCATTAAAAAATCAGCCGTTTCCAGCTACAATAGTCATTTACAACATTAACAATGTCTACATTTTATTTCTGATCAATTTGATGTTATTTTAATGGACAAAAAAATGCTTTCATTTAAAAAACAAGGACATTTCTAAGTGACCCCAAACTGCATGAGTTCCTGCAGAAAATGGATTAAAATCTATAATCAACCTTAATCTCGATATGCGTGGTACTCATCTGGGTTCTGCAATGGAGGAAAATATAATCCCATGGAAAACACCACAAATCTTTGAGTGACAGATGAGATTTGTCTTTGACTCTGATCGGTGGGGGGCATAGTTGGGATGTAGTGAACTACATGTAGTTCAACTAGTTATTTAACTACATTTTGCAGTCATTTGGTGGTAGTTGAGCTACACTGAACAAAAATATAAACGCAACATGCAACAATTTCAAAGATTTTACAGAGCTACAGTTCATATAACGAAATCAGTTAATTGAAATAAATTAATTTGGCCCTAATCTATGGATTTGACATGACTGGAAATATAGATATGCATCTGTTGGTCACAGATACCTTTAAAAGAAAATGTATGGGCGTGGATCATAAAAAACCTGTCAGTATCTGGTGTGACCACCATTTGCCTCATGCAGTGCGACATCTTCTTCGAATAGAGTTGATCAGGCTGTTGATTGTGTCCTGTGGAATGTTGTCCCACTCCTCTTCAATGGCTGTGCAAAGTTCCTGGATATTGGCGGGAACTGGAAGACGCTGTTGTACACGTAGATTCAGAGCATCCCAAACAATCTCAATAGGTGACATGTCTGGTAAGTATGCAGGCCATGGAAGAACATGGACATTTTCAGCTTCCAGGAATTGTGTACAGATTCTGGCCATGCACACTGTCTACCATCTGCCCAGTACAGTTGAAACCCGGATTCATCCATGAAGAGCACACTTCTCCAGGGTGCCAATGGCCATTGAAGGTGAGCATTTGCCCACTTATGTCGGTTACGACGCCAAACTGCAGTCAGGTCAAGACCCTGGTGAGGACGACGAGCACGCAGATGAACTTCCCTGAGATGGTTTCTGACAGTTTGTGCAGAAATAATTTGGTTGTGCAAACCCACAGTTTCATCAGCTGTCCGGGTGGCTCATTTCAGATCATCCCGCAGGTGAAGAAGCTAGATGTGGTGGTCCTTGGCTGGCGTGGTTACACTTGGTCTGCAGTTGTGAGGCCGGTTGGACTTGGTCTTTTACCAAATAGGGCTATCTTCTGTATACCAACTCTACCTTGTCACAACACAACTGATTGGCTCAAACACATTAAGAAGGAAAGAAATTCCACAAATTAACTTTTAACAAGCCACACATGTTAATTGAAATGCATTCCAGGTGACTACCTCTTGAAGCTGGTTGAGAGAAAGCCAAGAGTGTGCAAATCTGTCATCAAGGCAAAGGGTGGCTACTTTGAAGAATCTCAAATCTCAAATATATTTTGATTTGTTGAACACTTTTTTGGTTACTACATGATTGTCAGAAGTCTCAGTGTAGCAGGTAGGCAGAGTCAGGCGCAGGACAACGGAGACGAGTAATCACGTACCTTTACTCAAAGTACAAACTACCAAAATTGGTAGAAAAATCCAAGCTCACATAACAAGAACATCTAACATAGGACAAACACGCACAAAATCATGAGGGAAACAAGTCGTGACAATGATTCCATATGTGTTATTTCATAGTTTTGATGTCTTCTCTATTATTCTACAATGTAGGAAATAGTAAAATAAAGAAAAACCCTTGAATGAGTAGGTGTGTCCAAACTTTTGACTGGTATTGTATATATATTCTCGGGACTCTGACATTGCTCATCGTAATACATTTATATTTTTCTAAATTCCATTCTTTTACTTTTAGATTTGTGTGCATTGTTAGGTACAGTTGAAGTCGGGACGTTTACATACACTTAGGTTGGAGTCATTAAAACTCATTTTTCAACCACTCCACAAATTTCTTGTTAACAAAGTATAGTTTTGGCAAGTCGCTAAGGACATCTACTTTGTGCATGACACAAGTAATTTTTCCAACAATTGTTCACGGACAGATTATTTCACTTATAATTCACTGTATCACAATTCCAGTGGGTCAGGCGTTTACATACACTAAGTTGACTGTGCCTTTAAACAGCTTAGAAAATTCCAGAAAATTATGTCATGGCGTTAGACACTTCTTTTTCCTTTTTTAACCTTTATTTAACTAGGCAAGTCAGTTAAGAACAAATTCTTATTTAATGACGGCCTAGGTAAAAACAATAGTACGCAAGTATAAACACCATGGGACCACGAAGCCATCATACCGCTCAGGAAGGAGACGCGTTCTGTCTCCTAGAGATGAACATACTTTGGTGCGAAAAGCGCAAATCAATCTCAGAACAACAGCAAAGGACCTTGTGAAGATGCTGGAAGAAACAGGTACAAAAGTATCTACATCCACAGTAAAACGAGTCCTATATCAACATAACCTGAAAGGTCGCTCAGCAAGGAAGAAGCCACTGCTCCAAAACCGGCATAAAAAAGCAAGACTACGGTTTGCAACTGCACATTGGGACAAAGATCGTACTTTTTGGAGAAATGTTCTCTGGTCTGACGAAACAAAAATAGAACTGTTTGGCCATAATGACCATCGTTATGTTTGGAGGAAAAAGGGGGATGTTTGCAAGCCGAAGAACACCATCCCAACCGTGAAGCACGGGGGTGGCAGCATCATGTTGTGGGGGTGCTTTGCTGCAGGAGGGACTGGTGCACTTCACAAAATAGATGGCATCATGAGGGAGGAAAATGATGTGGATATATTGAAGCAACATCTCAAGACATCAGTCAGGAAGTTAAAGCTTGGTCGCAAATGGGTCTTCCAAATGGACCCATTTGACCCCAAGCATACTTCCAAAGTTGTGGCAAAATGGCTTAAGGACAACAAGGTCAAGATATTGGCGTGGCCATCACAAAGCCCTGATCTCAATCCTATAGAAAATTTGTGGGCAGAACTGAAAAAGTGTGTGCAAGCAAGGAAGCCTACAAACCTGACTCAGTTACACCAGCTCTGTCAGGAGGAATGGGCCAAAATTCACCCAACTTATTGTAGGAAGCTTGTGGAAGGCTACCCGAAAAGTTTGACCCAAGTTAAATAATTTAAAGGCAATGCTACCAAATACTAATTGAGTGTATGTAAACTTCTGACCCACTGGGAATGTGATGAAATAAATAAAAGCTTAAATAAATAATTCTCTCTACTATTATTCTGACATTTCATATTCTTAAAATAAAGTGGTAATCCTAACTGACCTAAAACAGGGAATGTTTATTAGGATTAAATGTCAGGAATTGTGAAAAACTGAGTTTAAATTTATTTGGTTAAGGTGTATGTAAACTTCTGACTTCAACTGTATTACAGCACTGTTGGAGCTAGGAACACAAGCATTTTCACTGCACCCTCAATAATTCTGGTAAATATGTTTATGCAAATTTTTTGGGGGATTTGATTTTGATTTGATTCATGTACATTCAGGTGAAAGCATTAACGTGTTTGTCTCGCAATACCAGAAGGATGACGCAAGTGAAGATTAGTCTAATGCTGTAGGTTGGTTATCTTTGAATGCAGTAGGTAATCATTGTCATGTCCGTCAGTTCAGTTTTTATAGGCCTGGTGTGACAGGGTGCTATCTAGTGGTGTTGCGTAGTCGACTTTGAATCATTCTCAAATTCTTTTGAGGATAATTTATTGAGTCTATATACCAAATCTGGAGTCAATCTGGTTAATGGTTCATGAGGAGAAGATTTCAAAGTATTTTTATTGTTAGCATATGCGCTAACGTGCATCTATAGGTACAGTGCGGACATATTTTAATGCAGCAACTATTTCTTCTCAAAACCATTAAAGACGGCTGTAATGAGTCTAAATGCAAAATCTGTAGTGAATTTGACATATGGTTCAAGAGGAGAAGATGATTGCAGATGATTATGAGCATTAGCATTACATATGCAAAGAATGAGTTGCTAATAGCTTGTTTTTTGAGATATCAATACCAAATTCCGTGTGGTTAATTTTATGGACATCCATGATAGTGTTAACAAGTGCCAGGTTGATAGGCCACTGTAGAGTGGATTTACAGTGGTTTAAATGGACATGCAAAATCTGATTTTTGATTTGTCAATAACTCAGCCATCTGACCAATCCCTTAAATTTCTTAAACTAAGTTAAGACATGTATCATGTGCCTACATTCCACATTTGGTGTCATTTGGTCCTATGGTTCATGTAAAGAAGATTTTTAGTCCATGAGAAGAAGTTTGTTATGATTTTAAGCAATAGCTTTACATAGTCAAAATAGTGAATGCTTAATAGTTTCCTTATTTTTTAAGATATCAATGCCAAACGTAACATGGTTCATCATGGTAATGTCATTGATGACCCTAAAATGTTTCAAGTTGATAGGCCATTGTGGCCTTGATTTACAAAGGATTTCAATGGACATGTAAATCAAACTAAGTTAAGAAATGTACCATGGGACTACTGTACATACTGAATTTTGTGTTATTTGTACTTATGGTTCATGAGAAGTTTTCCAAAAGATGGAGGGAAATCTATCCTCACGGACCTTATGGGTCCTTGGGGCAAATTTGTTCAGCATGAGGAAACACATCTAGAGTTGAAGTCAGAAGTGTATGTAAACGCATGACCCACTGGGAATGTGATGAAGGAAATAAAAGCTGAAATAAATCATTCTCTCTACTATTATTCTGACATTTCACAATCTTAAAATAAGTGGTGATCCGAACTGACCTAAGACAGGGACTTTTTACTAGGATTAAATGTCAGGAATTGTGAAAGACTGAGTTTAAATGTATTTGGCTAAAGTGTATGCACATTTCCGACTTCAATTGTACATACAAAGTCTCAAGTCTCTAGGTCAAACAGGGCGGCGGATATGAGGGTTTAAGTGAGGCCACTTATAACAGTGTCACCTATAGGCCAATTTGTGCCATTATTTTTTACAACGTTTTTTTACTCATGGCCTCAAGTTTCTGCTTGACAAATTAGAAAAACTTAGGGCTGAGGGAACATAGGGCTGAGAGAACATAGGTTGTGGGAACATAGGGCTGAGGGAACATAGGGCTAAGGGAACATAGGGCTGAGGGAACATAGGTTGGGGGAACATAGGGCTGAGGCAACATAGGGTGGACCTCCCCTCTCCTCCCAACACAGTGGCTTGGCCACAACACTGATATGGGCTGTGCTTACTGTAACTGTAAATAACTAAACTGTTTTATCACGTCTGAAAGATCATGCATGCAAAAGCTCTGAGAGATTGACGCGTGGACATGCAAATCCCCAGCGCCTCTATTTATTGTCCTAGCTATGACAACAGTTCCAGTAGGTTAAATCTCCTACAGGCTCAATTGGAGTTCATTTTAAATTGACGCACCTGTAGAAGTTAAGTCAATAACCCTTGGGAAATTAAGTGTAAAAGTACAGGCTCCAGGTGTTGATGACGCTAGCCCAAGGAGGGAACTTTAAACTCAGCTGAAAGCTTCTCATTGTTAACTGTTAACAGCGAAGGGCTTCCCCTCAAGCCTTCAACAACACACACACTCTCTATTTTTCTTCAAATCACATCCCTGTGTCTGTCTATGGTTGGCCCAGCCCACCCCAGTGCATTGTGGTCTTGTGGTGGTTATGTGTAAATGTACTATTTCTCTCTCTCCTCATTTCTGGGCCTAAAATCAGGTTAGTGTTTCATAAGGAGCTTAGCGCAGTAGGCCACAGTGTGCTACTAATGTAATAGTCTCTGACTTCTCTCTTGCTCTCTCTCTCTCTCTCTCTCTCTCTCTCTCTCTCTCTCTCTCAATCTCTCTCTCTCATTCTCTCTCCCCGCTCTGCCCTCTTGTCTCCCTTTCTGCATATGCTGCCCCCGGCATAGCTTGACCTTCTCTGTCCCTGCCTTTCTCTCTGTCCTTATTCTCTCTCTCTCTCTCTCTCTCTCTCTCTCTTTTACTTGCTCTCTCCTTTCACTCTGTCCTTATTCTCAGTCTCTCCCTCCCTCTATCTGCAGGTGTGGAGGACCGCAGCCTGAGGCTTTAAAGAAGGACAAAGCCTCTGCTGAGAATGAGAACACAACGCTGTGGGAGAGAGTAGAGGAGAGAAGGAAGAGGAGGAGAGAGGGAGGGATAGCTACAGTGCAGTAAAGGAGTCTGGTAGAACTGGGTAAGTAAACACAGGAATGTTAGTCCCTGGGGAGATTTGGTTTAACAATGTAGCATTCTTTCAAGGATAAGTACCTTTAGATAGAGATGCATTATTAAATGAATTCATATTTGAGAATGGGCTTATGTTGCCCCAGCAAATTGACTTTGGGTTACCGTGTCTAATTGACAAGGTACATCATGTGTACAGTGTACAGTATGTAGTACATTATGTACATCATGTGTGCAAATACTAGCCTATATACTTTGTGTGCGTGTGTGCCCGACTGTGCGTGAGTCTGTGTCTGTGTGCTTGTATGATCATAACATCTCAGCTAAGTTTTGAGTCGCTGGGTCTGGGACATTGTTGGTGATTCATCTAATGTTGTGTAATTGTGGGGCCGTGAAATCGTAGGGATCTCTATGCAATGTCAATAATCCTGCAGATTATCTTGATTTTCTGGTGCTGCTTTCCTTGGGCTCATTAGACGGCTCTCTGAGGATCTGTATGGTTTCTTTTGACCATATTTCTCAGGGGCCTTGTGGTATAGCGAGTTGTTCCACTTTTGAACCGAACTCCATTTTGCACAGTGTATGCAGGCAGCAGCTGTTACCGTGGCTGTCTGGGAAAATATTGAATATCAACCTATTCTCTAAAGCATATTAAGTGTTATATTTGGGACATAGCCTCCCCTATAGCCTCTCCTTTGACTATACAACAGTAGTGTTTTTAAACTTGACCCATAGATCAACTGAGCTCATGAAGACTCCCTGAGTCTCAATGGGGACTCAGGAGCAGTTTGAACTTTGCATGTTGCTTCATAGCTTCATGCTGTCTGTCTTATCAGCCTTTGGCCATCGTCCAGCAGCTCACACTGTGTAGACTTCAATACTTCACTAGAGAGCCAGGTTATAGGCCTCTAACAACAACAGAGAGGGTGTGTTACCTGGGTCATCACAGAGTGTACCGCACTGACACGTGTGTCTGTCTGTGTGCCTGCGTGTGTGTGTATTTGAATTTGTATGTGTGGTGAGCTTTGTGTGTGTGTGTGCAACAGTGTGTGTTAATTTAGTTGATTTTTCAATCCCCATCTATTAGAGTTCCGTTAAACATTTGTCCATCTGCTATACGTTGTAAACAGTGATTCATCCAGGTAGCTATGGAGAAGTAGAGTGTGTTCTCACCCCACCTTCCTGACTAGGTGAAGGTAAAGTCTAAGTGCCAATAAACCTTTGCGCTCAGGTGGAGTGAGAGATAGTGCCCTGTTTGGGTGTGTTTTATCAGACTCATACTATGTGCAGCATAGAAGCGTGTTCACAGAGACTAAATCATGGCCAGAGAGTACCGAGTTTGAGCATTCACTCCATAGTAGAAAGGACATTCTGTATGTTACAACATCTCCGCATCGCTCTTTCTTCTCTGATTGCTGGCTTCTCTGGCTATCTCTGCTTCCATTTGTTGGTCTGTCTGTCTCTCTGTTTCCTTGTTTTCTCTATTGATCCCTTTCTTTCTCTCTCTCTATATTCCTCCTGCAGTTGTTGAAAGAAAAGAGCGATGGAGTCTTTTGCAGGAGATGCGGAGGGCAGCGCTGATGACCTTACAGGAGGTGAGCCACAGGAAAACCTGGATGATGTTCAGAAAGCATGTAAAAGCTTTGTTAGTGTACATGTGTATCTATCTCTGTTATAAACATCTATTAGAGTGGGTTAGACTGAGTATGTGTGTAGGAGTGTGAGTAGAGTGTATCTAACTAGGCACATGTTAGTGTGTGTTAGAGTGTGTCTGTTACGTTATCTGTATTGGAGTGGGCGAGTCAGAGTGTGTATCTGCATGAGTGTAGAGAGTGTGTCTGTATCTGTAGCAGTAAAAGCATGGATGAGTATCAATAAGAATGCATCTGTATGCGTGCATCATGACCAAGGCCTGTATCCTCCAGGAAAGAGGAAGTCCAAGCTGAAGACCCTGAAGACACGTCTGTTTGGGAGATCCAAGAGAGAGACCAAACTCAGCCAGTCTACTGGTGATGTCACTGAGGCGGAGGGGCTGGGCTCAGCTGAGCATCTGTAAGTGTGTTTGTGTGCGTGTGTGTGTGTGTATATATTTACAAATGTATGATTGATTCCATAACATTCATATTCCCTCCTCCCTCTGTCCTCTACCAGGTGTTCTGGCGTGTTGGGATCACGGGCGTTGTCACATGACAGTATCTTCTTGGCCGACCAGGATCTGTCTAGTCCGGAGCAGCCCAGGGTTTTATCCCAGGAGAACGTCCAAGGCAGGATCAAAGAACTCCAGGTGAGTCTTCACTTCGTGGTGTACCCTGGATCTAGAAACATGCATGTGCATTTAAAGGCCCAACCCCATTCAATAGGAATCCCACACCTCATTGAACCCTCGTCCTTCTGTGTAAATCAGGAATTGACGTCAATGGGTTACCAAGCAGATCTAAAGGTAGGTTTCTATATTATTTCTGATTGGCCAGATGAAGCTCCAGCAGCAGAACATGCGTCTTGGCCCATCCCCAATGGTCCTGCCAATCAAACGTCCAGAGGACCTGGGAGGCAGCTCAGAGGACGATGGTCTGCCCCATAGCCCTCCCGAAATCTCCATGGGCGACAACAGACACCCCCGGGGGGCATCTTACAAGGTGAGACTTTGTGCACCGCATCCTCAGGTACTGTCTCCATACTCTCTCCAACCTCCACCCTCAACAAACTCCTCCATAAAACCCTCCATACATCCATTTTCTCTCAATGAGTCTGTATGTAACTGTATGTTTACATTCCAGCAGTGCCAATAGTTGAACTTTGCATTCCTCATCAGCCATTGTGTGTCAACCAAACCCTTCCCCATTCCTACACAGTTCCCTGCCCCTCCCAGGCACCATAGCTCTCTGAGTTTAGCAGGAACAGGAAGTGAAGAAGAAGAGCAGGTAATACCGATTCCTGTTTGCGGGTCAGTCACTATATCACTTGATATCAACTATGAGTCGTTATAGATCCAAATCTTTATTCTGTGTTTTCTTTGTTCATAGGCCACCTCCCAACCCTTGTCCCATCTCCTCTCTCCCATGCCCAAACCTCCTCTTACCAGCTTCGTGCACCCCACCCCATCTGCCCCCCTCTCTGCCTTCTCCCCTGTTTCTCCTGCCTTGGATTTCAGCACCCCAGCCCAGTTCACCCCCTCCCTGGATAACTCTGCCGCCCGCCACCGTATGTCCATCAAGCCCAGGAACCAGAGGGCCAGTGCCAAGAATAAAAGGCTGACCATGGTGAGTCCTGCCTGGGCATACCAACTACACATGGGGCCCTTGCCTCTGGAACTCACACATAGAGGAAGGCTCAGGAAAGATCAAAATACTGATACACTATTGCTCGATGATCTGCCTGTATTCTCTCTCTCTCTCTCTCTCTCTCTCTCTCTCTCTCTGTCTCTCTGTCTCTCTCTGTCTCTCTCTCTCTCTCTCTCTCTCTCTCCAGACTGAATCGAGACCACGCTCAGAGAGTCTTAACAACTTTGACCGGCCCTTTACAGAGGAGGAAGAGGACGGGCCTGCCATTACCGGGGGTAAAACACGTTTACGTTCTCACTCTACCCAGATCCAAAAGTTGGAGCAAGGGGGGTTGTCCACCCCCACTGCACCCCCAGAGCTGACACCCCTTAAGTCTGGTCCCACAGAGGCTGAGGGGAGCCCAAAGATCTCCACCTCCACCCCAACCCTCCCCTGCAAGCCCTCTCCACAGGAGCAGCCCCATCCTAGGGTTGCTCTGAGATCAGTGGAAACTGTGCCAGGCAAACAGCCACAGTCCTCCTCTGTGACCACAGTACAGGACCTGAGATACACTCCACAACAGCAGACCCTGAAACAGTCCCTGGGAGACCCCAAGCCCTCAGCCCCGTCCCAAACCAAGAAGGACGTCCTGAACAAGAGTGGGGTGAAAGATTCAACTTCCAGCATCGAGGGTAGCCCCAAAGAAAACCCAGTCCCGGCTGCTCAGCCCGCAGCTAGCGAGGCCTCAGTGGTGGCTCTCAGAACATCCTCTCTGAGGTGGACGCCAGAGGCTGGAGCTGCTGGTCAGAGTACCACAGAGCCACCTGCTGGGCAGGAGGACCTAGGTCAGGCAGAGCCAAGGCCAGTCTCTGGATCCTTCCGCTTCTCCATCAACTCTGCCAGGGAGCGGGAGAGACCCAGGACAGGAAGTGGGGGTTTCTTGGGAGTGGTGGAGCAGGCTGGGGCTGAGGCGAAGAGGGAGGGGAGGGAGAAGGGGACAGAGGTGAAGTTGATCCCCTCAAACGCCAGCCAGAGGGTGCAGGAGCAGCATGGGGGCAGGCAAGAGGGGGCCAAGCCCAAAGAAGAGGAGTTGACTGCCAGCAATATCGGGGAGAAAGTTTCAGAAGGGGAGGAGGTGGAGGAGGATAGCAGAGAGGGAGTGGAGGAGGCAGTGGAAGCAAAGGAGGAGGCACAGGAAGAAGAGGAAGAGGGGAAATCAGCGTTTGGCGTGAAGCTTCGCTCCACCTATAGGGTCCGGGCGGAGTCAGCCAACAGCCAATCAGATCTCAAGATTAATCGTCAAAGTCAGGAGGTGGGTGCTCTCCCTCTTTCCCCTTACACCCTTTCCTCAAAACCCACCGGGCTTGAGGGGCAACAGGACACCCCGCCAACCAAGTCAATGCCCAAAAAGCTCCATACAAACACCTGGGATGTCCCAACAACACTGTCTTCACCCAGGGGGAGAGCTGGCTCCCTCAGAGAAGCAGGTGAGACTCCCTCTCTGAAAAGGCGGAATATTCAGCCATGTGGGTAAATAATGAACATAATATACAGTATGTCATGCATTTACTGGATAGGGATGTCAGTGCTGGACTTTGTCCCCAAGCTACACTTATACAGAATATATCATCTCTATGTTATCAAGGGCGTTAACCAATGAAGGAGATATGCCACACTAGAATAAAAATGACAGGTTACACCAGAATGATAAAGACTTATTTCTCTGAGGAAACTTTGTGCTTGTTGTAACACCATGACAGTACTATGTGTCATCATGTGAATGTGTCTAACCCCATGTCTACAGTAACCTCAGCCCAGCTTACCCCCTCACCTCTCACTAAAGAGGCCCAAACCACCCCAGCTATCCCTAAGGTGGTCCAAACCACCCCTGTCCCAGGCATGGAAGCCCACACTACCTCCTCAGCCCCTCAGGACCCAACGACTGGACCCCAGGCACCCCCCAAGGCTACCGTATCCTGGATGAGCATGGCATGGGGGAAGACCAGGGGCCTCCAGCAGCTCTTCACCAGCAGTCTACCCAGAGAGTTCACCGGTATGCAGTCCCCAACTCAACCACAATGTCAGACCACAACACAACCACAGACGTCGTCACTGGCTCAGATCATGACACAAACTCAGAGACAGAACGCAACACAACCACAGACACAGACGACAATGCCACCACAGGCTCAGACCGCAGAAAAAACACAATCACAGACCCCAATGCAACCCCTTGCTGCTAAACTACTGCATTCACATAATTCAGCACAACCACCACAGACAGCAGCACAAACACCCACACAGACCACAAAACAACAGCAGACTGCCAAAGCACCACAGACACAGAACACAACAAAACCACAGACAGTGACCCAACCATCAACACAGAACACAAAACCATCAACACATGTGTCAAACCAAACCAACACTCGGGCAGCACAACCAACCACCGCCCCTCAACCGCTAGCACAATCTACCCTAAGTTCTGTGTCTCGGGTGACCTCACCGTCCAACCTACGAGCAACCCAGCACACCCTACGCTCCATTCCACAGACCCAAGCCCAAGCCACACTACGATCTGCCCCAATGGGTGCCACTTCCACTCAGCCCCTGGCCTCGTCTTCCCTCTCTTCAAGCCCAAGCTCCACACCCAGCCAGCCACCCTGGAGCACACGAGGTCACAACTCTACACCTCAGCCCAAATCAGCCTTAGCCTCAACAACAACTCCAGCCCCAGTCCAAGCCACAGTCCCAGCACTAGTGAGAGGTGAGAGGACCCCTGTTCTCCAGAGGAAGAGTGAGGAGGCGGCTGTGCCAACAGAGAAGTGGGTGGACCGGGACAGGCCAGGGACTGTGGGAGGGAGGGCAGCCTTTCTGGAGAAACGGGCGGAGTGGACCCCTCCTGCTGGGAGCAAGGTATAACCACTTCTCTCACACATCATCTGAGAACAGAGGTGTCAATCAAACAGAGTTTCATTTCACTCTCACTCTCCTCCCCCATACAGGTGGAGCTCAGGAGAACGAGGACCCCACATGAGTCTCAGGCAACCGCTGAATCTGCTGCTCCTTCCAAAATGCCACCAACTCACAGAGACACTAAAGTTGCTAAACTTGATGGGAGGCCAGGTACAGAGATGTTAATTAAATTGGATGGGTTGAAAAAACTACTGAATTATATGTAATAGTTATAACATTTTATAAATGTTGCTACGGTTGTGCATAGTTAAGATCTTATTAATTTCTATGGTCATTACCGTCTCTCTACGTCTTCCTCTCTCAGAATCAAGCCCAACCAAAGTGGCAGGCAGGCTTGCAGACAGAGAGCACAAATGGCTGAGAAAGAATATGGCAACGTCATCGTCTCCTTCATCATCACCTTCGTCATCATCTCCCCTGCAGACCATCTCAGACAGCGGGGAGCAGCCATCTTGGATGGAACTGGCCAAGAGGAAGTCAATGGCCTGGAATGACAAGACCATGGACTGATAGAATGAGAAAGATAGAATGAAAGAATGAAAGAATGAAAGAAAGAAAGAAAGAAAGAAAGAAAGAAAGAAAGAAAGAAAGAGAAAAAGAGAAGGGGAGAGGGATAAAGAGAGAGAGAGGGAGCGTCAGGTGGGGGGTATATAGAGATAGGGAGAGATACAGAGAGAGAGGGAGCGTCAGGTGGGGGGGTATATAGAGATAGGGAGAGATATAGAGAGAGAGGGAGCATCAGGTGGGGGGTATATAGAGATAGGGAGAGATACAGAGAGAGAGGGAGCATCACGTGTGGGGGGTATATAGAGATAGGGAGAGATATAGAGAGGGAGGGAGCATCTGGTGGGGGGGTATATAGAGATAGGGAGATACAGAGAGAGAGGGAGCATCAGGTGGGGGTATATAGAGATAGGGAGAGATACAGAGAGAGAGGGAGCATCAGGTGGGGGGGTATATAGAGATAGGGAGAGATACAGAGAGAGAGGGAGCGTCAGGTGGGGGGGTATATAGAGATATGGAGAGATATAGAGAGAGAGGGAGCATCAGGTGGGGGGGTATATAGAGATAGGGAGAGATACAGAGAGAGGGGGAGTTCCTTATTTTAATGCACTTATTGTCAGTTGCTATAGACAAGAGCGTCTGCTAAAATGGCTCAAGTTGTGGGAGTGGTAGAGACAAAGCAAGACAGAGGGAGAGAAACAGCAACAACACTAGTGATGGGAATGTACAGTGAGTGAAGGACAAAGTGAGATGTTGAGTTTATTGAAGTGGAATTGAATTGACCTTGGAAGCAAAAGCTATAGGTAAGCTGTAAAATCTGCTTCCCTTGAATGTACAGGCTTGCTTTGTTTGTGAATTTTTTTTGTATTGTATGTTTGCGGATGGGATGACCATGATGTAGAATGGCTCACTGTCTCTGAATTCTTACATTTTCTGTCTCTCTTGGTATTGATCCAAACATAGTTTTGTTCCAAACTCTGGGCTTACGTTAGAGGTGGGAAAAATATTATTGATATATTGTTTGAATAATATTTTAATTATATCTCAGAAATAAATAATGTATAAGATATTTATGAATTTAATAAATGCTTATGTATGTGACTAAATGCCCCAGTGTTGTTCTAACTCTTTATCTCTAATTGTTTATGATGATTAATAAAATTAAAAATATTTTCTGTCATTTTATTTTTGCTGACCACACAAACAGAGCAGTTAAAGTATTTCATTTCAAAACTATTTTGGGTATATTCAAAGCAAATGTACAACTTTAGAAAGCACCACATAAATATTAATGCACAGAAATATGAAATTTGCCAAACCAATTTTAAAGCAGCATGTACGACTCTTGTTCAATGTATATTGCAAAATACCATAGAGGGAGAGTAGGATAGTAATAGTTCTGGCCTGGGAGAATTTCTCAATAAAGAAAGGAGGGCAACATTCACCCTATTATTCCTTTGCGTACCAGAGGGTGGCGCTGTGGCAATTCTCGTCCATCAATTTTGTAACTTGTGGCTCCGCCCATTCCTCTCCTTGTGTTATGAAAACACCACAGACACACGTGAGTCAGTAAACACAAACATAGACAGAAGGACGAACTGGAGAAGGAAAGTAAATATCCAGCAGTTTCATGAAGCCACATCATCTTTCCCTGGCATTATTTGCCGCGCTACTGCGCCTTTGTGAGAGCTACACCCTCAGAAACTCAGTATCTTGGGCTGTCGCCTCCAACGATGTCGTGGTGGAGGGAGAGCTGGACGCCGTTTCCGAGGAGGAGGTCGCCCCCGCTTTGCTAGTGGACAACAGCGGGTTGTGGAAACAGGCATACCCGCCCTCCGTGTTACGAAATGGTGCGGAGAAGCCCAAAGAAACCGTCAAATCGAAAACGGAGGATGCAGCGCCCGTGTCATCTGCGTCCAGGGTGTTCTCCTATCGGATGGAGGAGGTGAACGCGCCCGCCAGTGTCCCCTCACCTCCCCCACACCAGGAGACGGCGAGAACCGCCAGATACATGGCCCACTACAGCGACTGGGGACATCTCGCCACCATTTCCACTCAAGACAAGGTACTGTAAAGCTTGTAGACTTACTTAAAGTGCCCTCTCCTCAGCATTGCAATTGCTCCATGAAGCACATTAACACTCAATGTACTATTAAGCCTTGTTTTCAGACAACAGCCAGGTAGTCTGAAGCCTGTATGTGTGTCTGTACCTGTGTATAACAACATTATTTTGTATCCTCAGATTAAGGGCCTTCCTTTTGGGAATATCTTCTCGATCAGTGATGGCCCAATGGACAACAGTACAGGAGTTGTCTACTTCTACGTCACTCTGATGGACAACTCTGTAGCAGACCTGAGAAGCTTCCCATTCGCCTCTCTCACCTTTTCAGAGGCAGAGGGAGACTTCTGCAGGTAGTACTGAGTAACACCCACCTCCTTTTCTTGGGTGGGTTATCTTGGGTCCCCACCCAGTGCTAGGTTGAAGTGGCACAATTCAAGTCTTGCTGTGTGTGATGGTTACACATTGTGCTCTGTTCCCACAGGCAGCAGGTATATGATCCTGAGGACCCACGCTGTGCCAGACTGACCCTGACAGGCAAGATGGTGGAAGTGGGCCCAGAGGAGGTGGAGTTTGCCCAGGAGGCCATGTTCTCTAGGTGTGTGCGAATGTTAATTACTTGTCCTCCCTGAACATGTTCTGTGTGTGTTTGTCTGTCCAATTGTCTCTCACCAGTAATGAAGTCAGGGACTACACATGGGCAATTCATGTGCATAGCCTGCCTGCTTGTTTAGTGTGTGTATATAATTCTGTCTTTTGTCCTCTCCCTCCAGACACCCTGTGATGAAGAAATGGCCAGTGGGACACAACTGGTTCTTTATGAAGCTGGAGCTCAAACAGGTCTGGCTCCAGGATTGGGTTGGAGGGGTGTCACTCATCCCCCCTGGAAGACTACTTCAAAGCCACACCCTACTGAGAGGAACTTCATCCACAGTTTATATTAATTTACTGCACAGTGCGAAATATGGCACACGTGTACCAATACAAGACAGGGTGTTAGCATCTCTGGGTGCCACAACAGCTGTCCTCTGACTATATTCATCACCACTCAAATGCATAGCAGAATGGGAGGATCTAAAAGCTCTAGTTCTGGAATATTTTGAAGAGAAGTGGGGTGGGGTGGGGGGGGGTCAGTTCTAGATCTTGTCTAGGCTGAGTGTGAGTGGTCTAACCATGGTGCATGCAGAGGTAACAACTAAATGGGAAAGCTTCTACAGAATGGGAATATAAAGACAAGTAGATATAGATGCGTATAAGCAGACACTGGAGATTGTTCCTATTTATGTAAAGATGTTGAATGTACAGAATGATTTATTTGCTTTGCAGCTGTTTTTCCAATGCTACCACCAAGTGTTTTCACAATCTTCTGTTCAACAGCTAGAAAATGACAAATCAACAATCTACCTAAAGTAGACTCAAGTCACATTTCTATTTTGTGCTGAGTCTGAAGAAAACTGCTAAAGCAGAAGTTTAATTAATGATACATTGTTATAGATTGTAAAACTGTACATGCAATGTTGGGAACATAATACAAATGATTTGGTCAAATAATTGAAATGTCTTCCCAATCTTTTACTTTTTAATCATTATGTCACTTAATTTAGGTATGCTCTACATAATTATGCAATGCTCGCGATGCATATTTTTCGAGCAGCTGTAGAATTATAGTATGAACGCAAGGTGGCGCTCTTTATACAAAAGGTATACTCCGCAAAATAAATGCTGGACCCATCAGTCCTGAAGTAGTGCTTCGTATATTTAGTAAAAAAAATATTTTTGAGACTGTATATTTTCTAATTTTGACGCTGAAGAGAGGCGTGTGTTTACTTACTCGCGCATCCCATAAATTCTGTACTGCGCAAGTTTGCGGTGTGTTGATACTCGGCAACAAATGGCGTCTTGAATGGGCGGCGCCTCGTGCTTTTGCGGACCTTTGGCGTTGCCCGACAGGATGTTTTGCAGATAAAGGAGTCTTCCCCCCCAATCAATGATTATTCGTGACAAAACACGAATTTGGTCAACTTCGAGAATACACACATTTCAGACTACAACAGTGTACCAGAGGGTATGTGTAGCAAACGTCGTTTTTAATTGTTAAACTGTCATTTAGCTATGTATCACGTAGCTAGCGTCAGCTAATCATCTCATGTTCATGAAGCGTCAATAGAGCAGGTCGTGAGCCTGTGTGCCGTTCAGCAGCAGCTACAGTATAACCAGCGTGGGAGTCTTATCACACTGGTAACTTACCTAGCTATGTATTAGCCTGCCAGCTGCTAGTGCAGGTGTAACTAAGTCAGTATATTACTGAATCTATTCAACCTTATCTTGGATAAGAGCGTCTTCTAAATGACAAATGTAAATATGATACTGGTTAAGGTCTATGGAGAAGCACAGCCACCACATACTGGTCCTGTTCCTAGAAAAGACTAGCCTTAAAGGTTACCCTCTAGCTTCTAAATGTGCCAGGTACAGTAGCGAGAGAACGTTAGTTTTTTTCAGTGGTTACTGCTTGTTAACTTTAAGTGGAAAATAACGATATCTAGATGAATGCAGATGTTCTCTTCGTGTCAAACCAGTTGATTCTGCTTAACGTTACTCTTTCCATCACCAGAATCACCAGAGTGCAGAAGTTCAAGGAGGCGTATCGTCAACACTAAGGTTCAGGATCTTTCATCTTCAGTTTCTCCATCATTTTGTGCAGTGACTGCCACTGAGTGGAGGTGAATAATCATACCGCCCGACCATGCTCACATCACGGGGAGATTCAGATTGTAGAACGCGCAGAGGCCTCGGTGTAGGAAGGGTTGCCTCGTGACTGACCACCCTCAAGCTAGAGGGAAAGAGAGCTCGACAAGTCACTCACTCACCGAGACCGCACTGCGAGTGTGGACTCATTGCGACAGACAGGGAACGATCAAGAAAGACATCATCCACCTTTCAAGCTAGCCCAGTTTATCAAACCTCCTCCGTTCCTTATCGTATGTACGCACCTCTGCCTGGATTGAAAACCCTGAAGGCAGTGAGCGAGAGAGGCACGCCGGCCCCGGGGTCCCCGCGCTTCGTGGAGAGAATCGCTGAAATGAGATGAGGCTCAGAAATGGAACGGTTGCCACTGCTATCATTTTCTTCACGTCGTTTCTCAGCCTGTCTTGGTACACAGCCTGGCAGAATGGCAAAGGTAAGCAAGAAAACGCTGTTGTGTTAACAGCTAGTGGCTAGTTACCACTGGATTACTGTAAGTCAATAACTGACAGCTAGCTAACAGCTGTTTATGACTGGTAGATGGAAAGCAGGCTGGCTAGCTAGCAACACCTTTTATAACTGAACTTAATGCAGTGACCAATAGACGGACGAACAGACAGGCACTTCAAATGAGGGTCTTGTTGGCTGTCTAATGCTTTATCATCTTCAAAACTAGGGCTGGGCGAAATGGCCAGCATATCATATCATGTTATTTTTTTTAAATGTTGAGATGGTTTGAGGGTTTTTATGTTTTTGAATAATAAGTTATACATTTACAAGTAGTGCGTGACCCTTGGGTGGCAACATATACAATACGTGACAAAAAATATGTGGACACATGCTTGTGGAACATCTCATTCCAAAATCATGTGCATTTAATATGGAGTTGGTCCCCCCTTTGCTGCTATAACAGCATCCACTCTTCTGGGAAGTCTTTCCGCTAGATGTTGGAACATTGATGCAGAGACCTGCATCCATTCAGCGACAAGGGCATTAAATCCATTTTTTTTTGTCACATACACATGGTTAGCAGATGTTAATGCGAGTGTAGCGAAGTGCTTCTAGTTCCGACCATGCAGTAGTATCTAACAAGTAATCTAACAATTTCACAACTACTACTTTATACACACAAGTGTAAAGGAATGAATGAGTATGTACATATACATTTCTGACAGGTGAGGTTGGGCGATCAGGTTGCGTTAGATGTTGCCACTTTACGATAACAGTTTTTACAGTTGTCAGGGCAGAAATTTGACAAACTGACTTATTGGAAAGATGGCATTCTATGACTGCCAAGTCATTGAGCTCCTCAATAAGGTCATTCTACTGCCAGTGTTTGTCTATGGAGATTGCATGGCTGTGTGCTCTCTTTTTATACACCTGAAATAGCCAAATCCAATAATTTGAAGAGGTGTCTTTGAAGAGGTGTCCACATACTTGTGTATACAGTGCCCTCTGGAAAGTATTCAGACCCCTTGACTTTTTCCACATTTTGTTACGTTATAGCCTTATTCTAAAATTCATAATTATTCCCCACAATCTACTCACAATACCTGTAATGACAAAGCAAAAACATGTTTTTAGATAATTTTTTTGCAAATTTATAAAAAATATAAATCTTAAATATACCATTTACTCAGTACTTTGACGCAACTTTGGCAGTGACTACAGCCTAGAGGCTTCTTGGGTATGACACTACAAGCTTGGCACACCTGTATTTGGGGAGTTTCTCCCATTCTTCTCTGCAGATTCTCTCAAGCTCTGCCAGGTTGGATGGGGAGCTTCGCTGCAAAACTGTTTTCAGGTCGAGTTCAAGTCCGGGCTCTGGCTGGGCCACTCAAGGACATTCAGAGACGTGTCCCGAAGCCATTCCTGCGTTGTCTTGGCTGTGTATTTAGGGTCTGGGGCGAAGGTGAACCTTCGCCCCAGTATGAGGTCCTGAGTACTCTGGAGCAGGTTTTATCAAGGCTCTCTCTGTACGTTGCTCTGTTCATCTTTCCCTCGACCCTGACTAGTCTCCCAGTCCCTGCCGCTGAAAAACATCCCCACAGCATGATGCTGCCACCACCATGCTTCAGCGTACGGCTGGTGCCACGTTTCCTCCAGACGTGACGCTTGGCATTCAGGTCAAATAGTTCAATCTTGGCTTCATCAGACCAGAGAATCTTGTTTCTCATGGTCTGTGAGTCCTTTAGGTGCCTTTTGGCAAACTCCAAGTGGGCTGTCATACCTTTTTTACTGAGCAGTGGCTTCCGTCTGGCCACTCTACCATAAAGGCCTGATTTGGTGGAGTGCTGCAAATATGGTTGTTGTTCGGGGAATTTCTCCCATCTCCACAGAGGAACTGTAGAGCCCTGTCAGAGTGACCATTGGGTTCTTGGTCACCTCCCTAACCAAGGCCCTTCTCCCCCTCCTAGGAAGAGTCTTGGTGGTTCCTAACTTGATGCTTTTAAGAATGATGGAGGCCACTGGGTCTAAATACTTATCTAAATAAGGTTTTTCTGTTTTTTATCTGTAATACATTTGGCAACATTTCTAAACCTGTTTTCACTTTGTCATTATTGGGTATTGTGTCTAGATTGATAAGGAAATGTTTTTATTGAATCCATTTTAGATTAAGGCTGTAACAATGTGGGAAAGGGGTTTGAATACTTTCCGAATGCACTGTGTATAGTGTACTTTCTAAGTGATTTCAATGGTCTTTCTCCATTCTGATTGTTTTTGGTTGAATTGAACAGTAAAAACATTTCATCCATTTCTGCATTTCCTGCACTTATTTGAGATCATTTCCACACTGCCACGTAGGGCTGCACGACTTGGGCAAACAGTCTAGGCTTTATTGTTTTTACCCAATTGTTGCATTTGCGATTTTACTTGCAATTTAGAGCAAAACACTTGGGTGAATTGTTGGAGTCATGGAAATATACTGAACGCAAATATAAACTTTAACATGCAACAGTTTCAAAGATTTTACTGAGTGAGAGTTCATAGAAGGAAATCAGTCAATTTAAATAAATTCATTAATTAAGCCCTAATCAATGGATTTCACATGACTGGGCAGGGGTGCAGCCATAGGTGAGCCTTGGAAAGCATAGGCCCACCCACTTGGCAGCCACGCCCAGCTAATCAATCTGTTTTTAACCAAAAAAGGTCTTTACAGACAGAAATATTCTGGATGTAGAAGTCTTGGGCTGGTATGGTTAGGTCTACACCATCACTGGTATCATCAGACTGTATAGCTAGTTACGTTTGCTCTGACTCAGTACTTTTTATTAGCTACTTAGCTAGCCAGCTAACTAGTGATTAGCATTGGCGTCTTAACAAGATTTAGGCCCAATTTGCTAAGAAAAGACAAACTAGCCATTTTTTGCAGATGTAAGAAACAAACTAGTGTAATTATAGAAAGCTTGTGGATTTATATAATTATGTAACACTAGTGGATTTATATTAAGAAGTGGGAACAGCATCGTTGTCATCAACATTGTTGCTTGTGCTGCATTGACCATGTAGACTGAACGCAAGTGTCTCGTGGTCAAGCAACAACAAATGCGCTCCATGAGTGACGGAACGGGGCTACGTCTGTGTGGAAAGCGGCATGGAGAGAGAGGAATGACTATCGTAGTGGAGTGAACAATATAAATGGACGTTGCACACGGCATATCACATTTAACAAATCTAACATTAAACAAACTTTTTAAAGAAGGTAAAGTAAACCCTAAACAGGTATATTGTAAAATACGGTATCTCACCTAGCCCTATTCAAAACTGGACATTAGGATATTGACACAGATGGCTATGTAACAGGTTCCTCTTTGTGCAAGGGCTATATATTGCAACCATCACTATACTATCACAGGAGGACATAGCTATCCATAGTAATGAGCGCATCTGGCTGTCTGAGAATAGCAGGATATTCATGCCAGATACAGCAAAGCTATGAAAATCCACAGCCATTGAATTTTGCATGCAAGCTAGCATGCTGAGGACAAGATCAATGCTCATGTATTTTGACAGATCAGCAGTCAATTATTTCCTGGTTTGACTCCTCTATTTATTGATTAGAAGCAATTTTACATGCTCCGCCTTGACTGCTTGCCACTCATTAAAAGTGAGTGTGGTGTGCGTTCTTGTGAAAATGTAGGCCTAGTTTGTGAAGATGCCAGCTACGTCTTCTGTTTCCCCCCTCTTTCTCTCTTGCTTCACTCTTTTCCCAAATAACGAAAGCAAAGTGATTCATAGGTGTTGTTCCTTCCAACTAAATGCTTCTGTGGTTACTCTTCACAAAACTCAGTTACAGAAACACACACACACACACACACACACATCCAATACTGTAATATGTGTCTGGTCCAAGGTTAACTCAGTCCAGTGTGGTAACTGAAAATGGTTATATGGGTGGCAGCGGCTTGTTATCAGCGGAGTGTGTAAATTAATTGTGACCTTTTTAGATAAATTCCAAGCCAAGGCCTCTCAGTGATTTTAGGCTTTTTATCAGCTCAATGGTATCACAGCTACACAGCTCTCGAGGGAATCAAGTGCCTTTTACTGCCTTAGCTAGGTCAGGCCAGCAGAGTGTTTGATCGCTTGGATAAAAATGAAGGATAAATTGGGTGTGTAGTGTACCAGAGCAAGGATGTAGGCTAGTACATTAAAATCCTTAGTATAAGGAAGGATTGTACATGATAAAGCATCACTCCTCTTCATGCTCCTGTTGGTACCACCCTAACTGTTTAAGTTAAGCTTGTATGGAGAGGGCAGGCTTTTCTAAATCGCGTGTATGAGAAGTGTGGCTCATTGTGAAACCAAATGCAGTTTGTCTTTCAATCACTTTTTGACTGCACCCCTTTTTAGATTTAAACAATTTTAAAACTTTCAAACAGTTGTCAAACTATTTTTATAATTTATTGAAGAAACTAAATAATACTTTTCACACACTACATGACCAAAAGTATGTGGACACCTGCTCGTCATCCATCTCATTCCAAAATCATGGGCATTATTTTGGAGTTGTTTTCCCCCCCTCCCCTTTGCTGCCATAACAGCCTTGACTCTTCTGGGATGGCTTTTCACTAGATACTGAAACATTGCAGTGGGGACTTGCTTCCTTTCAGCCACGAGCGTTAGTGAGGTCGGGCACTGATGTTGGGCGATTAGGCCTGGCTCGCAGTCAGCATTCCAATTCATCCCAAAGACGTTTGATGGGGTTGAGGTCAGGGTTCTGTGCAGGCCTGTCAAGTTCTTCCACACCGATCTCAACAAACTATTTCTGTATGGACCTCGCTTTGCGCATGGAGGCATTGTCATACTGAAACAGAGAAACCCCAAGCACAGAATCACCTATGTCATCTGTATGCTGTAGCGTTAAGATTTCCCTTCTCCCTTCACTGGAAATAAGGGGCCGAACCATGAAAAAGAAAATCTCCAGACAATTATTACTTCTCCACCAGACTTTACAGTTGGCACTAAGCATTGGGGCAGATAGCTTCTTCCTTGCATCCGGCAAACCCAAATTTGTCCTTTGGACTGCCAGATGGTGAAGCGTGATTCATCACTCCAGAGTGTGTTTCCACTGCTCCAGAGTGCAATGGCGGCAAGCTTTACACTACTCCAGCCGACGGTTGGCATTGCGCATGGTGATCTTAGGCTTGTGTGCTGCTGCTCAGCCATGGAAACCCATTTCATGAAGCTCCCGAAGAACAGTTATTGTGCTGACGTTGCTTCCAGATGCAGTTTGGAACTCTGTAGTGAGTGTTTCGGACCGACGATTTTTTACGTGCTTCAGCACTTGGTGGTCCTATTCTGTGAGCTTGTGGCCTACCACTTCATGGCTGAGCAGTTGTGCCTAAACGTTTCCACTTCACAACAACAGCACTTCCAGTTGACCAAGCCAGCGTTAGCAGGGTAGAAATTTGACAAACTGACTTGTTGGAAATGGGGCATCCTATGATGGTGCCACGTTGAAAGTCACTGAGCTCTTTAGTAAGGCCATTCTACTGCCAATGTTTTCCTATGGAAATTGTATGGCTACGTGCTAGATTTTATACACCTGTCAGCAACAGGTGTGGCTGAAATGGCCGAGTCCACATACTTTTGTGTGTGTGTATATATATTAGTGTAGTTATGTTGTAGCTTAGACCCTATTTTACATTATATAAGGCAGGGGTACTTAAGTACTATTTTGAGAAGGTCTGTTCACACTGGGGCGGCAGGTAGCCTAGTGGTTAGAGCGTTGGACTAGTAACTGAAAGGTTGTAAGATCGCCAAGCTGACAAGGTCAAAATTTGTTGTTCTGCCCATGAACAAGGCACTTAACCCACTGTTCCTAGGCCGTCATTGAAAATAAGAATTTGTTCTTAACTGACTTGTCTAGTGTAAAAAAAAAAAAAAAAAAAAAACACAAATTCTAAGGTGAAAGTCCAGATGGATAATGTAATTTATCGGTATAGTAACAAACCCCTCAAACCCTCACCCTCACCCCTCAACTCCAAACTGTTCACACACACTTCTTGTAGGCGGAAAGAAAATGTAGCATTTTTAAAGCTAATTTCCTGCAATTCTACACATTTTGCATGGGTCAGATTTTTTTGTTGTTGCTGTTTTAAAGCTAATTTCCTGCAATTCTATGCCTTCTTCCATTGTGTTTGATACCAGGGGTCGAAGCCCAAAACATGTTAAAAAAAAAAAGATCTATATTACACACTCGGTACCAGTCAAAAGTTTGGACACACCTACTCAGAAGGTTGTCCTTTATTTTTACTATTTTCTATAATAATAGTGAAGATGTCAAAACTATGAAATAACACAATCATTTAGCAACTAAAGCTACCCTTTGCCTTGACAGCTTTGCACACTCTTGGCATTCTCTCAACTAGCTTCACCTGGAATGCTTTTCCAACAGTCTCGAAGTCTTGAGTTTCCACATTTTGGGGGGGGGTTTAACTACATAAATCCATATGTGTTTTGATATCTTCACTATTATTCTAGTGTGTGTGTGGATATTTTTTTTCGGGACCTGCGCTCCATATTGATCCCGTTCTGGGTACAGATCTGGTCCACGGTCCACCAGTTGAGTATGGAGAATTTAAGGTGTTTGGGTTATGCCGCCATCGGTTGAGACACTGCATACTCTTGAATACAGGGTGGGTGTCATTTCAATCATAGAAATAGAATCAGATCACTGCAATTTAGCTGGTACCAGGGTTGGGCAGTATCCAGATTTTCATACGGTCATACCGTCCCTCTCTCAACCTCTGATTTACAGTATTACTGGCTTAGTATGCAAGGTGGTGCCAAAACATACAAAAAAGCGCACTTTGGGTTCTATTACCAGAATGCTAACAAAATTAGTACAAGTAATAGCAAATTTCCATGGAGGCTGCAAGCTAAATATGCTAACGATTGCAAACTGTTTTTATTTTTAGCTAAGAAAGGCAGTCCAACTCGTATTGTTTGTGTGTATACACTACCGTTCAAAAGTTCGGGGTCACTTAGAAATGTCCTTGTTTTTGAAAAAGCACTTGTTTTGTCCATTTTAAAATAACATCAAATTGATTAGAAATGCAGTGTAGACATTGTTAATGTTGTAAATTACTATTGTAGCTGGAAAACGGCAGATTTTTTTTTTTATTGAATATCTATATAGGCGTACAGAGGCCCATTACCATCAATCCTGTGTTCCAATGGCACGTTGTTAGTTAATCCAAGTTTATCATTTTAAATGGCTAATTTATCATTAGAAAACCCTTTTGCAATTATGTTAGCACAGCTAAAAACTGTTCTGATTTAAAGACGCAAAAAAACTATAGACTGCCGAGTTTCAGAAGAAAGTTATTAGTTTCTGTCCATTTTGAGCCTGTAATTAAACCCACATGATGATACTCAACTAGTCTCAAGAAGGCCAGTTTTATTGCTTCTTTAATGAGAACAACAGTTTTCAGCTGTGCTAACATCATTTCAAAAGGGTTTTCTAATGATCAATTAGCTAATCCTAGTTTATCATTTTAAAAGACTAACACAAGGTGTCATTGGAACACAGGAGTGATGGTTGCTGATAATGGGCCTCTGCACGCCTATGTAGATATTCCATAAAAATCTGCAGTTTCCAGCTACAATAGTCATTTACAACATTAACGATGTCTACACTGTACTTCTGATCAATTTGATATTTTAATGGACAAAATAATTTATTTTCTTTCAAAAACAAGGGCATTTCTAAGTGACCCCAAACTTTTCAATGATAGTGTAAATAGGTAGGAGCTACTGAATGTCATTTTTGGTGAGTTTGAACTCACCTGTTCCCGCTTTCTCCAGTTGTGCTCTTTACAAACATGTGACTGTCTCATCTGTTCTGGAGAACTGTAACCGGTGAATTGAAGAACAGTCTGCTTTATCTTCTAACATATTGCAAGGTATTTACTTAGAAAGTAGCTACATATATAATAGTTTTGACGGTATTGGAAAAACCATTCCATGGCTATTTCCAAATACCCCCGGTATACCGCCGAAGCCCAGCTGGTATGTCACTGAAATTTTTAATTGAATTGAAATGAACTTCCAATAATTACCACAGAGATGGTTGCTGTTTTACCCGCTGTCAAATTTTTTATTTAAGTAGGAATATCTATCATTTTATATTTCTAGAATTTCAATAGGTTTCCTATAGAAGATTGACAGTATAATTTTAAAACTGATATTTCTATTCAATTCAACATTATGTGATTTGTGGACTTTGAAAGTTTACAATTATCAGCCATAACGAGATACCCAGCCTGTATTCAAGAGTATGCTGTGTCTCAACTGAGGGCGGGCACAACACAAACACATCAGATTATGTAAAATAGGGTCTAAGCTACAACATATTTGAAAATAAATAAAGTTTGCCTTTACGCGGTAGGTTGGTGGTATGCACACAGTAGGTCCGGGACAAGGTAGCACGTCTGGTGAACAGGTCTATAGCCGCAGGCAGAACAGCAGAAACTGGATTTGCAGCACGACCAGCTGGACTGGGACAGACACAAGTTGTCAGGCCAGGTAGTCCTGGGGCATGGTCTTAAGGCTCAGGTTGCCTGGGAGGGAGAGATGGGAGAATTAGAGGGCGCCTAACTAAGATCGCACAGAACACCAGATAAGACATGGGCTATTGCAGTATAGATACTGGAGACGGGGGGTTCGGGTGACACTGTGGCCTTGTCCAAAGTTACTACCGAACAGGGCCAACCAGTCAGGATATAGCCCTACCCAATTTTCCAAGCACAGCCCCCACACTACCAAAGGGATATCAACAGACCACTAACTTACGACCCTGAGACAAGTATAGCCCATGAATATATCCACCACTGCACAAGCCCGAGGGGGTGCAAAACCGGACAGATGGGAAGATCACGTCAGTGACTCAACCCACTCAAGTCATGTATAGCGGGGGGGAAAAGCCTGCTACAACATGGGAGAGTGAGCAAGCCCGTGACTAAGCCCCTGTAATGGGATCAGAGGCAGAGAATCCCAGTGGGGAGAGGGGAGCCTGTTGCAACTGTTGTCATGGTAACCAGACAGCTGCATGTTCTAAATTCCTCATTTTAAAGGGTAGGAAGCATGTTTTTATTCCAAGTAACAACAGTGTGGTCAAATAAAGACTTAGTTGCAGTCACGATCTGGTTACCTAAGTTAATATAACTACGAACATTGTTATATATATTTTTTTACATATTTATTCATTTTTTCCCGGGTATCTGCGGAACTACCCACAATCCAATATTTCTACTTTATGCTACTGAGTTCGAATGCTAGCTCAAGCTGTCTAACGTTAGCCACATCTCATGCGCCTCAGATTTTGTGCCTGTGTTATCTAGTTTGAACCCCATAGCACGGCATGCTCTGTTGCCTTCTTGCCGTGGGCTCCAAATGAAAGAACTATACCTTCTTGCTCTAATTATGTAACGATGGTCCCTCGTTTGCTCCTTTTCGTTTTGTCAACTTTTCGGCATGTTCTCTAAAGTAGGCTTGAAGTTATAACTTTTTCCACCTTGGCTTCTACCTATAATGACAAAGCTAAAACAGTTTAGATTATTGTTTTAGCTTGTGTGTGTGTGTGTGTGTGTGTGTGTGTGTGCGCAGTTGAAGTCGAAAGTTTATTTTCATTTTTTTCACAATTCCTGACATTTAATTCTAGTAAAAATTCCCTGTCTTAGGTCAGTTAGGATCACCACTTTGTTTTAAGAATGTGAAATGTCAGAATAATAGTAGTGATATATTTCAGCTTTTATTTCTTTCGTCACATTCCCAGTGGGTCAGAAGTTTACATACACTCAATTAGTATTTGGTAACATTGCCTTTTAAATTGTTTAACTTGGGTCAAACATTTTGGGTAGCCTTCCACAAGCTTCCCACAATAAGTTGGGTGAATTTTGGCCAATTCTTCCTGACAGAGCTGGTGTAACTGAGTCAGGTTTGTAGGCCACCTTGCTAGCACACGCTTTTTCAGTTCTGCCCACAAATTTTCTATAGGAGTGATGGCCATTCCAATACCTTGACTTTGTTGTCCTTAAGCCATTTTGCCACAACTGGGGTAACTGTCTATTTGGAAGACCCATTTGCGACCAAGCTTTAACTTTCTAAATGATGTCTTGAGATGTTGCTTCAATATATCCACATAGTCTTTCTGACTTATCGTGATCTCAGTGAGATGTTACGAATTGTTTAGGATGATTTGTTGGTATGATACATAGAAGTAGAATGAGACTGTATTATTGTCTGTGGTATGCTAGTGTATTTCCTTGTTCTGGAATGTTTTTGCAGTCCTAGAAGAGAAAGTATCTACCAGGCATTGATTCAGTGCGTTAAGATCAGAGAATGGGCAAATGTTGATTTCCATCTAAAACTCAGTCTTTGAGGAAGTGGTTTGTGAAGAGACATCTATTGACACAAGATCTGGGGTTCAGACACTCCCTTCAGTAGAAACTGTTTTTCAGTCTTCACTCTAATGTTACACTGTGCTGTTCTGAAATATTGAATGGATTCCACACAAATATACTGAAATCAGAAATCCTCACAAATGAAGAGTGAGAGCAACACCCAGGAATAGGCCTCAATCATGCACTGCATTCAAAAAAAATATTTGGTTGTCATAATTAATTCCTTCTGAAACTGGAGGAATGATTATTAAACTGCATTACTGCACGCATTCTTCCACTCAAGCACCCAACCTCGTGCGTGCAGGGCATGCGTGGGTTTACTGTTTGTGTCTGCGTTTCAGAAGGAGGAACACAGACGGGCTGGCAGATAAACGTCCCTCCAAATGTCAGCCAGCGGGATGTTGAAGAGCAGCGTTGTGGCACAAAGCTTTGCATTCACAAACACTCACTGGCTGCTCCCGCTGGGCCAACAGTCAGAATCCATAGCAAAGCTGTGCTGTGCTTTGGATCAGTGTCTCTTGTGTATCTCACATTCAGACCAGTAAGGGCTGCTGCTTTGGTACTACGGTAGAGTGTTCCTCATCCTGCCCAGCACCACTCCCTGGGATGTTGCTGACCTGTCTCTCAGATGGGACACTGACATCCATTTAGTTTCAAGTTCTTTTCAAGTGCTAGTTTTAATGGAAGCGGACGGTCCTCCAAGGTGGAAGAACCATAGCGTGGTTGTCCCTGGTATGAGTAAGGTTAGCAGGACCTAAAATGAACACCTGCCAAATGGGGGTCGATTTTGGCATTGGCAGGTAGGATGTCTATTTCAACAGCCACGTTGGCGGGTGGTCAGGGCTCCACAGTGCGACAATTTCACTTGCGTTGTGAATAGAACAGTTACATACGATCACATTTATTGTAAAATAAATGCTGCAGTAAATGTTTTCAAAGTATTTCTGCCATTTTTGTTTCATAGCTGGTAAATTAATCGCACAGTCAAAGAACTACAAATCCTATTATACCCTATTCCACTTGCGCTGCAACACTGCCTGGCTGGAGGTTGTGCGCACATGAAGAGCTGCGCACAGGCAGAAAAGTTGGTCTTATTTACTTGAAATGAAAGTCTACTGAAGTGAGACTTTTGTCCTTGTGTTTCTTGGCTTTTTATACTAAACAAAAATGTAAACGCAACATGTAAAGTGTCGGTCCCATGTTTTGAGCTGAAATAAAAGATCCCAGAAATGTTCCATACACACAAAAAGACGTATTTCTCGCAAATGTGCACAAATTTGTTTACATCCTTGTTGGTGTGCATTTATCCTTTGCCAAGATAATCCATCCACCTGACAGGTATGGCATATCAAGAAGCTGATTTAAACAGCATGATAATTACACAGGTGCACCTTGTGCTGGGGACAATAAAAGGCCACTCATAACTGGTGATTTTTAACACCAATAAACTCATCCGTTACAAAAATGAATGGAATATATGTCAATCTAGCAAACCAGGCAACTAAAACCAACTTTCTAAACAACTAGGTTCAATGATAAGATGGCTAACATTAGACTATAACTAGCAATGCAAATGGCACTGAGATACAAATTATATTAGTACACAGATCATACACTTAAAGCGTACTGTTAGCTAGCTAGCTAACCTTAACTTGGATGAGCGCTTCTCTACCTCTGTCATGGATGCCATGGTTGCCCTTGGATTGAAGATGTAATCCGGAGACAGGCGTTTTATACAACAGCCTTCTGTGTTCTCTTTTCGACTACCTCCTATTTGCAATCAAACGCCGGCATTTTCTCCATATACCTTAGCCATCATACTCTGCTTCCACCAGGCATTCCACTGATTTCAAAACTCGGTCCTCCAGAAAGTGGAGAGCAAGAGTTTTGGAGTTCATGAGATCTTTCAAAAGAGCAGCTCATGTGATAGACAGAAGTGTGCTACATGGCAGACCAATCCAAACTCATCTCTCTGCATGTCTAGCCCATCCATTATCTCAGCCAATCATGGCATACCTGGAAGGTTCCTGTGTTTTTCCGTGGCTAAACCAACTAGACTCATAATTTTAACAATTTTATTTGTATTTGCAGATGGCATTCAAGTTTGTTATTAAGGCACATGAAAGTTCACATATTCCAAAGGCATTTCTGCCAAAAAATGCATTTTGATTTTAAAAAAATATTTACGTTCAAATGCCTCCTGTGACGAAGAACACATGCCTAGTTTCTTGAAACGAGTCACATTTTATGGCGTGAAGGGTAGATACACTGAGTATCCAAGTAAGCCTAAAGAGCTTGTTTTACGATGCATCCCTTCCCCTCTTCCTCTCACACCCCTTCCTGTCTTTGAACACGAGGTATATAGAGACAATCTTTTTTCTATGCCGAATCTTGCCCTCTTTTGCTCATCTTTGACTCCACCCCCCTCAAGGTCTGTCTCCATCGCTCTAAGAGTCTCTATCTTCATCTCAAGGTCTCCTATCTCCTCTATCTAGTGTCTTTCATCCTCCTCCTTTCTCTCACTCAGGGTCCTACTTTCTGTAATTTCTGTTTTAGTGTGGGTGTTCAGTCAGCCACAGGCAATGAGTCACTCTGAAAGTGAAGTGTTTGAATGCTCTGTGTTAGTGCATGCAGAGAACACTGGGAATGGTGTGGATAGACCTCGATGCTAACTGTGTCTGTATGCGTGGCTTTAGGCTTATGTTTCTTTGATTTTTTTGGGGGGACTGTTTTGTGTGTAAGCATTTTGGCAACTGTTGATTTTGTGTGTGTGTCGGTAATTGCAATGATACTCGGCTGTCTAAGTAGTCAAGCAGCCTACTGGATGACCCTCAAGAATGTGCACTTCTCAGTGCAAGATCTCTGAATGTAGGACTGCAAGATCTCTAACAGAAGTACTTCTCAGCAGTTTGCTACTCTCTATTGATTGGTCTCTTATTGTGTAAGAAGAGACCTTGCCAATGGAGGTCAGTGCAGAACATATGGGTCAACAAGTGCTCGGTGGGAATAGAGGTCTGAGTGCTGATATCTGGGGTCTGTGCTGGGAGACAGGAGGCTGTTGTCAAGACCTTTGTCCTTCAGTAAAGAGTGTCAGAAAGGGAAACATCACTATTAGGCTAATCAACACATTTGTGGATAAAATGGAATCGGGTTTAATAAATCCCCTCCCTCCTCCCGCTCTGCCTTTCTACCTCCCTTCTCCTTCTCCTTGTCTCTCTCTCGCCGTCTGTGGGCATGTTTTTCTTAGCAGTGCTGCTCTGTTGTTCTTTCGTCAGTTCATTGCAAACACAATGGTCCCAAAATAGCCGTAGAAAGGCGTGATTATGGCAAACGAATGCTACTGACTCTGGAGATAGTGGGGGGAGCCAGGAATTGTGCTGCCCGTGCCCTTGGAGAGAGGCAGAGACGGAATGTGAGAGAGCCTATGTGTATCTCTTTTTGTACTTTTGTGGTCTGTTTGGGTTGGTGAGTGTGTGTGTGTGTGTGTGTGTGTGTGTGTGTGTGGTTATGGGTTGTGTGGTGTATTTTCTGACTGCGGGAGAGGGACTCTTGCCAGAAACTTCTAAAATGGACCAAATGGAGAGGAAGCGCGAGAGAAAGACAGTGAGGAGAAGCCAAGGGCCCAGATTATAGTGCTGACAGGAGCCTTGGCCCCTTGGCCCTGAGTGTTTGTGCCTTGCTCTTTAGGATGAGGGTAGTCTCTTTCTCTTTTTCTGGATCAATAAGAGGCTTAAGTGCTGGGCTGGCCCATGGGTGCAGCTTGATACATTTTTGGGGGGATAATTTTAGAGGTGGTGGAGAGTGTTTTTGGGAGGGGGAATATTTAAGACAATTTCCTGCAATTCTATAAATTTCTCCATGGAGCTGAAGTAATTTCCTGCAGTTCTTTGCATTTTGCCATGGCTAATGCAGTGTTATTTTGCTTAAGCATAATAACAATCAATACTGCTAAATTCTCCCTGACCAAGGCCAACGCGCCCATTTCTTTAGCTCTAGGCAAGATCAACATATGCCGCCCCTGTGTCATGCATAGTATGGCAGAGCAGAATGTGTGCGACAGTTAATAAAGATTTTGGAATGGATTGATAGACTAGAATGTGTATCATGAGCAATTGGTGCATTTCAGTTTAACTTACTTATTCAGTAGCACTTGGCTTGCCAACTATTCACATCGGAGAGTTACAATGTTGCAACTGCTAAGCAGCCAACTGCCTATAGTAAGAAACAGTTGTAGCTAATTAGAAGACACATATATCACACATGCCACAACAACACAATTGTTCAAGTTTAAATAATCAGATTGATTGACATAATTTAATATTCCAGTACAACTGTAAAAAGAGTGTGCTATCATTTGAGCTTTGGAAACAAGTGTTTTGATAAATACATGGTGGGCCTCGTTTTGCTGGAGAATTGTAAAAGAAGCTTAGGCCCTATTCCTGCTACGAGATGTGAAGGAGAGTCTGAGGAGTGGGGTAGCGAAAAATTATACTTTTCAATTCACATTAGGTCCTTGCCTTACCTTTCGCTGTGGCTGGCAACACGACATTCTTGATCAGCAGTAAGCACAAACTGTTCAATGACAAACCTTTCTTCTAAAACATATTACACTATTGAATAATGAAACCAAACCATATTACTCTTGAATAATGCAACAAATCACAAGCATGTGCAGACAATTAAATGGTTTATTTTCTGTCTACGCTCATTACATTTTAGCTTCAAGACAAAAGCACAGTCTGTTGCTATAACAGCATAGCTGTGTTTGAATACCCAAACTAACATATACTACATAGTATATACTATTAGGTCATTTTAGTATACTGTAAACTAACCGTATCCTTTCAGTTGAGCGTGTCTACCGGAAGTTGATGTTATTGATTTGCAACCGCTCGCTTGTTAGCATAACAAATTACTACCTAGACGTTAGAGGTCGACCGATTTTAATCGGCATGGCCGATTTAATTAGGGCCGATTTCAAGTTATAACAATCGGTAATCAGGCTTTTTGGACGCCGATTTACATTGCAATCCACGAGGAAACTGCGTGGCAGGCTGACCACCTGTTACGCTAGTGCAGCGTCAGGAGGTTGCATATCAACAACATCAACTTCCGGTAGACACGCTCAACTGAAAGGATACCGTTCGCTTACAGTATACTAAAATGACTTTGAACTACTCCCCTCTGGGCGCAGGTATAGGGCACCCCTCAGCAGGAAAAGTAGAACTAGACAATTTGTGCCCGGTGTGATATCCCTCCTAAATAGCTCGGGCTAATGTTCCTATCGACGCAGTAAGAACAGCAGGCTAGTCTTTTTATATATATTTTTTTAATTTTTATTGGTATGTAACTGTTATGAAAGTTGTATTGTCAATTTTGTGTTGTATTTAAACGGCACTTTAAATGTGTACATGGCACTGCAACAAAACTTCCCCATGGGGCAATAAAGTCAGTAAGTAAGTAAAAGGACCTTGTGGCTGCAGGGAGCCAAGGTAGGTTGCTAGCTAGCATTAAACGTATCTTATAAAAAACAATCAATCTTCACATAATCACTAGTTAACTACACATGGTTGATATTACTAGGTTAACTAGCTTGTCTTGCGTTGCATATAATCAATGCGGTGCCTGTTAATTTATCATCGAATCACAGCCTACTTCAACTTCGCCAAACGGGTGATTTAACAAAAGCGCATTTGTGAAAAATTTACCTAACCATAAACATCAATGCTTTTCTTAAAATCAATACACAGAAGTGTGTGTATATGTGAATATATATATATATATAATCAGTATTGTTGTAATTGTCATTATATAAAAAAAAAAAGGCTGATTTTTAATCGGTATCGGCTGTTTTGGTCTACTAGACATCTTACGAAGGGTGTGTTTGTAAATTCAATCTGGGGTGCCAGAGTGCGCTCTGGGCATTTTGTAAATTCAGAACGTTGTCAGATTGTCCATTCATAAATTCAAAGCATTTTGCTCTCGGAGCGTTCAGAGTGCACGCTGGACGCTCAGGCCGAGGAGTAGGGTTGATCCGAGCATTCTGACCTCACAACGGCAGTCAAGCACCCAAACAGTTATTCTGCGCTCTGGCACACTCGGACGAGAGTGCTCTGAAATCGGAGTAAATAGCCAGAGCGAATTTACAAACGCACCGATTTAACAATGTCCATTGAACACCCAATGATTATACCACTTAACTAAGCTAAGAATGATGTGAACAATCAAGTCAATCAATGTTGGGTAGTTAGTTAGCATGTAGTTAATATACTGGCAAGTTCGATGTATTAGTAGCCAACTAATGTTAGGTAGCTAGCTAACATACGGTATATACTTCTGCAATGATATGCTATGCGGTTCATAAGGATTGACAACGTGTGATGTAACTTATTTGAAAAGTCATTACATTGCTCAACTTTTCTTAACATTTGTTATAATTAGTTAAAACAATACATTTTTATCCACACTTGTACTTAGAATGCATATTTTCCTCAATCTGAAACAGTTGTGAAGCCACGCCCATTTTCGGAGGAATTGCGTTATACTTCGTATTTTGGCGAATGTAGTACGACATCTGGGAACTTTGGGCATACTATGACCAATAAGCATACGACATACTCAATTTACGTCACATAGTGCAGTTAGTATTCGAAACCTACTATAGTCTTCAAGTAACATTTAGCCTATCAATTAACAATTAACCCTCTCATACGAATCAATTGAATTTACCACAGGTGGACTCCAATGCTCCCTCTGCTGTTTTCTGAAGTCCACGATCATCTCCTTTTAGTTTTGTTGACGTTGAGAGAGGTTATTTTCTTGGCACCACACTCCCAGGGCTCTCACCACCTCCCTGTAGGCTGTCTCATCGATGTTGGTAATCAAGCCTACTACTGTTGTGTCGTCTGCAAACTTTATGATTGAGTTGGAGGCGTACTTGGCCACGCCGTCATGGGTGAACAGGGAGTACAGGAGGGGGCTGAGCTCGCACCCCTGTGGGGCCCCAGTGTTGAGGATTAGCGAAGTGGAGGTGTTGTTTACTACCTTCACCACCTTGGGGCAACCCGTCAGGAAGTCCAGGACCCAGTTGCACAAGGTTCAAACCCAGGGCCTCGAGCTTGATGATGAGCTTGAAGGGTACTATGGTGTTGAATGCTGAGCTATAGTCAATGAACAGCATTCTTACATAGGCATGCCTCTTGTCCAGATGGGACAGGGCAGTGTGCTGGCGATTGCATCGTCTGTGGATCTAAGACGTTGGTGTCCGCCACATGGCTGGTTTTCCCTTTATAGTCTGTGATTGTCTGTAGACTGCCACATACGTCATGTCTGAGCCATTGAACTGGGACTCAACTTTGTCCCTATACCGATGTTTAGCCTGCTTGATTGCTTTTCCCAGGGAATAACTACACTGTTTGTATTCTTCCATATTCCCAGTCTTCTAGCCCTGGTTAAATGCAGTGGTTTGCGCTTTCAGTTTTGTAGGAATGCTCCCATTTATCCACGGTTTCTGGTTGGGGTAGGTTTTAATAGTCACAGTGGGTACAACATATCTTATGCACTTCCTGATTAACTCATTCACTGTATCAGTATATTTGTTGATACTGTTCTCTGAAGCTACTCTGAACATATCCCAGTCCGGGTCATCAAAACAATCTTGAAGCGTTGATTCCAATTTGTCAGACCAGCGTTGACTAGTTCTCATATAAGGCCCTCCCCCGCCTTCCTGTTTGAGTTTCTGCCTATAGGAGGCGAGGAGCAAGATGGAATCGTGGTCCGATTTGCCGAATGGAGGGCGGGGGAGGGCCTTATATGCATTCTGGAAGGTAGTATAGCAATGGTCGGGGGTTTTAGCAGCGCTGACGGAGATGGCAGCATCGCGACTAGTTCTTAAGGTTCTTGGTCACCTCCCTGACCAAGGCCCTTGTCGCCTGCCATATCAGTTCTGTTATACTCATAGACATTATTTTAACAGTTTTCGAAACTTCAGAGTGTTTTCTATCCAATAGTAATTACATGCATATCCTAGCTTCTGGGCCTGAGTAACAGGCAGTTTACTTTGGGCATGTCAGACTCTCCATACTTCCGAACAATGCCCCCTAGCCCGAAGAGGTTAACATGGAAATAGCTATTCTATCGTTCAGCCTACAGTAGCAGCCAATGTGTGGTGTTCAAAGTTGGCCTACATTTCATGAGACTTTTGAAACAGACACGCAGGGCTTGACATGAACCTGTTTATTCACTGGTCCTTCAGACAAGGTGACTGAGTACTGTTGTGGTGTTTGATGCAAGAAACCACTTTGCAAAATTCTTTTTTATTCTCAAACCATTAGAGAATCAGACAAATGATTCTACCCTCTGCCTATTGGCTACTTAGCTTATTCAAGCCTGTCTCAAAATACAACACTGGCTTTTTATGACAAAACAAAAGCTTTTTACTTGACTCGCTTTACAAAGATGTCTAGAATCAAATTGTATTTGTCTCCTGTGCCGAATACAACAGGTGTAGACCTTAGTGAAATGCTTACATACAAGCCCTTAACCAACAATGCAGTTTTTCGAAAAATAAGTGTTAAGTAAAAAATAAAAATGATTAAAGAGGAGCAGTGAAATAACCGTAGCGAGGCTATATACAGGGGATACTGGTACAGAGTCAATGTGTGGTGGCACAGAGTAGTCAAGGTAATTGAGGTAATATGTACATGTAGGTAGAGTTATTAAAGTGACTATGCCTAGATAATAAACAGAGTAGCAGCAGTGTAAAAGAGGGAGGGGGAACAATGCAAATAGTCTGGGTAGCCATTTGATTAGCTGTTCAGGAGTCTTATGGCTTGGGGGTAAAAGTTGTTAACTACTTAGGGAGCACCGGTGCTAGTGGGCCACTCCCGACACTACCCGGTGAAATGTAAGGCACCAAATTCAAAATTCAAAATCCAAAAGTTGAATTATTAAACATTCATCAATATACAAGTGTTGCATAGTCATCAAAAGCTCTGCTTCTTGGCAATATCACAGCGTTGTCAGATTTCAAAAAGGCTTTACGGCGAAAGCACAACATTTGTTTGAGGATAGCACCTCCAATATTTATTCATTAGCATAAATTAATATCCAGCGCGGGTCACACAAAACCCATATAAGAGCTAAAAAGATATTACTTACCTTTTCGAAGAACTTCTGCTGAGGGCTTCCCAAGTGTCCAACGAAGACATCCAATGGTTCTTTTGTTACAAAAAGTCATTTATTATATCCATAAATCTCCGTTTGGTTGGCGCGTTATGATCATAAAATCCACCGTTGAGTCGCCCAAGAGAACACCGTGAAGAGAACACGTTCAAATTATACCTATAAACTTTCTACAAACAAATCAAACATCATTTTTAATGTATCCTTTTATGTATATTTACTGTAATATTTCAACTGGACGATAACGTGAACAATAGGAAAGGAAAATAAACTGGGGTGCGCTCACAATCTCGCGCGTGTCAAATGTTGTAAACAAAAGTGGTCCCCTGACTACTTCCTCTTCCTATCCGTTCTGCTTACTGCTTCCAGGCTTTGTATAAAGACTGTAGACATCTAGTGGAAGCCATAGGTACTGCAGTCTCAGTCCTAGGTAAAATACAAATGAATAGGCACAATGGAGAAGGTCATTTACAAAAAAACTGCAAATCCGAATGGATTTTCCTCGTGTTTTTGCCTGCTATATCAGTTCTGTTATCACATACATTATTTTAACACTCTTAGAAACTTCAGTGTTTCCTATCCAATAATACTAATTATGTGCATATCCTATTTTCTGGGCCTGAGTGACAGGCATTTTACTTTGGGCACGCCAGACTCTCCAAAACCGTCACCTCTGCTGCCGCTCCCTAAGAAGTTAAGAAGCTTTTTGGACCTAGACTTGGCACTCTGTTAATACTTGCCGTGCGGTAGCAGAGAGAACAGTCTATGACTAGGGTGGCTGGAGTCTTTGACAATTTTTAGGGCCTTCCTCTGACACCACCTGGTATAGAGGTCCAGGATGGCAGGAAGCTTGGCCCCGGTGATGTACTGGGCCGTACGCACTACCCTCTGTACTGCTTTGTGGTCGGAGGCCGAGCAGTTGCCATACCAGGCAGTGATGCAACCTGTCAGGATGCTCTCGATGGTGCAGCTGTAAAACCTTTTGAGGATCTCAGGACCCATGCCAAATCTTTTCAGTCTCCTGAGTGGGAATAGGCTTTGTCGTGCCCTCTTCACGACTGTCTTGGTGTGCTTGGACCATGTTAGTTTGTTGGTGATGTGGACACCAAGGAACTTGAAGCTCTGAACCTGCTCCACTACAGCCCTGTCGATGAGAATGGGGGTGTGCTCGGCCCTCCTTTTTCTGTAGTCCACAAAAATCTAATTTGTCTTGATCACACTGAGGGAGAGGTTGTTGTCCTGGCATCACACGGCCAGGTCTCTGACCTCTCTATAGGCTGTCTCATCGTTGTTGGTGATCAGACCTACCACTGTTGTCATCGGCAAACTTGATGGTGTTGGAGTCGTGGCTGGCCGTGCAGTCATGAGTGAACAGGGTCGTCGGGAACAGCTGATGCTCTCATAAATGCTTCAGTGTTGCTTGCCTCGAAGCGAGCATAAAGTAATTTAGCTCGCTGGCGTATGTACGTACAGTCACTGTGGGGACGAAGCCAGTGACTGATGTGGTGTACTCCTCAATGCCATCGGAATAATCCCGGAACATATTCCCGTCTGTGCTAGCAAAACATTCCTGTAGCTTAGCATTGCGTCATCTGACCACTTCTTTATTGACGGAGTCACTGGTGCTTCCTGCTTTAGTTTTTGCTTGTCAACTTACCGACTTGAAGATCATTGACGTCATGATTTTTCAGTTGTCTTGAAAGCACCATAAGTCAGTCGAGTGAACTATCCCTTGTTATAAGATCTTTGGTCTGACAGACGCTTATGTGATAACCAGAATGCATTGTATGATATCAACAAACATGGTGCCACCCATAGCTGGCAAATAGCTTAGCATTAGCTAATCATAATCAGTACAACTTTCAAAAAAGTGTTTTACACATGGGTCCTGTGTCCACTACAATCTATGCAAGAATTGGAATGCATCTTTTGCCACCAGTACTTGAAAATGTATTTACTGTTTTATTCACCTTATGATCCATACATACATGTGTGCTACAGCAGAAACGACAACACAATATACAGAATATAAGCCACTTACTTTGATAGGAATGCACACGTGTTCAAAGTCCAATTTGTAAGGAAAACAACCCTGAAGACAATGCGGGCGCCAGCCAGAAAATTTGCTGCCTGGAAAACATGTGTGAAAGGCCTGTTCTGACTAGAGATGTGCAATGTCTTCATACTTGATCTGGGGAAACACTGGGGAAGTGCTTGGGCTCTCATTGAAGACAAGTCTTTCAGCTCAGTAAAGCTTCAAACGTAAATTGTCCACAACAGTGAAATGGGAAACTTCTTATGTGAATTAACGAGAAGGTGGAACACACCTGTTAGAAAATTATTTGTAATTGAGAAGTTGAAACAGCCTATAGATTATTAGCAGGCAGTGTGCCTTGGTTTGAGGGCAGCGCGGGTAACTATCCTGTTGCATAACAATCACATTTTGTAACAATGAGAACTCACACAGGGGTGACGGTTAGAGATATTTTTGGAACTCGCGCATGAAAATGTTAAAATCAAGTTAAACATTATTATTGCACACAGTCCGTGCAACCTCTTATTTGACTTGTTAAGCAAGTTTTTACTCCTGAGCTTATTTAGGCTTGCCATAACAAAGGGGCTGAATACTTATTGACTGAAGACATTTCAGCTTTTCATTTTTTATTAATTAAAAAATATGTAATTCCATTTTGACATTATGGGGTATTGTGATGTGTAGGCCACACACTTTCTATTCAGTCCATTTTGAAATTCAGGCTGTAACACAACAAAATGTAGAGGAAGTCAAGGGGTGTGAATACTTTCTGAAGGCACTGTACTTTATATCTGGTTTTAGTCGTTTTTAAGTTTAGACAGTTTTTCCATCCCAGTTTGTTTTTTAATTTTTTTTACACGCACTGGTCTCAACTCTTGATCAACAAGAACAAGCGTCCATAGTCTCTCAGCCTAACTAACGCTCCATTTTCTCATGATCTTCCTCTTCCCAGGTTGTCTGCTCTTCATTCATCCCTCCTCCCGTTCCCATCCGCCTCTGCATTCCCCACTAAAGGGACAATTGTCTCACAGTTTTAGGGTTTTCCTTGTTCTCTATTGACTACTGTGCTGATTACATGGGCAGCATTGGACACACACACACACCACCACTTTCCTTGAATGTTTCTGCCTGACTGAACTGTCGACCATGTTTCCTACTGCTCTCTTTCTGTGTCTTATCTAGCCTGTCTCTGATCTTACACAATCAGCATTATGGACCTGCCTTGCCTCATAGTGATGTAGTAATTTCCTCTCACTCATGGTCGTGCCTGGGTGATTTTTTTTTTTTTTTTTTTTTGTGTCCATAAGTCCATTGGCTGGTGTAGCATTTGTTTGTGGATGATGGGAGATGTAAGATGGGAACAAAGAGCAGGGTGAGAAGAGTGTAGAAGGAGCAGGGACAGATGGAGGGATATTGAGTGTGTTTGTGTGTGCGCCAGCCTTGAAAGGGCAAAGGATTTTGGCATGGTAACACGAGAGGGCATTACTGGCACACGCCAACCATGTCACATCTGTGGGGGGGATTAGAGGGAGAGATGGAGTGAGTGCGAAGTAGAGCTGGGACAATATACTGAAAGATTGCTAAATACCGGTTCTGCAGATGTCTTTGTTGTAAAACCAATGTTTGGTCAACAGTAATAGCCTATGCATAATGTTGATTCCTGCTATGAAAGTATCTGCCTGTCTTCATTTCACTGTCGGCTGCTGTGTGAGCAAACCACTCTCCCTCCCTCATCCCACTGTGAAGCACGGAGGAGGGGGAGAGATTCTGAGAAGCACAACCGTTTGACCGTTGCTCAAAATGTTTTCAAAACAACTACTGAGAAAGATGTGCGGGTGAGAGTAGCGCTCACGATATGGGCAAAATATATCACAGTATTTTTTTGTTGACTTTTATATTTTTGAATAATAAAAGTTCAGAATTTGCTTTGACTAGTGTATGCATTTCCTGTACTCATTTGAGATCATTTCCACACTACCACATAAATTCACTTGGGCTATCTACTTGGATTTCAGAGCACTCTTGTCTGAGTGTGCCAGAGCGCGGAATAACTGATGAATTTACAAACGCACAACCTGGTTGAATATGACTGGTGTCAATAAATGTTGATAAAAAAACATATTTAAATTGTAACATCACAGTTCGTCACCAATGCTCTAGATAACAGTTTATATTTAAGGGGAAAACCAGAGGGAGGTGGTAACCAGTTGGAGTACGTGTTAAGTAAAATGGTCAGTGAGGTGTTCTCTTATTTGTCTGGAAGTAGCTAGCCAACTTTAGCCAGTTCGCTTGGGTGCTTGACTGTCCTTGTGAGGTCAGAACGCTCAGATCAACCCTAGTCCTCGGCCAGAGCACCCAGTGTGCGCTCTGAACGCTCCGAGAGCAAAATGCTTCAAATTTACGCACTCTGGCATTTCAGAGTGAATATACGAACACACCCTTGGGTGAACTGTTGTCATTGAAATAGAACGTTAATTCTACACTTAGAATATAAATATGTAGTGTGCACTTTTAAGTGTTTTACATGACAACGAATCAAAATGCCAGGGAGAAGGGATTGTGACAGGGTAGGAACTGCCTGTGAGAATAGCAGGTTATTCAAGCCAGATACTGCAAAGCTCTGAAAATCCACAGCCATTGAATTTTGCATGCAAGCTAGCATGCTGAGGACAAGATCAATGCTCATGTATTTTGACAGATCGGCAGTCAATTATTTCCTGGTTTGACTCCTCTATTTATTGATTAGAAGCAATTTTACATGCTCCGCCTTGACTGCTTGCCACTCATTAAAAGTGAGTGTGGTGTGCGTTCTTGTGAAAATGTAGGCCTAGTTTGTGTAGATGCCAGCTACGTCTTCTGTTTCCCCCCCTCTTTCTCTCTTGCTTCACTCTTTTCGCAAATAACGAAAGCAAAGTGATTCATAGGTGTTGTTCCTTCCAACTAAATGCTTCTGTGGTTACTCTTCACAAAACTCAGTTACAGAAACACACACATCCAATACTGTAATATGTGTCTGGTCCAAGGTTAAGTCCAGTGTGGTAACTGAAAATGGTTATATGGGTGACAGCGGCATGTTATATCATTATGTAACGCTAGTGGATTTATATTAAGAAGTGGGAACAGCATCGTTGTCATCAACATTGTTGCTTGTGCTGCATTGACCATGTAGACTGAACGCAAGTGTCTCGTGGTCAAGCAACAACAAATGCGCTCCATGAGTGACGGAACGGGGCTACGTCTGTGTGGAAAGCGGCATGGAGAGAGAGGAATGACTATCGTAGTGGAGTGAACAATAAAAATGGACGTTGCACACGGCATATCACATTTAACAAATCTAACATTAAAATACTGTTAAAGGTAAAGTAGAAACCCAAATCGGTCCATGCATCAATACCGGTAGATTGTAAAATACAGTATACTGCCCAGCCATAGGTGAGAGAAAGATTTAGGGCTGCGGTTAAGCGCAGTCAGGAGTCTGGTTTTTGGAGGCCGAAACAGTAGAGGTGTGGGGGGGTTTATCTGTGGCAACATGTATAGGCTGTATCAGCCCGCACTGGATCGACACCTCTGCCCTCAGGGGAACACGATCAGAGATCAATAACCACAACTACTGCAGTGTGTGTGTGACGTGTGTCTTCTGTGCGTGTTTTGCAACGGCAACCTGTTCATGCTGTGTTTTAACCTCAGAAGGATTGACCCGTTGTGCTGTCGGTCAGTTGATTTAGCTTTCAGCTCCACATCAGATGGAGACATTCCATTATATTAACCTGGGGATAAGTGGCTTTGAGACTATAATTTGACTGCTCTTCTCTGTTCTGCGTTCGGAATTCTCTCTCTAGATTTCTGTCTCTCCCTCTGTTGGAACGTCTGTCCGACTTTAAGAAAATAACTTAGAAACGTGTTGCCGTGCTCCAGGCTGCTGCAAGGCAGCAAGATCACTGTCGGAATTGTGGCATGGCAAGGAGGTTGCAGGTGCACCTCAACTGGGAGACAGTCACTCAGACGCGCGCACATGTCAACTGCTTTCCCCTTCACATATTCTCAATTTTTCCTCTAATGGGTATGACCCACCAAACAAAGCACTAATGGATGTCTTGATTGATTTTTATTGTGCCAGTCTCAACGTGTTGTATGGGAACTCCTGTCCATATACAGGGTGTTGCTGTGAAGGCTAAGATTAGATATTTGGAGAGGGGGTGTAAAATGGTTTGAGAAAATCTATTGACCTGATGAGAACTTTGAGATGCCTGGTTCTCAAGATGAAGGACACTTAGAGAGCGGGATAGTGAGAACATTTCAGTGTTCTCAGCCACCCACAGAAATACTGTCATACACACACTAAAACTGCACAAGTACCTCGTCAGCACTCATGAACACACCGTCAGCAGCATAAATCAGTTAGGGGTATGGAGGTCACACGCGCGAGGTCAGTGTCACAGTAGGAAGTAGGTGTGCAAAGTCATCAACGGCATTTTGGAGTGTGTGGTTCATGTTGCTAGTAGTCTGTGTGGTAGGGATTTTGACTGCACATCATAAAGCCAGTTTTTTTTCTTCCCTGCCAACAGAGGTGTGGGGGTGTGTTATTTATCCTATCAGAGATTGATTAACTCCAGGAGACTGAGGGACTTGGTCCTGTCTGTTAGGGTGGTGTGTTCTCTCATTGTGTGCTCCGTCTCAGAACCGTCAGTTTCTTCAGCATTTCCTCCTTAGCGACTCCACTTACTGTTGATCCTGGGTGGCCCCCTGCACATGCTTCCTCTCTGGGGTTAAAGGGGGAGGACAAGAGGGAGGTAGAGCGAGGGTTGGGCGTTGAGTTTGGGTGTGAGACCAGACACACACATCAAACAGCAATGTCATGAATCTAGACTAATTGTGTACCGTAAAAGTTTCACTAATAGCCCAGGCGTTTATATGCTTCAATCACTGAACACAACCGGCTATACACACAACTGACGCTTGTTAGAGACTGGCTTGTATTTGAGCCAGGCATCTATTTCCTTAATGCACAACTTTTGTTAATAAAATGTTGAAAAGACTACCACACTGTTTACTGTGACCGGTATAGACTTGCAAAGACTAGGCTGCCTATCATACACCCTCGATTTCATGCTTCAGCACCATATTCTCTCGTTGTGCCTTGTATCCCCCGTAGTTGCAGCAAGATCAAAGCAGATAGACTTCAGTATTCAATGTTTGTCCTGGTTCCCAGGATGTCGGGGATGTCTTTAGTACCAGCCACTAGGGGCAAGGTAACCACGTATTACTTTATGCTTAGAATCAAGTTTTTTTTCTGTTTTTATCCCCCTCTACCTAAGGTTGTTAAGAGAGCTGGATAGGTGGAGTACTAGGAAGAGTGAGAACGAGAGTGGGGTAGAAGAAAAAACACGAGAACACACTACTGTACATAACTACTGTACATTGAGACGTTCACATTTGTGTGTGTGCAAGTGTGTGTGTGATCTAGCTTCTTGAATGAATTCTGTAAGAGCGTTGTCTTAGTGGAGCTAATCCTCCTCGCATGTTGCCTAGGTTGAGGTGCACACTTGCTCTTTTGCACTTACGCACACATACATGTGTGACCTGTTTCAGGAAACTAGGCGTATGTCGCAAGTCATGACTTCACAGGAGAGACGTTTTGAACGTAAACTTTTTTTTAAATCAAAATGAGTTTTGTGGCAGAAATGAACTTTCATGTGCCTTAATAACAAACTGTATAGACACATTCACAGTGTGTAACAGGCTGGTTTCTCAGTAAAACCCAGGCATGAGCACTGCATCACAAACCTCTAACAGCAGGTTAATTCCAGTAAAATTACCCCTCTCAATCTCCTCCTTTCTGACCACAACCTCCCCTCAATCTTCTCATAACATTCCCCTTCCTCCCTCTCCCCAGTCCAGATAACAGTACCAGGAACAGGGTTTCTCATAACACTCAGTATTTCCTAGATATGACACCACTGTCTACTACCACAACACTAAGGGGGACGTATACTGCCCCCACAGTTTGTAAAGATTCTTACAACACTTAATGTTCTATTTTGGATTAGAAGTTGTTAGATGACTATTCACCTCTACTGGGACACAGAGAGAGTTAATGTTGGAATAAAGAGCAGAAGAACTAATCCCCCCTCTCCATCTCCCCCTCTCTCTGTCCCTATAGAGAAGTTGGTAGCGTACCAGAGGGAGTTCCATGCCCTGAAAGAGCGCCTCCGTGTGGCCGAGCACCGGACCCTGCAGCGCTCCTCAGAGCTCAACAACATCCTGGAGCAGTTCAGACGGGCCATCGCTGAGACCAATGGCAGCAAGGACGCTCTCATCAACTTCTCAGGTACACACACACACGCCCAATATATTTTACTATCCGTTTGGGGATCTAAAATTGATTTCCATTAGAAATCCTATTTTCGCTAACCTTAGCTGCCACTCCCTAACAAGTTGAGGGGTCGGTTTTGGAGAACCTGGCATGCCCAAAGTAAAATGCCTCACATTCAGGCCCAGAAAATAGGATATGCACATATTTAGTACCATTGGATAGGAAACACTCTGAATTTTCCGAAAGTGTTAACCATTTGTCTGTGAGTGAAACAGAGCATATATGGCAGGCGAAACCGAGGAATTTCTGTCCTGGAAAAAGTGATTTTGACACATTGCTCATTTGGAACCCCTCCCTCGTGAAAATGACCATATAAGGGCATATGAATGCAGTACCCATCGCTTCCTTTAGATGTCAACAGTCTCGAGACAGTGTACATTTTCGATTTGGATGAATTTGACCAGAGAAGAAGAGCAAACCAGGAAGTGACCTTTTTATGTAAACAGTACCCAGTGCGCGTTCCCGACAAGGTGTCTTTTTTACCGTCTTTATCGATCAGTTTATATTCCGGTTGATTTATAATAGTAAATATACGTAAAAGTGTTCCTAAGGATACATTTAAAACTGTTTGATTGTTCTTGGACAAGTTTATAGGTATAAGATGAACGAGTTTGCGTCACGTTTCAATGGAGGAGTGGAAGCTGTCGTTTCTGATTATAACCAAATGGAGATTTATGGATAAAATACATTACTTTTTCTAACAAAAGAACCATGGATTGTCTTCATTGGACACTTAGGATGACCTCAGCAGAAGTTCTTCAACAGGTAATTGATTTGTTTTCGCTGTGAAATGTGTTATGTGTGTGCCATGATGTCTAATCGATTCATGGCTATGGGAAAAATATGTGAGGTGCTACCCTCAAACAATCAAATGTGCTGCTTTCGCCGTAAAGCCTTTTTGAAATCTGACAACGCTGTGATATTGCCAAGAAACAGAGCTTTTGATGAGTATGGAACACTTGTATATTGGTGGATGTTTAATAATTCAACTTTTGGATTTTGAATTTGGCGCCTTACATTTCACCTGGTAGTGTCGGGATTGGGGCGCTAGCGCCCCAGCAATCCCTGAGAGGTTATTAACCCAAAACCTAACCCCTAAGCTTAAAATAGACTTTGTCCCCACGAGGGAGAATTGTCCATGTTTTAGTATCCTAAAACATGGAACTGTGGACTTTGGGGGATTTCCGATACCCACAAAGATAGTAATACAACACACACAGGATAGATCTACATTCACTAGTTTCAGGTCACTGATCACAATATACTCCCACATCAAGAAACATGCAAGCTGAATCCCCCCTTTCTTAATGGGGAACTCATCTAATAGTGTCTGTCCCCTCACTCTGACTGCTGCCCTTTGGCTGTGGTCCATCTCCATCCTACCCAGCCCTTTAGTAATGCTGGACTAGAAGTAAAATGAACATGAAGCTCTAACCACCACCACCAACCATTCTACCAGTTGTAGCTTTATGATTCTCAACCATTCTACCAACTCTGATTCCTTCTTGTATTGTTATGGCAGATGAGACACAGAAGCTGCTGAAGGAGCTGGCCAGTAGGAAGCCCCTTCAGGTTCCGAACATCTACCACCACATGCCTCACCTGCTCAACAATGAGGGCAGCCTGCACCCCGCTGTCCAGGTGGGCATGGGCCGCACTGGAGGTGAGAGACGCACACACATACACACATACAGGCGAACGCGCACACACACATTTGCTCGCTCACATACAGTACCAGTCAAAAGTTTGGACACACCTACTCATCCAAGGGTTATTCTTTATTTTGACTATTTTTCTACATTGTAGAAAGACAGTTTTTTGGTGGTGTGTGTGTGTAATCTGTGTGTCCTCTGTGGATGCAGACAGGTCTTTTGAAGGCTCTGTCTGGTTTGTCTCTGAGGTAGAGGCTCTGATCCGCTCATAGGGTGTCTGTTGAGATCCTACACCACTGATGCCTGCTCTTTTGTTGCTGTTATTTGCTGATTTAGTTTAGGCTCAGAGTTGTTTATATGTCTGTGTTCTGGCGTGGTGCGGGTGGGTGTGTACGAGGGGGTCATACTGCATGGAAACTTGTTGCTGTGCTGCTTCTCTCCTGACAAATCAATTGGTCACATACACGTATTTAGCAGATGTTGTAGTGAAATGCTTGTTCCTAGCTCCAACAGTGCAGTAGTATCTAACAATTCAGTTAGTATCTAACAAGTGATGGACAATAACTTGGTTTAGGGTCAAGAGCGCCCTACCTCCCTCTCATTAAGTCTTTTTAATTTTCTATCCTCCCTCATTCGCTTTCTGTTCTCTTCCTCAATTTCTCTCTTTGTGAGGGTGGGACATTAAGGTTATTTATAGCAGTGAAAATTGGGACATCAGAATGCAGAGAGCGAGATGGATGAAATGAAATGAAAAAGATCTGAGAATGGGAGTAGGAGTGACTTTCTCTCTCCAGCCTGTCTTTTAGGCATGACTCATAGGGAACATCTATTCATATGTGTTCAGGTTTTATTTTGGTAAATTTGTCTATCGTTTTGGATAATTGTGTGGGAATGAGTGATTGCCATGTAGCGGCCCGCGGGTGGTTTTATTTTGTCCCCTAAGTTTTCTAAGCTCCGAAAATGAAATGTTCAGGCCCCCTGACCATCTGCTCAAGAAAAAATCGTCCCGCGGCTGAATCTAGTTGATGATCCCTTGTCTAGGATCTAAACTCAAACGCATCACTCCTCTCTATCTCTACTAGTCCATGGACACACTGGACCCCCCCAATTCTGTCTCTGCACAAACGTCAGCTCACTAATCACCATTTAATTCTCTGTCAGAGGAGCTGAGGCCCAGATGGATGTGATGATCAGAGTTCTGTTCTGAGAGATTATGGTGGGGGGTGATGGCATGAGAAGTAAAGAAAGAACGAGAGGGATGGTTTGTTTCCCCCCTCCCTCATTGTGTCCCTTTAGCTTCCCTTTGCACTTGTGTTCTCCCTCTCACCATCTTCTCTCTCTCTCTCTCCCTCCTTATGTCTCGCTTTCTCTGCTTCGCACTCTTCTTGGTCTCTTTTCCTCTCCCTCCCACTCGCTCTCCTTTCATCCTCAACCTACTTTCCTGGTCCTGTGTGTCTCTGTGCTGTTCTGTGCTGTGTGGCGCGACACAAAGCAAAACGAGGACTGATTCTCCATGCTGCACGGATCAGTCCACCACTCTTTCATCTCGGTCTCTCTGTGTATTGTCTTCCCCGACCGTTCCAGCTTATTTTCCCGTGTTGGCCCTAGAGCCGCTCTCTATATTAGACCCATAATAGAGATGAAACACCCACACACTGTAGGCATGTGAGGCTCAGTACCATAGTGCTGCAGTCACTGTTTGTGTTACTCCCTGTTCTCATTCTCACTCCTGGTGCAAATGGATATTGTTTTGGGAAGAAAGAATACATGTCAATATTTTCCTTTTTTTTCTGCCCCACAATTTGAATGTTTTCAAAGGCAAACATCCCACGCTCTCCAGTCTAAAATAAGAAAGAGGGTGGGAGCGAGGGAGTAAATTAATGTGGTCCTCAGTGAGAATGAACACACACACACACACACACACACACACACCCTTGTTTCCCAGCAAAAGGGATCTCTGGGCCTATTGTGTCTGTGTGGTACAAATGGAATGATATGTCTGTAGTACAGTCTTCTATTCCAGTGTGGTTTTCAGTGAATCTCCCCGTCGAAGGTACAGAACAGTCTCTATTCCCTATTTAGGACACATACAATAGGACTGATAGCCATGAGAATAACAATCTGCTGTCTCACCCATCTCCCTTGCTCTCTCTGTCTCTTTCCTTAGTTGAACTTCCCTCCATGAACTGAAATGTTTGTTTTCTTATTATACACTGTGACTTAGGAGTTACCACATTTAACACGTACTGTTCTCTGCTTGTGTGTTTCTTCCTCTATGGTCTGACCCTGTTCTTACCCGGGGCCTCTCATTTCCGCCTAGTCTCCATGGTGATGGGTATTCCTACCGTAAAGCGGAAAGTGAAGTCGTACCTGGCCGAGACTCTGCACTCGCTCATCGACAAGCTCTCATCTGAGGAGAAACTTGACTGTGTCATCATCGTCTTCGTTGGAGAGGTGTGGGGAAACGCATTCTCTCACTCAACTCACTCACTATATATACAGTGGGGGAAAAAAGTATTTAGTCAGCCACCAATTGTGCAAGTTCTCTCACTTAAAAAGATGAGAGAGGCCTGTAATTTTCATCATAGGTACACTTCAACTATGACAGACAAAATGAGGGAAGAAAATCCAGAAAATCACATTGTAGGATTTTTTATGAATTTATTTGCAAATTATGGTGGAAAATAAGTATTTGGTCAATAACAAAAGTTTATCTCAATACTTTGTCATTGCCAACAAAGGGTATATAACAGAGGTCAAACGTTTTCTGTAAGTCTTCACAAGGTTTTCACACACTGTTGCTGGTATTTTGGCCCATTCCTCCATGCAGATCTCCTCTAGAGCAGTGATGTTTTGGGGCTGTCGCTGGGCAACACGGACTTTCAAAGATTTTCTATGGGGTTGAGATCTGGAGACTGGCTAGGCCACTCCAGGACCTTGAAATGCTTCTTACGAAGCCACTCCTTCATTGCCCGGGCGGTGTGTTTGGGATCATTGTCATGCTGAAAGACCCAGCCACGCTTTCATCTTCAATGCCCTTGCTGATGGAAGGAGGTTTTCACTCAAAATCTCACGATACATGGCCCCATTCATTCTTTCCTTTACACGGATCAGTCGCCCTGGTCCCTTTGCAGAAAACGGCCCCAAAGCATGATGTTTCCACCCCCATGCTTCACAGTAGGTATGGTGTTCTTTGGATGCAACTCAGCATTCTTTGTCCTCCAAACACGACGAGTTGAGTTTTTACCAAAAAGTTATATTTTGGTTTCATCTGACATTCTCCCAATCCTCATCTGGATCATCCAAATGCTCTCTAGCAAACTTTGGACGGGCCTGAACATGTACTGGCTTAAGCAGGGGGACACGCCTGGCACTGCAGGATTTGAGTCCCTGGCGGCGAGTGTGTTACTGATGGTAGGCTTTGTTACTTTGGTCCCAGCTCTCTGCAGGTCATTCACTAGGTCCCCGTGTGGTTCTGAGATTTTTGCTCACCGTTCTTGTGATCATTTTGACCCCACGGGGTGAGATCCCCAGATCGAGGAAGATTATCAGTGGTCTTGTATGTCTTCCATTTCCTAATAATTGCTCCCACAGTGGATTTCTTCAAACCAAGCTGCTTACCTATTGCAGATTCAGTCTTCCCAACCTGGTGCAGGTCTACAATTTTGTTTCTGGTGTCCTTTGACAGCTCTTTGGTCTTGGCCATAGTGGAGTTTGGAGTGTGACTGTTTGAGGTTGTGGACAGGTGTCTTTTATACTGATAACAAGTTCAAACAGGTGCCATTAATACAGGTAACGAGTGGAGGACAGAGGAGCCTCCTAAAGAAGAAGTTACAGGTCTGTGAGAGCCAGAAATCTTGCTTGTTTGTATGTGACCAAATACTTATTTTCCACCATAATTTGCAAATAAATTCATAAAAAATCCTACAATGTGATTTTCTGGATTTTCTTTCCTCATTTTGTCTGTCATAGTTGAAGTGTACCTATGATGAAAATTACAGGCCTCTCTCATCTTTTTAAGTGAGAGAACTTGCACAATTGGTGGCTGACTAAATACTTTTTTTCCCCACTGTAGCTATATAGAGAGGGCTATAGATATAGATAGACACACACAGTTGAAATCGGAAGTTTACATACACTTAGGTTGGAGTCATTAAAACTTGTTTTTCAACCAGTCCACACATTTCTTTTAACAAACTATAGTTTTGGCAAGTCGGGTTAGGACATCTACTTTGTGCATGGCACAAGTAATTTTTCCAACAATTGTTTACAGACAGATTATTTCACTTATAATTCACTGTATCACAATTCCAGTGGGTCAGAAGTTTACATACACTAAATTGACTGCCTTTAAACATCTTAGAAAATTCCAGAAAATGATTTCATGGCTTTAGAAGCTTCTGATAGGCTAATTGACATCATTTGAGTCAATTGGAGGTGTACCTGTGGATGTATTTCAAGGCCTACCTCAACTCAGTGCCTCTTTGCTTGACATCATTGAAAAATCAAAAGAAATCAGCCAAGACCTCAGAAAGAAAATTGTAGACCTCCAAGTCTGGTTCATCATTGGGAGCAATTTCCAAACGCCTGAAGGTACCACATTCTTCTGTACAAACAATAGTACGCAAATATAAACACCATGGGACCACGCAGCTGTCATACCGCTCAGGAAGGAGACACGTTCTGTCTCCTAGAGATGAACGTACTTTGGTGAGAAAAGTGCAAATCAATCCCAGAACAACAGCAAAGGACCTTGTGAAGATGCTGGAGGAAACAGGTACAAAAGTTTCTATATCCACAGTAAAATGAATTCTATATCGACATAAACTGAAAGGCCGCTCAGCAAGGAAGAAGCCACTGCTCCAAAACCGCCATAAAAAAGCCAGACTATGGTTTGCAACTGCACATTTTATTTATTTTACCAGGTAAGTTGACTGAGAACACGTTCTCATTTACAGCAACAACCTGGAGAATAGTTACAGGGGAGAGGAGGGGGATTAATGAGCCAATTGTAAGCTGGGGATGATTAGGTGACCATGATGGTATGAGGGACAGCTTGGGAATTTAGCCAGGACACCGGGATTAACACCCCTACTCTTACGATAAGTGCCATGGGATCTTTAATGACCCGTTTAACGTCCCATCCGAAAGACAGCACCCTACACAGGGCAATGTCCCCAGCCACTGCCCCTAAAAAAATGTTAGACCTGAGGAAGGAGTGCCTCCTACTGGCCCTCCAACACCACTTCCAGCAGCATCTGGTCTCCCATCCAGGAACTGACCAGGACCAACCTTGCTTAGCTTCAGAAGCAAGCCAGCCGTGGGATGCAGGGTGGTATGCTGCTGGCATGGGGACAAAGATCGTAATTTTTTTAGAAATGTCCTCTGGTCTGATGAAACGAAAATAGAACTGTTTGGCCATAATGACCATCGTTATGTTTGGAGGAAAAAGGGTGAGTCTTGCAAGCTAAAGAACACCATCCCAACCGTGATGCACGGGGGTGGCAGCATCATGTTGTGGGGGTGCTTTGTTGCAGGAGGGACTGGTGGCGTCATGAGGAAGTACAATTATGTGGATATATTGAAGCAACATCTCAAGACATCAGTCATGACGTTAAAGCTTGTTCGCAAATGGGTCTTCCAAATGGACAATGACCCCAAGCATACTTCCAAAGTTGTGGCAAAATGGCTTAAGGACAACAAAGTCAAGGTATTGGAGTGGCCATCACAAAGCCCTGACCTCAATTCCATAGAAAATGTGTTGGCAGATCTTAAAAAGCGTGTGCGAGCAAGGAGGCCTACAAACCTGACTCCGTTACACCAGCTCTGTCAGGAGGAATGGGCCAAAATTCACCCAACTTATTGTGGGAAGCTTGTGGAAGGCTACCTGAAACGTTTGACCCAAGTTAAGTAATGTAAAGGCAATGCTACCAAATACTAATTGAGTGTATGTAAACTAGAGGTCGATCGATTGATTTTTCAATACAGATACCGATTATTAGAGGACCAAAAAAAGCCGATACTGATGTATATGTATTTTTTTTAATATATATTTGTAATGATGACAATTACAACAATACTGAATGAACACTTATTTTAACTTAATAAAATACATAAATAAAATCAATTTAGTCTCAAATAAATAATGAAACATGTTCAATTTGGTTTAAATAATGCAAAAACACAGTGTTGGAGAAGAAAGTCAAAGTGCAATATGTGCCATGTAAAAAAGCTAACGTTTAAGTTCCTTGCTCAGAACATGAGAACATATGAAAGCTGGTGGTCCCTTTTAATATGCGTCTTCAATATTCCCAGTTAAGAAGTTTTAGGTTGTAGTTATTATAGGACTATTTCTCTCTACACCATTTGTATTTCATATACCTTTTACTATTGGATGTTCTTATAGGCACTATGCCAGCCTAATCTCGGGAGTTGATAGGCTTGAAGTCATAAACAGCGCAATGCTTGAGCACAGCGAAGAGCTGCTGGCAAACGCAGGAAAGTGCTGTTTTATTGAATGCTTACGAGCCTGCTGCTGCCTACCACCGCTCAGTCAGACTGCTCTATCAAATCAGTGACTTAATTATAATTTAATAAACACACAGAAATACGAGCCTTAGGTCATTAATATGGTAAAATCCGGAAACTATCATTTCGAAAACAAAACGTTTATTCTTTCAGTGAAATACGGAACCGTTCCATATTTTATCGAACGGGCGGCAACCCTAAGTCTAAATATTGCTGTTACATTGCACAACCTTCAATGTTATGTCATATTTATGTAAAATTCTGGCAAATTAATTCCGGTCTTTGTTAGGAAGAAATGGTCTTCACACAGTTCGCAACGAGCCAGGCGGCCCAAACTGCTGCATATACCCTGACTCTGCTTGCACAGAACGCAAGAGAAGTGACACAATTTCCCTAGTTAAAATAAATTCATGTTAGCAGGCAATATTAACTAAATATGCAGGTTACATTTTTGTACTTGTGTGTTGATTTTAAGAAAGGCATTGATGTTTATGGTTAGGTACACATTGGTGCAACGACAGTGCTTTTTTCGCGAATGCGCTTGTTAAATCATCACCCGTTTGGCGAAGTAGGCTGTGATTCGATGATAAATTAACAGGCACCGCATTGATTATATGCAACGCAGGACAAGCTAGATAAACTAGTAATATCAACAACCATGTGTAGTTAACTAGTGATTATGTGAAGATGGATAGTTTTTTATAAGATAAGTTTAATGCTAGCTAGCAACTTACCTTGGCTCCTTGCACTCACGTAACAGGTGGTCAGCGTGCCACGCAGTCTCCTCGTGGAGACCAATGTAATCAGCATCCATAATCGACGTCCAAAAATGCAGATTACTGATTGTTATGAAAACTTGAAATCGGCCCTAATTAATCGGCCATGCCGATTAATGTAAACGTCTGACCCACTGGGAATGTGATGAAAGAAATAAAATCTGAATTAAATAATTTCACATTCTTAAAATGAAGTGGTGATCCTAACTGACCTAAGCAGGGAATTTTCACTAGAATTAAATGTCAGGCATTGTGAAAAACTGAGTTTAATTGTATTTGGCTAAGGTGTATGTAAACTTCGGACTTCAACTGTATATAGAAACACACACTGTGACATGCAAATAATATTATATTCTGTCTTTGCAGATGGACACGGTATACGTCCAAAGCGTGGTTACTGGACTGGAGAAAGAGTGAGTGACATCACTTCCTGTCCGTAAGCTTCCTGTCTTTGATGTTTCCTGTCTGATAATCCCCCTGGCAGTTTAGCGAGAACAGAAGTAGGATGACAACGTGTGCGTGTGTCTATCCCAGGTTTTCTACAGAGTTCAGTTCAGGTCTGTTGGAGCTGATCTCTCCTCCTGCCAGCTACTACCCAGATCTCAAAGACCTCAAGGAGACATTTGGAGACTCCAGAGAGCGGGTCAGGTGAGAAAACACACAAAGAAACAATCAACATTTGAATCTGGAATGAATCCAAGGAAGTTAATCTTCAATTGGTGACAAACGTTCAAATAACAACCACACTCCGTCACTTCTGTACCTCTCCAGCCGATCTCCACTGCTCACACCCCAAAATTGATTTGTTCTGGTTATTTGTCGTTGATGTGCCACGTCCGGTGGGCATTGCCAATGAGAGCGGAGAGGGGGATGAGCTGTAAGGGGTGGGCCAGGTACTCAGTATTCCACAGGCATCCCTCAAAGTGAGCTCAAGGTCGACTGCACCTCTCCCTCTCTTCTTCCCTTCTCCCTGCCTCCCCCTTCTCCCCCGTACATTGACTGTGCTGTGGAAACCTCTGTCTCCATCTCTCTCTATTGTCACTCTCTGCCGCGCGGCTCGCTCTCGCGTGTGTGGGGGTTGATGGAGAGCTGATGTTTTGGAGAGTAAACAATGTTTGAATTTGGTCTGATGTGTGCTGCCCTTTGTTAGCGCTTGATTATATTTTTGCGGGCTCATTGAATATTTATGAGAAGCTCCCCTGGAATCCCTGCTGCTGAGGTGGAATGAAGAACAATGCAACTCATGAGCGTGTGTGGGTGGGCGCTCGCCCACGTGGTGCGTGTGTGTTTGTATGTGCTTATGCTGGTCCCAACACCTGTCGTCGGGCAGTGATGTGCACACCTGCTCCCTCCAGCCACCACTCATCAGTCATTTAGAAACAGGGTATGAGGAAATGATTCATCATCGTGTGTTTGTGTTGTAGATGGCGGACCAAGCAGAATCTGGACTATTCCTTCCTCATGATGTATGCTGTGAGCAAAGGAGTCTACTATGTCCAGGTGTGTACGTCCTTGGAACACACACACATTCTGCCCCTAGCCCTGCTAAACCTGCGTTCCCATGGCAACCTGTTGGAATGTGCCCGGCAGGAGCGGTATTTGTCTGGGGCAGAGCTGTAGTACACCTTGTACCAACACACTTCAGCATCATAGGGTTTGTTACCACGGAAACACTGGTGAGCCGGCAGTTTGGAACAAGGTGTGCCCAATTTGGACGTGTTCTTTACATTAAACGAGGCCATTTGCTAGTCTGTGTGTGTGTTGCTACAAAGTGTACATACTGTGTCTGTGAGAGTTGGGCAGCCCTTTTCTCCTCTTAGTGAATGTAAATATCAGACATACTGTACAGGTTGTTGTATATCTTCTATCATACCACCTGCTGCTCCCGTCCTCTCTCCCATTGATCACAAACATGCATACACTGAGTGTACAAAGCATGAACAACATCTTCCTAATATTTTGCCCTCAGAACAGCCTCAATTCGTTGGGGCATGGACTCTACAAGGTGTCGAAAGCGTTCCACAGGGATGCTGGCCCATGTTGACTCCAATGCTTCCCACATTTGCGTCAAGTTGGCTGGATGTCCTTTGGGTGGTGAACCATTCTGGATACACACAGGAAACTGTTGAGTGTGAAAAAGCCAGCAGCGTTGCAGTTCTTGATACACTCGAACTGGTGCGCCTGGCACATATTACCATACCCCATTGAATGGCACTTAAATATTTTGTCTTGACCATTCACCCTCAGAATGGCACACACAGACAATCCATGTCTCAAGGCTTAAAAATTGTTCTTTAACCTGTCTCCTCCCCTTCATCTACACTGAATGAAGTGGATTTAACAAGTGACATCAATAAGGGATCGTAGTTTTCACCTGAATTCATCTGTCATGGAAAGGTGTTCCTAATGTTTTGTACGCTCCGTGTATAATGAACAACACATTGGATCTCATCCTATATTAACCCCTTCTGTCATTCTTTCTGTCCTTCTGTTTTGGTTGTTTTTATCTTCCATCCTGTGTTCTCCACTCGGGAGGAGTGGGCAGAGGTACTGAATGCTGTCATTGACAGTGTAGTTCAGTCTATTGCAGGCCGTAGACGTCATACAGTGCCTATAGAAAGTAGCTTAGTGAGAGACTTGTGTGGTGTTCCATGTTTGTCAGCGGTTTGTGTGATTAGGAGATGACTAGATGTGATGGCCGAACCCCTGCTGACCAGTCACTCACCCCTTCCCCCTCTCCCTCCAGTTGGAGGATGACATTGTGGCCAAGCCCAACTACTTTGCCACCATGAAGAACTTTGCCTTGCAGCTCTCCTCCGAGGACTGGATGATCCTCGAGTTTTCCCAGCTCGGCTTCATCGGTAACACACACGCACGCACACAAACTCATTTAGCAACCCTCTAACAAGCTATTAGTCAGCAATTAATGGTCCTTAACGAACGGTCACTGAGGAATCCTTGACCCTTAACGAACACTGACTGTCAGCTAAAATGAAGGAAAGTCAACAAACAGCAGGAGACTTTTGTAGTGTAAAAAAACCCCAGCAAGGTTTGAATAGCCAGCCCACTGGTTTTCCTTCTCTCTCTCCTCACTCCTTCCCCTCTTTTCACCTCCTTCCCCTCGATCTCCACCCCCATACCCCCATCTCCTTGTTTCACTCATCTTTCCACTCTCCCTCCCCATCTACCTCTCTCCTTCTCTCAGGTAAGATGTTCCAGGCTCCAGATCTCAATCTGATCGTAGAGTTCATCTTCATGTTCTATAAGGAGAAGCCCATTGATTGGCTACTGGACCACATCCTCTGGGTCAAAGTGTGTAACCCGGAGAAAGACGCAGTACGTACACACCCTGTTTGGTTGTTTGTGTGTGTGGTACCTTCAACAACTCTCTTCACTCTCTCTCTCTCCATCTACCCTTTCTCCCTACAGAAGCACTGTGAGCGGCAGAAGTCGAGTCTGCGTGTGCGGTTCAGGCCCTCTCTCTTTCAACATGTGGGGCTGCACTCCTCTCTGGCCGGAAAGATCCAGAAACTCACTGTGGGTCATAAACCTCTATCACACTCCCTGCATCAGCCTTTGATCAAATGTCCTGTACCATATTCCCATAAATCCCCCTAAACACTACCCTGATCTAACCAAGTATCTCCTCAACCGACCAACTCACAGCCCCCCCGGTATGACCACTTCCTGGTGTCTGACTTCCTCTTCCTGTTTAGGATAAGGACTTCCTGAAACCCTTGCTCCATAAAATCCATGTGAACCCGCCTGCTGAGGTGTCCACGTCTCTCAAGGTACATCACCAGTAAAACACTCATTTCTACCTTGGCCTTCTTATGAGTTGAAAAATGTATATTGTTTTAAAGCCTGTTTCATCATTGGCCTTTTATTTCAATAAGGTAGTATGCCCGGTATTGAGTGTTTGGAATGCGTTTTAAAAGTTTGTTTTGTATAATTATTTGAGAAGTGTACCGAAAAGTTTTGAGTGCATTTAGCTAATGTTGTGCTGTGTAGGTGTACCAGGGCCACACGCTGGACAAGACCTACCTAGGAGAAGACTTCTTCTGGGCCATCAACCCTACTGCTGGAGACTACGTCCTCTTCAAGTTCGACAGGCCCGTCAGCATAGAGAGGTGAGGAAAGAGTTTGTGTGCACGCACAGTTTGTGTGCACGCACGCTTTGTGTGTGTGTCATTTCTGAGAGGGAAAAGGGAGGTCGTGCCACACACACTCTTCCACAAGCTTTAGCGTGCCCGTCTCTCTGGGGCTCAGTGTGCTAATGAGTGTTCTAAAATAAGAATTCCCAGGACTGCCTCCTAGGAGAGGGAGAGATTCACGGAAAGAAAGAGTGGAATGATTTGGAGGGAGAAAGGAAGGGCCAAGAAAGGGATGTGGAAGAAAGAGCTAGATGAGGGGATGAATGAGCTAGATGAGGGGATGAATGAGCTAGATGAGGGGATGAATGAGCTAGATGAGGGGATGAATGAGCTAGATGAGGGGATGAATGAGCTAGATGAGGGGATGAATGAGCTAGATGAGGGGATGAATGAGCTAGATGAGGGGATGTGGAGGGGATGGATGAGCTAGATGGCGGGATGTGGATGGGATGAATGAGCTAGATGGCGGGATGTGGAGGGGATGGATGAGCTAGATGGCGGGATGTGGATGGGATGAATGGGCTAGATGGCGGGATGTGGATGGGATGAATGAGCTAGATGGCGGGATGTGGATGAGATGAATGAGCTAGATGGCGGGATGTGGATGGGATGAATGAGCTAGATGGCGGGATGTGGATGGGATGAATGAGCTAGATGGCGGGATGTGGATGGGATGAATGAGCTAGATGGCGGGATGTGGATGGGATGAATGAGCTAGATGGCGGGATGTGGATGGGATGAATGAGCTAGATGAGGGGATGTGGATGGGATGAATGAGTAGAAAGTGGCTATAGAGGTGTTAGAAGTCAGGGAGCTTCAAAGTGACAGAAGGAGAGACAGAAGGAGAGACAGAAGGAGAGAACAACTAATCACTGTTTCATGTGTGGTGTTTGTGTTCGTAACAGTTCCGTGACCTCCAGTGTTGGTGTCTGGGCTTGATTTGCACCTGTTAGCCATGTGATGTGTGACAAGATTCATTAACAGCTTAAGTGGAGGGGTGGGTGTGTGTGTGCTCGTGTGCCATTGCTGCCTCAGGCTTAGTTTAGACTTGTCAGATATATCGTTCTGAAAGCACAGCACATTGTGTGACAGGACAGTGTTGCGTGTAAGGAAGGTGTGAGTATGCGTATTCATGAGTGCCATGGGACGTGAATATGCATTAATAGGTGTTGTGTGATTGGCAGGTTCCTGTTCCGCAGTGGGAACCAGGAACACCCTGGGGACAGGATAGAGAACACCACCGTAGAGATACTGCCCTTCTTGGTAAGACGACAACATTCAGACAATGCACAGACAACATTCAGATGACAGTGTGCAATGATGCGTAAACAGAGGCAGGGCACTTGTCTGATTTGGTTTATTGACCTATCACTCAAAATGTGTATCGATTTGGTTATTGACAAGATCATGAGCGTTGCCTGCTCCAATCAATATCAATGCAGGAGGCGGGAGATGAGCACGGTGTGTAGTATACTGTATGTTAGAGTTAACAAGGCTCTCTACCTAGTGTATGCATAACATTACACAAATAATCCCAAAATGTCTGTCTGAAGGAAACTGGACCAAAGACCAAAGAGAAGTACAAGCGAACTGAAGACCGCTACTACAGAATCGGTGAGTGGACAAGCACCAACCCTCCTATCCTGTTAGCTTTCTCTACTCAGAATACACCCTGATCCCATTACCCACTCGCATTTTTCCTGCCACAGACTGATAAACAATGTACAAACTCAATCCCAGCTCTTATTCCCCCTCCTCCCTCTCTCTCTCCCCTCCTTTCCTCCCTAGGTCAGTTTGAGAAGGGTGTGGCGGAGGGGGCTGTAGACACCTCCTTCAACCCGGTGGTGGCGCTGCGTCTCTCTGTCATCAAAGACTCTGCTGTCTGGGCCATCCTCAGCGAGGTCAGCCAATCACAGCATCATCTGTCCTTTTAAATGTATCTATTGTTCTATGAACCCAGGGTAATGTTATCCTGAATAACGACAGGTGTGTGTGACATGTCTGTGTTCCTTTCTCTGTAGATCCACATAAAAAAGCTACCAGGCTGACATAAGGTGGGGGGCCACAATCCAGGCCCCCGGCCCCGGGGTGCTCACAGACGCGCCTAAAACTTACTGACCAGGGGCCCTCTGGCAACCAGCAGTGACATCCTCAGAGCGCACCAGAGCCACTCCTCTCAGGGCTTCTGTCTGAGGACACTCTCATTCAATCTCCCGCTCTCTCACTTGCTCTTGCTCTCTCTCTCCCGCTCTATCTTTTTGCGTGAATGTGAATTCTACTGTACAAAAAAGAGACATTTAAAATATCAGAAGGAATTGGGTGTGTCCTGCAGAATTCCGTTCCCAGCTCTGACCGTTGAGGTCACTGTGTGTTACACAGAGGGCTTGTGACTCGGAGAGACTGACCTGAGGGGCTGATGTCACCCAAACACTGGTGCAAAGTAGGTGCTCACTCACTCTCTGGTCTGGTCAGCTGGGGTATTGCACTGTCACTGGAGCCATAGTAGAGCCCCCTGCTGGTGACTGAAGAATGTCTATTGGCCTCATGGACCTGTTGCTTTTTGTTTTCCACAGGGTTGTGTGTTCTTGCTAAACAGCAAGTAATACACCAAGTAAGTTGTCAGCCATCTTATGGTGGTGGATAACTGCCTTTGTTCCTTTCTCCTCAGCTCTTTAGCGGGAATTATAATGACGATGGCAAAGCGGAAAACAAAATGTGGTTCCCGTATCTTTAAAGTGACAAGTCTGCCAAACTATCTCTTGATGAAGAATGCTCTGGGTAAAAGTAACCTGAAGGTGCAGATCTAGGGTCAGCCTACATTTCCCAGGTCCCGGTCCCAACCCTAACCATTCTAGGGCAAAAACCTGAACCATACAGTACCTAAGACCTGTGTCTGGGACAGTTTAATCCTATTCATTATTAAATGAATGATCTTGGTGACTGAAGGAAACCATATCTATCATTCTACTTCCAGTTTGACAGGAAGCCAGGCTGAAAGACCTCCTGTGTCCTTTCCGTGGTAAACCAATCAGACTTTGGCCTTGACTTCGCTTACCTGAAGGGATATTGCTATATTGATGATATTATTACTACTATGACAATTATCTATGAAGGTGAATTAATTTATTTGAAATAAATCCTTAATTTGTACAAGAGGTTAAAAGTCAGAACTTGTATTTTTTATTCTGTGAAGAGTTTATACTACGGTAGTTGATCTGTGCCTGCATGCGCTCTTTTTGCTCCGAAAATGAATAATTGTTTTCGCAGTGCCGCTTGGTGTTCCATGTTCTCTTGTCTACTGGTTGGTTCAGATAGAGGTTGGCTCCAACTGCTGGTCCAGAGTCTGTTTTGGATGACCTTTCCTAGACAGTCAAAGTTAAAATGATAAATGAGAGATGCAAGAACCCTTAATTGAAACATTAAGTTCAACCCGGCACTGTTTTGGTAGAAATGTAACCACTCTCAAATTCATAGACAGAGGACTGACCATCCAATATATCAAAATGATCGTTTTAACCAAGTTTTGAGGCTATACGGTGTTTGTTTACATGTACATTGTTTACTAACATTGGAGTAAAACAAGCTTATGTTGGGTTCTGATGGGGTACGACAGTTGAACTAAGCTCATGAGGCATTTATAAGTTATGTTCTTCATGAATCAATGGGTGATGTATATATATATGTATATATATATATATATATATGTATATATATATACACACACACACAGAGTTGAAGTCGGAAGTTTACATACAAATTTAAACTCAGTTCTTCACAATTCCTGACATTTAGTCCTAGTAAAAATAGCCTTCCACAAGCTTCCCACAATAAGTTAGGTGAATTTTGGCCCATTCCTCCTGACAGAGCTGGTGTAACAGAGTCAGGTTTGTAGGCCTCCTTGCTCACACAGGCTTTTTCAGTTCTGCCCAGGGCTTTGTGTTGGCCACTCCAATACCTTAACTTTGGGGCATTGTCCATTTGGAAGACCCATTTGCGACCAAGCTTTAACTTCCTGACTAATGTCTTGAGATGTTGCTTCAATATATCCACATAATTGTACTTCCTCATGATGCCATCTATTTTGTGAAGTGCACCAGTCCCTCCTGCAGCAAAGCACCCCCACAACATGATGCTGCCACCCCCGTGCTTCACGGTTGGGATGGTGTTCTTCGGCTTGCAAGCCTCCCCCCTTTTCCTCCAAACATAACGATGGCCATTTTTGTTTCATCAGACCAGAGGACATTTCTCCAAAAAGTACGATCTTTGTTCCCATATGCAGTTCCAAACCGTAGTCTGGCTTTTGTATGGCGGTTTTGGAGCAGTAGCTTCTTCCTTGCTGAGCGGCCTTTCAGGTTATATTGATATGGGACTTGTTTTACTGTGGATATAGATATATGCTGTTTCCGCCAGCATCTTCACAAGGTCCTTTGCTGTTGTTCTGCGATTTGATTTGCACTTTTCGCACCAAGGTACGTTCATCTCTAGGAGACAGAACGCGTCTCCTTCCTGAGCGGTATGACAGCTGCGTGGTCCCATGGTGTTTATACTTGCGTACTATTGTTTGTACAGATGAACGTGGTACCTTCAGGCGTTTGGAAATTGCTCCCAAGGATGAACCAGACTTGGGGAGGTCTACAATTTATTTTCTGAGGTATTGGCTGATTTCTTTGGATTTTTCAATGATGTCATGCAAAAAGGTACTGAGTTTGAAGGTAGGCCTTGAAATACATCCACAGGTACACCTCCAATTGACTCAAAAGCTTCTAAAGCTATGACATAATTTTCTAGAATATTTCAAGCTGTTTAAAGGCACAGTCAACTTAGTGTATGTAAACTTCTGACCCACTGGAATTGAGATTGTGAAATAATCTGTCTTTAAACAATTGTTGGAAAAATTACTTGTCATGCACAAAGTAGATGTCCTAACCGACTTGCAAAAACTACAGTTTGTTAACAAGAAATTAGTGGAGTGGTTGAAAAACGAGTTTTGATGACTCCAACCTAAGTGTATGTAAACTTCCGACTTCAACCGTATATATATATATATATCATTCATTTGTAATTCCAAAAATGGATGTAGCAAGTTTAAGCCAGAGATCCTGGCCGAGGCTGTGCTAGATCAGACCCAAGTGCCTTAAAAACCTGCTCCTCCAAGAGTCTGGAGCAGAACTTCCTGAATGGCTCTGTTCCAAACCCTTTTCTCCCTCCCTTTTCTCTACCCTACATTGACTTGCCCTTGGAGGTTTGAAATGCTATAGGTCCTTACAGAATACTTGATAAACATACGCTACACAGGGGTAGCGGTTCCACCATAAATCACCACCAATTGTACAGTGTGCCCCATGTTTACCGTCAGCAATGGGGGATATATTTTTGGGGGACTTTATTACATTTTATTTTATGTAAATTGGGAAGGAATCTCTGTAAACTAACGATCAAATTCTATTTAGAAAGTTGCACTGAATTTGTTTAATGTTCTATGCTTGTTTTGGTGTGCTCTCATTTACCATCGCCAATGGATGTCATTTCACACTTCTGACATCCTCATGAGTTCTACCCCATGTGACGCTTGAATCTGTCCAATCTGAGACTGCTGGTAGTTGTTGGACAGGATGTGTCGACTGCTGTACTTTTTCTATCTGCCATCTTGTTGCAGAGGGCTGCATGCAGACAACCAGGCTCCACTTGGAGTGGCGTCTTATTCACTCTGTAGATATACAGAAAAGCAACTTGCATTGTCTAAACGTCCTACATGCTCTTTGCCTTGTTTCAGGATAGGTCAAAACTGTTTTTCATGAGATGTTTATACAGTGAGATTTTATGAAGGATTTTTTTTTTTAACCAGAAATCCATCCATGTTTGAGAAGATAGTGATTGGTTTATTTGGAGGTGCTATTTTAAATGTCAAAGATGTGCATGCACACACACGTCCAATTCTAAATAGCCCCCTAGCAGCAACCCCTCAGCACTTAATGTTGATCTAGAAGGGTTGGACAGCTATAAGGAACAAATCCCATCTATACTATAATAGAGCAAGGTGGTGCTATTGCTAATTCCTACCCAATCCTTTTTTTTTATGTCCTAGCTAGGATACAGGCTAGTGGTCAAAAGAGCTTCACAGTGGAGAAGTCATAATACCCATAAAACCTAGCGGTCAAACAGGGTAATAGTTCCAATCGGTTTTCCACCATTCATTTTTCCCATAAGGGATTCTAGAAACACTTAAAGGGTTGTGTTTCGTGTAGGCTTACCCTGGTGTGACGTTTTGATAGCCATGTAAATTTCTTTCGTCCAAGGTGATTTTTTTTTTTTTTTTTTCAATATATTTGGGCTCTATTTACTTTCAAATTTTAAAATGCTAATTAGCATCAAAACAGACATCACGCAAAACTACAAATCCCTGCAAGCTCCTGCATGTCATCTCTAGCTGATACCTTTTGCTAACAGGTGTTGTGTAAATTTAAAACTTGCACAAGACTGTTCAGAGTTGTCCATTTTAAAGAAATTAATCAAATGTATTCATTACTACATTTAGCTAACATTAGTTAATCCAGAGATCCTTACTTTGACTCGATTCGGCAGTCTCTTCCAGATCATGGCATTTGTAGTTCTTTATGTTGGCCACATTAGCAGCTAATTAGCATTTCATTTTTGGGGGTAAAAATACAAGCAAATATATTGATAAGTCACCTTGTCCTAGAGATATTTACACTCTTATCAAAATGTCACGTCAGGGTAAGCCTACATGGAACAGCCCTTAATGTTTCTAAAATCCCCTATGGGGAAAAATGATTGGAACAATTTAAAAGGTTTGACCGCTAGGTTTTATGGATATTATGACTCATACTGTGGTTTGGGATTTGCTGGACACTACCAGGTTTGCTGGTTTGTAAATGTTTGTTATTGATGGTGTGTGATTTGATTGGTCAACCAACCACCTTTGCCTGGAGCTGGCCCCTCCCCTGAGCCCCCTGGTCAAACCAGATCCTCGCTCACACCTGGGGCTTATGTAAAGAGTGCAACATTCTAGAACCTTCAGATAGAAATGTATTATTTAGATCAGATCTGATACTCTAGAACTGCGAATCGTGCCAGATCTATACATTACTTGGCCAGAGCGTTGCAGATAAATGTATTTGCGACTTCCTGTATAAACTCCTGCCATTCATGTGAAGGATGGCTGGGGCAGAGGGGAACGCAAACTGTGGGTGTGCCGCAATAGTTTCAAGTGGGTTCCTTTCATCTTTGTCTTTTGCCCTTCATCCACGCTTATCGAAGACTGTATATAAAATCAATATGGAGGATGCCTGCCTAGACCCTAGGAGTGGATGAAGGATAGAGAGACTGAGACAGCCAGGCTCTCCCACTCCTTCCTGACTCCACCTACTCCCCATCAGTCTATGTGCCTTCATGTACATTAGTATGTCTGCCTCTGCTTTTGACATGGATGTACATTCTCATCGTTTTAAATAAATCAAACTTGTTGAAACAATTCATGCCCATCTGTTTTCTGCCTTGGTTTCATTATTTCAAATAATGTAGTCACTGTTTGATGGGAGAATGACTCACCGCCATCAGCCACACATCCAAGCAGCCAACCAGCCAGTTTTAAATCAACGCGATGGCATCAACATGTTGGAGACTCAAAGTTGCTATAATTGAATTATCCTTGCCATCGTGCTACTTTTGATGTTCTGAGAGCTGCGAGTTCCTTTTTTTTTTTTTTACAGGAACTACAAACACTCCCAGCATGCACATAGTACACTTCCGCATTCCCAGGTTACTTTGCGAATCAAAGATGGTGGTTTGCATAACAACGACCGTGTCAAATAGTATTTTCTTCTACATTTCTTGCCTAATTGATCCGATAGTTGTCTTAAATGTAAGTGCAACACAATGCCTAAATGCTACGAGAACAGTGGATGGCAGGGCATGCATGCTTTGGAATCAGGGAGGACTTCAACCAATGTTTCCAACACGACTGCGTTGTAAAGGTAACGTTAGGCTTTCCTAGCGTTAACTGAGGACCAGGCTGCTGGCTAACGTTTACAGTTTAACTTTTATACCATCCTTTATTTTAAAGCGTAGGTCTACCGTTGATTGTGTTGGTTGGCTAAGCCACACTTCCTTAGCAAAGTGCACAGCTTTCTGCACCAGCCTGATTAATTCTAGTTAAGTATTAAGTATGGTGTCAAATCCGATCCAAACGTCGAACGAGCACCAGATGGCGCGCGCGAGCAAGATGAAACATCATTGCGTGAGAACGCTTGAGTCGAGAGAGAAGAAATGTGGTCGAGCGAGCAGAGGACTGGTTCAGGGAGCGTAGACCGGTGTGGTGCGCGCAAATTACATTTGAGAGTTTACGAGTGAGTGAGAAGAACGTCATTCCCGCACGTATTCAATTAATTCGAGAAGATATTTTTGTTCACCTGAAGAAATATTTACTACATATCAAGGTTCAGAAATTACTGCACTCTCACAAGTACGGCGGTGACTACCCACTCATCTTATGCCTTAAACAACGTATGCCTTAAACAACTGCACATATGTATCGCTCCACCTTCCTCAAACTCCATTGTCATACTTTTGTTTACTTTTTTACCAATGTCTATGGATTGTACAAGGATTTTAATTTGGGACTTTGACTCCATACTAAATCTAATTCCATTGTTCTGCCCTCTCTATAGATTAAGCTGATGCACGACTGAAAACCTGGAGATCTTCACTGGTTTTGAGGTGACATGGTCACAAACAGTACCTGGGACACCTTCTAGGGCTACCACTGTCTAGAGGGTGATCAAGACATCGTCCGCAAGTTCATTTTTAGTGTGTCAGCTCTGCTGCACCTGAGAGTGTGGTGCCATACCTTTAACTCCCAACAGTCATGTATGCTTAAACATACTTGTATGCTCATTTATTTGTTTCTTAAAGCGGCAATCAGCAGTTGAAACAATAACAAAGCGTTCTTCTTGCCCCTGTTTAGTAAAAAGCTGAGGGATGGGGCTGGAAAATGTAACCACTCTCAAGTTCATAGACAGCGCTATTGATGCAAGGACTGACCATCGCGCCTCCTCCTAAAAACCCCATAAGAGGAGATGACCCAAAGTTCCTTGCCTAAGACCACCTCCAATGGGGTTTGAGAAGGAAGTGAAGAGTTGAGCAGAGATTCATTGGGACAGGGCTGATGTCATTGTTTTAGTGTGAATCTTATGTCAAATTATACATTTATTCTGTTCACACTTACTGTATATCTTTGTTCTACTTGTGCTCTTACCTCAGATGGCTCTGGCTTGCTGATAACATCTGCTCTGATGAGACTCCCTATGCAAAGACTCCGTATGCAAAAACTCCCCATGCAGTTTGGCTATTACTGACTATTCAATAAAACTTCCAATGTCAACTATAAATAATTTTGGATTCTGTAATTGATAGACAATAATAGTTCCCAATCAGACAATTGCTATTAAAAAATCTGTTTTCCTCAGTGCAATGTTTGGTGAATGCATGGTGTTTTGTTCTCAGCCCTCCTTTGAATGCTGTGTGTACTGATTCAGTTCTACCATCCTCACCACCTCCATCACTGCAACGGATTGTCTGGTCTGCTGAGAGGGTCGTTGGCTGTCCTCCATCTAAGTCCTGCACGACTCGAAGGCAAGGAAGTGTGCTGGAAAGTTAATTGCCGACCCCTTCCAAACATTCCCCTCTGGCAAAACCTCCCGCCACAGAACAGTTTCTTCCCCTGTGCCATGGCCCTCACCAACCGTCCACCTGGTTCTCTCATCCATGGACTTTGCACTATTCATCCACACCCTGCTCTTTGCACTCCTATTATATGCATCATTTAGCGTATTTGTTTACATTTTAGTCATTTAGCAGACACTCGTATCCAGAGCAACAACAGGAGCAAATAGGGTAAAGTGCCTCGCTCAAGGGCACATCGACAGATTTTTCACAGTCTGCTCGGGATTCGAACCATACTGTATGTGGATGTTTTCTTTTTGTCTGTATATTCTGTTTGTGGCAGCACCATTTCAGTCAAGTTCCTGTACATGAAAATGTATTTGTTGAATAAAGCTGATTCTTCCATTGGTTATGTACTGGATGAACGGTAGAAGATTCCCTTTTTGTATTGTCAAATATATATTTTAAAAAGCATTTGCAGTGTGTGTCCTTCGTTGGGCTTAATACCCCAAATATTGGCTCCTGCCTGCAATTAGTCGACTCGTTTCCTGGTGTTAGAAGAGCGGACTGCTTTTCGTTTTGCTGGCTAATAAGTAACGTTAATTAGCTAAGGTTAGCAAGTAGATTCCACTCAACGTGACTGCCTGAGTGAGAGTGATGGGGAGGGCTTGAGGGGTGTGTGCGTTGATAGAGCAAGGTATAGTGTACCTATTATAAATTATTTCCCAATTCATTTGGTTATCAAGATGCTGGGTATCCCAAGTAGTCGGGTTGAGCACTAAGTGCCGAACTATCTAGCAAAACAGACGGCTTTGCAGTGTATCGCAAACAGAAGGCTCGTAATAGCTTATCACGACTGGCCAATCTAAGGTGTCTAGACTGTAAGCCCCCCCATCAGACTGAAATCCAAACCCAAGGTCAGGGTTGCGACGGTCGCGGTTTTCCTGAGAATTGGGATACTTTGAAAACTATGTCGCGGGTGAAAATGTATTGCTGGACGGTTTTGTGCTACTTTTAAATTGCACCGCGGCCGCCATTCCATTTCTCTGTTACCTGCTGCTGACTATCAGGAAGTGAGTGAATGGTGGGGAGGGGTGTGTGCGTTGAGAGAGTGCTGCCGCAAGGTATAGTGTACCTATTATAATTTATTTCCTATCATTTGGTTATCAGGCTGCTGGGTTTCCCAATTCGTTCAGCACTTATTACTCAACCCGGCTACCTAGCTAAACGGACGGCTTTGCCGTGCATCGCAAACAGAAGGCTTGTAATAGCCAATCACAACACAATGGCAGAAATTTGCTGGTTCGTTCATCACACCGGTGAAAGCACCCACCTATAAGCCCGCCCTCCATCAGCCTGAAATACAAACCAAAGGTCGGCGTTGCCATGTTGGTTGTTTTCCTGTGAATTGGGATACTTTGAAAAATGTATTGGTTGCGGGTGGCTTGTTTTTGGGCTACTTTTAAATTGCACCGCGGCCGCAATGGCATTCTCTTTAAAAACACATATATTTCAGTTACCTGCTGCTAACTATCAGGCAGTGAGCAGGCTGTTACTGAGTGAATGAATGGTGGGGATCTCTTGAGGGGTGTCTGTGCGTTGAGAGAGCACTCGTTGAGAGAGAGATGTAGCTGAGTCACGGAAACAGAGCAGCGCGCAAGTCGTGACATATTTTTACCAGTTGAAGGTAGGCTATTTAGATTGGTCATTATGGAGACACCATTTTTCCATAAAACATATTAACGCGATAGAACTTATGTAATCGCCACAAAGCATTGGAAAACGACTTTAGGCGCTCTATAGCTATTTAGATAAATTCGCTCGGGTGGTTTAAAGTAAACTGCATTCTAATGTAGACTTTCCTTATTGATAACCGTATCATGCTCAGTTATAGGGTCTGGAGAGCTGTGTGATTGGAAATTTGAAATTGAAGTTATGGAATTCCCTCCCGTGCTTCTGTTATGGGAAACATTCCACAATGAAAATTACATTAAATGTGGAGAATGATAGGGTACATTTGCATATTTTGGACATCAAGTCGGCTATTAATTGATATACCATTGTAGGCTACGTAGATTACAATTTGATACAATGAATATTTTTGAGTCATCACTGGAGTCATTGCAAATCAATTTGTGCCATTTGTGTAGCCTACCTACCAAAATGTACACGTTTAGTTCACGTTTATTTTCTTATAGTTAAATATTTTTGGTTGTTCTTGATCTGTGACAATGATATTCTGCTTGCTTAAAGTTCCCAGTTGTTTTGAACGCTAGTAGTTAGTAGTAGTAGTAGTAGGTGGGATTTATTTATTGATGCATATATGTTGTGTGGTCAATGTAAACTGTGAGAATTATCAAAAACATAACACCAGCCTTGGTTAAAAAAAAAGTGTTTAGCTAACCCTGTGTTGTCTGTTTCTGCAGGAGAGGGAGATGTCAGTGTCTGATCTCCCTCTATTTTCTACAGCTAGAAGTTTTTACTTAACATTTATTTTTCTTAAAACTGCATTGTTGGTTAAGGGCTTGTAAGTAAGCATTTCACCATAAGGTCTACAGCTGTTGTATTCGACACATGTGACAAATACAATTTGATTTGAGATAACAGGTCTAGATTCCGGGGCAGGAAAGGCTACTAATGGACAAACGTTGGAAATCTCTGGAACAATGACAGCACTGAAATGATTAATTGTAAATAGTAGCTAAACTAACTTAAAAGGGTCAGTATTGGGATTGTAATTTATTTTGCTAAATTCACTTGAGAACTTGAGGTTGTTCTGTAGAGAAGATAGTCAGTGGTGTAAAGTACTTAAGTAAAAATACTTTAAAGTACTACTTGTCATTTTTTGGGGTATCTGTACTTTTTATATTTTTGGCAACTTCTACTTCACTACATTCCTAATGAAAAGAATGTACTTTTTACTCCATACATTTTCGCTGACACCCAAAAGTACTTGTTACTTTTTGACAGGAAAATTGTCAAATTCACACACTTAAAGAGAACATCCCTTCTGATTTGGTGGACTCACTAAACACAAATGCTTCATTTATAAATTGTCTGAGTGTTGGAATGTGCCGCTGGCTATCAGTCAATAAAAAATAAAATACAAACTGTGCCGTCAGGTTTGCTTAATATAAGGAATGATTCATGTTTTTTCTTTTGATACTTGAGTACATTTTTTAAATTCCATTTACTTTTGTACTTAAGTATATTAACCAAATACTAGACTTTTACTCAAGTAGTATTTTACTGGGTAACTTTCACTTTTACTAAAACTAAAGTGTTGCTGTGAATAGGCCTACCACAATTCCAACTAAAGACATTTGCAAGTGTGTGGGAGAACTCTATGCTGGGCTGTACTTCTGCTTCCATGTTCTGCAATTAGCAAACTTCAAGAAACTCTAAAGCAGGAGTGTATTCATTATGGAAAATGTTTACAGTTTAAGAACCAAATGGAAACAGAATGAAACGGGGAGGGACCTACCTGAATTGGTCTAATAGAAACTCTCCTAAACGCTTTCTGTTGTGAAACGTTTTGCAATAGAATTGGCGTAATGACTACACCCAGGACTGTCCTTCCCTTTGACTGCTCTGAAGATAGATTTCTAAATTGTGCATCTGTTTTGAACTGGTGTAATAAATGTATCATTAAAACAGATGCAGTGTTGCGAATGTGCTTGTGACATAATGGAGTGTTTAATGCACACGACTGCTGGTTTTAATTCAATCAATTTATTTTCATTTTTTTATCTAAATGACAAGGCATGATTCTTGACATCAGGGTGAGCTAACAATACAGTAAAAGGGAAAAGGGTTGCACAACTGAATGCATTTAACCCCTCAATCAGAGAGGTGTTGGGGGCTGCCTCGACGTCCACGGGCTTGGGGTGAATGGATAAGGTTGGAGTTGTCACTTTTCGCTGGTTACGGTCCCATAGAGCATTCACGTAGTTGTTAGTTTACTTCTACAGTCTAGTGGTTAGCTGTAGAAGACCTAGAGATTACTTCAGAGCATCCATCATCATCTGCTCAAACTTCACCATGTTCACCTTCCTCATGACGAAAGCCTTGTGAGTCTTCTTCAGCATTCCCAGTGTGTCCAGGATCATCATGCCACGCGTGTGTGTGCCCGTCAGCTCCACGCTCACCGCCATGTGGTCACTCTCTGTGACAAAGGTGTTGTCGATGGCCGCCGCCATGGCGTAGGAGTCACATGACACAAAGCCCATGCCGTCAACCATCTCCGCCTGGGAGCGCGCGCTGTGCGACTCCTCCATACTGTGGCGGAAGATCCGGGCCATGAAGCGAGCCTTCTCTGACTCCTGGGCCAGCCAGTCATCACACCACGACTGTCAGGTGGAACCAGAATAGGAAAACAACATCAATCATAATGTGGAAGGTAGTGTTTTATCATTTATTGATTACATGAAATGAATGTTACCCAGGGCAGCTTGTTGTAGCAGGTGAACTCCCAGCAGGCTATGTAAGTGGGACACTGGAAGTCATTCAGTACGATGTAAGCTGCTTCCGGGTCGGCAGCAAAGTTAAACTCTGCACACACTGTGGTGTTTCCTCTGGCTGAAGACAGGTACCGCATTATTAAAACCTATGGCAATCGACCCATTTATCTATTTACCATTAGTATACTAGATACGTTGATCTTCTGAAGCAAATAAATCATAGCCCTTACACTCTGTGTTGCCTCCCATGATGTAAAGGCCTTTAAGTTTGCTGGGGAAGGATGGCTCCATTCTTACAGCCAGAGCTAGGTTGGTGAGGGGAGCCGTGGCCACCAAAGATATCTGGGAGAAACACCTGTATTTACAACAGGGACACACATACATATTGAGTAGCCTGAGTCTACTGCTCTCTCACCTCTCCAGGGTTTTCGTTGACTATCCGGATCAGTGCAGGTACTGCTCCTTCCATCTGCAACATGTCCAGCCCCGGAGCGTTTGGGTCTGGAGCATCCCCCAGCCCGTCCTGGCCATGGAAGTTTCCCGCACTGATCACATTCCCTAGGATAGGCTTGGCAGCACCGCGGAATACCGGGATCTAGAACACAGAACAGCGGTCAGAACCATGAATGCAATAGTTTCAAATTGCAACATTTATAGTATTCCCTCTACACTTTCACTTGCTATGAATTCAAGAGCCCAGCTTATGTAAGTGGGCATCCCAAAACACAGAGTCAAAAACTAGTCTGGGTGCCAATCTGTTTCTTAAACCAACTACTTTGTTTTTGTCATGGCAACGTTTGATGTAAACTCCAGCCTCTCCACAATGATGCTCTGTCTATGTGCTACTGCTGTAAACAGAACATTATGTCAAATCAGATCTCTGTTTCCAGAGCTCCACAGTCATGTGTCTGAGACAGAGAACAACAGTGTATTGTCAAAGAGGAAGAGCGAGAGGTCAACAGACTATCATCGCATCCTTTCCCATCATGTGATCTCTTCCCCTCTGTGTAAGGGTATGCATACATTAGTCTATACACCGAATGTACAAAACATTAGGAACACCTTCCTACATTTGAGTTTGCCCTCAGAACCGCCTCATTTCATCAGGGCATGGACTCTACAGGGTGTCAAAAGTGTTCCACAGGGATGCTGGCCCATGTTGACGCCAATGCTTCCCACTGTTGTGTCAAGTTGTCTGGATGTCCTTTGGGTGGTGGATCTTTCTTGATACACACAGAAAACTGTTGAGCGTGAAAAACCCAGCAGCGTTGTAGTTCTTGACATAAACCGGTGCGCCTGGCACCTACTACCACACCCCGTTCAAAAGGCACTTAAATGTTTTGTCTTGCCCATTCACCCTCTGAACGGCACACATAGACAATCCATGTCTCAATTGTATCAAGTCTTAAAAGTAATTTTTAACTTGTCTCCTCTCCATCTACACTGATTGAAGTGAATTTAAAAAGAGACATCAATAAGGGATCATAGCTTTCACCTGGTCAGTCTCATCAAAAGAGGTGTTCCTAATGTTTTGTACACAATGTATAAGCTTTACAGTTAAATGCACTTTCTATATATATAAGTACATTCCCTGTATCCCATCGGGTGTTTGTTTACTACAAAGATGTCAAGACAATATTAGATAAATAAACTATATCAATCTAATTGAAATGGACTTACATTGTCTACCAAAGATTAACAGCACTATACCTCCAGTCTGTTGCAGGCTTGGAGCACCCGCAGCGTGTTCTTGCACACGTTCTCCACATTGGTGTTGCCATTGACACAGGTGATGCCCAGGACCTCTACATAAGGGGTGGCCAGTGCCATCATGATAGCCTGAGCATCATCCACCCCACAGTCCACATCCATCAGCAGCTTCTTACTACTCATACTGGAGCCTGAGACACAGAACACAAGGAAAGATCAAATAACCTAGCCACTATGATACATTAACACAGGGACAGGTCAAAAAGTATTACCTAACCACTATGATACATTAACACAGGGACAGAAATATTGGATTCAATCTTAGAATTGGTCAATGTTTCTAAACTGAAACACCCATTAATATTCAATTTGCAATCTGATCCAAGCTTTCAGTAAGTAGCCTAGTCATGTTTTTTTTTACTAAAAAGGTAACTGAGGTATTGTCATCTATACACTGATTTATTTATTAATTCAAGATTAACAACCTCTCACCCAACCAGACACCAGAGTCAGACCATGCACGTGATAATGGAGCAACACACGTGTTCCTTATTACATGCATGGTCTGACTCTGTTGTCTCGGGGTGTTCTGATCAGGCTGTGTTCTAGGCTCCAGTATGAGTCCATTAACCTCTATGATCTTTTTGCCTGTCTCACAAGCAGGTTAGAACTGCAGAGTGGTCACTAGCTGGCACAGCCACAAAGTCATACAATCTGATTTTAAACCTAACTTTAACAACACTGCTAACCCGAACCTTAAATTAAGATCAAAAAGCACATTTTTATTTTAATTCATTTTTACATTGCAGCTGGCCTATCTAAGGGGAAAATCGCTCAGTTCTGCTTCCAGGACAAGACTCATCATGGTCACACCTGTTCAGGAATTGTGAAATCTGATCATCTGCAGTTCTTGTTGCACAATTGCAATGAAGACAACATCGACCGTACCCATATTGTTCAGTGGCCTGGGATTTAGAATTACAGTGAAGTGGGAAAGCATAATCACACAGGACCCACCGACAATATATTGTGTTATTGACTGTATGTTTGTTTATTCCATGTGTAACTCTGTGTTGTTGTATGTGTTGAACTGCTTTGCTTTATCTTGGCCAGGTCGCAGTTGTAAATGAGAACTTGTTCTCAACTGGCCTACCTGGTTAAATAAAGGTGAAATAAATAAATAAATCATATGAAGTGTGTATATGACATCTTAGAATAGAGGTACAGCCTACCTGTAGTTGAATAGAATAGGACTGGGCTGTGTCGGTGTGGACAGGCTGCTACTCCTCTTGGCCTGGCTAACAAGTGACCGTCACATGCAACTGGGAACCTTTGAGCGGCCAGGAGGGTTGAGAAAGAGAGGGAGGAGTGAAGTCAGTGACTATAAACTAGAGAACTAATAAATCAGACTGAGATACCAATTGTTGGTATACAGTTAAACAAGCCACTGCAAAAACTTGAAAGGTTTCCTTACAAGACAGAATGTTTAATAAAATTACATTTCAACTTACTCTACCGGTTGTCTGAGCACTTGGTCCTTCAGTGGGATGAAATTTCTTTCAGACAAAATATCCCCAGGATAAGTATTATTTAACCAACTTTTTAGAACACTGGTAGTGTATCACCTGGCACATGGGCAAAACCATGTAAACACCTGCAAGACTTCGGTATGCATGCATCGGGAGCATGCACTTCTGTTTTGTGCATGTGCCTTAGGTCATGAGCAAACAAATCTTGATTGCTACAGACAGAGACCTGTGTTTTGAAGTCTGTTTATTAATACTTTCCTGTGGATATTTTGTCAAAAATTTTGACCCACTGAAGGCTCAACTCCACAGACAATCTTCAGTTCAAATATAATTGTAATTAAACATTCCTTGACAGACAAGGGATGTTTAGTTTTTTTCTTCTATGTAAATCTAATGCGTCGGCACAATTGGGACTAGAGAAGAACAAGACTGAATGAATGATCATGCAGTCTGAATGGCTTAAATTCCTGTATGATTTGCAGTCTGCAACAGTAGTTTAATTGTGTAAACATCAATATTATTTACAACTGCAATATGTAACTTTTTAGGCAACCAACCAAATTCACATAGAAATGTTAGTTATAGGTATGTCATTCTCATTGAAAGCAAGTCTAAGAAGCAGTAAAACTGTTCTGAGCTATTTTCAATTGCTTGGCTTTAAAAAGCAACAAATCCCCTTTAAAACGCCATGTGGCATTGATATGAGTCAAAGTTTTATTTTAGTGTCAACATTTACTATAAAGTGTTAATGGGATAATTTTGGTAATAAAGTCAGTCTCGTCTAAAACGGAGTTTGGAACTTCACTGCGTCACAACGGGTAAATGCAGGTTGGGTTTTGATTTGTCCATTTTCACACTAACATGGGGTGAACAGCTGTGGCGATTTCTCTATCCAATCGCATAGTGAGACGACTGTTACACAAGCACTTTTTTTTAAACGTGAGAATCTCGTTTTTCAAATGAGCAACAGGAAAACACATGCCAAACGCGTGTTGATTGTTCTTTGAGTTTCGTTTTGCGCCTTTTCAGTTCGGTTTTGTACACCAGCTGAAAATACAATATTTAGATTTATTTGTCACATAAACGGAAATTAGGCAAACTCTTAGAACGTTAGCAACTTGGCAATAGTGGTGCGATTTCTGCATATGCACCTTGAAAGAGAGCACAAGGTGTAACCTTATAACAGTGGTGCTATTGAACCTGTCAAAGGCAATACAACTCCGCACATGGCGGCGAGTCTGAATGCACAAAGTCCGCCGAAGAATGTAAACAGCCCCTGAATTTGTGGCAGTCTGTGTATTGGTTGAACGAATAGTCTCCCGATGTTGTGTCCCAAAGTTAGAAGAAAAAGAAACGCACACCTATATAGGCGAGGTGCTGGCTATCGGAATGTAAAACTTGAAAATAAAAGAAGAGCCGCACACTCGGAGCTCAGATGCAAAAAATGATGAAGACAGCTTGCCTGTCGAAACGTTGGACATAAAATCTTTTTTGCATCTGAGCGCCAAGAGTGTGCGGCTCTTTATTTTCAAGTGTCCCAAAGTTAGGGCATAAGGTCCATCCATAGGCATCGCTTTAAATTAATATTCGTAATGTTCTTCTCCAAAATAAATGTATATTCACCTCCTCCGTGTATGTCTGCTGTAAAAATGAAAACACTCTAATGCGCCTTCAACATGTAATCTCGACAATTTTGCCGCCGCCATAGGCCTTTCTTTGGTTTCCGGGTTGGGCTATCCCTATGGAACGCCGTTTGGGTCTGAAAACACGTGGTCAAAACGCAATATTTATAATGCTACGTGTGTAAAGTAAGCGTTAATTTAGCGCCTGCACCAGTTTACTTTACACACGTAGCATTAAAAAGATCTTTCCACAAACGGTCTGGTACGTGTTGCGTGATTTGAGCAAGTTAGCCCAAATGTATCAAAGAATAGGTCATGAGTCCATGAATTGTCAATGGCTGCTGCCTGGCAAGTGATCTAGCTAGCTACATATCAGTAATTAGCTATCCTCCTAAACAGTGGTCAGTGGACAAACCGTAGTTGAATATATTTGTCTGAAAATGAACTAGTCACCAGTTATTGTTGCCCATGGTGTAATGTCTAACCAGTTGGCTAATGTAGCTTGTGTGCTCCAACAAGAAAACCCCAAATTCTCACTCAAACAGAAGGTAGAACTAACAAAGTGTCACACCCTGATCTGTTTCAGCTGTCCTTGTTATTGTCGCCACCCCATCCAGGTGTTGCTTGTTTCCCCCAGTGTATTTGTCCCTGTGTTTCCTGTCTCTCTGTGCCAGTTTGTCTTGCATGTCCAAGTCAACCAGCATGTATTTCCCGTGCGCCTGCCATTTTGGTTTTGACCCTTGCCTGTTTCTGGACTCTGTACCTGCCTGACCATTCTGTCTGCCTTGACCTTGACCCTGCCTGCCACTCTGTACCTCCTGGACTCTGAACTGGTTTTGACCTTTTGCCTGTCCAAGACCATTCTCTTGCCTACCCTTTTTAGATCAATAAACATCTAAGACTCCAACCATCTGGGTCTTGCCTTGTGCCCTGATACAAGGAGTCACTGACAACAACCAAAACGAAACAGGTTGGGTTTTAGGAGGGGTTCTGAAAGACACTCATGGGGGTGTCCACTGAAAGTTGACTAGCCACAACAACTGGGGCTTAAGTCACCCACCATGAGCACCAACTACATTTGTCCAAGAAGAGGCAAACAAAATAAAATCCACACCAAACTTAGACGGGAAGCAAACCAAAATGAAAACAGGAAAGATCAGATAAAGGATTGTTTAAAATAAAAACTAAATCTAACTGGGGGAGCCAACTAAAGGTGTTATCCCTCTACATCTCTCAAGCCAACTGGAGCACTGGACCAGCCACTCTTAAATATTACCTCGCCCAGTTGCGGCCCACTTTTTGGAAGCGAACCACTATTTCGTCTCTACGTTATATCGGCATTGAACACGTCACCCTCCCTAGGAGAGGGGGTGACCTTGACAATTTATTGTTAAAACGAGAGGCTGCCTGGATCTTTAATTTAAAGACTCTTGCTCCCTTCGGTCTCAACATAGACTTTGATCTGAAGTCATTCTTGTGATTTCGCTATTCATTGTAAACGTTTGTAGGCCTATGTAGCCCAATTGTATCTACGAGTGGCGCAGCGGTCTAAGGCACTGCATCTCAGTGCTAGAGGTGTCACTACAGACCCTGATTAGATTCCAGGCTGTATCACAACCTGGCCGTGATTGGGAGTCCCATAGGGCGGCTCACAATTGGCCCAGTGTCGTCCGGGTTATGGTTTGGCCGGGGTAGGCCGTCATTGTAAATAAGAATTTGTTCTTAACTGACTTACCTAGTTAAATAAAATAAATGAAACACCCGGCCATGATTACAGACACCTGTGTGTCCTTATAAACTAGTGACCCCCAGTGTTTGTCATTATACCCTGATGAAGACAGCTTGTCTATTGAACCGTTGGTTATTAAATTATTGCACCTGAGCCCCTAGAGGGTGTGGCTCTCCTTTTCTTTTTCAAGTGTTTTACTCCGCTAGCCAGCACCTCGCCTAGACAGGTGTGCGTTTCTTTCGCCTCCAGTCTACTGGGTGTCAACATTTAAATACAAGACAGAACAGCCACCTTTTTTTGGGTAAATATACAGTACTCATTCCGGGGTTTATCTTTATTTTTGACTATTTTCTACATGGTAGTATAATAGTGAAGACATCAAAACTATGAAATAACACATATAGAATCATGTAGTAACCAAAAAAGTGTTAAACAAATCAAAATATATTTTCTATTTATGTGATTCTTCAAAGTAGCCACCCTTTACCTTGATTACAGCTTTGCACACTCTTGGCATTCTCAATCAGCTTCATGAGGTAGTCACCTGGAATGCATTTCAATTAACAGGTGTGCCTTGTTAATGTGTGGAATTTCTTTCCTTCTTAATGCGTTTGAGCCAATCAGTTCTGTTGTGACAAGGTAGGGTTGGTATACAGAAGATAGCGCTATTTGGTAAAAGACCAAGTCCATATTAGGGCAAGAACAGCTCAAATAAGCAAAAGAGAAATAACAGTTCATCATTACTTTAAGACATGAAGGTCAGTCAATGCAGAACTTTGAAAGTTTCTTCAAGTGCAGTCGCAAAAACCATCAAGCCTTATGATGAAACTGGCTCTACGAGGACCGCCACAGGAAAGGAAGACTCAGGGTTACCTCTGCAGCAGAGGATAAGTTCATTAGAGTTACCAGCCTCATATTGCAGCCCAAATAAATGCTTCACTGAGTAACAGACACATTTCAACATCAACTGTTCAGAGGAGACTGCGTGAATCAGGCCGTCATGGTCAAATTGCTGCAAAGAAACCACTACTAAAGGATACCAATAAGAAGAAGAGACTTGCTTGGGCCAAGAAACACGAGCAATTGACATTAGACAGGTGGAAATCTGTCCTTTGGTCTGATGAGTCCAAATTTGTGATTTTTGGCTCCAACTGCCTTGTCTTTGTGTGATGCAGAGTAGGTGAATGGATGATCTCTGCATGTGTGGTTCCCACCATGAAGCATGGAGGAGGAGGTGGGATGGTGTGGGGGTGCTTTGCTGGTGACACTGTCAGTGATTTATTTAGAATTCAAGGCACACTTGACCAGCATGGCTACCACAGCATTCTGCAGCGATACGCCATTTCGTCTGGTTTGTGCTTAGTGGGACTATCATCAGTTTTTCAACAGGACAATGACCCAACACACCTCCAGGCTGTGTAAGAGCTATTTGACCAAGAAGGAGAGTGGAGTGCTGCATCAGATGACCGGGCCTCCACAATCACCCGACCTAAACCCAATTGAGATGGTTTGGGATGAGTTGGAAGGAAAAGCAGGCAAGAAGTACTCAGTATAGGTGGGAACTCCTTCAAGACTGTTGGAAAAGCATTCCCCTATTATTCTACAATATAGTAAAAATAAAGAAAAACCCTGGAATGAGTAAGTGTGTCCAAACTTTTGACTGGTACTGTATATACGGAAGGAAATTTATCCTCCAGCGAGAGCCAGCATGCTAGCTAGCCGGATACATTTCCATCAGTAGCTATCCTTCTAAATGCGAAGGTCACTGGATAAACTGTGAACATTTTTGGCTGAAAACTAATTCGTAGCCAGTTGTTGCCCATAGTGGAATCATATCTAACCCACTGGTTCCTGAAGGCTATGTCCCCACGAGCTCCCGAATCTAGATAACGTTAGCTAGCGTCGCAAATTATAATTTTTCTAGCTCGCTGAGCTGTTTTATAAGAAAACGGCTGATATGAATCAAACACTGTAGCTAGCTAGCAAGGCCTCCTGGGTGACAATGCCATTGCTAGACCCGGGAGCTTTATTAGGGATAGTTTCCCTGGGACATTTTGCAAATGCATTTGTGGTACAATTCCCATTTAGCATTTCTGGCACAAATCCCATTCAAGTCATGGGACCGCTATAAGACATTTTCCCCCATAATGGTCAAAACATCTATAAGTGACTTATTGGAGCTTCAATCATTTTTTGATTGTTTTTTGATTATTTGGACATGATACGCGAATAATGCTAATATTGGTCTCATGACTTGAATGGCATTTATGCCACAAATGCTAAAACGTTAGCATGTTGAAACGGTGCCAGGTAAACTAACCAAATCACAGATTCCTTACAGGGTAAGGAAACCAATGTGTCATTTTGTAATTTGGGTGAACTATCCCTTTAAAGAGGCCTTTTCAAGACAGTTTAGAACTGTGTGTGTGTGTGTGTGTGTGTGTGTGTGCGCGCGCATGTGTGCAGACAGACAGACGATAGAGACCCAAGGGATACTTTACAAATGTCACATAGGCATTGGTGAAACAGTTTAATGCTCTCATTTTAATAGCACAAGTTACTGAGGAGAGTTTATGAAAGCATTTTACAGCAAAGCCTGTACCTATACAGATGTTCCTACTCGAAAGTGTGTGGTTTAATAACATTCATTACATACAAAGACAATTTTTTTTTTAAATTAAATGAATAAAACTGGCAGCATTTTGGCTACTTTTTTCAGCAATTTTCAGTGCATCAGCATCAAGAATATTTAGCAAAATAACGTTTAAACAAATGTTTTGAATGTCTTTAATGTAGAATAAAATCTATAGGTAGACATGGAAACAGAAGCCAGTGAAAGGTTCACAGTACAATTTAACACACAACACTGTCCATTTTAAACAGGCTTCTATGCAGTGTACAAGTCCCTTATTTCCAAATGTACAATAATAATGTGAAGATTCTCTATCTACATGCATTCAGACACTTCCTTTTCGCTCCATTGGTTGTAAAATGAATAAGCCAGTGTTGTGTTTTGGTCCTGTTGTGAAGTCAACCAGGAGCTCTTATAATAAGAGATGAGATGAACTGAATAGCTGCAGACATACAATAGAGCAGGAACTTTCTTCATGTTTCTTATAACACTGTTCCTTACTCTATGTTAATATTCTAGTTTGGCAAAGTCTATAGTCTGATATGAAGAAAATATGCCTACCATCTGGACCTGTGTATAAACAGCTTCATGAACAGAGAGGGGTTGGGGAGGGGGGGTACAATATTTGGATACTATATTCCTTTTCAGTTTAATAAAATCTACACGCATGTGAGCACATAATTTAATTGTGTTTTTGGATTAAGTTTGCTGTGTGTAAAATCTATCCATGCTTGCATCTTATATAGTGGAGCATTGTGCCATGCACTCAATGACAACATATAAAACTTTAAACAAACTTGTAGTGGCAAGTGATTAACCTTGACCACTGTAACTGTATATGTCTCTCAGTAGACTACCAAGCCCTGCATACACTATCTTTGCTGTAAAGCTAAAACACAGGATACTGGCCCTCTACTTTACACGAACCCTGTCCATGAGATGTATTACCAAATAGAAAAGGGGTAACAAAATAACATTAGATGGGATAGTCTTCATACATCAGAGATACAAGTATGCCTATGTCTGATCTCTGTATATCATCAGTTCTCTGTGCTTGTTGTAGGAGTGGAGTGTGAGAGCAAGTAAGATCTTGACGCTCTGCATACAAAGGTTTTGTTCTTTTTAAATGTACTTGAGTTGAATTTTCTCTTTAAAGTTCCATGAGAGAGAGTGGTTAGAACACAGGCCTTATGATAAGAGCTCACATTTTGGTTGAATGCATTCAGTTGTGCAAGTGACAAGGTATCCCCTTCCTTTTTCGCTTTCTAAATAAAAACTAAAACAATTGGAAAAGCTGTTCTTAAGTTGTTGTGTGTAGTGGTTGTCATGACATAACAGAGTGATTCTAATCGCAAAAGAGTGTGAACTGCTATCAAACAATCTACCACAGATAACATTAAATCATCAACAGGGATGCAGCACTATATAAAGGGGGTAGTTGCTTTTGTGATGTTGTTTTGCTTTTTTGTTGTTGTTGTTGTTGACATTATTTAGTCCATTTCCCCTTCTATTGGCAACTTTAAGAGATGGGCAGCTGATCTGTTCAATCAGGTCTCTACTTTCCCATAGGTGCCCTCAGGTGGGCGGTACAGTTTGGGAAAGGCCTTCAGCTGGAGGGAGTTGAAGGCGTATTTACGACATCCTACATTCTTCATGGTGTTCTCTCGTCTGCAGCCCTCACTATTGAGAGGAGGAGATGAGGAGGAGAGAAGGAAAGGGGGAGGAGAGGAGAGGGGAGGGGAGGAGAGGACAGAGAATGAGAGAAGAGAAAAGAGGGGTGATGGGGTAAAAGGAGATGGCGTTAGAGTGTATATGAAAACATTAAGTTATTATAAACATTGACATAATTCTTCCTTTCCTCAAATTGTATGTGATAAATGCTACATCTTGTCTTGTTTTGTTCAGGCAGTTGTGTGGCCAGCTGACCTGCGCATGCAGTCGAGGGCCTGGGAGAAGACCTGTGGGGCCAGTCCGTGCTCCTGCTGGAGGATGAGACACTGCTCCAGGGTTAGAGACATGGCTGTACGGTCCTTAGCACTCTTACAGCTGGTAAAACGCACTCCATTCAGACGCCGACAAGCCTGGGGAGGGAGAGACAGGGAGAGCGAGAGAGAGAGAAAGAAAGAAGAGGGGGGCAGAGGAGAAAGGGTGAGGAGAGGAACGTAGAGTAGAGGAAGGAATGGAGAAGGACAGAGAGTCAGGCAAAGACTTCAACTCATTCAGTTAGTGATAGAAGTATTTGTAGAGAGAGAGAGAAGGAGAGAATGTCTCTACCTCCGCTGCCTGCCACAGGATCTCTACGTTCTTGCTCTTCCTGGCGTTGATGTTCTGACTCAGCAGCTTTAGCAGCTCAGGCAGGCTGGTCTGACTACGGATACAAGGGAGGCCTGGAGGGAGAGAGGATTATTATTGCACTGACATACATTTTAAGAACCAGGTTGTTAACCATTTTATTAGGGGTTGAGGTTAAGATGAGGCTGTGTGACTCACAGTCCTCAGGTAGGACCTCTTTAAACTGGTCATAGTATGAGCTGAGACGAGCCATATTTTCCATGTTAATCCCCTCCTGGAGAGACGTGTCTCCAAACCTATAGACACATAGATGGACAGACAGACAGATTGGATTTTTCTTCAGGGGGAATTGTACTGCTCATTAAGCAAAGCTACAACACATCAGAATTTCTTACAGTCTATAGGGAGTAAACCTAATGTCCTCACAGTCTCCATCATTGGCATAGTTGAGGAATTACCATAGCATTCTTTTTATGTGCAATCATTTCTAGTCTGTACCTGCAAATCTAATAAACACGCTTCGCAAAAATACACAATAACCAGACGCTTGTGATTATTCGAGGTAACCATCATGGTATTACCACAAATGTCAGCTGGCTGCCATTGCCATGGTAACACACCTCCTGACTACCCTCTCTCTTCCATTGTGCTGCTGTCGCCTCATCCCTACACCTCCCCTCTTATCCCGTATCTCCTTCAATCTTCTTATAACCTCTCCCACTCTCATTTCCTCTCCTTGTCTCTCCTCCTCTCTGATCTCTCGTTTACTCACTTCTCGGCCAGTGTCTGCTGTTCATTGATTCCCACATTGAAGAGAACAGGCTGAACCCTCAGCAGCATTCCATTCTGGATCTCCCGAGGCAACGCATCAAACATTGCTGCTGGTAACGGAACCCTGACGTTGAAGCCGTCCCGGTTCCCGGTGATGACAGGCAGCATATCTGGGCCAAAGACCGAGGTTGCCTGGGTAACCTTAAAGGTGACGTTTCGCAGGTCCATCACGCCAACACTCATATCCTCCAACATGGCCAGCTCCTCCCCTTTAAGATTGAAGAGAGTAAGGGGTAAGAGTAGGTTTCAGTTGTCATATTTGAAAATCTATAAATAAAATATAAAAAAAGAGTAGGTTTCAAATCAACATATGTGTGTAAATTCTAAGACATAAACACAAGAATACACACACACACACACAGTCAGCAGGTTACCGTAGGTGCTGAGCAGGCCCTCATACTGGACTAGCAGGCCAATGATGTGGAGCTGCCTGAGGAAGCCATCGTCATGGAGACAGTTCCTCAGCTTGATGATGAAGCCACAGATCAGAGCTGACAGCTGCAGAAGGGGAAACACCATTACAACAATTCATCATCTATATAATCACCAATATAACTATTCATCATCTATATAATCACCAATATAACTATTCATCATCTATATAATCACCAATATAACTATTCATCATCTATATAATCACCAATACAACTATTCATCATCTATATAATCACCAATATAACTATTCATCATCTATATAATCACCAATACAACTATTCATCATCTATATAATCACCAATATAACTATTCATCATCTATATAATCACCAATACAACTATTCATCATCTACAGCTGAAGTCGGAAGTTTACATACACTTAGGTTGGAGTCATTAATACTCGGTTTTTCAACCACTCCACAAATTTCTTGTTAACTTCTTAGGGAGCGGCTCCCGAGGTGACGGTTTTGGAGAGTCTGGCGTGCCCAAAGTAAAATGCCTCCCACTCAGGCCACAGAAAATAGGATACGCACATAATTAGTACTATTGGATAGGAAACACTCTGAAGTTTCTAAGAGTGTTAAAATATTGTCTGTGAGTATAACAGAACTGTTTAACAGGCAAAAACCCGAGGAATTTCAGTCCTGGAAAAAGTGTTTTTGACACATTGCCTCATTTTGAACCACTCCCTATTGAAAACAGACATATATAGGAGAAAGATTGCAGTACCTATTGCTTCCACTGGATGTCAACAGTCTCTAGACAGTGTTAGATGATATTTAGTTGCTCTGGATGGTAATAGAAGAAAAATTTCGAAGTGGTCATCGGATGTACACAGAAGAGGATGCACGTTCACGGGCTCGCGTGCGCTGTGTTTCTTTCATTTCCTATCGTCCAGTTTATAATCCGGTTGAAATATTATAGTAGATATACATAAGTGTTCCTAAGGATACATTATCAATGATGTTGTATTTTCTTGGACAAGTGTATAGGTATAGGTTGAACAAGTTCTCTTCACGGTTCAATGGGCGAGTGGACGCTGTATTTTATGAACATAATGCGCCAACCAAACTGAGATTTATGGATATAATAAATGACTTTTTCTAACAAAAGAACCATTGGATGTCTTCGTTGGACACTTGGGAAGCCCTCAGCAGAAGTTCTTCAAAAGGTAAGGGATTTGTTTTCGCTGTGAAATGTGTTTTGTGTGAACCGCGATGGTTTATGAATTTATGCTAATGAAAAACATATGGGAGGTGCTACCCTCAAACAATCAAATGTAGGGCTTTCACCGTGAAGCCTTTTTGCAATCTGACAACGCTGTGATATTGCCAAGAAGCAGCGCTTTTGATGACTATGCAACACTTGTATATTGATGAATGTTTAATAACTCAACTTTTGGATTTTGAATTTGGCGCCTTGCATTTCACCGGGTAGTGTCGCTAGCGCCCCACCACTCACTAAGTAGTTAACAAACTATAGTTTTGGCAAGTCGGTTAGGACATCTCCTTTGTGCATGACACAAGTAATTTTTCCAACAACTGTTTCACAGACAGAATATTTCACTTATAATTCACTGTATCACAATTCCAGTGGGTCAGAAGTTTACATACACTAAGTTGACTGTGCCTTTAAACAGCTTGGAAAATTCCAGAAAATTATGTTATGGCTTTAGAAACTTCTGATAGGCTAATTGACATAATTTGAGTCAATTGGAGGTGTACCTGTGTATGTATTTCAAGGCCTACCTTCAAACTCAGTGCCTCTTTGCTTGACATCATGGGAAAATCAAAAGAAATCAGCCAAGTCCTCAGAAAAAAAATTGTAGACCTCCACAAGTCTGGTTCATCCTTGGGAGCAATTTCCAAATGCCTGAAGGTACCAAGTTCATCTGTACAAGCAATAGTACGCAAGTATAAACACCATGGAACCACGCGGCCGTCATACCGCTCAGGAAGGAGATGCGTTCTGTCTCCTACAGATGAACGTACTTTGGTGCGAAAAGTGCAAATCAATCCCAGAACAACAGCAAAGGACATTGTGAAGATGCTGGAGGAAATAGGTACAAAAGTATCTATATCCACAGAAAAACGAGAACTATATCAACATTACCTGAATGGCCGCTCAGCCACTGCTCCAAAACATCCATAAAAAAAGCCAGAATACGGTTTGCAACTGCACATGGTCGACAAAGATCGTACTTTTTGGAGAAATGTCCTCTGGTCTGATGAAACAAAAATAGAACTGTTTGGCCATAATGACCATCATTATGTTTGGATGAAAAAGGGGGAAGCTTGCAAGCCGAAGAACAAAATCCCAACCGTGAAGCACAGGGGTGGCAGCATCATGTTGTGGGGGTGCTTTGCTGCAGGAGGGACTGGTGCACTTCACAAAATAGATGGCATCATGAGGAGGAAAATGATGTGGATATATTGAAGCAACATCTCAAGACATCCGTCAGGAAGTTAAAGCTTGGTCGCAAATGGGTCTTCCAAATGGACAATGACCCCAAGCATACTTCCAAAGTCGTGGCAAAATGGCTTAAGGACAACAAAGTCAAGGTATTGGAGTGGACATCACAAAGCCCTGACCTCAATCCCATTGAAAATTTGTGGGCAGAACTGAAAAAGCGTGTGCGAGCAAAGAGGCCTACAAACCAGACTCAGTTACACCAGCTCTGTCAGGAGGAATGGGCCAAAATTCACCCAACTTATTGTGGGAAGCTTGAGGAAGGCTACCTGAAACGTTTGACCCAGGTTAAACAATTTAAAGGCAATACTACCAAATACTAATTGAGTGTATGTAAACTTCTGACCCACTGGGAATGTGATGAAATAAATAATTCTCTCTACTACTATTCTGACATTTCACATTCTTAAAATAAAGTGGTGATCCTAACTGACCTAAGACCTAATTTTTACTAGGATTAAATGTCAGGAACTGTGAAAAACTAAGTTTAAATGTATTTTAAGGTGTATGTAAACTTCCGACTTCAACTGTATATAATCATCAATACAACTATTCATCATCTATATAATCACCAATACAACTATTCATCATCTATATAATCACCAATACAACTATTCATCATCTATATAATCAGCAATACAACTATTCATCATCTATATAATCATCAATACAACTATTCATCATCTATATAATCACCAATACAACTATTCATCATCTATATAATCATCAATACAACTATTCATCATCTATATAATCAGCAATAAAACTATTCATCATCTATATAATCATCAATACAACTATTCATCATCTATATAATAATTAATACAACTATTCATAATCTATATAATAATTAATACAACTATTCATCATCTATATAATCACCAATACAACTATTCATCATCTATATAATAATCAATACAACTTTTCATCATCTATATAATCAGAAATACAATTATTCATCATCTATATAATCAGAAATACAACTATTCATCATCTATATAATCACCAATACAACTTGTCACGATTCTCTACTGGGGGGACAGACCAAGACGCAGCGATGTAGCCAGAATACATATTTAATCAATCCACGGGAACAAGACGGAACAAAACAAAGAACGGAGAACGTAACGATGAACATAACTGAACAAACAAACACAGCTATGAACATACAATAACCCACGAACCCAGAGTGAAACCTACTAGCCTAAATATGGTTCCCAATTAGAGACAACGACACACAGCTGCCTCTAATTGGGAACCATTACCCAACATAGAAATACGACACCTAGAATGGACAAACCCTACACAAAGACAAAACCAAAACGCTCCAGCCTGAAACTCGGGACTGGGCGTTGCAGTACCAAAGGCGCGGACTCGGACGCGCCGAAAAGTCTGTGGGGGTCTTCGGTGGTCGCTTTGTCCCAGGTGGAGGCTCGGTGCTGGCCGTGCTGGTCTGACATCCAGAACCGGAGGCCCTGGGCCTTCTCCTGGAACTCTGGTGCGTGGAGTTGGAACTGGCCGTACTGGACTCGTGATGCTCACTGGAACGCTGGTGCGTGGAGCAGGAACTGGCAGTACTGGACTCGTGATGCTCACTGGGACTCTGGTGCGTGGAGCAGGAACTGGCAGTACTGGACTCGTGATGCTCACTGGGACTCTGGTGCGTGGAGCAGGAACTGGTCGTACTGGACTCGTGATGCTCACTGGGACTCTGGTGCGTGGAGCAGGAACTGGTCGTACTGGACTCGTGATGCTCACTGGAACTCTGGTGCGTGGAGCAGGAACTGGCAGTACTGGACTTGTGATGCTCACTGGAACTCTGGTGCGTGGAGCAGGAACTGGCAGTACTGGACTTGTGATGCTCACTGGAACTCTGGTGCGTGGAGCAGGAACTGGCAGTACCGGACTAGTGATGCTCACTGGTACTCTGGTGCGTGGAGCAGGAACTGGCAGTACTGGACTTGTGATGCTCACTGGAACTCTGGTGCGTGGAGCAGGAACTGGTCGTACTGGACTCGTGATGCTCACTGGAACTCTGGTGCGTGGAGCAGGAACTGGCAGTACTGGACTCGTGATGCTCACTGGGACTCTGGTGCGTGGAGCAGGAACTGGCAGTACTGGACTTGGGACGCGCACTCTGGTGCGGGGAGCGGGAACAGGCCGAACTGGGCTCGGGACGCGCACTCTGGTGCGGGGAGCGGGAACAGGCCGAACTGGGCTCGGGACGCGCACTCTGGTGCGGGGAGCGGGAACAGGCCGAACTGGGCTCTCTGAGCGCACGGGGAGCTTGGTGCGCGGAGCCGGAACAGGACGTGCTGGACTCTCTGAGCGCACAGGAACTTGGTGCGCCGGAGCCGACAGGACGTGCTGGACTCTCGGAGCGCACGTGGAGCTGGGTGCGCGGAGCCGAACAGGACGTGCTGGACTCTCGGAGCGCACGGGAGCTTGGTGCGCCGGAGCCGAACAGGACGTGCTGGACTCTCGGAGCGCACGGGAGCTTGGTGCGCGGGCCGGAGCAGGACGTGCTGGACTCTCTGAACGCACGGGGAGCTTGGTGCGCGGAGCCGAGCAGGACGTGCTGGACTCTCGGAGCGCACGGGAGCTGGAGTGCGCGGGCCGGAGCAGGGCGTGCTGGACTCTCGGAGCGCACGGGAGCTGGAGTGCGTGGAACAGGGACTGGACGTGTAGACACCACTACACGGACTGGGATCTTGGAACACGGAACAGGGATCTTGGAACGCGGAACAGGGATCTTGGAACGCGGAACAGGGATCTTGGAACGCGGAACAGGGATCTTGGAACGCGGAACAGGGATCTTGGAACGTGGAACAGGGATCTCGGAGCGTGGAACAGGGGTCTCGGAGCGTGGAACAGGGGTCTCGGAGCGTGGAACGGGGACTGGACGTGTAGAAACCTCCGCCCGGACCGGGGACCTGATATGGAGAGCCGACACCATACCTCCAGCTAGCTCACTAACCCTGGTCTCATGGGTGAGTGGAGCTGGAATCTCTCGGACTGGGCTGTGGATACGTACCGGAGATTCTGCCCGTAAGACCACAGGATAACATGGGCCCAAAAGGCGCACTGGAGACCTGGCTCGCAGAGCTGACACCACTCTCCCAGGTAACACACAGACCTCGGCCCGACCAGTGAGTGGCGCTGGGATCTCTCTCACTGGGCTGCGGACACGTACCGGAGACACCGCACATGGAACTGGAGCAGGATATCCGGGTCCCAGGAGGCGCACTGGGGACTTAGCGCGCAGAGCAGGCACCACTCTTCCTGGCTGAACGCTTCGTTTACCCCGACTGATGAGTGGAGCGGAATCTCTCGCACCGGCCTCTGACTCCGTATAGGGAAACCGTGCGCAACACTGCATTGCACGGCCTCCCTTTGCTGCGACGCTCTCCCCTACGCTCTCTCCATGAAGCACGAGGGGTTGGCTCAGGAGTCCCTCCTGAACCGGCCAACCTCCTCGTGTGCCCCCCCCAAAAGTTTCTTGGGGCTGCCTTACGGGCTTCCTAGCCCGGCGAGGTCTGAGAAACATTCCTCTCTCCGGGTCCCATGCTCCCATCAAGTCCTCACACCTGCGCCGCTCCGCCGCCGCTGCTTCCAGTTCCTCTCTGGGTCGACGATACTCCCCAGGCTGGTCCCAAGCACTCCCATAGAACAGCTCCTTCTCCCAAGACCTAAGCTCCCGGGTCTCTCGCTGCTTGGTCTTTGTTTGCGGGTTATTCTGTCACGATTCTCTACTGGGGGGACAGACCAAGACGCAGCGATGTAGCCAGAATACATATTTAATCAATCCACGGGAACAAGACGGAACAAAACAAAGAACGGAGAACGTAACGATGAACATAACTGAACAAACAAACACAGCTATGAACATACAATAACCCACGAACCCAGAGTGAAACCTACTAGCCTAAATATGGTTCCCAATTAGAGACAACGACACACAGCTGCCTCTAATTGGGAACCATTACCCAACATAGAAATACGACACCTAGAATGGACAAACCCTACACAAAGACAAAACCAAAACGCTCCAGCCTGAAACTCGGGACTGGGCGTTACACAACTATTCATCATCTATATAATCATCAATACAACTATTCATCATCTATATAATCACCAATACAACTATTCATCATCTATATAATCACCAATACAACTATTCATCGTTAATAATAATAATGTCAGATAAAGAACATTAATCATACTAATATAATTGTGTGTGTGTGTGTGTGCGTGCATGCACACGTATCATTGTGTGCATTTCTGTGCGTGTGTGTGTGTGTGTGTGTGTGTGTGTAAACCCACCGTCTGGCAGAAGACCACATCTCTCCTGTACTGTAGCGTGAGGCTCATGGCGATGGTGGGAGCACTGTCCTGCATTAGGAGGAACACCATGGACTTCTTAGCCTTGTCACTCATCAGAGACACACACTCTGACAGGGTGGTCAGGAGGGGGTACAAGGCCTCACTCCATTCACCTGGTAGAGAAAGGAGAGCGGTTATATAGTATATCTGTACACACACGCACATACGTATACACACACACACACACACACACACACACATTATTGTTCTTACCTGGGGAGGGCTTTTCCTTTTCTACATCTGGGCTGCTGTCTAAAGGGGAGATAATAATAACAGATTTATTTTAAAGACAGAGTGGTGTGTGCATTTGTGAGTGTATGTCTGCTAGTTAAAGAATAATACAGAACAATATTACAATATGGAGGAGTCAAACCGGACATGAACCTACAGTGCTGTTGTCTTTCATGGTTTGACTGACATGTGATGGTCAGATAAGGGAATGATGACAATGAGGAGGATGATGATGATGGAGGAAGAGAAGAAGGAGATGAAGATGACGATTCTGGGTGTATCCAGAAGGCTTCTCTGTTTCCATGGATACCTCAAGGGATTCACACACATTCCCTTTTATCCCCTGACCCAATCAACCAATCAACCAATTAAATAATACATTAATCAACCAATCAACCAGTCAACCAATTTAACAATACATTAATCAACCAATGAAACAATACATTAATCAACCAATCAACCAATGAAACAATACATTAATCAACCAATCAACCAGTCAATCAATTAAACAATACATTAATAAACCAATTAACCAATCAATCAGTGTACCTATTTTACTTTAACAGCTGCCTAATTTGAGTCAGTTAATTTGACTGTATGAAGTGTGTGTGCGTGTTTACCTTTCTTAGTAATGGCATTGGCCTGCTGCTGAGCATCCAAGAACACATCCTCACTGCTGCTGTCACTCTGCAGCCTGTCTTTGGCCAGCAGTCTGTCCACCCTCTGGATCACACAGTCCAGACTCTTATCCACATTCAACCATACCTTCTCCTGAAGGGTAGTTGAGAGCGACAGAAAGCGAGAGGGATGAAAGATTAAATATGAAATACACTTTCTATATAAATTCTATACAATATTGTTGTTATTCTCAATTCTTAAACAAAATATATCAATGTCATCTTACCCAGTTCTCCTCTTGCCAGTCAGCCTGTAGGGAGGAGCGCTTGTCTCTCCCCCCCTCTCCTTCCTGGTATACGGAGTGGCGAGGGGAGATGGAGTGGCGAGAGGGGGAGGTGGATTGGCGAGAGGGGGAGGTGGATTGGCGAGAGGGGGAGGTAGAGTGGTGAGAGGGGGAGGTAGTGTGGCGAGAGGGGGAGCGGGATGGAGAAGGTGAAGGAGTGAGGGAGGAGGGGGAGGGAGTGCCCTTCTGGGAAATGTATTCTGGACGGGCGGTAGAGAGGGCCAGGATGGCAGAGGACAGCAGCTTAGAGTCACAAACTGTCACCAACTGACGAGTCTGGAGAGGGGGAGTGAGATGGAGGAGAGACAGGGAGAGGAGGAGAGAGATGGAGGAGAGACAGGGAGAGGAGAAGAGAGATGGAGGAGAGACAGGGAGAGGAGGAGAGAGATGGAGGAGAGACATGGAGAGGGGGAGAGAGATGGAGGAGAGACAGGGAGAGGGGGAGAGAGATGGAGGAGCGACAGGGAGAGGGGGAGAGAGATGGAAGAGAGACAGGGGGAGAGAGATGAGGAGAGACAGGGAGAGGGGACATTGATGGAGGAGAGACAGGGGAGGGGAGAGAGATGGAAGAGAGACAGGGAGAGGGGAGAGATGAAAGAGAGACAGGGAGAGGGGAGAGAGATGGAAGAGAGACAGGGAGAGGAGGAGAGAGATGGAGGAGAGACAGGGAGAGGGGAGAGAGATGGAGGAGAGACAGGGAGAGGGGGAGAGAGATGGAGGAGAGACAGGGAGAGGGGAGAGAGAGATGGAAGAGAGACAGGGGAGAGAGATGGAGGAGAGACAGGGAGAGGGAGAGAGAGATGGAGGAGCGACAGGGAGAGGGGGAGAGAGATGGAAGAGAGACAGGAGAGAGGGGACATTGATGGAGGAGAGACAGGGGAGGGGAGAGAGATGGAAGACAGACAGGGAGAGGGGGAGAGAGATGAAAGAGAGACAGGGAGAGGGGGAGAGAGATGGGAGACAGGGAGAGGAGGAGAGAGATGGAGGAGAGACAGGGAGAGGGGGAGAGAGATGGAGGAGAGACAGGGAGAGGGGGAGAGAGATGGAGGAGAGACAGGGAGAGGGGGAGAGAGATGGCAGAGAGACAGGGGAGAGAGATGGAGGAGAGACAGGGAGAGGGAGAGAGATGGAAGAGAGACAGGAGAGGGGACATTGATGGAGGAGAGACAGGGGAAGGGGGAGAGAGATGGAAGAGAGACAGGGAGAGGGGGAGAGAGATGGAAGAGAGACAGGGAGAGGGGGAGAGAGATGGAAGAGAGACAGGGGGAGAGAGATGGAGGAGAGACAGGGAGAGGGGAGAGAGATGGAAGAGAGACAGGGAGAAGGGGAGAGAGATGTAGGAGAGACAGGGAGAGGAGGAGACAAGGGATATATAATAGTGTGTATTAATACAGTGAAATACCTTTTGATTGTATAGATAGATACATGTTTCAATGCTTCTCTCCCCTCTGTCTTCCCCCTCCCTCCTTCTCTCTCCCCTCCTGCCTCCCTCTCTCCCCCTCTCATACCTTCTCAGAGAGGATGGCGAGAGTTTTCTCCAGAGCGTTGGCTGAGCGTTCCTTGGCAGCGCGGGACAAACGTTCGGTGTAGTAGCACACCTGGATCTTCAAGGTGTTGATCTGACCAATCAGCTCCTTCGCTCTTACCACGTCCTGAGGCAGGTAGGCCACCGGCTTAGAGCCAGACCCAGCACTGCTGGTAGGTGTTTATATGTGTGTGTGTGTGTGTGTGTGTGAGAGAGGGAGAGGGAGAGAAAGAAAGAGAGAGTGATAGAGAGAGATCAGGGGTGAAAATGTGCTGGTTTAAAACGATGTAATACAGAACACAAACAAACACATCCACTGAGACTGCACACATAAACGGAGCAGGTGACAGATCTCACCATTCCTCCTCATATGCGCTGATCAGAAAGCAAGCAAAAAGGAGACATTTCAATCAAAGGTTAGAAATCTAAATTAATGATAACAATTAAATAATGAACTGATGTATCTATAGCAGGGTTTCCCAATTGGCAGCCCCAATTTATTTTATTTGGCCTCCCAAGTTTTCTAAGCAAATAAATATTAATACACATTTTCGGTGTTGGACAGAAAAGACTGTAAAATCACCAGGAAATCAGCTCAAAGTTATCTTAATTTAGGGAATCTGTTCCCACATATTCCAATGCATAAATAAAGAGGCATATGTGATCATAGTCCAATACAATCAAGGTAAAAAAATTTTTTGGGGTCAAATACTATATTTGTTTGAGCTTTTGTGGTGAATTTGCAGTGTACAAATGATTCAAAACGCTCAAGAAAATATTGTCTCACTGTTTCCTAGCCTCCTCAAACTTGTGGATAAGTTTCCGGAGACCACAGTGCTTAAAGCCTTGGTGGTGGGCTGCTGGGGCACCTATAGTCACTACGTCATAGGTCCTGTCTGGGACAGGAGAGGAAGGGAGATGGAGGGAGGGAGGAGGGAGAGGAGAGGGAGATGGAGGGAGGAAGAGGGAGTAGAGAGCACTTTTAGACAGATATAAACATGCTTTACATTTAACCAAATGGATATAATGATGGATATAAAAGACATAGAGACTGACAGATATAAAAGGTTCCCTACGATAGAAACTGATAGATAAAACAGGTTCCCTACCATAGAGACTGATAGATATAACAGGTCGCCTACCATAGAGACTGATAGATATAACAGGTCCCCTATCACAGAGTCTGATAGACATAACAGGTCGCCTACCACAGAGACTGATAGATATAACAGGCCCCCTATCAATGAGTCTGATATATATAACAGGTTCCCTACCATAGCCAGACTCTCCTTGTACTCTCATCCTCTGGATGTGTAGGTTAGTGGGGATAAACTCCAGCTTCTTCTCTGCTTTCAGAGTGCTGGACTTAAAGGAGGGACCTGGAAGAGGAGTAGGATGGATATGTTATGATGATGCCAACTATTGTACTGTTGCATGTTGCTGATGGTCTCTTTCTGTATGCTACTGACGCATTAGTGATATTAAATATTATATTATAGTGCTAACAGTGCTAATGTAGCAGGTTTCTGATCTGTAGTGACATGTTATAGCATATCATTGCATAGCCCTATAAATTGTACGCCAAATTCATTATATTTTATATAAAATTTAACATTTAGACATTGTCTTTTTTATTTATGTTATGAATATGTTAGCTGACCAAATGTAAAAGTTCATATAAAATACCATGAATTTGGCATGCCATTTATAGGGCTAATCATTGTAGTCAGTGGCGACCCATCATTCAGGGCATGTTGGGCAATGGCAGCTCCAAAATGCAGGTGTTTCAGCCTATATCAGTGCTTTCTGTGGTGGGGCAAGCCAGCAGAAAATACAGAGCATTGCCCCGTGATTGGCTCAGTGTTCCAAAGTCAAAAGTCACCATTATTAGTCAGTTGTACAACTGAATGCCTTCAACTGAAATGTGTCTTCCACATTTAACCCAACCCCTCTGAAGAGGTACGGGGGGCTGCCTTAATCAACATCCATGTCTTCAGCACCCAGGGAACAGTGGGTGCCTTGTTCAGGGGCAGAACGACAGATTTTTACCTTGTCAGCTCAGGGATTCGAACTTGCGACCCTCCGGTTACAAGTCCAATGCTCTTACCACTAGGCTACCTGCCACCCCATATGTGTTCTGTCACTCATGGGGACACTACGTCACCGCCAAGTCTAAGGGGAGAGCTAGAATATTCTAGCCCCTTGGGTAATGCCATAGAGTTACATTAGAAGTGCCCATCCAAGAAGGCTCAAGATCATTGGCCACAGATAAAATGACGTCAAATCACTTCATATGTACAATAGCTTTGATTGGACTGATCATGTCAACATCATACTTTCAAAATCTTAGCTAGCAGTCATCATCATGAATCAAGTCGACAATCTACTGGCAAATCCTTTTTAATCCTTTTTAATCATATGAAGATAAATAATGAAGATAAATTATAGATAAAACGTATCGGTGCTCATCGGCCATTGGACATAAACATTAGACAACAAGTTGGAAATCGCAAATTCAACAATGAGTGGTTGGTTTGGAAGGAATCAGTGACAATGGCTAACTGCAAAAATTGCAAAGCAATCACTAACCTGCTATTCAGTGGAGTGGCTGTGTGGTCCCAAATCTGGGATTAAGGGGCTCTTTTCAAAGTTTAAAATGATAAACATTCAACATTGGCCATGCTGTCAATGAAGCATGATTTGTGCCGTGCTCAAAACAACTGTACTGCGAAAACTTGACTTCAAGACAACTGGGAAGTTGGGAATAAACGAGCTCCAACTGAGAAAATACGTTGTAAACGGTCATCAAACTCGGAATTGTAAATCCGGCCTCTTTCTAGAGCTACTACCTGAAGATCAATGACGTCATCATGATTCAACCTTGTTTTTTTCCGAGTTCACAATTGTTTTGAAAGCACCATAAATCCAGAGAATGACAGACTTTGATGACAATTTTTACAGTAGGCGCCACCTTCCTGTTCAAGTGAGCACATCACAACAAGGTGAGTCCAAAAATGTATTGTACTGTATGCTACTGCATAAATTATGTAATATGACAGGGAGATATGTACACTGTAGCTAAGAAAGTAATACTAAGTGTATGTTGTGTAATAGGCCAATGTGCCTCTCCCTAATAATTTGCTTTATTTACGCCTCTTAATTTCACCTACTGTTCTGACTTGGTGGTGCACATGTAGCCTATAACCTGTTTTAGAGAAATGTAATCATTGAATATTTTAAGAGCTTTCATTGTCTGCTAATATGCCCCCTTTATTTATCCTACAGTTCTGACTTGGTGTACAGGGAGAACACTGTAAGAACAGCCCATGTTCTGAATTCTGTCGCTGTACATTTCAAAAGTGCTGAACAAATAGTTATATTGACTATGTCCGTCCTAGCTCGCTCATTAATGTCTTAATCGAAATAAGGGATGGCCTCTTATTCGCCTGTAGTCCCCTTATGCCATAGTTTGTACATCTCAATTGTCATCAGAAACCACATTTGTCAGCCATATCAGCTATGTTTTTTTAAAAGGCAGTAAATAAGGCTGAATGAACTGTTTCGCTGCCAGACAAGGTCCGCTGATAGCCAGGTGTAGCAGTGGTAAGATGTTGGGACTGCTGTTGGGACAGCTTTATGTAGGCTGTTTGTGGGCACCGTTTGTCACCGTTATAATGCAATTAATGTATTGTTTAGTGTTGTGTTGTGTAATGGTTTTGCTGGCATGCATCCCACTTTGTTTTTTTTTGCCCCACCAAGATTTACATGCTAAAATCGCCACTGATTGCGGTGTTGTTAACACTTGTACTAACACCACTGATATTAGTAATATGTTTTTTAAATGTTTAGGTGCAGTCTAGCAGGATTATTATGTTTTCTGGTATGTTGGTGTAATGTTCTATAAAGTATGGCGCTAACCTTTATATTCGTGTAGGTCGCCGATGGTCTCCTGGTAGGTGAGGATGATGGTCTGGTACTGAGCAATAATCTCCCTCCTAAGGTTTTCCCAACATGGAGACAACTCCCCCAACTCCTCCAGTTCACACACCCTACACACACACACACACACACACACACACACACACACAAAGTAGTACACTGTAAAAGTAACAAGACCCAAAACACCATTATTGTGTAATGAAACCATGAAAAGTAGTGCACCTAACCTGAGATATGGTGTTTGGAGTGTGTAGACCCAATGTAAGTGTTCTGATACACAGAAATTGTTTTAAAACAGAATATAAGTATTCTCAAAAATCCAAAGTGGTTCTTTAATCTGAATATTGGTGTTTTTAAGAGAGTGTTGTGAAAACACTTTTTGGGGTTTCAGTACATGTAAAAGGGAGCATCAAAACACTAAATGAATATATACAGTACCAGTCAAATGTTGGGACACACCTACTGATTCAAGGGTTTTTCTTTATTTTACTATTATATTGTAGAATAATAGTGAAGACATCAAAACTATGAAATAACACATATGGAATCATGTAATAACCAAAAAAGTGTTAAACAAATCAAAATCTATTTTATATTTGAGATTCTACAAAGTAGCCACCCTTTGCATTGATGACAGCTTTGCATACTCTTGGATGAAGATGCTGGAGGAAACAGGTACAAAAGTATATTTATCCTCAGTAAAACGAGTCCTATATCGACATAACCTGAAAGGCCGGCTCGGCAAGGAAGAAGCCACTGCTTCAAAAGCGCCATAAAAAAGCGGGTATACGGTTTGCAACTGCACATGGGGACAAAGATCGTACTTTTTGGAGAAATGTCCTCTGGTCTGATGAAACAAAAATAGAACTGTTTGGCCATAAGGGGCGAGGGGGGGGCTTGCAAGCCGAAGAACACCATCCCAACCATGAAGCACATGGGTGGCAGCATCATGTTGTGGGGGTGCTTTGC